>CM077169.1:19447975-20647975 GCA_039654105.1 Coreius guichenoti
AGGAAAAAAACGCATGAATTCCAAAATCCTCAGATCGGATTCAGGCCTCACTCATATGTGGTAATAAATCCGATATGATTCGGATAAGTGCATTTGCGTCTGCCATGTAAGCGGTCAAATCGGATATTCCCCAGTAAATGCGAGTCGTACGTCATTGAAAAAGGGACGGAGGCTAATGACGTCAACTCAGGTGGACACGAACTGCGATCACGACACTAATGGCGCGATGGAAGACGAGAGCAATGTTTTGCTGACCTTTAAAGATATAATAATTATATCATTATAATAATTATAGTAAGAATAATCATTTCGTCTGCATCCATTGCGTTCATTGCATATCACGCCGTTTTACTTCCTTTTCCGGGTCAGAACGTCTTGGGCTGTTTCGCCAGTGTATAGTGTAAATGCAAATATCGGATACGGGTCGCTTTTAAAAGATGTAAGCGGGTCGTCAAAAAAATAAATAAAAAAATAAAAAAATAAAAAATTCGGATATAGTCACCAAATCGGAATTGTGATCAACACCTGCAGTGTAAATACGGCCTAAGTCAATTATGTAAGCCAGTCATTATAAGCCATTATTGTTTACTAAATCTGTCATCATTTACTCTCCCTCAAGTTGTTCCAAACCTGTACAAGTTTCTTTCATCTGTTAAACACAAAAGAAGATATTAAGGCGAATGTTGGTAACCAAACAGTTGATGGTAGCCATTGACTGCCATAGTATTTTTTTCCATACTTGAGGGTGAGTAAATGATGGAAGAATTTTCATTTTTGGGTGAACTATTCCTTTAACTGCAGGAGTAATGTTATACTGTTTGCAAGGTAAATGAAAGTGCTAGCTGGTGACAGCTGGCTGAAAATGCAGCTTTTGAGACATCAAAGAGGAAATTTCAGTGAAAGGGAGGAAAAGGCTGGCGGACAGTTCGAACCAACACATCACTTAGCTCTCAGCACTCCTAGACAGTACATTCCCACTGCACTCACATTCCTGTTTGAAGGTGAAGTATTCTGTGAGGTGCCGACACTCGTGGTTGCCTCTGAGGAGAAAGAGGGTGTTGGGGTGGTTGATCTTCAGTGTCCACAGGAACAGCACACACTAAAGAGAGACAGAAAGAGAGATAGA
Source organism: Coreius guichenoti (assembly GCA_039654105.1). Taxonomy (NCBI): domain Eukaryota; kingdom Metazoa; phylum Chordata; class Actinopteri; order Cypriniformes; family Gobionidae; genus Coreius; species Coreius guichenoti. Next base: position 19,449,102 of record CM077169.1, read on the forward strand.
CACATTTATAATCCTGAAGATACTTGACAATTAACGTCAGCTGGAATAGCTATGCAAGGAAAATGAAGATGAAGACCGGATGTCTTTTACATTAATAAACTGGGGAAAACCATTTTAATCCTTTTATTGATGTCTACAATAAAATGTGAGGCCTCTTTATTCAAATAAGGGTGTAAAGGAAAATTGTTAATCATTATCATTGCATTTAAAAGGCAACCTGAAAGTGTTTTCAATGCCCAATGGCAAGATTATTGCACAGTCAGTGTCCTTTCACTGTTTGGTGCTCAACAGATGGTCAACTGGGTGCATGAGGGACTTGCAACGGTGGTAGTGAGTGGTCACATGGTAATTATTCCCAATGATACATTATTCTAAAAAACAGGTTTGTTTGGTTCATTTACACATCTAAAATTCACACTAAAGTATAGACTGTTTGGCAGCAGACAACATAAAACCTTGGCATTACACTGTGTGTTTGAGTGAGATGCCTGATCTACTGTACAGTACAGAGCACATGCACCCACTCTTTTTAGCCTCATTAAAATGTATTTATCCTAATCTACCCCCCGCCTCCCCCTTCCCCCTTCATTTGCATGCAAAATCCCAGACACCACTCAACGTGGGGAGAACAGGACACCAAGGTAACCAAGGACGACAGGTGTGCATTTAAATGACATGTGAAATAATAGACACGGAGGAGGGTGCGAGCGGGGGGGTGGTATGTGGCAGCGCGAGAGCCGGGACCGGAGCCTACGCAAGAGGAATAATGAGCTGAAAATTGCAGGTAATAGCGCCCATGAGAGGAGGACCTGAACGAAGGCTATTATTGCTGAATGGCAGACGACAGAGACAGAATGACACAGAGAGGAACCCGTTTTTTCCTAAAGTTTACATGCCACTTCAGGCGATAGCCTGGTTTAATAACAGGGATGGATCAGGATGGTTAACTAGTCATCGATCAACCAATTAGTGAGGTTGATTAGTTTACTTAATTGTTTTACTTTTTAGTTTTAGCATTTTGTGCTGTGGAGTTTTAAAGGAGATGAATTCACAGAATTCAGAGACATATACACAAATAAATTACATTTTAAAATGTATATCCAAATAGAAAACACGGTCACACTTTAGTTTAGGTAAAGTTTAGGTCCAATTCGCACTATTAACTAGTTGCTTATTAGCATGCATATTACTAGGATATTGACTACTTATAGTACTTAGTACTTATAAAGCACATATTAATGCTTTATTCTGCATGACCATATTCTAAACCCCTAATCCTGCCCAAAACCTAAACTTAAAGGGTTAGTTTACCAAAAAATGAAAATTATGTCATTAATTACTTACCCTCATGTCGTTCGACACCCGTAAGACCTTTGTTCATCTTCGGAACACAAATTAAGATATTTTTGTTGAAATCCGATGGCTTAGAAAGGCCTCCACTGGCAGCAATGACATTTCCTCTCTCAAGACCCATAAAAGGTACTAAAGACGTTGTTAAAAAGTCCATCTCACTACAGTGGTTCTACAATAATTTTATGAAGCGACGAGAATAGTTTTTGTGCGCAAAAAATAAATAAATAAATAAATAACGACTTTATTCAACTTTATTCGTCTTCCGTCTAGGCCTCTGACATGAACTCACGAAGTACCACGACGCATGCGCGAGAATATGACCTAGAGCCGGCATTCGGGCATCCAGGAAATGCACACTTTAGCACCATTTTGAGCACTACGCCAAGACCTAAAGCACAATCAATGTAGAATTCAACAGCTTAGATACGGCGCGTCTTCCTCTGCTTGTAAACAAAGTTCCTCGCTTCCGCCGGCTCTACGTCATATTCTCGCGCATGCGTCGTGGTGCTTCGTGAGTTCGCGTCAGAGGTCCAGACGGAAGACAAGAATGAAGTTGAATAAAGTCGTTATTTAGATTTTTTTTTTGCACACAAAAACTAATTCTCGTCGCTTCATAAAATTATTGTAGAACCACTGTAGTGAGATGGACTTTTTAACAACATCTTTGGTACCTTTTATGGGTCTTGAGAGAGGAAATGTCATTGCTGCCAATGGAGGCCTTTCTGAGCCATCGGATTTCAACTAAAATATCTTAATTTGTGTTCCGAAGATGAACAAAGGTCTTACGGGTGTCGAACGACATGAGGGTAAGTAATTAATGACAGAATTTTCATTTTTGGGTGAACTAACCCTTTAACAACTACCTTACTAACTATTAATAAGCAGTAATTAGGAGTTTATTGAGGCAAAAGTCATAGTTAATAGTTAGTTAATAGTGAGAATTGGACCTTAATCTAACCTTAATCTTAATCCGAAAACACTTGACACATCATAAGGAGAAAAGACTGCTTGAAATGATGAAATGAAAATGGAAGGATGAAAAAAAGATGGTTGGATGCTGTAAAGAACAGTATAAACAGGAGTTTCTTAAAGAATGCCATCAATGACTGAGACAACTAGAGAAAGCATATATATAGTGGTATAGAAAACTCAAATGTCAAATATGAAAATATGGAGATTTTTCACATCCCTTTTTAATAAGTGGGTTTTTTTCTCTCTCAGACAAGACAAAAGGGCAGAGAGCTTTGTGCCAGACAAGTGGAGACTGAACAGTGTGATGGTGAGGCTGCTCACACTAAGACCTTCCATGTGTGAGCGGAGTGTGTGTGTGTGTGGTGGCTGGTCACGGTGGTGGGAGGCTGAGGATGCATTAATAATAGACGGATCTCGGATCAAAGGGAAATAGCCCACCATAATGGAAGAGAAAGATGATGACAGGCAAAATGAACAGAATTGCTCATACTTTTATGAGCAATTCTGAGCCCATTTTAGCACAGATATATAACCAGAGAGAGCACATCATGAGCATCCAGATAAATGTAAAGGCTTTATATCGTTAGCACAACAAATAAAGTCAGAAATTATCAGAAAATGAGAGGCAAAGAATATGTATATACACTAGTGTTGAAAATTTGGGATCAGTAAAACATTTTTTGGAAGAGGAAGCATTAAATTCATCTAAAGTGACAGTGAAGACATTTATAAAAGTTACAAAAGATTTTCATTTCAAATAAATGCTATTTGTTTCAATTTTCTATTCATCAAAGACTCCTAAAAAAAAAATGTATCAGGGTTTCAACAACAGCAGCAAAATAAGAACTGTTTCTTGAGCACCAAATCAACATTAAAATGATTTCTGAAGGATCATGTGAAGAGTATAATAGCTGCTGAAAAATCAGCTTTGCCATCACAGGAATTACATTTTGAAATATATTGCAATAAAATAAAAATAAAAAAGTTATTTTAAATTGCAATATTATTTCACAATATGCTTTTACTGTAATTTTTCAAATAAATGCAGCTTTGGTGAGCATAAGAGACTCAATTTTATTCAAATGAGTCTTGAATACTTACAAGTCCTTACTCATTTGAATAAAAATGAGCTCTGCTCAATGTCACCAGAAATCACCAAATCTCACTGAAAATGAACAACTGCATGCAAGTCACTGTGTGAGCGACCCTTAGGAATGTCAAGCTAATGAACTCCTCACTGGATCAAAGTGTGAGTCGTCAGTAACATCAGTCATTCAGCGGAGAATCGCGACAAGCAGAGCGGTCCATGCTTTAATGCTCTATGACTCATCTCTTATGAAAGGGTACAGTGTCTGACAGTTTATCAAATAGCTCCACTCAGACAGTGACACATCCAAATGAGACAGACTGAGAAAGAGGCGCCATTTAACCACACAGCTTAACAAGGTCTCTGATACTTTTGTTATCTATTCTAAATCATTCACAGGTCCTGCACTCACCAAACCCAATCAAATGACACGAAAAGTAGAGGCTTGAGTCAACTGGAAGATTCAAAGTGGAACGTTTTACATTATGCAATGGTCTTTGGTTAGCTAAATAGTATATCAGGGCTCCAGACTGCAATATGAATATGAGAAACATCAAACGGCAAACTAGACGAAAGCACGCTACTTGTGTGAGCTGCAGAGGGCGGACCGTTTATCAGCTCAGAACAATAATAGACAGTGCAGCACAAGCTTAGAACAGGTTTACTCGCGGGCTGATCTCAATCACTCTAAACACAGTTACTACACAGTGCACATCTCTGTTATAAACCACATATAGCTATCAGATCAAACAGCACTGATACCAGGAGAGACATTTTGCCATGAACAAAGTTATAGAAGGCTTTTCAGTCCACAAATCACCAACATTCACCATGTATTTAATGTAGTAATGCAAACTGTAACCATGGTATTGTGGCAGAAATAGAGCAGGTATGACGTCACTTTGTAGGCAAACCGGCAGTTAGCATCACACTGGTTCCCTCGAGAAAAACCGAATAGGATTTTCCCATAGGCTTTTGGATTATCGTAAAAAACAAGCTCTGTGATCAACAAAAGTTTATGATACTTACACGTTTTGTCCATCAAGATAATTGTCACAGATGAACACAACTTTTATTAATTTTGAAGCCTAAATGCAGTCGCCAGAAGTAAAAAGCTAAAGGTAAGCTATAAACGGACTACACCACGGTCCGGTGATTTCAACGTCACCATCACTAAGCTTCCGACAACTCTTTCAGTTATCATCTAAAAACATTTTCCCAGAACGTTTGAGTTACAATAGTTTATAAGAGCACAATTATGAGCATAATGAGGCTGTAAAGGCGGACTGGGTTTACCTTTCCGGCGCAATGACGTTTAATCTCCTCGACAGCCTCTGTAGTCCCATTTAGCCACTTGTTAGCAACCGCCTTTTTCAAGACACGCAACAGCATCAAAAAAAAAAAAAGAAAATGTCGTAGAATAAAACGTGAAAGTGTCTTGAGTTTGTGTTCACCACAGACCTTATTTCAGCCATTTAAACAAAATCCCATTGACTTTGGTACAAGGGAACCGGAAGTGCTAAAATGCTAGCTCGCTTCTGCGTTTTGGCCTACAAAGTGATGTCACACCTGCACCACTCTATAGTCGAATGTTTTTACATTATTCATTTTAGAGTTCATGCAAACTTCTGAGAGTGAAATTCAAGCACTTTAAGGAAGTTTTAATGTGCTTCACACTTTTTCCAGCACTTCAAAGTCATATACAATTTAAATGTTATTTTTAATGTGATGACCAAAAACATGATGGGCCCTATCATACACCCGGCGCAATGCGGCACGCAAGTGTTTTTTTTCTAGTTTCAGCCCGACAACAGTTATCATTTTCACGTCCTGCGCCACGTTGTTTAAATAGCAAATGCATTTGCGGCCATTTGTGCACCCATGGGCGTGCTGGTCTGAAAACGAGATGTGTTCAGGCGCATTGTTGGCGTTGCTATTTTGAGGCAACTGAAATAGACTGCGGCATTGACCAACTGAGACCTGGTCTAAAGTCAATCATTTTTGTTATTTAAAGAGCGCGTTAGTAATATGCGCCTATAGGCGGGTGCACAATGCGCGTACACTCTGCTTATTACACACACAGGGACGCACAGCAGCACACAAACATTTTTTAATTTGAAAAACTAAAGGATTAAAATGTTAAATTATTATTGTGTACATAAATATAAAAATGCCTATATGTCATAATAGATAGTCATTGCATGTATCAGAAATAGCCTACCTATTTGTAGTAATGACGAGCAAGCAAGGGTCATTGGACGAGCAGATCCGTTTCCTCGCTAGAGAAGCGTTCAGTTTTTCCACTCGCAAATTACACCATGTAAATAGCGAATCCGCCATGGTGCGAGCGCAACTGGCTTTTAAAGGGAATGGGAGATGAGACTCTGATTGGTTTACTGCACGTTACGTCCAAAACACACCCATTACTCATTAAAGAGACTAGGGACAACCCTTTTAGACTATGAGTCGGGCGCACCGACCATTTTTCCCGTCGTTAAACTAGCAAAAGTAAATTCGGACACGCCCTAAACTAACACTTTGTGGCAAACAAACACTTCAAACACATCAATTTATCCCTTTTTTGTACTGAAGTATGAAGTAGGAAAAGTCACAAATTCTCATAAAAAAAACAAAAACCTTTCTTCAAATAGCGACTGAATTACACAGAAAGCAAGTAAAGAGCGCTCCTTTTATAAATCACTGAAGCGGTCGGGAAAGAAAAAAACTGATAAAATGGCTAGCATTTTTAAGATTAACTTTTAAAGAAAATCTGGGGTTAATCAGCAAAGGAAGACCTACACCAGAACTTAATTTTGTGCAGAAAGCCAATGCTTTTTAAAGCATTTCAGCCACAGCAATTAAGCAATACCCCTGGATGACAGCATCAATCAAGAAGCTAAAGCTTACTGCTGGAATTGTTTGCTGTTTGGGTAAATTATTAAAAATGTAATAGGTTGTGTGACTGATTTTATTCTGGCTGCCGCTGCCACAGTTTTATATATGTTAAGCTTTAGTTGAGAAAACAGTTATTTTGCAGAATTACTGGTCAGTCTTTAAATGTATTAACTTAGCGATACTAACTTAATACGGTCTATTACATACATTTAATCGGCTACTGTGCCAGTCTAATGATATGAATTATTACTGAGTTTTAGGGGAGAGGGCCATGGTTCGAGAGTCACGGTTTTGTTACTGTTATTATTATTATTATTATTATTATTATTATTTTTAGTAGTAGTAGTAGTAGTAGTAGTCGTATTATTAGTAGAAGTAGTAGTAGCAGTATTTTAAACATAAAAATATCCACACATTTAAAAATAAACCAGCTGCCTTGCTCATTTACTTCAACTCCACTCTTTTATACTTGATCTCATCAGTGTTTTATAGGCATACTCAGTTGTAAGTCAACATTAAAGCATGGGAAATCTTAAAGCTACAATATGTATTTTTTCGCCGCTAGGGGTCGCTAACCTCTTCAAAACAATAAAAAGGCATAGACTGATGGCGCCGTGAATGGGCGTGGAATCATGGAACTTGTCATCATACCGATGGATCTAATAATGTTTATGAGGAAATAATGTTTATGGATGAGTGAATGCATTCATGTATTCATATTTTTTAACATGACTGTGGTATGAAGCAGGGCACGATTACTAATAAGAGACAGATATCAGCGCCACACGCGAGTCCCAGGGGATATAAAGAAATGAGGACATTTCATTCTACCGAACTACCCGCAAATGCTGAATTACTACTCATACAGGTCAGTTTATTTGACAAATTAAAATTGTGAGGAAACGCAATGCTGTTTCACTTGGTCTACACTATCTATACCGCATTTGAGTGTGTTGAATAATGTATAATGTTATTCTGTGTTAGTTTGTTGGCTGTATGAGACTAGCAGTAACTAAGCTACATCAACATTACAACATCATACTGATGATATTCTAATATTTCATCGTGTTGCGCTACATAACATTGATTTGTTTTATGTACATTTGCTCACCTGTCTAATAAAGCACATGCAAGAACGGCATCTCTGTCAAGTCGAAGTTTGTTGCAAAGCTCTCGCCATCTCGAAAACGCCACATTGGCACTGGTCCTCTTTTGATTTCTCATTTTGTTCCAAAGTCTGTTTGCCATGGTCCATAATGTTTGAACAAAACTACAACAGCATGCCGCTAAAAGTTACGCAGTTGTCCACGTCTGTTGCCATGGTTTCTACGGCAGAAACCGAGGGTAACGCGGATATGACGCCATTGACAGGCGACTCCCTCACATGTCCCGGTTCCTTGGTTAAAATCGCAATTTTCTCACGATTTACAAATAGTTGGAAACATTTGGGATATTGTAAGTACTCAACTGAACAAAATATATAACACTGGCCTAGTGGGTTCTGGATATTTTACTGCAAAAATCTTACATATTGCACCTATCACCAACAAGACTAAAAACAACTGTTGTCCAACAAATCTTTAAATGGAGGCATTATGGCATAATCTGCTTTGCTTTTTACTACTCTTTTGTGCTTATGTGTGCTAGTTAATGCGCTGTTGGTAATGTGGCAGAGTAGTCACTGATAATGCCTTAGCAGATGGTTCAGAGAAGATGTCATTCTCAGCCAAGTAAAAAAGGGCCTGGCCATGCATGCAAATACAGTTCCAACTGGTACATGCACAGATAGCTAAATTCTTTAAATGTCAGGCATTAGAGTAAAGATATGGTTAGGGTTAAGACACTGTGTGGATAGAGAGTGAATAAGAGAGGCAGAATAAGACTCCCACTTATGGAATGCCCATTTGAAACCTGCATTTTTTTTTTGTTTTTCTTGACACACTACTGTTCAGCATCAATGAGATTTTTTTCAAAGAAATTAACACTTTTATTAAGCATGGTTGCATTAAATGTATCAAAACACCAGTAAAGACATTTATAATGTTACAAAAGATTTTTATTTCAAATAAATGCTCGTTTTGAAGTTTTTATTCATCAAAGAATCCTGAAAAAATGTATCTTGGTTTCCACAAAAATATTAAGTAACACAGCTGTTTTCAATATTTATAATAATAATAATAATAAATGTTCCATGAGCACCAAATCAACATATTATTATGATCTATGAGGAGTAATGGCTGCTGAAAAATCAGCTTTGACATCACAGGAATAATTACATTTTAGAATATATTCAAATAGAAACAAGTTCTTCTATGTCACAATAGAACTCTTTTTGATCAAATAAACGCAGCCTTGGCGAGCATAAGAGACTTCTTTCAAAATCATTAAATCAAAATCAGGAGCTTTAGGACACACTTTAATATTAGAAAAGCTTTCCAGCGGGAGAGACCCAAGCGGGAAGGCCTGAAAACAGACGGCGAGGTTGTGTTGTTTCTGCTCCATACGCAAGTAACAGTGGTTTTGCTATGTTTCACAGAACCAACCAGTTGTTGTAAAGTTAGCTATAGTAACAGGACAGTTTTGAGTGTCATTGTTTGTCTGGAGCTGGTGTGCTGCTGGCGACTAATGACAAACTCTTGCTTGTATATACTCGTTTTTGTTCCTCCTTGTTGTTTGTTCATCATCTTTGCTTTATTTTTTGTGAAAAAAAAAAAAAAGACATCCACTCTTGCATTGCGTGTTCGTTCCTTTTGGAGGCATAGCAATGAAAGGAGGGGTGTGTTTGTTTGGGTTGATATCAAATATCAACAGTGTTTCTCAGAAATGTTTACAGCACCTTTAAATGAAGCTGAGACTACTACACTTGTATTCTATCTATCTATCTAAAGCATAATCAAATTAGCCTGAATATTGAAAAAACAAACATACTAAGAGTGGAGGACATGTAGAACAATGTGAATACAAGGTGAAAATCTGTGAATCCGATTTCTGCAGGTGCAGATTCTGTGCGAGCTTCTTATTGCACTCACCTCAATACTGAAGTATCCTCTGTCTACATAATCGCCAAGGAACAGATAGCGTGTGTTGTCAGGGGAACCACCAACTTCGAAGAGCTTCATGAGGTCGAAGAACTGTCCGTGAACATCACCACATACTACAGATGAAAAGGAAGCAAAACAAATGCTTAACATGGTACATGTTCAGTAAGTGATGCATAACACCTGCCTAGTTTTGAGATCAATGGCAATGGTTAGCAAAACAAAACAGTATATGTTTTTTTATCACATCACATCAAAACAAAACAAATGCCTTAGGGAAGTGTCAGACTAGTCCCAGACGAAACACTTCACTTAAATCCATCCTACCTGCATCATCGAGCCAGCAATGCTCTGTCACTTAGCAACAAAGACACTATATCTGAAAATACAGAGGCTGCATCCATTTATAAACAGAATGTATCCAGAGCCAGAGGGGTTTGTGACATGACATCTAATTAATTCGTGCTCAAACGCGGTGATATCTATAGAGGACAGATGAGCTCTAATTCATCTGCATTATAAAATATCGTGGCATGATGCACACAATGTTTCCAAGAATTAAACCTTAAAGCACAATATCTTCATCAAGTAATTGAGTAAGTTCAACAGGCTTTGTTTGCCACTGATAAGGCTCATCTAAATTTACGATTACCCAGATGTAATACAGATTGTGATACTACTGTATAATCTGGAAATCTTCATTTTTCCTGCACTCTTTTCTAACTATCTGTCAAATAAAAGAAGCAAAAATCATAACTAATTTCCTATTATGCATTTTCTCATAGATCAGAGTCACTAGAGATAGATCAAAGTGGTTGACTTGTTGCCCAAAAACTGACTAGCCAATTAGTGAGGTTGACTAATTTATATAGCCTAGATTTTAGTGGCTTTGATTAGTGCATTCGTAAAATCATTGTGCACAATAAAAACCTCTCAAAAAAGTTTAAATTCATCCTCTTTAAACCAACGATGTTACAGTCATACACATTTATTTTAAGGATGCATCAATACTGAAATTATGGGAAATGATGATAATTATTTTTATGCTATGGCCAATAACTGATGAATTACAAATAATATTGTTCCTAAATAATTGAAAATAATAATAATAAAAAAAAAAAAATTAAAAAAAAAAAAATAATAATAATAATAATAATAATAATAAATAAATAAAACTAGTCAATAAGTTTAAATAGTTTTAAATGCTAAGCATTAGGCATTAAATCATTATAATGCACAGTATGAAAAATGGATATTCATTTTGAGATTACATTTAACAGTGTTATTAAAGGGTTAGTTCACCCAAAAATGAAAATTCATTTATTTATCAGGTCATTAATTACTCACCCTCATGTCGTTCCAAACTCATAAGACCGTCGTTCATCTTCAGAACACAAATTAAGATATTTTTGATGAAATCCGAGAGCTTTCTGACCCCTCCATTGACAGCAACACAACGATCACTTTCAAGGCCCAGAGAGGTAGTAAAGACATCGTTTAAAATAGTCCATGTGACTCCAGTGGTTCAACCTTAATGTTATGAAGCGACGATAATACATTTTGTACGCAAAAAAACAAACAAAAATAACGGCTTTATTCAACAATGTCTTCTCTTCGCGATATACATCGCAATTAATTAATTAATTAATTATATCGCGATGTATAATTATTATGCATCTATAAATACACACATGCATGTATATATAAGAAAAATGTTGTTATATTTATATATAAAATATTTATATTTATATATAAGACAAATTATATAAATACATATACAGTATATACATTTTTATACACACATATATATATATATATATATATATACACACACACATATATATATATATATATATATATATATATATATATATATATATATATATATATATATATATATACACACATGTATCATTTTAAGGGAAAAATAAGTTGATTTTAAATTTCATGGCATCAACACATCTCAAAAAAGTTGGGACAAGACCATGTTTACCACTGTGTGGCATCCCCTCTTCTTTTTATAACAGTCTGCAAACGTCTGGGGACTGAGGAGACAAGTTACTCATGTTTAGGAATAGGAATGTTGTCCCATTCTTGTCTAATACAGGCTTCTAGTTGCTCAACTGTCTTAGGTCTTCTTTGTCGCATCTTCCTCTTTATGATGCGCCAAATGTTTTCTATGGGTGAAAGATCTGGACTGCAGGCTGGCCATTTCAGTACCCGGATCCTTCTTCTACGCAGCCATGATGTTGTAATTGATGCAGTATGTGGTCTGGCATTGTCATGTTGGAAAATGCAAGGTCTTCCCTGAAAGAGACGACGTCTGGATGGGAGCATATGTTGTTCTAGAACTTGGATATACCTTTCAGCATTGATGGTGCCTTTCCAGATGTGTAAGCTGCCCATGCCACACGCACTCATGCAACCCCATACCATCAGAGATGCAGGCTTCTGAACGGAGCTTCAAATTTTGATTCATCTGACCACAGAACAGTTTTCCACTTTGCCACAGTCAATTTTAAATGAGCCTTGGCCCAGAGAAAACGCCTGCGCTTCTGGATCATGTTTAGATATGGCTTCTTTTTTGACCTATAGAGTTTTAGCCGGCAACGGCGAATGGCACGGTGGATTGTGTTCACCGACAATGTTTTCTGGAAGTATTCCTGAGCCCATGTTGTGATTTCCATTACAGTAGCATTCCTGTATGTGATGCAGTGCCGTCTAAGGGCCCGAAGATCACGGGCATCCAGTATGGTTTTCCGGCCTTGACCCTTACGCACAGAGATTGTTCCAGATTCTCTAAATCTTTGGATGATATTATGCACTGTAGATGATGATAACTTCAAACTCTTAGCAATTTTTCTCTGAGAAACTCCTTTCTGATATTGCTCCACTATTTTTCGCCGCAGCATTGGGGGAATTGGTGATCATCTGCCCATCTTGACTTCTGAGAGACACTGCCACTCTGAGAGGCTCTTTTTATACCCAATCATGTTGCCAATTGACCTAATAAGTTGCAAATTGGTCCTCCAGCTGTTTCTTATATGTACATTTAACTTTTCCGGCCTCTTATTGCTACCTGTCCCAACTTTTTTGGAATGTGTAGCTCTCATGAAATCCAAAATGAGCCAATATTTGGCATGACATTTCAAAATGTCTCACTTTCAACATTTGATATGTTATCTATATTCTATTGTGAATAAAATATAAGTTTATGAGATTTGTAAATTATTGCATTCCTTTTTTATTCACAATTTGTACAGTGTACCAACTTTTTTGGAATCGGGTTTGTATATATATATATATACACACACACACACACACACTCACCTAAAGGATTATTAGGAACACCTGTTCAATTTCTCATTAATGCAATTATCTAATCAACCAATCACATGGCAGTTGCTTCAATGCATTTAGGGGTGTGGTCCTGGTCAAGACAATCTCCTGAACTCCAAACTGAATGTCAGAATGGGAAAGAAAGGTGATTTAAGCAATTTTGAGCGTGGCATGGTTGTTGGTGCCAGACGGGCCGGTCTGAGTATTTCACAATCTGCTCAGTTACTGGGATTTTCACGCACAACCATTTCTAGAGTTTACAAAGAATGGTGTGAAAAGGGAAAAACATCCAGTATGCGGCAGTCCTGTGGGCGAAAATGCCTTGTTGATGCTAGAGGTCAGAGGAGAATGGGCCGACTGATTCAAGCTGATAGAAGAGCAACTTTGACTGAAATAACCACTCGTTACAACCGAGGTATGCAGCAAAGCATTTGTGAAGCCACAACACGCACAACCTTGAGGCGGATGGGCTACAACAGCAGAAGACCCCACCGGGTACCACTCATCTCCACTACAAATAGGAAAAAGAGGCTACAATTTGCACGAGCTCACCAAAATTGGACAGTTGAAGACTGGAAAAATGTTGCCTGGTCTGATGAGTCTCGATTTCTGTTGAGACATTCAGATGGTAGAGTCAGAATTTGGCGTAAACAGAATGAGAACATGGATCCATCATGCCTTGTTACCACTGTGCAGGCTGGTGGTGGTGGTGGTGTAATGGTGTGGGGGATGTTTTCTTGGCACACTTTAGGCCCCTTAGTGCCAATTGGGCATCGTTTAAATGCCACGGCCTACCTGAGCATTGTTTCTGACCATGTCCATCCCTTTATGACCACCATGTACCCATCCTCTGATGGCTACTTCCAGCAGGATAATGCACCATGTCACAAAGCTCGAATCATTTCAAATTGGTTTCTTGAACATGACAATGAGTTCACTGTACTAAAATGGCCCCCACAGTCACCAGATCTCAACCCAATAGAGCATCTTTGGGATGTGGTGGAATGGGAGCTTCGTGCCCTGGATGTGCATCCCACAAATCTCCATCAACTGCAAGATGCTATCCTATCAATATGGGCCAACATTTCTAAAGAATGCTTTCAGCACCTTGTTGAATCAATGCCACGTAGAATTAAGGCAGTTCTGAAGGCGAAAGGGGGTCAAACACAGTATTAGTATGGTGTTCCTAATAATCCTTTAGGTGAGTGTATATATAGCAAATATTTCTTAAATATATACATGAAGGGGTGTGTATTTATATATACATAATTATTATACACAGTACACACACATATTATGTAAACACAAACTTTTATTTTGGATGCAATTAATTGCGATTTATTGATTGCCCAGCACTAGCTGAGCACCACATGCATGCATTGTGGTGCTCACGTGAATCCTGTAGGAGAGGGTCACGGAGGAGAAAAGATGAATAAGAGTTCAATGAAGTCGTTATTTTTGTTTGTTTTTTGCGCACAAAAAGTATTCCCGTCACTTCGTAACATTAAGGTTGAACCACTGTAGTCACATGGACTATTTTAACAATGTCTTTACTACCTTTCTGGGTTCTACCTTGAAAGTTGTCGTTGCTGTCTATGTGGGGTCAGAAAGCTCTCGGATTTCATCAAAAATATTTGTGTTCCGAAGATGAACGAAGGTCTTATGGGTTTGGAACGACATGAGGGTGAGTAATTAATGACAGAATTTTCATTTTTGGGTGAACTAACTCTTTAAATTATTTGTGTTTTTAAAGATTAATTAACTTTAAGTGAGCGTTAGATAACAACAAATATAACCTGTATACAAAAATAGGGGTAATGAACATGCATATTTTAATATCAAATATTGGCTGTACCGATAAATTTAAAAATCTCTAATATCAGCAGAAAAGAAATATATATAATAAATATAATCATGCATCCCTACTTTATTTAATCATGAAGTGGAATATAGATGGGGAAGTAGCTATCTGAATGTCCAATCAGGGTGAGGTGCACTCAAAACCAGACTAAATTTACAGATCTTCCTTAAGGGCAACTTCGTCGACTTTTCATTCAGGTAACCCTCCATTTAGTTGATTAGTTTTTTGCACATCCCTCCTAGTGTTCACTGAAGCAAAACTGACCACATTCCGCTGCAGAGTCTGTGACTCTTTCCTGTGTTGCGCTCCACTGATCTGCAGACAGTATCTGTCAATATGAACCAACGGCGCTGACACTTATCTACATATGAGTCAGTTTGCCACAGCTGATTCCCCACAGTGACAGTTTGTTACACTCAATCAGGTAATCTCTGCAACAAACTCAAAAGCAATGCCGATATGATGTGCCTGATGAAAACTGTTTTTACAGATGGATTACAGGCCTACTTGAAAAGTTACTTATCAACCAGACCAATAGTTTTATGATGTATTATTTTATTGTTGGCAAAATGTACACACACTGATGCCAGTGAAGTATAATGATGAATATTTCAAACATTGCATGAAGTTTCCATGAGGAAAAACACCTTTTTTGGAACATTTTTCTTAGGAACTAGCTTCAGCCACAGAAACAAGCCAGACCAAAGTTCATTCAGACAGATAGTAATCTCCCTCAAGCCCTACTAAAGATGTGTTCTTGCTTTCTTACCAGTGATTGGTGCCTCCACTTCTAGCATGCACTTCTCTTGCTTTAGGATATTGGCACCGTCGTTTATGATGCGCAGCGCAACTTCCTCCTCCACACGTCCCTCTTTGATCAAATGGTTCTTTAGTACCTCGGCATTGGGCTTGCCATCCACAAATAAGTCCTTTATTGTCAGCCGCTGGTGAGGGGGCAGTGGCACTGCTGTGGGTACAAGAAGAGCAAAATATCAGTTGACAGTGTGGACGTTTTTTCAGCATTAACAAGGTAGCTGCAAGTATGAAAACAAGTTTCAGTCATAGGGCCCTATTTTCTTAGGGCGTGTGCGAATCCACTTTTGCTAGTTTAACGACGGGAAAAATGGTCGGCACGCTCGGCGCATGGTCTAAAAGGGTTGTCCCTATTCTCTCTATGGCACTATGGGAGTCTCATCTCCCATTCCCTTTAAAAGCCAGTTTTGGCGGATTCGCTATTTACATGGTGGAATATAGACATCCTCATCCTGACGAGTCAGTTTAAATACATGCGTGTATTGCCACAATTGGTTAAAGAAGTAGCCAATTTCATTCGTCATTACTGCAAATAGGTAATTTTGATACATGCAATGACTATCCATTATGACATGTAGGCATTTTTTATCTTTATGTACACAATAATAATAATAATCTTTTACATTTTTACATTTTAATATTTGGCATGTTTGTGTGCTGCTGCGCATCCCTGTGTGTAATAAGCAGAGTGTACGCGTGTTGTGCACCCGCCTATAGGTGAATATTACTAACGAGCCCTTTAAATAACACTAAAAATACTGCGCTATTGACTTTAGACCAGGTCTCAGTTGGTCAATGCCGCAGTCTATTTCAGTTTCCTCAAAATAGCAACACGCCAACAATGCGCCTGAACATATCTCGTTTTCAGACCAGCACACCCATGGGCGCACAAATGGCCGCAAATGCATTTGCTATTTAAACAACGAGGTGCAGGAAATGAAAATGATAACTGCGTTGGGCTGAAACTAGAAAAAAAAACACTTGCGTCGCGCCTGGAGCCGCATTGCGCCGGGTGTATGATAGGGCCCATAGTGTAAAAGAGGAGGCACAAAGCGGTTCATGCCCAATTAAAGTGTAAAAGTGCCAGTTAAAAATAAAATTAAGGAATGAATCATCAATGTAATAATTCAAACAATGCAATAGGGGTGGGTGATATATTGGTAGACACAATTAACCGGTAAACTAAACTGTTGAGAGAGAAAATGCACGAGTATAATGGATCCGTGCATTCGGTCGGTCTTAAAGTGACAGCATCCAAATTTACCTGCTGTTGTTATTAATGCTAATCAAACAACAACAAAAAAAAGTGAAAATCTCTCATTGTTCTTTACTGAATCACTTTTGTAACTTTAATAAGAATAAATGTATATTTAATTTAAACAGTAAAGACAATGTAGGGGTTTTTTTTATACATTTGTTTACTTTATACATTTTATGTAGTATTTCTTATTTCCAGTGCTTGAAGTTTTTCAGCTAGGTCTATTTTATTTGTGTCTTTGTTCTACTGTAGTTTGTTTTCTTTGTTCTTTCTTTATCACAGTTTACTTGTCTTCAGTAAGCTTGAGAGGTGTTTTTAGGCAAGTATTAGTTTTTTAAATGATATTGAAAATGGTGATAAGAATTATGAAATTTCAAAGGTATCAAACATTTTGATATCATAAAAACCTTATTTAAAGCAAAAATAACTATTTTGTGAAATATATCGTTATCGTGAAACAAAATTACTCATATTGAGATAAGATTTTGGTCATATTGCCCACCCCTACAATGCAAATACATACATTTTTAAATGGGAAAATGAAAAAGAAGTGTTTTCTTATTACTTTTAAAAAGCATTTCTTTCTCCGATGTCAAAGCTGACTTTTCAGCAGCCATTACTCCAGTCTTCCGTGTCACATGATATATGCACATCTAATATGCTGATCATTCTAATATGCTGATTTGGTGCTCAATAAACACTTCTAATCATTATTAAATCCAAACAACAACCGATGCATACAACCAAATTCCCGCCCAGCATTTTTTCCGTTACAATCAGATGTACGTCACAATACGGAAGAAAATATCTATCGCTACTTTTATTTCATCACAATTTTAACTACATTTAAATACGTTTAATTAACAATTTAAATGTGTATTATTAATAAAAAAACAAAAAAAATTCACATTGTTTGAATTATTCAATTGTTAATTTTTCCCAACATTTTTCACTTTATATCCAATACAAATAAACAAATAACACTGTTAAATGTAATCTTTAACACATCTCAAAGTAAATATTTGTTAACGTTATGATGCTAAATTCACTTTTTAGCATTTAAAACGATTGATTTCAGTTTATTATTTTTTTTAAGTTAGACAAAATAGTATTTTGTATATTAGCCTAGCCATTTATCAGTTACCAGTCATACCAAGAAAATAATCAACTCATCGGTTCATCCTGGATTGCACATATTAAAAAATATATTTAAACGAATAAACAGTGACTCGCGCTACCGAGGAAGCATCTTTAAAAAATTTTTTTAAAAAAGGTTGTAGACAGTGTATTTTCAGATCTGCTCTTTATTAGTTGTGCTGCTCTTTGGAGCATCATGACATTTGCTGCTGCTGGGGCTAATAAGAAAAGTTATGGTATCATGAGGATTCTATTGATTCAGCTCTCAGGTTTAACCTTCACAGATGTGAAAGGATCTCGAGATGTCACACAATAATCCCTCACCTGCACTGAACTGCCGGGTAATCTAACTCCACCAAATCCCTCTGCGAAAGTGCAGAAGTTGCCATAGACAGGACTGTAGCTCAAGACATGTTCAATAATGAAATGGGAATTTTAAGGTTCCTTAGAAGCTTAAGAGAGGTTTTAGAAGATAATATGCATTGATTTATCAAAAGCATCACACAATATTGTGCTAATATCGGTCTTTTCTGTCTCTGTACCTTCTGAAGAGTTCATTATTGAATATCTGAGGTTCTCAAACACCATGAAGAAAACAGGAAGCTGTTTGAACTGCCAGGGGCCCCTGGCACAGTCTTTTCCCCCAAGTCTATCACAAAAGCCAGGGTTGACGCTGCTGATTCCACTGCGACCTCATTTGCATGCATCCGCCATAGTGTGTTTTGGCTGCTCAGCCTCCGGCTCTGAATGTCTGCTTGATCGATAGCCAGTAAGAGCCCATATGTTATGGAGGAAGTCAGAGTTGATCGTAATTTTATGGAAAGGCGGCTAAAAACTACAGTGTGATTGCTGATGCTGAGGGACATGTAACTAAAGACATCTGAAAAGCGTTCAGAGGGAACAAGCACCTGTCTAGTGGCACCGCGAAGTGCACCGAGTCACACTTTGACAATGCTCCCGTTAATCTGGTGTTTCTATTAAACGTGCCCAGAATGCAAGAGCAAATTATGTCTGAGCCTTCAACCATTAGGGATTCAAATCAAGCCACTGGATCCCACACCAATTCAGCAGCATATCTGTACGAAGAGACTGAAACTGTGAGGCAATAGTCTCATTAAAAAGATGTCACGGTCTCAAACTTTTCCTGTTCACAGACAAAAATACCCAGCATTCCAAAAAAATGGCAACTGCCAAAGCTTTGCGCTGTGGATCTCTTCATATGGCCAAGGTTTAGCCACTTTGATTTGAATATCTCTATTATGAAGCCTCACCCTGAGGTCTCACTACAAGACATCACTACTAAGAAATGCAAATACAAAACATTCTAATTAGGTTTTTTTTGCCTTTTATTAAATTAATTGAGCAACTACTGAGTAACTACTGAAACAATGCAAGTTTAACAACAGATTAAGCCTGATTTCTGACACCTGAAACAAAACAGCTACTACTAGAGCCGAGGTTTTCAAACTGTTTGATGCCCAGGACAGTCAAATATAATACGACAGCTTATATGTTCATTTACAAAGACAGATTGAGTGTGGAAAAGAATGAAGAATGATATTATAAGACAACATTTTCTACACACTGTTAGAGTAATATTTAGAGAGTTTATATAAATATAGAATTCTAAATACTCTTCAAATGTTTGAGGTCAGTAAGAATTTTTAATGTTTTTAAAAAAAGTGCTCAACAAGGCTGCAATTATTTGATCAAAAATACAGTAGAAAATGTATAATATTTAATGTATCCTTGCTGAATAAAACCTTACTGCCCCCAAACTTTTGAATGATATTTAAAAACTAGGGCCGTCAGGATAATAAAACAAAAATGATTGACATGATTTCCAAAATCAGATTTAACATGTAAGAATAATATTTTCTATATGTCTTAAAACAATATTTTTTCCATCATTAATATCTTACATAAACATATTCGATCCCCAAAGTTTGAAAACCCTTGTATGAAAATATGAAGTGAAAGTTTTGAGCCAAAATATAAGAAATGTATGGGATCTCATTTAATTTTAATGTATTGTTGCTTTGCTTTAGATAGAACTGTCTGCCAAGGGCATAAATTGTAAATTGAGAACTCAATACATGTTATTTGAGAAGAAATTATGGCTGAAGCCTATTGTAAAAAAGCCAATCTAACACTCTGGCTTTGTGAATGAAGACAAAACCCAAACACTTCAATCATTCAATCATCATTTCAATGATATCCTAAGGAGTGAGAATGATGGCTCTGACAGCAAAAAAAAAAAAAAAAAAAAGAAAGTGAGCGCATGGCTGAACAGGGTTGTTCTTTGCAGAACACAGCAGATCAGTTGGCCCCAATAAATAAAAAAAACGCAGTAAGGGGATAATATGTGAAGAGGGGCGAGAGCAAACAATTCCACCTCACCATAGACAAACAAACATTATCTATACTCTGACTGCTGAGAAGTATAAATAAACCGTAAGCAGCCCTGGGTCCACAACACAGGCTGGGAATAGGGACGGTAAGCTGGGTACGAGCACTAAGAACAGATTAGGCAAAGCCTTTATTAGCCAGGGATTCCAGGTTCAGAGTCTGTTTATTTAGGGACTCCTCCTACACTCTTAAAAATAAAAGTTCTTTATTGGCATCAATGCAATGGTTCCATGAAGAACCTTTAACATCCATGAAACTGTTCCACTGCACAAAAGGTTCTTTATAGTGGAAAAAGGTTATTTAGATTATTCCAATGTTTTTCACACTAAGAAACACACTGTTCACTAAAGGGCTGTCATGATTCTGACACGCGATTTTAAAAAAACGGAGTGTCTATTTACACAGTGCAAGCAGCCCGCCTTGTTGGCAGAGGCTATTTACACTAACTCCGCCCAGTGACATCTGGTTGGGCCAGACAAAATTACGGAAGACGCTGGGATTGTCAACAGTAGCAATAGTGTAGGGGTAAGGAGTGTGGCAGAAAGTTGACGCAAATCAGATTAGTTTGACGAAGTTCGAATCCGCGTTTTGCCGAACTTGATCTTCCCTTTTCCCATCACATATCAGATCGGAAAGGCATTTATTTTCAATAAAAATTAGAAAAATATTTGAAAAGTGGAAATAAAGAGTCTAACGCGTGTTTAATAATAAAAAGTGTTTATCGGTTAGGGGTAGGTGTAGGGAGGGCTTTATTGTCCCAATAAGGCGGCATCCATTTAATAATTTTATTAAATATAATCATTTACATTATGCTATTGCATTACGTTTAATGTACAACAACACTGAGGTACAAATAGTATGTCACTATTTATAAGTATAAATAGCATCTAACTACTTCTACACTTATTGCAAATAAAATAGGCTACTGCTATTTTTACACAGTGTAAATAGAATACATCACTATTTTTGCTTAGTATAAATAGCAGTTGTCACTAAGAAAATATACTATTTTCACTGCAAATAGCCGCTGCTTTTTAAAAAGTTTGCGATTGCAATTTACCCGTGTCGAGTAACCGGCAAAATACCGGAAGTGGCGCATTCCACGGATGAGAATCCATGAACCGCAAGATTTTAGGTCCAGAGTTGAACCAATATTTCTGGCCCAGAACTCATTTTCAACAGTGGAAATTAGGGGTTGCACAGACTAGTCGACTTTAATGCTCTGCCATGACACTTTAAGCTTGATGTCGACTAGTCGCTGATCATGGCCTATAGAAAGCGCAACAGGATAAGAAATCTTTGAAGTCCACTTTTACGCTCCGTTTCCAAACAGTTAAAAATGACAAATAAATGCATACTCCGAGAGCGCTCAACAAGATATGTTGCAGGGCTCGACATTAAGCCTTTTCATGTGCTTGTCCTTTGTGGTTGTAAATATAATTTATTCTGATTTATTCTCATTTTAAATTCTTAAAAAATTTTATGAGATTGCTTTGAATATTTTTTGAATATACAAATAAGAAATGTTTTAAAGAATGATACTTTTAAGCATGAAACTAAACCGCCAGTAGGTGGTGGCAGGTGACTGTCTTAATGAGTGTGTCATTCATTCAAACGATGAAATGAAATCACATCACACAGCATCACATTTTCAATGTGATGGAATTCAGCACTCTTGGTCGTGTGATGTTGCTTAACTGTATCATATGTTAAAAATATAAAAACTCCATATTTTGAATCGCATTTGTTGCGATTTCTCCTTGAGAGGCTGCGTCACAGACAGTACATTATATATATATTTTGTTATTTATTTATATATATTATATATTTTTGGTGATTCATCAGCGACTAGTTGACGTCGACTCGACTTTCATCAAAAATGACAAAATCTGTCATTCAACCCCTAGTGGAAATGCGCGGAACGGTTCGAGAACGGACAAAGGCTGGCAACCTGCACCGGAACCATGTCGGTGGAAAAGGGGCATGAAAGGTTCTTTGGGGAACCCAAAATGGTTCTATGGCATCTTCACTGCAAAAATACCCTTTTGGAAGCTTAATTTTTAAGAGTGTATTGCAAACAAGATCTTGACTCTAAAGTTCAAAAAAAGAGGATGAAGGGTTAAGTCTGAAGTGGCAAGACATCAACACATTTATGCTACGACATTCTGTAAGATGCTTAAACCTTCACTGAACACAAATACAGTGAGTGCGCAAATCATTTTAACATCTTTGTCACAGAATTCAAACAAAAAGTTATGTGGAGAGAAGGGTCTCACACACAGATCCTCAATCTAAGTTTAAACATTTGCATATGGCACAGTTCTGAACCAAATGCTTTGCATTTCAGTGTTACCAAGGACAGGCTCTGCCTGCAGGATGACATTCGTGCCATGCAGATTCAGGACTTTTCCAGCTCTGCATACATCTAGACACTAGGCAGGCTACAAGTGTTCACTCAAAACCTGGACATTTGAAAGGCAAATTGGCTCCTGTGCTGACCTACTAATGTGCTATTAATAGGTCTCAAATTTCAAATTTCTCAAATTGCTTCTCAACCCAACAAAATAATCTTTTCAAACCCACATGTACGTGTGAAGCAAAGACGCACATTCAACAGACCAATAACATGGAGAACAGAAACTAAAGGCACAACATTTCAGCTTCTGTGACACTATTCTTGTGTGACTCACTTAAATATAAGCAAATGCCCATAGAAAGTGCAGAGTTCTGATGTTAGTGAGCAGAGGTCTAATCAAATGTAATTTGGCCAGGTTTACCTGGTTTGACCTTATTGGGTAAACTGGTTACCTAAACGAAGCATAAATACAGTGAGTTTTATTTAGATCATTATTGTTAAAAAGGAACAATTCTTTTGTTTTCCTTCACAAAATTTTCCAGAAACTTCTCTAATCACAGATGGATCGAACCAAAAGCGCTGTCTAAAATCTGCTTTGAATTAAAAAGTGTTCAATGGAGTTTCAGTATAACTAACATGTCATAACCTACGTTTGACAGATGAAACAGGATTTAATTTCTCACAAAAATGAAAACAAAATTGTGAGTGATAGGTGTAAAGTCTGTTCAACAGGCTGTAAAGTTTTTAACTTTGCTGTCGATTGTTCAGTTGACGCAACACTGGAAATATGTCTTTGCAAAAAATTCCTGGTGACAAACCTCTGGAAACGTGTTGTGAAAAGTATACCGTTGTTGCACAGGCTAGGCTATATGTCTATCCCTCACTGCCTCATTTTTATTCACAAAATATATATATTTTTAAAATAATAACTATTAAATATTAATATTAAAAAATAAATAACCCTGGCTAGGGTCTATTGCTTGTAAAACATTAGCTCATAAACCTAGAGGAGGTTTGTGTCTTGAACCCCTTTTTAAAACCCACTATTTCATGCTAATTCACATGGTGCTCACTAGGAAAGTTCTCAAAGCTGATCCAAGTAGGTAATGTGAAGCATGTGTGTTTCAATTTACTCCATATTATTTATACCACAAATAATGATAAGCCCCTGCTAAGACTGCCTGACAGGAGCACAGAGCTGAATTGTAAGATCAGGTTTGCTTTACACAAGAAAAAAAGATAACCACAATGCAATGATTCTTACTTCATCCACCAGGTGTGAAGACAGAAATACTCATATTTACATGTATGGGTCACTCTCCCACCTCCTTATTTTCATGTTCATTCTCCAAAAAACCCCATCTTTATCCAAGTTAAGCTACTGTGAATACTAAATGCTTTAATGAGCAATTTGATTGATTAAAGTTGAAAAGCAATCATCTGTATTGCAATTATCTTATTCTCTGTGTGTGTGTGGGTGTGTGTATGTTTTTATTGAACACTGATGGAGCAACAGAGTTTGTGTGTAAATAAATCATAAAAGTGGTTTGTTTGTTTGTTTGTTTAAAGGTGTGGTTGATTATGATTTCACTTTTTAAACTTTAATTAGTGTGTAATGTTGCTGTTTGAGCATAAACAATATCTGCAAAGTTACAACGCTTAAAGTTCAAAGCAAAGGGAGATATTTTCTTTTAAAGAAATTGCTTTTTAATGACTACAACAAACGGCTGGTAGGGACTACACAAGCTTCCTCCCGGGTTAGTGACATCACTAACCCTGAAATTTACATAAACCCTGCCCCCGGGAACACACAGCAAAGGGGGTGAGATTATCATGACAGAATATGCTAATCAATGACTTAAAGATAGTTAACTCCACATCAGATACATAAATTCATCAACTAACCATTCAGGAACATTCTTTCTTGAGTCTCTCCTTTATGGTCCGACTCCGGTTTGAACATAAAAGGCTGAACAGTTTCATTGCCTGTCTGCATCAGGTTATCAGAGCTGCTAACTGCAGTTCTTCAAGCTCCGCCCCATGAGCAGCAGCTCATTTGCATTTAAAGGGACACACAAAAACAGCACGTTTTTGCTCACCCTCAAAAAGTGACAATTTTAACATGCTATAAAAAATTATCTGTGGGGTATTTTGAGCTAAAACTTCACATACACACTCTGGGGACATCAGAGACTTATTTTACATCTTGTTAAAAGGGGCAATCAACCACCCCTTTAAAAATCTTATAAATGTATGAGGTGGCAAGGTGGGGTAAAAGGCTCACCAGCATGGGGCAAAAGGCACAGAGTATTTGCACAAATACAATAGCTAAAATAATATGTTATTAATATCGTCAAAACCATCACTTTAGCAAAGTTTGTACTGGGGATGCACCGAAATTTCGGCCGCCGAAAATTATCGGCCGAAAATGGCATTTTCGGTTTTTGGCCGAAAGAGAAAAAAGGCCGAAAATATGAGCCGAAAATATGCCGCCCCGCCCATCCGTGTTCGGCGATCAGGTTTCACTCTCTCGCAGCATGTTTTGTAACTTTGAGAGCGGCTCCGCTTCCGAAGATGCACAGCTTCAAAACGACTGCTCCGTGTTCCGCTCCGTGTGTGCGCCGCGTGCAGACATGACATTTCTCCAGACTTGTTTCTGTTTGCACTAGCCTGTGCTGTAATATGGTATGGCATGGTATAGCCGCGCTGGGGTAAAATGACGCTACCCTCTCATTCACTGACCCGCTCCTCGCTCTCTGCTCACATGCTCTGATAATAATAGTTTTCTAGGACTATACATTATTTTGATAATTGGTCAAAAAATAAATCTGTTAAATCTGATTTTGAACTAAACTGAATGAAGAATAATATATTGATATTAATTAGTGCTGGGGAAAAATTAATCGTAATTAATCGCATCCAAAAAAATCCATGTATATCGCATCCATGTATATATTTAAGAAATATTTGCATGTATATACTGTATATATAATTTATCTTATATATAAATAATTTTTTTATAAAAAAATATAAAATTTTTCTTAAATATATACATGCATGTGTGTGTATTTCCATATACATAATAATTATACACAGTACACACACATATATTATGTAAACACAAACTTTTATTTTTGGATGCGATTAATCACGATAAATTTTTCCCCAGCACTAATATTAATATATTGATATTTAATATTATTTGAATATGAGCCTATTTTCTGTCTAATTATTGTGTGTTACTTTAAATAAAAGTGTGGTTATTTTATTTTATAGGCTTGTATTTTTTTAAATTAAGATTCAGTAAAATTATTGAATTTAATTAAAACATCTAATAATAATACAATTATACAAAAAACAAATTTAAAATAAATGAATAATTATTTTAAAAAAGTAATTTTTTGTTTCGGTTTCGGTTTTCGGCCAAGTGTATCCACAATTTTCGGTTTCGGTTTCGGCCCAGAATTTTCATTTCGGTGCATCCCTAGTTTGTACTAGTTTTGTTTATTTTGATAATTCATTTTTGTTCAATAAACAGGCCTATATTGTCATTAAAATGTTAATTTAAAAAATTAAATTATAATAAATAAAAGATTCTGATTGAATAAGATCCCATAATAATTTAATAAAGCTTTAAAGTAGTAACAAAAAATGTGATTTTATTATATGACATGATTAATATCGTATTTTAAAATATGATGGTTTCATTATAAATATGGTGATTATCTCTAAGGTGGACATCCATATGATATTTATTTACCATCTGAATCTAACCATGTCATGCCAACAAATGGAAAAGTCACCCAGCTAATTATTATCATGTTTATTTTTTATTAGGGTGAATTTAGGGTGATTGGGACAGTTTTTGCCATTAAGATGACTAGGAAAAAATGTCCCAATCACCCTGAATTCACCCTATTTATTATCATGTTTATTCAATGTAAATGTCATTATTGTGCCTTTAGCCCCAACAGCAAGGGCGCCTTTTACCTCATATACTTTTACATATTCTATTGAAATATTGTTGCTTTAATTAAACTGGAAAACATTATCAAGTCCATTGTCTCAAAATACAGTCCATAATTTTATTGATTCTTATTTGCTACATAAATCTACAACATTTAAAAAAAAAAAAAAAAACATTAAAAAAAAAGCATTAAATATATCAAACTAGCGCACAATTAACTTTGCCAAATTTCCAGGTGCATCGTTAAATGTGGCTGTTAAGAAAAGTGCTGAGCTGATTTTTTTTTTTTGTCGTCATATAGTGGTTTAAAAGAGAATAAATTCCCTTTTGGTGTGCAAGTAGACATAAATGATGCACAACTTTGAGTTGAAATGGGTGCACATGGACAATCTATTATCAATTCAGAAGGACTCGTGCCAAGATTACAAAGGATTCTTAATTCAATCTAGTGTCATATTTGCATTAACTAGATGTCAAAATAAAGTTGCTTACAAAGTTTAAATAGACACTCTAGAGCTCTTTCAATCATTTCTCTCCTCAACAAAACCTGGGACAAGCTGTCAAGAAATGATTCAGATGAATCAAATGATTGGTGAATCAAGTGATTCCCCAAAATACCACAGCATTAAATCCATTAGAATCAACTGTAACTGCCTGTCTAGACACTTCATGAAACACAAACTGAGATGAACTTACTTTTAATGATTCGCTCAGTGGTCGACAGCTTTTCTTTCGGCTCTTTAGTCGTCATCTTCTCACAGTTCAGTCAGGATTTATTAACCAGTAAATGAACAAAGATATTCTCCGTGTTTGCTGGTGCCAGTCCGAGAAAGAAGAGATTGCAAAGTGGCCAGCGACTCCGAAGGGTCCGAGAACTGTTCAAATTCAGACAAGCGGGCAGGTTTAATGCTCTAACACAGCTAATTTAGTCAACACTGAACAACAGTTGGTTACACGGGCCACGGGGCAGCATAATAACATCGCCAGCAGACACCGACTCGATCGCTTCTCCTCGCTGACAGAAATGCAATCACCGATCGTCGCGAGCCCGGTCTTGGCGTTTTCCTGCTGACATGGACCTAACTAGCTATCAGCCTTTCTCTATCAGATCTCTTGGATTTGTAGCAACGGGAGCCAGCGACACAAAATGATTAGGGTTTGGTGCGCAATCTTGAACGTTAATCTGATTTTCCACTTTTCAGAGTCAGAATGTCAACTCGCCAGTTTAGCTACACACTCATAAGAGAGTTCGGCATAATAATAACGTGCCGAACTGCGCCGATTTGTCTTAATAAACATATGTCCTGTCGTGTGACAACAGAGGTTGCGCGATCTGCCCGCCCACTCGAGCTAACCATATGGCTAGCAGTAACTTCCAATCACACTCTCGTTCCCAGCTCCTCAGATTAAACGCTAATCTCTAAACCTCAGACGGATTTCCTGCAATATGGCGGAGCCGTGGCTCTCGACGCGCTGGCGTAGGCGTGACGTAGGACGTACAATTTGACACGTGCGAAGCAGATGGTTAAATGTGTCTATGGCGGGTGGATCGTGCCACGGATAACCTACCTAAGGAGACAGTCGCGTACTTTTACGTGAGAGAAGGGGTATGTCGCCACCACAGACGCGTGACACCAACGTCGTTGAGAAGTACGTTGCCACCACAATAAAGTAATATCTTACCCTTGTTTTTTCGAGCTTTTCTTATCCCTCCTTTATTTTTTATGAACCATTGTTAACTTTTTTTTTCTTTTACTTTCCTATGTGTTCTGATGACATTGAATATATTCTTGATACATATTGTGCATTGTATACAAAGTTGTAAATCGTTAATGTCATCTATGTACTGTTTACACACATAATAAAAAAATGTTTTAAAAAAAAATCACTCACTTTCTCCTGGAGATTAAGGGCTATGTGCAAAGTATACACCATCAGAGTTTCAATTTTATTCCATTTTCACATTTATTAACAACAACTTTAAAGATGAACCCATAAATTCAGTAATTACAATCTATAAACATAATATTCTGTAATGTGTCATTTTGAGCTTTTACTTTTGATGATGGTAAGAATTGTACTTTACACAGTTGACCATACAATGGGTGAATACACTAGTTCACAATATCAGACAACACGTGATATTGTTTTCAGGAGAAGGCAACAAGAAAGTATTTGAATAGCTTATTATTTTCAAAAAAAATGTACAATGACGAAATATATGACTGGAAAATAGTCTTTTAATCACAAAATGCAAAACAATGCAGGTGCATATTCAAACGTTTTATCTAGGGCTGTAACAATTAGTTTGTTTATCGTACTGAAGACTTTATTTATTTACAAACCCGATTCCAAAAAAGTTGGGACACTGTACAAATTGTGAATAAAAATAGAATGCAATGATATGGAAGTTTCAAATTTCAATATTTTATTCAGAATACAACATAGATGACATATCAAATGTTTAAACTGAGAAAATGTATCATTTTAAGGGAAAAATGAGTTGATTTTAAATTTCATGGCATCAACACATCTCAAAAAAGTTGGGACAAGGCCATGTTTACCACTGTGTGGCATCCCCTCTTCTTTTTATAACAGTCTGCAAACGTCTGGGGACTGAGGAGACAAGTTGCTCAAGTTTAGGAATAGGAATGTTGTCCCATTCTTGTCTAATACAGGCTTCTAGTTGCTCAACTGTCTTAGGTCTTCTTTGTCGCATCTTCCTCTTTATGATGCGGCAAATGTCTTCTATGGGTGAAAGATCTGGACTGCAGGCTGGCCATTTCAGTACCCGGATCCTCCTTCTACGCAGCCATGATGTTGTAATTGATGCAGTATGTGGTCTGGCATTGTCATGTTGGAAAATGCAAGGTCTTCCCTGAAAGAGACGACGTCTGGATGGGAGCATATGTTGTTCTAGAACTTGGATATACCTTTCAGCATTGAGGGTGCCTTTCCAGATGTGTAAGCTGCCCATGCCACACGCACTCATGCAACCCCATACCATCAGAGATGCAGGCTTCTGAACTGAGCGCTGATAACAACTTGGGTTGTCCTTGTCCTCTTTAGTCCGGATGACATGGCGTCCCAGTTTTCCAAAAAGAACTTCAAATTTTGATTCGTCTGACCACAGAACAGTTTTCCACTTTGCCATAGTCCATTTTAAATGAGCCTTGGCCCAGAGAAAACGCCTGCGCTTCTGGATCATGTTTAGATATGGCT
This sequence comes from Coreius guichenoti, assembly GCA_039654105.1. Taxonomy (NCBI): domain Eukaryota; kingdom Metazoa; phylum Chordata; class Actinopteri; order Cypriniformes; family Gobionidae; genus Coreius; species Coreius guichenoti. The sequence goes on from CM077169.1 coordinate 19,478,809, forward strand.
TCTTTTTTGACCTATAGAGTTTTAGCCGGCAACGGCGAATGGCACGGTGGATTGTGTTCACCGACAATGTTTTCTGGAAGTATTCCTGAGCCCATGTTGTGATTTCCATTACAGTAGCATTCCTGTATGTGATGCAGTGCCGTCTAAGGGCCCGAAGATCACGGGCATCCAGTATGGTTTTCCGGCCTTGACCCTTACGCACAGAGATGGTTCCAGATTCTCTGAATCTTTAGATGATATTATGCACTGTAGATGATGATAACTTCAAACTCTTTGCAATTTTTCTCTGAGAAACTCCTTTCTGATATTGCTCCACTATTTTTCGCTGCAGCATTGGGGGAATTGGTGATCCTCTGCCCATCTTGACTTCTGAGAGACACTGCCTCTCTGAGAGGCTCTTTTTATACCCAATCATGTTGCCAATTGACCTAATAAGTTGCAAATTGGTCCTCCAGCTGTTCCTTATATGTACATTTAACTTTTTCGGCCTCTTATTGCTACCTGTTCCAACTTTTTTGGAATGTGTAGCTCTCATGAAATCCAAAATGAGCCAATATTTGGCATGACATTTCAAAATGTCTCACTTTCAACATTTGATATGTTATCTATATTCTATTGTGAATAAAATATAAGTTTATGAGATTTGTAAATTATTGCATTCCTTTTTTATTCACAATTTGTACAGTGTCCCAACTTTTATGGAATCGGGTTTGTATATTTTTGGGGCAATAAAGATAGATCTAAGTGAACAATAGCCTTTAATATGACTTAAATACATATAACCGAGGCAATAATAATTGGTTCAAATAAAGTATCTAAAGTGAGTAATCATAATGTTTTAGTGAACAACACCATTAAAATACATTATGAAATGTATAAACAATAAACTTATGTATATTATGAATAACAAATGCCAACAGAGGGCGCCAGCGGCCTGACGATTGTTGTTACACTTTACAACAAGAGCAAACCATTGGTTATCTAATGTTTAATTGCACTTAATCTGTAATGTTTGGCCACATCTTTATGATAGAAATGCTACAGCCACTGTAATTTCTTCAACAAGAATGTGGACATCAGAACATGCAAACTCAGAGCGCGATATTATGTAAATATTTTTCCACCATCAAATATTAGCGATTCACATTTCACAAATGTATATGTAAATTAATCATATAAAACTATACTGTCAGTACACAATAGTTACACAAATGAATTAGATCAATCAATGCATTTATTTCCATTCCAATGGATAGAATTAGAAATTAATATTAGACTTAAACGATTCCTTAACCTATGGCTCCCTCTAGTGGGCAATGCTAATATAAAAGCCTTCATCTTTCAGTTGAAATGGCTGATGGTTTCGAGCAGGGGCTATTATACCAAAAATATAATTATAATAGATGTATGAATTTCTGATGCTCGGGAGGAGAAGAGCACATTCTAAACCAGGGGTTCTCAACTGATCAGGGTTGGAGCTAAACTCTGCAGGAAAGTGGACCTTGAGGACCAGAGCTGACAACCCCTCCTGAGCATCAGAAATTCATACATCTATTATAATTGCCCCTTTTTTTGGTCAGAAGTTACCATGTTAGTATTCCTTTGTTATAACAAATTGAAGAACCTATAATTTCTACCATCACCTTTTTTATTTACTGTTAATATGTTTTTTAATCTCTTATTTGCTTAAATGGGTAAACTATACACTCACCTAAAGGATTATTAGGAACACCTGTTCAATTTCTCATTAATGCAATTATCTAATCAACCAATCACATGGCAGTTGCTTCAATGCATTTAGGGGTGTGGTCCTGGTCAAGACAATCTCCTGAACTCCAAACTGAATGTCAGAATGGGAAAGAAAGGTGATTTAAGCAATTTTGAGCGTGGCATGGTTGTTGGTGCCAGACGGGCCGGTCTGAGTATTTCACAATCTGCTCAGTTACTGGGATTTTCACACACAACCATTTCTAGAGTTTACAAAGAATGGTGTGAAAAGGGAAAAACATCCAGTATGCGGCAGTCCTGTGGGCGAAAATGCCTTGTTGATGCTAGAGGTCAGAGGAGAATGGGCCGACTGATTCAAGCTGATAGAAGAGCAACTTTGACTGAAATAACCACTCGTTACAACCGAGGTATGCAGCAAAGCATTTGTGAAGCCACAACACGCACAACCTTGAGGCGGATGGGCTACAACAGCAGAAGACCCCACCAGGTACCACTCATCTCCACTAAAAATAGGAAAAAGAGGCTACAATTTGCACGAGCTCACCAAAATTGGACAGTTGAAGACTGGAAAAATGTTGCCTGGTCTGATGAGTCTCGATTTCTGTTGAGACATTCAGATGGTAGAGTCAGAATTTGGCGTAAACAGAATGAGAACATGGATCCATCATGCCTTGTTACCACTGTGCAGGCTGGTGGTGGTGGTGTAATGGTGTGGGGGATGTTTTCTTGGCACACTTTAGGCCCTTTAGTGCCAATTGGGCATCGTTTAAATGCCACGGCGTACCTGAGCATTGTTTCTGACCATGTCCATCCCTTTATGACCACCATGTACCCATCCTCTGATGGCTACTTCCAGCAGGATAATGCTCCAATCATTTCAAATTGGTTTCTTGAACATGACAATGAGTTCACTGTACTAAAATGGCCCCCACAGTCACCAGATCTCAACCCAATAGAGCATCTTTGGGATGTGGTGGAACGGGAGCTTCGTGCCCTGGATGTGCATCCCACAAATCTCCATCAACTGCAAGATGCTATCCTATCAATATGGGCCAACATTTCTAAAGAATGCTTTCAGCACCTTGTTGAATCAATGCCACGTAGAATTAAGGCAGTTCTGAAGGCGAAAGGGGGTCAAACACAGTATTAGTATGGTGTTCCTAATAATCCTTTAGGTGAGTGTATACATGCACTCTAAAAAATGCTGGGTTAAAAACAACCCAAATTGGGTTGAAAATGGACAAACCCAGCAATTGGGTTGTTTTAAGCAAACATTTAACCCAACCGCTGGGTTAAAACAACCCATTCACTGGTTAGAACAACACAATTGAGTGAAACTAAGCATGTTTGCTCAGAGTGACTTGTTGTCCACATCATTTAATGTTGAAGAAAATGTTGAATGAAATTAAAGAAAATTAAGGCGAGATCACGAGAAAAAAAGGAAGAAAGAAAAAATTGTGCATTGGCTCTTATAGGGCTTTAGCGTCCAAGTCTTTAATGTTCAAAACATGTTTAATTGGTTGTACTTCACTTCAACACTAACGTAAGTCTATATATATATATATTCATGTGCATATATATATATATGCACATGAAATAAACTTCTTAGTACACACTATTGCCACTTTTTGGGAAAGTTAACTAATTACTGTAAAAGAAATAGCCTATAACAAATACATCTAGCCTACTAATGCAAACTTTTAAATGCTTTTGAAGGCGACATACATGGAAACGATGTATGTATCAGGCGTTTTAATTGAAAAATAAGCAAATTTGCATATGAATTAGGCATTGAAAAAACAATATTAACAATTTACAATACTCAAAAGGCAGACATAGTGGCAAATTACAATAAGTAACAGCAATTAAGTCTCAAATCAAGGGCAAGGAATTAAATTAAATGAAGAAAATTAATAAATAAATAAAATAAACAATAATAATATAATAACTGAAGGAACAACATTTATGGAGAAGTAAGTTCTTCCAAGGGGTAGTAAGGAGCTTTATTGCACTTAGCTCATTGAAGAAACTGGCTACTGTAGTAGCTTTTTCACTTGAAAGGGTACAAAGTGAAGTAGCTAAAGCTTTAAGTTCATTAGTAAAATGAGGAAAGGAGGGGTTTTCAAAAATCTGCATTTATGAATAAAGTATTTAGCAAGTTCAAATAGGTTATTAAGTAGTATTGTGAGCAATCTTTCTTAAGTACACCAAACTTAATTTGTTTGTATTCAAGGAGATTTACACATGTAATAATACATGACAGTTTACTGTACAATTGAGACCAAAACAATTTTGAGTAATAATAAAAAAAGATATGCTCAGTGGTTTCAATATTAATTCCACAAAATTGACAAGAGTTTTCTCCAATATCAAATTTAGTTTTAAGGAATTATTTAGATGGGTGACATACCCATCTAAATAATTCCTTAAAACTAAATTTGATATTGGAGAAAACTCTTGTCAATTTTGTGGAATTAATATTGAAACCACTGAGCATATCTTTTTTTATTATTACTAAAAAAAAATTATTATTTTAAAATAAAGTTCTTTCATTTTAGGGAGAGTTGGAAAGGTAAGATAATTAATTCTCTGTATCAGGCGTCCTGTAAGGCGACGTACATGGAAATGACGTATATATCAGGCGTCTTGTAAGGCGACGTGCCTAGTTCAGACGTACATATTTTGGATAAATTTCTCACATACGCCGTTGCCACGTCGCCGCAGGTATTCGTTCCTACCAAGACGTCGCCACCAGTCTGTCATCTACCGTCTCTATCAATCCCATTCAAAAATAGACACGGACTGACGGCGACGGAAGGGTAGACTGCTCCTTCTCCTTCTTCAGGGTAGTCTTAGAAATGGCACGATCCACTCGCTATACTGGAGGTCCCTCCCTCAAAGCTCAGTGTGGTTAGGATGCTCTGGAGAGGACAGCCCAAAAACTACAAAGAGAAAGCAGTCCATTAAAGTTAATGTGATGTATATGTTTTGAAAGCCTATTGTAGGCCTGTGGCCGCATAAACTTTGAGGGGGTACAATCATTCATTTTTGTCAAGGATGTTCTTGGTCACCATAATCATAACATCATATAAATTGTTCCTTTCTATTTTGTGTCATTTCTTGTGCTGCACGTTTCAGGCCATGAATAGGTAACAAATTGTCAAACTAACATTTGCATGGTTTTGAATTTCGCTTTCTGTCAAAGGTCATTTAAAGTGGTTTCTGTAGTACAGGGGTTTTCAAACTGGGGTCAAGGGACCTCCAAGCATGGGGCAGCAAGGGGGTGCTAAAACTGAGGGGGAAAAAAACAATAAAATATTCATAGAAAATTGTGTATCTCAGATATGCTGTCAACTTAAAAGTAAATATTTTCCACATAACATTTTTACAGTTTGTTTCAGTAAAATGACAATGTAAAGGTCAATTTTAATTATGTTGTCTTATACATATTACATTTAATATTTTCCTCACACAATAGATTTTTATACATGAATATACAGCTGTCTTTATATTTCTCAACAGGGTCCTTCACAAAGGGATCATTATTTGTCCTTAGCATCAAAAAGATCCAAAAAAAAAAAAAAAAAAAAAAAAAAAAAAAAAGGTCCATCTTTATTTTATGAAAGCAAACTATGTCAGTTTATTATTTCAATCCAATAAACAGTCTTTTGTTTGGTTTACAGTTTTTTCTTCTTCATTGATTAGCATAAAACTTCACCAGTAGCAGCAGATTAAAAGTCCTGATTGGGTGCTACAGATCAGACTGCATTAAATGCCGTTCGCTCAGATAAAACTTCAAATAAACTCACAAGACTCAGAATTTTTCAGTGTGTTGGCTAAAGCTGTGAATTCGAAAATCAGCAAACATGGAATGCTTCTCACCATTCCTTTGGCATTCAATTTGGTTTTACCCATATATACATACATATATATATACACATATACATACATATATACACACACACACACACACACACACACACACACACACACACACACACACACACACACACACACACGCACTGTTGCTACTAGTTTATCTATATGCATAGTGGTTAATATAGTTAAAAACACTACATTTACAGTGTAAAATCATGGGCCTCTTGGGCCGCAAGACTTAAATGATTAAATTATTATTATGTTAAAATAATCTAATTTTGTCAGACCCCCGTCCTCAATTGTAGTAATACAAAAATGAGACAACATGCAGCTTTGTCATAATTACAGCAGAAATACCAGGTCAAAGGTTAAGAACCACTGCTTTAGAGGAAATATGACACTACATTGTGTACCTAAACTTGCATCCACTAGAGGGTGTCAAACTCTTTGATAGGGCCCATCAGATTTATCCATAGAGCTAGCTATATTGTGTCTTCAGCAATTAAAAAGAATATAACCTTCATTCCTGAATAAAACTGAACTCACAGAAAAGTGATGGGATATCATTTATTATCTTTAAAATAGAGATGTCAGTTGCATTTGCAAATGTCTACCACTTTCAATAGACAATACCTATAGTATTGAAACAATAGACAGAAGAGTCTGCATATTATACATTAGGAAAGTAAAAAATACTATCTTATATTGCCAGCAAAAGCATACAGCCGAGTTACCTTTTACAAACCTAGCAATCATTATCATTATTTCCAAGACAAAGAAAGACCATGTCTATACATACAAACAAACAAAAACAATTTTCAAGGGTGGAAGCTGTTTTTCCCAGATGCTTGGCAAGCCTGTCATTGTACATAATGGTTTTCACAGATATTTAGTTAATGTCTAGACAAACAACCTGATTCATGAGGAACCCGATTAATTCCACCTCTCGATCTGGTGCTCATCAGCATCAAGATAATAAAGCAGATACCCAACCCAAGTCTGACAAACACAGAGTGATTTAATTCAAACAGAGCCTGCGTACTAACATAATCTGGGTTCAGTTCATTAAATTAATGTAGCAGCACCAGTGATTAAAAAGAGGACTTCATCCAAACAATGTTTTCCTATCATGTCAACTTCCTGAATTTGAGGCAACATAATTATGGCTCTATACGTAAAACATAAATTAGACATTTAGGTAAAGGACACTTGTAAGGATGTACCTGTGTAAACAGCATATATTTATTAAAAAAAATTATAATAATAAAAGAAAAAAAAGTGTATTCTGGGCATTAAATTGCTATAGAACGTAAAGGCAAAGAGGAATATGCATCACAAAACACACTCCTCACCACAGTGAACAAGTCCTCATCTTACCTATCATAGGCACAAAGTGACTATTTCAGACATGAACATACCAGAAAAACAACATACTACTGAAAACAAAAGGTATGGACTAAGGTTATACTACATATTTTGGACAGAAAACAAGATATATGTAACAGACCTGATGACATAGGTAAGTCAAATTTTACCAGTAAAGTTAAAAGGGAAAAGTAAAGTCTAAAAAAAAAAAAAAAAAAAAAAAAAAAGGTTAAAATAGTGTGTCTATATTAGTTAAATATCTTAAATGTTAATTAATATGTGGGGTTTATGGAAAAGGAAGCACATCTCCAATGAACATCTTCACACCAGATGGCAAAAATAAACAAGAAGGATTATGGTGTTCAATATAAGCATTATAATGGTCAATTATGCATAGAGCGTCAGTTTAAGTATGCACGGTAATGACAGTACAAGCAAATATGCTTCAGAAATGTTCACACATGATTAAAAAGAACTCATTTGAGCATTTTTCTCATGCACACTACCGTTCACTCTCACTTTTTCCAAATTCTAGCCAATAAGCTCCATCAACATAAATTTGCTCGTATCGGAGACACATAAGGCATTTTGGTCCTCTCTCCACTGTAGCAGTAGCTCTGATCATCACCAAATCTTATCCAACACATTAGTACCAAAATATTCACCCACATTTAACCCAAATCTCGACTAAATCGCACTGTTTTACTCCTACCAGTCCAAAACTGAATCCACTGAATAACAAATAACATCTTTGGCTGCAGGTCTGAGAAAACCTGGTGAGCAGAAAAAATGTTTTTGTTTCTTCCTCCTAATAGAATCAGCACAGTTGGGTCTCAGTCTGTTTGCATCAGCATTACCTTTTTGTTAAAGCAGCTTTTTCAGGTATGAAATATCTGAAGAGTGGTTGAACCGACACATTAGCATGATCTTGACAATGCAAACAGAATCTAAAACATCAAATCTTGGCTCTTCATATCTGTCTAGCTGGCCTAACTGAAGCCCTGTTCTTGAACTTTGATGTCTTTATCATGTATGGGAGCCCCTGAGGCTCACGTAAAACAACTTGATCTAATGCTACTAAAGAGGGTGTAACGGGAACAGCACGACTCCATAACCAGTCATGACTGATCAAATACAAAAGTAGTCTAAAGTGCAAATTGAAGATCCTGTTGCAGATGCCCTTTTGATTGCAGAAAAGTCTTGTTAATTTTACACATGACAAGACTTCATCTTGGCGCATAATATTTTATAACATGCAGCTTGAAGGACCAACAAAAGGCTTGAATGAATGTCCAGTGTGCACTTCGTTTCTCATCCACAGGCTGTAATGTCCCACGCTCACTGCATGATGAAGCCTGGCTGGGGGGCCATGCGTGGAGGGGGTCTCTGGGGCACGGGTGGGGGGTATTGCTGCATGTACATGTTGGGGTATCCCTGGTTAAGAATGGGTGGTGTGTTTCCTACTCTGGGGGGAATAGGGGGGTATGGAGTAGTGGGAGAGAACGGAGAGGAAGGAGGGTAGGAGACGGCTGTGGCGGGCTGGACAGCAGGCATTTGGGTGACTTTAACAGGGGGAAGAGGAGGAGCCCGACGGGGCATCGGCATGGGGGAACCATTGACCTCTCTATGAAGAACAGCTGGCCTGGAGGGAAGGTCCTGAGAGCGAGAGGGCTGAGGTGCAGCTGGAGCCATGTGGTGTCCTTTCAGCACCATTTCTTGGAGCTTTTCTATCTTGACTCTCCGCAGGTGTGCCAGCTTCCTCTTACTCTGATACTCATCAATGAATGCGTCCAGGGGGGTTGCACCATCGAGGAACGAATCGGCCATGTTCTGATTTGGAAAGGGGGTGGGGGAGAAAATAGTAATTATTATTGCCGATATCAAGTGCAACTTTAAAGTGTGTTGAGTAGGGGTGTAACAATATATCGTGTCACAATATATGGCAATACAAAAATGCAACAATATGTATCATGGATAGTGACAATATGTATTCTGTATAGTTCACCCAAAATAAAAAGTTTTAGTGTCAGTACTACATTAAACTACTATATATAAAATGTATAATAATGCAATGGGGGAATATTTGTGGGTCCTGATAATGCCATATGTCTTATGTTACCAGTAAAAAGTGGCATACATTATTTGAAATATATCTAGTCAGTGACAGAATGCAAGCATATTTATCTAAAATAATTCTGTATTTTCAGCTTCAGAATCATGAATATTTTTATTCTGGTGTTACCATTGTCCTGTGAATTGGGTTACCAGCACCAAGTCCAAAGCTATTCATTTTCACCCCCAATATAATACCAAATTTAGCATTTTAAATCAACAGTACATTTTCTGTTAACATTTTACCTTATGTCGCAATAATATCGTATTGTGAGTTCAGTATTGTGATATGTATCGAATCGTGACATGAGGGCATTGTTACACCCCTAGTGTTAAGGCTTAGTGGTAATGAGTAAGGTAAGGTGAGTGAGTAAGGTACCTCAGTTTCTTCCTCGATTTTGGCCCCTTCTGCTTGTAGGAGTGCAAGCAATGTGTCCAAGGGCATGTTTCCAGATCTGTGGTCTGTAAAGGGGATAGAAAGAAAATAAATATGTGTTATAATTAAGAAGTCTGAAAAATTATTACAATTAAAAACTTCCTTCATGTAGCTCAAGCAGTAGAGCAGTGTGCTAACAACAACTTGGTCATGGGTTCAATTCCTAAAAAGCCAGAAATGTAAATGTAAATAGCTTTGGATAAAAGCATCTGCCAAATGCATTATTGTAAATGTAAACAAGATATTATATGATATTAAAGTGATAATGCAGGAATTTAGGAAAATTGTTTTAATCTGAAAAGGTATTAAACATGTTAGGGATTTGTAAGATCTGTTTTGAGGGAAAGTGGCACCTTTTGGCTTCAGCCGTTGTGTAACAGCAAAGGCCGCAAGATAAATCTGATGACTGTGTGCATGCCTTAAGTAAATTAGCCAAGGCATCAACAGGGTGTGTTTCACCTTTTATTTCAGGAGCCATGGCTTCAGATTTCACTGTACAACTGGATGCGTCTATCAGAAACTCTCAGAGGTCAACAGACGCTTGCGTCAGAAACTAATTTAAAGTATTATTTGCTTAAATTACATAACTTTTTACATAACAGCCATTTATTATCAAAAGAGAAATATGTAATGTTCTATACTTAACAGTTAGACATAGCTCAAAATTTTACACTATTTAAAAATCACAAAACATATAAATTTTCAGAACAAATACATTAATATAAGATTTGATTCAATCATAAATCAAAGCTGTCAGACATCACAAGCAACACTTTGATAGCTTGCAATTTATTACCTATGGCCACGTATTACTATCAGACCAGCTCCCTTCACAGATTTACATCCATTTACATTTATTTTCCTGGCAGGCGCAACTTACAAAAGTGCCATTATGTGTTGTAGTTGATGCTACAATGAAAATGTTCATGTTGTACAAGTTGTCCAACCACTCAACAAGCTGCTCTTGCCATGTTCACCACATTACAACTGAACTACTGACTGGACCCTGCCCAGTAATGCTGTGTTTCTTTACAAGTCATATAAAATGAAACACTGTAGGCTGTCGTTTACTGTTTATCAATAAAGCTCATGGTAGAAGAGGCCGAAAGATTGGTGATTTTTGTTTTCCTGCCACTAAACACTGATTATTTCATTGAGTGACATTAAAAAAAACAAGAACTCTCCCATTATAACCAATAAGGCAAATGCCTTTTTCTGTCCCCTTTTGAATGACAATCTATAATTAATTCATTGCTTGTTAAATGATTGGCGGATACTAATATTTGACCTATACACTGTTAATTAAATGACCTCAGATCAGCTCAAAACCAGAAATAACAATCAAGCTGGCAGACTTGTCAGCCGTATGAATCAGTGAACATGCTTCAACAACAAACAGAGACTGACAGTAAACAACTTAAAACTGTATGAGGTAGATGAAAATGGATCAGGAAAGCAAGGGTAGAGCCTTTTAAATAAATGCTTGTCTTTAATCCACTAACACAGACACTAATGTACTATTGATGACTGTGGGATATTATTTTATCAAATTAAGTACTGGATGAAACAGGCCCTGATGTTTTAGCTGATTTAGAGACATGAAGGTAACAAATACCCACTTCATTACTTTTGCCTTACTTACCATTTTAAACATAAATTGCAGAGCAAATAATACCTCTGCCCAGTAGAAAACAGTTTTTACGCAGGATGAAAGACGCAGCTGTTCTCTTCCACTTCACTGTCAGATTTTGGTGACATGCACATGCTAGCAGTGCATCTGGCTACGAGTAGCATACTACTATACTACAATAGACATAGCATGGGCACACTATGCAAATGTTTCGGTATGCTTAAAATACCTAAATAACCCATTGCATTTGCCTAAATAAACATTGTACAACAAAGCATGCTGTGTGAAATACTGTATCCCACAATGCAATGCTTTATTTCCTTTCAAACATCCTGCAGATCATGAGACTGCTATCAGTCTACAGCCAGCCCATGCATCTTACTTTGTTCTCTCACACACTTGCATAGAGCACAAAGAAAGAGAAAATACTGTCTGTGTGGGCATACGACTTCCCCCTCTCCAACCCGTTTCTGACATTGCTCAGGGCACAAAGCCACACTGTTACTCTAGAGAACAGCTCCACTGCAGCATCAGAATGGGCCGTCACGCTGAAACACCCCACAGAGCTGCTCTGTTGTCATGGTTTGGCTTTCGGAATGGGGGTGGCAGCGAGTTAATGTACACACAGGAACTTCACCACACAATTTAGCCTGATAACTAGGGCTTTTGTTTATCTGGGTCAAGTGAACGGCTGACTGGCCAGGCTGCCGGCAACCCTGTCCAGATGCACTGGCACTGCTGCTGCCATTGCTGCTGAGCCAGTAAATCCTTATCTGGGACATAGCCAACCACCCCAGCCTGGGAAAATGGCTAACCTACATTTCACCAAAGCCACTATCTTTCTCTTTATCTGTATACAGATGACAGTACACCATGTTTATTTCCTCTATGCCAAAATAAAAAAAAAAAATAAAAAAAAGAGCTGGACCTCAAAGGGGGCAAACATCTAATGTGAGGGGCTGGAAGTGAAAAGTAAAGGGTTTCACAGTGGAAAACTCATCTCAATCTGAAATGTAATACTGCTACACCATAAGGCTCAGCCACATCTTTTAAATAAATAAACATTTTGCTTATATTTAGTATTCAAGTTTGTATCTATTAGGGGTGTAACGGTAAACAAATTTGGTTTATTTTTAGTATTGGTCTTTCGGTTTGGTACACGTGTCTACCGAATGAATACAGAGTTGTTTTAACACTGCACATGCTGAATTTCTATATTTGTGGAACATACTTTCAAACTCAGAGATTGTCCTCCTAGGATGGGACAAATTATATCAATATACTTTGATGTTGTGAACACATCTGCTTTATATTAAGTGCTTCAAACTAAATCATAAACCTACATAGTTTGCCCTACTGTCAGATGGGTGTGTTGTTCAATGCGTTTGAGACGCGTTTTCCTCAGAACACACAACTTACATTTTACGGTTGTATACTTCCCTGTAAACGTTACAAATTCACGCAAGTATTTTCATTTTGCATAATTCTAACCTTATTTTAAAATATTTTGCATCCAAAAGTGTAAGCACTTCAAATCTCTTCACACAATTACAACAGCACCATAAACTGCGGTGTGTTGTAGCCTTTTGACAATTTTTATTAAAACAGCCACTGTTGCCAAATAGATTTGGGAAAAAAAAATAATAATAATAATTATAAATTTAAATGGTAAAACAAAGGCAAGGCAAGTTTATTTATATAGCACATTTCACACACAATGGTAATTCAAAGTGCTTTACATAGAAGGAATTAAAATAATCAAAAAGAAATAAAAACAACAAAAAGGTAAAATATATTAAAACAGTAGAAAAAAAAAAGGAGGATGCAAAAGTAAAATACAGTATTAGTCGGACGTACAGTGGCACAGTGCTCATTCAGTAAAACAGTTATAAAAAGAATTAAAAGTAGTAGTTTATTTCCTTGCAAATTGATCATTTAACTCTGGGACTTCCCCATGAGTGTTGTTCTCTGTGGTTATTTCGGTGCACACCCATATAAAAAAAATTATAAATTATATAATAATTATAAATACATTTATATAATAAAAACAAAGAAAAAAATAATACATTTTTATATGAATTTTTAACTTAATACAGGAATGATAATTTAAGGAAGAATGTTACTGATTTATTATGACTTATGTTTCAATATAACGTAAACAGCAATATTTACTTTATTAGCAATACTTTATTTTACAAAAATGTCTTAACATGGAAATTATAATATATATATATATTATATATATATATATATATATATATATATATATATATATATATATATATATATATACACACTCACCTAAAGGATTATTAGGAACACCATACTAATACTGTGTTTGACCCCCTTTCGCCTTCAGAACTGCCTTAATTCTATGTGGCATTGATTCAACAAGGTGCTGAAAGCATTCTTTAGAAATGTTGGCCCATATTGATAGGATAGCATCTTGCAGTTGATGGAGATTTGTGGGATGCACATCCAGGGCACGAAGCTCCCGTTCCACCACATCCCAAAGATGCTCTATTGGGTTGAGATCTGGTGACTGTGGGGGCCATTTTAGTACAGTGAACTCATTGTCATGTTCAAGAAACCAATTTGAAATGATTCGAGCTTTGTGACATGTTGCATTATCCTGCTGGAAGTAGCCATCAGAGGATGGGTACATGGTGGTCATAAAGGGATGGACATGGTCAGAAACAATGCTCAGGTAGGCCGTGGCATTTAAACGATGCCCAATTGGCACTAAGGGGCCTAAAGTGTGCCAAGAAAACATCCCCCACACCATTACACCACCACCACCAGCCTGCACAGTGGTAACAAGGCATGATGGATCCATGTTCTCATTCTGTTTACGCCAAATTCTGACTCTACCATCTGAATGTCTCAACAGAAATCGAGACTCATCAGACCAGGCAACATTTTTCCAGTCTTCAACTGTCCAATTTTGGTGAGCTCGTGCAAATTGTAGCCTCTTTTTCCTATTTGTAGTGGAGATGAGTGGTACCCGGTGGGGTCTTCTGCTGTTGTAGCCCATCCGCCTCAAGGTTGTGCGTGTTGTGGCTTCACAAATGCTTTGCTGCATACCTCGGTTGTAACGAGTGGTTATTTCAGTCAAAGTTGCTCTTCTATCAGCTTGAATCAGTCAGCCCATTCTCCTCTGACCTCTAGCATCAACAAGGCATTTTCGCCCACAGGACTGCCGCATACTGGATGTTTTTCCCTTTTCACACCATTCTTTGTAAACTCTAGAAATGGTTGTGCGTGAAAATCCCAGTAACTGAGCAGATTGTGAAATACTCAGACCGGCCCGTCTGGCACCAACAACCATGCCACGCTCAAAATTGCTTAAATCACCTTTCTTTCCCATTCTGACGTTCAGTTTGGAGTTCAGGAGATTGTCTTGACCAGGACCACACCCCTAAATGCATTGAAGCAACTGCCATGTGATTGGTTGATTAGATAATTGCATTAATGAGAAATTGAACAGGTGTTCCTAATAATCCTTTAGGTGAGTGTATATATATATATATATATATATATATATATATATATATATATATATATATATATATGGAATATGTTTTGGAAGTGAAAAAGAACCAGTCATTGTATAATTTACAGTGAAAAAAAAAAAAAAAAAAAAGTTAATTGACATTCCCAGAATTCTCTGCATGATGCTTCACATTTGATGTATTTTTATTGAAATAACTAAGTTTCTTCCTAGTTTTTTTTCTAATCAGTTATGTACGTTGGGGTTTTATGTTACATCTAATGTTGTTATATGAATGTTTATTGCATTACTTTAGTGTCATGTGTGTTACCATGATAGTGTTTTGTGTTTGTGTGAATGACACGGTGCACCTTTTACATGCACTATATTGGCAAGTAAGTTTTGGGACACTTGCCTTTACATGCGCATGAACTTTAATGACATCCCATTCTTAATCCGTAGGGTTTAATATGGAGTCGGCCCACCCTTTGCAGCTATAACAGCTTCAACTCTTCTGGGAAAGCTTTCAACAGGGTTTAGGAGTGTGTTTATGGGAATTTTTGACCATTCTTCTAGAAGCGCATTTGTGAGGTCAGGCACTGATGTTGGACGAGAAGGCCTGGCTCGCAGTCTCCGCTCATATTCATCCCAAAGGTGTTCTATCGGGTTGAGGTCAGGACTCTGTGCAGGCCACTCAAGTTCCCTCACACCAAACTCGCTCATCCATGTCTTTATGGACCTTGCTTTGTGCACTGGTGCACAGTCATGTTGGAACAGGAAGGGGCCATCCCCAAACTGTTCCCACAAAGTTGGGAGCATGAAATTGTCCAAAATGACTTGGTATGCTGAAGCATTAAGAGTTCCTTTCACTGGAACTAATTGGCCAAGGCCAACCCCTGAAAAACAACCCCACACCATAATCCCCCCTCCACCAAACTTTACACTTGGCACAATGCAGTCAGGCAAGTACCGTTCTCCTGGCAACCCCTAAACCCAGACTTGTCCATCGGATTGCCAGACAGAGAAGCGTGATTCGTCACTCCAGAGAACACGTCTCCACTGCTCTAGAGTCCAGTGGCGGCGTGCTTTACACCACTGCATCCGACGCTTTGCATTGCACTTGGTGATGTAAGGCTTGGATGCAGCTGCTCGGCCATGGAAACCCATTCTATGAAGCTCTCTACGCACTGTTCTTGAGCTAATCTGAAGGCCACACGAAGTTTGGAGGTCTGTAGCCATTGACTCTGCAGAAAGTTGGAGACTTCTGCACACTGTGCGCCTCAGCATGCGCTGACCCCGCTTTGTGATTTTACGTGGCCTACCACTTCGTGGCTAAGTTGCTGTTGTTCCCAATTGCTTGCACTTTGTTATAATACTGCTAACAGTTGACCGTGGAATATTTAGTAGTGAGGAAATTTCATGAATGGACTTATTGCACAGATGTCAACCTATCATGGTACCATGCTTGAATTCAGTGAGCTCCTGAGAGCGACCCATTCTTTCACAAATGTTTGTAGAAGCAGTCTGCATGCCTAGGTGCTTGATTTTATACACCTGTGGCCATGGAAGTGATTGGAACACCTGAATTCAATGATTTGGAGGGGTGTCCCAATACTTTTGGCAATATAGTGTATATTATTAGTATTTATTATACTAATAAATACTAATATATAGTTATCACTGCTTGTGATGACCTTTGATTCATCATGTGACTCTCATCAATACCTTTTTTGGTGGCTGTCAGTGCATTACAAAGGTACAAAACATTAATATAGGTTGGTATATTAACATTCTACCAGTTATTTACTGTAAACTTAAGTTAAATCTGTAAAACCTAAAATGTTGCTACCGTATTTTTACGGTAAATTTTTGGCAACCACAGCTGCCAGTTTTTTAGCTTAGAGGGAGTGGGAGACGGCAAGGCTTCCAACACACTTCAATAGTTCAGTTCCAGTATACACCATAAGTCAAAATCCAAGCCAGCTGACATTGGGTGTACAGATGGTAAAATGAAACGACTGTTAGTATGCTGTTTGGAATCAGCTTCTAGGCAACCTCTGCGTCATAAAGGGTAATCAGTGACAGCGTTTTATTCATGATACCAGCACACAGTGCAGAGGGGTGTGGAGGGACACTGAATGCCGGTTCCTGTTCTCTTTAAAGTCACAGATCCTTTCTCAGCTGTGACAGTCATCTGCTACCATTTAGTTCTGCCTTCCTTTTCCACAAGGAAGAGACATATAGGGGGAAGTGATGGACAGAGACTAAGAGTTTGTGAAAATTATATGTAAAACCTGAAAAACAAGCCCTTCAAGATCTCTTATAGCTGGAAAAGATGACTAAGTTCAAATGTTCACATACCACAACAACAATATGAGTTAAAGCCCAGAGGGACGCATCAGAAATTTACAATGCCTCCATTGCCGCTTTTCAAATTTACATATGGTAAAAATAGTCCCAGGCACATAATGGACATTTTAACTACAATATACAATGAAAAACCAAGGCGGTGTGTGAGTAAAGGCCCGGGTATACATCTTTTTCCGCATCCGGACACGTCTCGCATGCATTTGTGTCCACACAGCTTTCAAAGTATACTCAACTGCGGATTAACGCGGATGGCCGAGTTCGACACATGCGCAGTACAATTGTTGTGACTCTTCTGTCTCACTGGCGCATGCGCTGTTGTACACACACCACCCGCGCTGTTAAAAAATTGGGCTGTGAACGGCCGAAGTATACTTTGGGCTTAAGAGTCAAGCTGTGTAATTGTGAAGGACATACAATACACAGAAAGACAGACAGACAAAAGGAAGTTATGTTTTAATCCCAGTATTTTACCTAGAGTGGATTTGCGCAGCTGATAGTCCTCAAACAGATCCTGTAGGCTCCGGTAATGTCTGGTAAGCTCATTCTTTTGGTGGTCAAGCATGGGTTGGAGTTTAAGGTTCTGCTCAGCCAGAAGACGGTTACTAGCCAGGGTCATCTCCTTGTTCTGTTGTAGTCCTTTAATCTGAGAAAACACAAGGAACAAATTAATGCAATAAAAGGAGGGTGTATATATATATATATATATATATATATATATCAATTTAAATAAATAAATAAATAAATATACACTACTATTCAAAAGGGTTTTTTCGTGTTTTTTTTTTTTTGTTTTTTTTAAATGTACATTTCATTAAGCAGGGACGCATTACATTGATCAAGTGACAGTAAAGACTTTTACATTGTTACAAAAAATATTTCAAATAAATGCTGTTCTTTTGAACTTTCTATTAATCCAAGAATCCTGAAAATGTTATTTTTCCACAAAAGTATTTAGCAGCACAACTGTTTTCAACATTGATAATAATAAGAAATGTTTCTTAAGCACTAATTCAGCATATTAGAATGATTTCTGAAGGATCATGTGACACTGAAGACTGGAGTAATGATGCTGAAAATTCAGCTTTGTGGGAATAAAATACACTTTAATATATATTTAAATAGACAAGTTATTTAAAATTGTCATAATTTAAAATCACAATATAACTGTTTGTACTGTATTTTTGATCAAATAAATGCAGCCTTGGTGAGCAAGCATAAGAGACTTCTTACCGAACCCAAACTTTTGAACAGTAGCATAAATGAATAGACAACCAGAAAAAAGACAGACAGAGAATGTATTGTTTCATGCCTTTTGAAAGGAAAAAGGACGGTTGCAATGTCACTGTAGTCTGTAACAAGAGTAAATATTTTCACTTGACAGTTCATAAATCTCTCGCAGCATCATGTTGCAGCTTCGGGTGACAAAGTGAACTGTCAAGATACATTTCAAGATAAGCATAAATAACATGGTATGTGGGCAGCGAAAAATGAAGGTTACATCTATGACCCATCCATTACTTTACTTTAAAAACTATGACAGAGCAGCATATATGTTTGTAGGGCCCAAATATAAACTTTTCAAATGTCAACATAACTTTTTTTAGGATTTTGTAAACCCTTTGAAATCAAAAATTAAATGATTACATGTAATTGCCAGCATTGGTTTTGTCCCTCATATTAGTACAAAGGTAAAAATAAGTAATCAATCCAAAAACATCACAAGGCCAAAAAGATGCAGAAATGTAAATACCACACCCATATGTGATTGTTGAACTTTTAAATTCAAAACTATGGGCATTTAGTAACAGTCACACAGTGAGAATCCTGTATATGAAAAAAAAAAAATGAATCAAGATGCAACGATAATCGTTTTATCATCATCGCATGGCAGCCCTCTGAATTGTAATCTCATTGAATCATGAGTGCCAAGAGATTCCAACCACTAATTAAAAGTTGCTCCTTCCTTTGCCCCTATTGTGCTTTTTCAGATATTACCTTTCATGCAGTGTGTAATATAGCTGTTTGTCAATGTAAAAGTTCTGCAAAGTTTTAAAGATCAAAGAGCACGATAAAGTTATTGTCTCCCAAAAAGAAAGAATAGATTCTGAACTGCTGAAATGAGTCGTCAGTAATTTCAGTCTCACATCCATAACATTCATACGTAACAATGTAACAAACTTGCATAATACATGCCTATGGTCTTCATTGGCTGCACGAGAACAACGTCTACTTTGACCCGCCCTCAAACACTGTAGCTGGTTTGGTCCCACTATTACCTCCAATTGTCAATTAATGCAGATTGTCTGTCGTTCTTACTACATGGAGTAATGATAAAAGACGGAGCAAGATTTGTTTTGCAAACTTTAATTTTACATGTCATTCCCGTTTTGTGCTTAGCTAATGTACGCACTGTTACTGATACAGTTAATGATGCAGTTCTCACATTTACCTCAATAAATTAGAAATATACACATCAGTTTGTTGATGGACATACACTTGTTAATGCCGATGTAGAGGAATTACAGTTGCAACATCTCAATGTAAGACAAACTGAGTAAAAACTTATTACCGACTTAAGCCGTCCTTGTGATGGAGGTTCGGGTTTAATAACAAGCTCTTCCAATGTTTCATTATCGGACTCGCGCTTGAATTGATATGGTAAATTCAACGCCATTGTTACTGTCTTGTACTGGAAGCCTCCGGAGCTGAAATTCAGTTATAGTGATGGCTGTTTCGTTTTCAACGTGTTGTAAGCGGAAGACCAAACACAACAGAACGGGCCATCTGACCAATCAGAGCAGAGCAGGCTCACGGAAAGGAGGGGTTTAGAGAGACTGAATCTTCGGACCAGTCGATTTGAGTCTTTGAGAAATTAGGTGATTTGCAATGTATACTATGAGAAAAAGAAAGCGTTTTGTGACCTTTGATGCATGTAAACCTGTTGTAGGAGACCTCCAAAACAAAATTAGGAACCTTTAAAACAACATAATAGGGGTACTTTAAAGCTTTTAGAAGGTTTCCCAGTAAATGTTAACGCATGGATGCAGGTATTTTCTCCCATTAATACACGTGCATCAGTGAAGTCCGCCACTGATGGTGAGCGATGGGATTTAGGGGTGGGCGATATGACCAAAATATTATATCATGATAGGAGTAATTTTATTTCATGATAACGATATACAGTATCAAAATATAGTTATTTTTGCTTTAAATAAGGTTATGATTTTGGATACCACAGAAATTTCATAATTCTTGTTGCCAATTTCAATATTACATACTATATTAGCCTAAGTAATTTAAAAAAACTCAAGCTTACTGAGGACAAGCAAACAATCAATGATAAAATAAGAACAAAGAAACTAATTACAAGCAATAGGACAAAACTACATTAGAACAAAGGTACAAATGAAACAGACATAAAAGAAATACTACATAAACTGTATAAAGTAATTAAATGTACAAAAAAAAAAAAACTGCATAGTCTTCACTGTGTAAATTAAATATACATTTATTTTGATTAAAGTTATTAAAGAGCAATGAAATTGACTAATTTCATTAATGACACAGGCGGCAGCAGGTTTATTAGGCTGTTGTAAATTTAAGACTGAATGCACTGATCTAATATACTGATACATATGCACTTTCTTTCTCAACTCGTTCACTTAGGCCATGTCCACACTAATATGTTTTTGTTTGAAAACGCATCTTTTTCTCTCCGTTTGGGCCTTCCATCCACACTGAGACTGCCGTTTTCACGTTGTAGTGTAGACTTTGAAGACGGAGGTATTTGAAAACGATGACGCATGTTTAGTCATGTGACGCATATCGTACCAATAGATATGCATGTTTATACTGCTATTGTGCCAGTTATGTGCTATTCACTTTCACACAGTTGCTAAAATATGTTACTTTGCACACTTCATATCACAGTCCTGCAAGGATGACAGAAAATGTACTTGCATTTGCTGTCCTGCGGCAAAACATGAAAGAGGTTGTGGCCAAACATAATGGTGAGTGAGTGCGACCTGGACGCATCAGTGAATGGTGAGATATTTTGCTAAATAAAATTATCCTGCCAGAAGAATTGCATGATAGCTTTATGATGTCTGCATCATCTCAGTGAGCTTTTATGAGGGTTTTACGCATGCGAAGTAAGGTGAATTTGGCGTTTTCTGACGTTTCTGTGTGGATGAGAAACTTTTGGAAAACGCTAGTGTGGATGGAGAGCGTTTTGAAACGAAACCTGTTTTCAAATCTATCTGGATTAATGTACAAACCCGATTCCAAAAAAGTTGGGACACTGTACAAATTGTGAATAAAAAAGGAATGCAATAATTTACAAATCTCATAAACTTATATTGTATTCACAATAGAATATAGATAACATATCAAATGTTGAAAGTGAGACATTTTGAAATGTCATGCCAAATATTGGCTCATTTTGGATTTCATGAGAGCTACACATTCCAAAAAAGTTGGGACAGGTAGCAATAAGAGGCCGGAAAAGTTAAATGTACATATAAGAAACAGCTGGAGGACCAATTTGCAACTTATTAGGTCAATTGGCAACATGATTGGGTATAAAAAGAGCCTCTCAGAGTGGCAGTGTCTCTCAGAAGTCAAGATGGGCAGAGGATCACCAATTCCCCCAATGCTGCGGCGAAAAATAGTGGAGCAATATCAGAAAGGAGTTTCTCAGAGAAAAACTGCAAAGAGTTTGAAGTTATCATCATCTACAGTGCATAATATCATCCAAAGATTCAGAGAATCTGGAACAATCTCTGTGCGTAAGGGTCAAGGCCGGAAAACCATACTGGATGCCCGTGATCTTCGGGCCCTTAGACGGCACTGCATCACATACAGGAATGCTACTGTAATGGAAATCACAACATGGGCTCAGGAATACTTCCAGAAAACATTGTGCCATTCGCCGTTGCCGGCTAAAACTCTATAGGTCAAAAAAGAAGCCATATCTAAACATGATCCAGAAGCGCAGGCGTTTTCTCTGGGCCAAGGCTCATTTAAAATGGACTGTGGCAAAGTGGAAAACTGTTCTGTGGTCAGACGAATCAAAATTTGAAGTTCTTTTTTTGAAAACTGGGACGCCATGTCATCCGGACTAAAGAGGACAAGGACAACCCAAGTTGTTATCAGCGCTCAGTTCAGAAGCCTGCATCTCTGATGGTATGGGGTTGCATGAGTGCGTGTGGCATGGGCAGCTTACACATCTGGAAAGGCATCATCAATGCTGAAAGGTATATCCAAGTTCTAGAACAACATATGCTCCCATCCAGACGTCGTCTCTTTCAGGGAAGACCTTGCATTTTCCAACATGACAATGCCAGACCACATACTGCATCAATTACAAACATCATGGCTGCGTAGAAGGATCCGGGTACTGAAATGGCCAGCCTGCAGTCCAGATCTTTCACCCATAGAAAACATTTGGCGCATCATAAAGAGGAAGATGCGACAAAGAAGACCTAAGACAGTTGAGCAACTAGAAGCCTGTATTAGACAAGAATGGGACAACATTCCTATTCCTAAACTTGAGCAACTTGTCTCCTCAGTCCCCAGACGTTTGCAGACTGTTATAAAAAGAAGAGGGGATGCCACACAGTGGTAAACATGGCCTTATCCCAACTTTTTTGATATGTGTTGATGCCATGAAATTTAAAATCAACTTATTTTTCCCTTAAAATGATATATTTTCTCAGTTTAAACATTTGATATGTCATCTATGTTGTATTCTGAATAAAATATTGAAATTTGAAACTTCCACATCATTGCATTCTGTTTTTATTCACAATTTGTACAGTGTCCCAACTTTTTTGGAATCGGGTTTGTAGATGTAGCCTTAGACATAAATGACTGTTTACGAGGATACTCACAAAGAGAGGCACATTTTGACACATAAGCGTGTGTATTTGACCCAATTAGGCAGTAAAAAGAACTAGCGCCCTATGAGCAGTGAATTCATGTGCGTGTCTCTCAGACAGCGCGCACACATGCCGAAATGAGTTCTTTCGCTGCTTATTAAGCTTCAACAGTTTAAAATCACTTGTTTTGCTTAAAAATGCATGCAAAAATTAAGCTTTCATGACGGCACGGCACAGCACAGCAACGTCACGTTAGCACGTAACCGTGATAACAGTAATCTCTACCGGTTGACAAATTTCTACCGGTTAATCGTGTCTACCGATATAATCGCCCACCTCTAATGGGATCTGGTTCATAGTTCAATTCATCTCAAAAGTGTTCAGGGAGTTGCACAGCAATCTTTTAGGGAAGTTCACTAATTGTCAGAATCATGAGAACCACTGATCTAGACAAATCCTAAAAATTAGATGCTTGACTACAAAACCTGATTACATATGCATGCATATAAAAGAGATTCACCACTGAGATTCAGTTAAGAGGCTTAAAAATATTTATGCAGAAATTGATTAGAATCAACTGGCCTTTAATATTTAGGTCACTCCGCCTTAATACCGGATGATCACAATGTACTTGCTACTGCAACAGAACGTTATGGCCCAAAAGGAGGAATAAAAATAGGGGTCAGTGGCAAAGGATAGCTGTACACATCACAAAAACCACATCCCAAGAAACTCACAAAAAACAATACAATTATTGTAACATACCACCTCAGCTATGGTGACTCAGCTACGACTGCCATGAAGAACATTTAACAGTATTTAATTGTCATGACTCCTCCCTTTTCAACAGGTGCACTTCTGCAGTTTCAGTTTAGATATCATGTGTCAGAGTGCATGACAGAAAGAAGTGCCAGATTTCACATGTTTCTCAAACAACTGCCTATGTCAGCTGGCAAGTTAGAAAGCATTTGTTGTTCTCAGCTTTTACACAGCCTGTGCCAGGACGTCCTACGTACTACATTGGGGTAAAAAACAAAATACCCAAACAAGCACTCAAAATATACAGTCAGTATCTAACACATCAAAGAAAGCTGAAATCATGTGTTATATAACATTAGATGGTGACAGATAATACTGAAACCAATTATCTTGTTAATACACCAACCCTTGCTTGTGAAATGCAAATCACTGCTCTTCGCTGATTACATAAAGCTAGTCATTTCCAAATCTGACTATGGGTAGGTATTCATCACATTGCACTCACACAGCCTTCTAAAATACATGTAGATCCATGTAAGAATCCACAACCATTGTATTCATGTGGCAGATAATAATGTTCTACATAATATGAAATGTTACTATATTTAGCTTCTGGAGCACAATTCCAGTACTAACCCATTTCTCTCAGTTAGCCAAGATTGTTTTAAAGAATGCTTAGTTTTAACCAAGATATTTATTTAAAAAGCAATAGATACATGGTTAAGACAGTCCTTTATAAATAACCTCTTTGGCCTGGTAAATAAAAAAAAGCACCTTTTATAGCACCAAGTTACAGTGTTGCCAGATCAAACATGACACATACTGAGTCAAGGTTGACATCTTTCAATGAATCTGAAGGTCAAATCAACTCAAAGCTGTGAACATGCCCAGAATACGATCTAATTGAGAATATGCAAACACTAGTGAGCAAACTTTGAACTTACACAGCGAGTCAGAGACCTGGTACTGATACAACTGTGCATTGGCAGTGCTTAGTATGATGTGAATACATTTATGGTTATGCATCAAATTATAATTGACGTGAAACTTTGATTAAAAATCCAACGATTATGGCAAATGGCTAAGACAGTGCGGCATGTACATTGCCACAGAATTTTCATTTATACATAAAATCACCTGTGAATTTGTTGGCTTTAAAAAGGGAAAACGCACATCATACACCTTGCCTATAAGAAATATATCAGTATTTCTTGAGCTGCTACAGTAAAACACACACTCCAGAACTGTTCTGTAGTGGTATTTTAATAAAAACAAATAGGAAAAATAACAATTATGACACCAAAATACTAATGTTCATATTATTCATTTCAGTAAATATTATGGCAAACCAGGGCTTGGCATTATAAAAATTGGTATGTACAAGCGCTATGACAGTTTATGACAGGGTTTCTTCCATGAAATGAAAGGCGATGACGTTTCCATTAAAATAAACAAAAAATTAAATGCTAAACAAAACAAAAAAAAAGCATGACTAATGAAAACAGAAACACAAGACCAACGCCAGCAATAAATTACAAAAAAAGATTATCACGAGAAAATGACTTTCATCACTGATGGGTCATATACACAAACAAAACAACAGAGACTCTATAGAGGAAATGCATGTTCCTAACTCATGGGCATTAATATATACGGTAGGTTGACCAGTTTCTGCTTCCGTGACAAAGTCATTTTTGTCTTATTGGAAATATTTTGTTTAACGAATGACATAACACTTACTCATAGTCCGCGACGTCAAAAACAAACCAAATTGAAATCACGCGCAGAAACGTTCAAACTTAACTAGTTCCCACTAAAGTGTAATAACGTCGTAAGAATTTTAAAAGTATAGAAATAAACACGGCCTACGATGCAGAACCTCAGTATAAAATGGTGCTGTTCAGGATACAAATCAACTCGCCGCGGTAACTTCGCGACGGTCTTCACTTGAAAAAGAAACTTACCTCTTCCGAGTCGTCGATAAATTTGTTGAGCTTCTCGTCATCTTCGAGCAGCTCATTTAACTGAGTTAAAGTGTAAGAACTCAACTTGTTCTCAAAGCCAGCCATGTCTGGCACAGCGGTGTCTTTCACACTTCGAACTCTCTGTCTTCTGCCGTCGGACTGGACAAAGCTGTTATTTTCAGCCGGAAGACGACAGGAGATGCGTGACGTCAACCGGCACATCACTGCAAGGCCTCTTCAATTTGATGCTCACAAACTTTTGCCAAGATAATAATTACGTTTCTGATGTGTCTTTACATCTGTGCAAGAGGAGTTCTATCTGTCTATCTATCTATCTATCATGTTGAAGTGCTAAAATTACAAAAACTAAAACTAGAACAAATTATTAATAAATGTGTGTATATATATATATATATATATATATATATACACTCTAAAAAATGCTGCGTTAAAAACAACCCAATTTGGGTTGAAAATGGACAAACCCAGCAATTGGGTCATTTTAACCCAGCACTTGTTAAATGTTTGCCCAACGTGCTGGGCAGTTTTATTTAACCCAACTATTGTTAAAAAAAATACTGTATGGCTGGCTTAAAATGAACCCAAAATAGGTTGGAAATTAAAATTCAGACACATAATTACTAGAGGCAACAATAATAATCAAAAGGTGAACCATTTATTAGTTTAATTATTATTCATTAAATTTATTAATAATGTTAATTTATTAAATATATTAATAAATGTTAATTTCCAACATACTTTGGGTTCATTTTAAGCAAGCAATACTTAAAGTAATTCTTAAACAATAGTTGAGTTAAATAAAACTGCCCAGCAGGTTGGGGTTGCTGGGTTTGTCCATTTTCAACCCAACTTGGGTTGTTTTTAACCCAACATTTTTTAGAGTGTAACAATGACTAATAATAATGACAAATCACATAACATTACTAAAACATAAAGTAAAATTAAAATGAAAGCTGAAAATATTCAAATAAAAGCTAATTCAAAATATTATTAAACACTATAAACTATGCACTATTAACTGTATTAGTATATAGGACCTTTATTTAAAAATAAAAACAATAATCTGTCTATCAATTCATTTTATTTCCATAATTATGTTTAATAACATTAAATTATCTAAGTTATTTACATTTGAAACAAATGTACAGTACATCAAGTATATCAAGTATTTATAGCTTAAAGCTTTATTCAAGGCAGTTCCCCAGTCTAATAAACACTCTTTGACATGCAAAATTTGTGATATATCCCAAGATTGCATTAAAAAAATGTATCTAAGATTAAAGCCTTCATACCAACAATCATGTGAAGCACATGTCAACTTTCTCTTAGTAGCGTGCTTCATACTCAGTGTCGCTACAGTCCTCTTCACTCTCCTTATCTCCTTCCTTCAGCACCCGAGGTGGGGTTGGCGATGGGTTGTGACCATCTGCATCTATTTCAGTCCCCAGGATCTGCCTCTGCACCAGCTTACAGTAGAGGCCTCCTCTGACCATGAGTTCAGCATGAGGGCCCTGCTCCACCACAGAGCCTTTGTCAATCACTAGGATGTTGTCTGCTCTCTCCACTGTGCTCAGTCTGTGGGCAATAACTAAAACCGTGTGCGTCCGCATCAAGTTGTTCAGAGCCTGCTGAACCTACAACAAAGTAGTAACATGAATGAAGTCTAATGCAAGACTAAAAATAAGTATGTTCACTTGAGCCACAGCCTTTCAAGATCAACAGCTCTTACTATGTATTCGCTTTCTGAATCTAGTGCACTTGTGGCTTCATCCAAAATGAGAATGCGAGGGTTTCTGATGAGAGCCCGAGCAATTGCAACTCTCTGTTTTTGCCCACCAGACAGCTGAGTGCCCTTCTCTCCGACCCCTATAACAGAGAGGACAGAGCAGCATGATGAATTATGAGCCAAACTCGGATAGCCAAACACGTGTCAAATAAGTCAAAAACATCAAATTAAAATTACGTGTTTGAATATCTATTATGGTCATTATAGCAATGCATATAGAAAATTCATATGTAAAATCTAAATATGTTTTAGGACGCATATAATGTAAAATTCATATAATATAAAAATAAATATTAAAGTATAATATAATATAGTATAATATAATATAATATAATATAATATAATATAATATAATATAATACATGGGCATCGGAACCATTGTATGTTGTTAGGACAAGACCCACCCACTTTTTAAGACCAATGATATTGGACCCACTCACTTTTACAGTCTCTAATTCAGCGCATGTCTGTTCACCTACCCCTAACCGATTAAAAATGTATTATTAAACACATGTTAGACGCTTTATTTCCACTTTTCTTTTAATTTTTATTGAAAATAAATGCCTTTCCGATCTGATATGAGATGGGAAAGGGGAGTAGTGCGAGTTCGGCAAAAGGCGGACTCAAACCTCAAGTCGATTTGCATCAGTACTTTCTGCCATGTGTCTTAGCCCTACACTATTGCCACTATAAATAATTCGATGTCTTCTGTAATTTTGTCTGGCCCAACCAGACGTTTAGTAAACAAGACTGGCCATTTGCACAATGTAAATGGCATCTACTCCAGTTTTTTTGCTTCCGACGCCCATTATATAATATAATATAATATAATAATAACTAACCAGTGTCATAGCCTCTGGAGAGGCCGGTTATGAAGTCATGTGCATTGGCATTAATGGCAGCTCTAATGACCGACTCCATAGGAGCTTCAGGTAAACCATAGGAGATATTCATCTGAACAGTGCGGGCAAACAGAACAGGCTCCTGACCCACCAGTGACACCTATAAAAAACAAAACAAAAACAAAGCACTAACATCTCTAATTTGCTTTTGGTTAGGCCACTTCACCACCATTTGCATTATCAGCAACTACTGCCCACTTATGGTCATAGAATGTACTACAAGCTGCATTGAAAACAACAAAATTACAGATTTAAAAAAAAAATATTCTAAAATTGTATTTACAAAATAATGTATCCATTCAAAATGCAGTATGACAGATCAACCTCAGCATATATCCCACCTTAGAGTGATAATATTTGTGCTTGTAGGTGTTCACAGGTCGGCCGTCCACAAGCACTTGGCCTTGCTGAGGGGCATAAAAGTTCTCCAGCAAACACACACATGAGCTTTTTCCACCACCAGAGGGCCCCACTAGTGCAGTTACTTGCCCTGGGTGAAGACTGAAGGATACATTCTGAGAAGAAAATGTGGGTTTAGTTTCCTTCTCATGTCTAGGAATTCTGTTACTGATTTACTAGCATATCAGTTTAAAAGTAAAACTAATAAAAGTAGCATTCAATCGCTACTCCCTACTCAAGTCATCCATAGCTACCGTTACGCTTGCACACTGGTGATAAAATATCTCAATAACTGTGCAGTTCATAGGTTATTTCTACTTGACGTAATTCAGATGTTTAGCCTGAATTCAGATGTCTAGCCAAAATCATTAACATTAATCAGCCCTTGCACAGTGTTCTAATTAGGTGCAATGCAATAGGATTCCAGCAAAAAGCTATTTATCTGTTTACACTGAATGTGACAATGTGGCTCAACATGTCACAATCACAGCCAATGAATCAGAGCATATTTTATGTGGCTAGAAACCAACAAAAATGTACATAGAAAAGCTTAGAATGTTAGCGTTCCCACAAAATGCCTTGTTAAGATATGCCCCCGGTTTCACAGACAAGGCTTAAGCTAGTCACCGACTAAAATGCATGTTTGAACTGTTTTAACTGAAAGCAACTTGCACTGACATATCTTAAAATATGTCAGTGCCATTGTTTTGTCTCAAGATGCACACCAGTATTGTTTTTTCTAAGGCACATTTATAAAAGCTACTTAAATGCCCTAATTAAGCTAAGGCCTAATCCTGGCTTAATCTAAGCACTGTCTGTGAAACCAGGCGATGGTGTTATACTTTTCTGTTGGTAGATTAAATGGCAAGATATTTCCTAATAAAATCTATACCTTCCACACTTAAAGTCTAGCTTCAACAAAGAATACCTTCAATATATCCATCTCTGGTCGTGTTGGATATGCAAATGTCACATTTTTGAATTCCACCTGGCCTTCAAGTGTCTCTGGAGCTTCTTCACCATCGAGGGCATGTTTAGGTTTCCTGTCAATATATTCAAACACTTTCTCTGCAGCGCCAACACCTTGCATCAGACCTGTGTACACCGATGATATATTCTGTAAAAAGACCAGAGTGTTTCAGATTCGTGTTTCGCACGTATACATTTTAAAAGAAAAACAAAGTACCTCCAGGGCCTCTCCAAGCTCCAGCTCATAGATGACAAAGGAAATAAGGGTCCCTCCGCTCATCTGATTTGTCACCACTAGGTGTCCTCCATAAAACAGGATTGCAACTTGTAAGGCCAGCTCAGAGATCTAAAAAAAGATGGAAATGAAGAAAAAAAAAAAGACTGATAACTAGTGTAAATGTGGACTTGAACTTCTAAAATATTTTAAATGTGGCAAAACTTGAGAGAAAACGTGAATACAAGAAGCAAAGTGAAAGAAATTATGCTGCCTTCACGTGCTATTGGAAATGTCCTACTTCCCACTAAAGTTGTGATTACAAGCTTGTCCATTCAAGTGCTTTGTTGTCGGAAAGAATAGGAATCATGGAGGACACCAGTGGCCAGATGCATAAACATAGCCACTAAGTTAAGACTGTGTCTTAAGAACTAACTCTGACCAACTAGCAATTATTAAGGGCTAATCATTCTTACTTTTTGGATCAAATTAGGTAAATTAGGCTATCTTTTTATGTAACTGACTTAAAAAAAAGTTATGGCCAGTCTTGAAGTAGATGACTAACTTGTAAGACTAGTATTAGCAGTTTCTGCAACAGGCCACAGGGAAAATCATATTAAAGCCAAAATAATATTTAGTGTCCTATTCATTGACAACCATATAAACATTCACTGCGCTAACCCTAACAATTCTGGAATTTCGGGCAAATACAGGCTATTTTGTGTAGAAAACATATAATACGCTTCAAACGATTATTCAAATTTATAAATATACACTACATAATGACAAGACAAGGCTAATAAAGATTACCAGTCACAGCAGCAATCATTCTCCCCTCCGCCATGTTTAAAGTTTTTGGCACGTGTAACCGGTCCTACTCGACACGCTCTGAGTGGGATTCGAACCGGGGTCTCCAGCGTAGGATGCGGGCGCGCTAACAAGGACGCTAAAGGCCACAGCTGCTAGGCAAGGAGAGGCAAGGAGAGTGAGGTTTACACAAACAGCTCTTACTGGCCTACATTACACTCACTCCCATCCGGGTCACAGCACCAAATGTAACCGATCCTACTCAACCCGCTCCGACCGGGATTTGAACCTGGGGTCTTCAGCATGGGACGGTATGCATGCTAACAAGGACGCTAAAGACCGCAGCCAATAGCGTCAGTCGCTAGCGCACCTCTTGAGGCCAGGGGAGTGAGGTTTACACACACAGTTCTTACTGGCCTACGTTACACTCACCACCCTGAACTTCACTACCATCCGGGTCACGGCACTAAATATAACCCGTCCTACTCGACCTGCTCCGAGCGGGATTTGAACCGGGGCCTCTGGCGTGGATGGAGGGTGCGCTAACAAGGACGCTAAAGACTCTAGCCGCTAGCGTCAGTCGCTAGTGCACCTCTTGAGGCCAGGGGAGTGAGGTTTACAAGCACAGCTCTTACTTGCCTATGTCCGTTACACACGCCCAGTGGTAAATATGACTTGAGAGGGCATTCATGTCAAATTTTTAACTAGGAAAGAAACTCGTAGTTACGATAATTTCGATAGAATGCGAAAGCAGCATTAGATTGTATAACTAAGGATTTTGTGAGGACAAAGACTGAAGACTTTGTTAAACCTTCAAGATACTTACATAGCTTGACCACATGAAGCAGGCGTAGGCAACCGCTTGCTTCTTATTAAGAATGAACATCTCCTGCAGTCTGCTGTAGTATGAGTCTCCCTCCTGATCCTCATTAGCAAAACTTCGCACTGTTCTCATGGCTGATATTGTTTCCTCTGCCACTTTATTGGCCTGAGCCAGTGCTGTCTGAACTTCTTTGGTTAATTTCTGTTGAACATCACAAATGTGTAATGTTAATCTTTTTGCATGAGTACATCTTTTGTATCAGTGCATGACAAAATGGTATTATATATACAGTATATTGTGCATTTGTGAATAATGAAACAGTACATGCCACTATATACTACAATTCACCACTTTCTATTATTTCTATCAAGCAAAGTATTTGCATATGCATAACTTGCCTTGTAATACTCTCCATACAGTTTGGAGACCACAGCTATATATGGGAAACCCATGATGGTGACTACAGACAGCTTCCAGGACATTCCAAACATGAATATGAAGATGCCCACAGATTTTACAAAGCTACGCAGGAACAGGTTCACATTTTGTGAGATGAGGTCACTCACTTGAGTAGTGTCTGAGGTAAGTCTAGAGGTAATGTCACCTGTAAGGCAAACCATTGAGAGCTGAATCATTTATGTGTTCTGTACTGAATGTCTTTCCCTGGTCCAATGGTCTTTTGATACAGTAACGTTAAAAACAACACTGAATTTGAATTTATTGAAGGCAGCAAAATAATAGTATTAATGTTACAGGTAAGCTTATGTTTTAGGCTTTGGTTTCTTTGTAAATAAAATGCTGCATCACGACACTCATTTAGTGCACATCTTGTTTTCTGTTGGCTGCACACAAGAATCAATACAATACTTATAAGCAGGGCTTGACATTAACACCCGCCAAATGCGGGTGGATTTCAGCAGTGGTGTGTAACGCAGTCACCCCTAATAGCCACATGGCGGGTTGAAATTATATATATATATATATATATATATATATATATATATACACACACCGATCAGGCATGACATTATGACCACTGACAGGTGAAGTGAATAACACTGATTATCTCTTCATCACGGCACCTGTTAGTGGGTGGGATATATTAGGCAGCAAGTGAACATTTTGTCCTCAAAGTTGATGTGTCAGAAGCAAGAAAAATGGGTAAGCGTATAGATTTGAGTGAGTTTGACAAGGGCCAAATTGTGATGGCTAGACGACTGGGTCAGAGCATCTCCAAAACTGCAGCTCTTGTGGGGTGTTCCCGGTCTGCAGTGGTCAGTATCTATCAAAAGTGGTCCAAGGAAGGAACAGTGGTGAACCGGCGACAGGGTCATGGGCGTCCAAGGCTCATTGATGCATGTCGGGAGCGAAGGCTGGCCCGTGTGGTCCTATCAAACAGACAAGCTACTGTAGCTCAAATTGATCAAGAAGTTAATGCTGGTTCTGATAGAAAGGTGTCAGAATACACAGTGCATCACAGTTTGTTGCTTATGGGGCTGCATAGCCGCAGACCAGTCAGGGTGCCCATGCTGACCCCTGTCCACCACCGAAAGCAATGAGCATCAGAACTGGACCACGGAGCAATGGAAGAAGGTGGGTGTTATTTGGATGTTATGTGGATGTGGATGTTACTTTGACACGTACCACCTAAATAAGCATTGTTGCAGACCATGTACACCCTTTCATGGAAACGGTATTCCCTGGTGGCTGTGGCCTCTTTCAGCAGGATAATGCGCCCTGCCACAAAGCAAAAATGGTTCAGGAATGGTTTATGGAGCACAACAACGAGTTGATGTTGGTGTTGGTGTTGACTTGGCCTCCAAATTCCCCAGATCTCAATCCAATCGAGCATCTGTGGGATGTGCTGAACAAACAAGTCCGATCCATGAAGGCCCCATCTCGCAACTTACAGGACTTAAAGGATCTGCTGCTAACATCTTGGTGCCAGATACCACAGCACACCTTCAGGGATCTAGTGGAGTCCATGCCTCGACGGGTCAGGGAGGTTTTGGCAGCAAAAGGGGGACCAACACAATATTAGGAAGGTGGTCATAATGCTATGCCTGATCGGTGCATATATATTATTATAATATATAGATTTTTCAATTGTTGTCTTTTAAAAAGGCATCTGAAATAATAAACTAAGTGCAATGAAACGCTTCCAATACTCATTTTCCGCAGAATAGATACACGACACCAGCTGCGCTTTCTCGCTCTCTCGTGATCTCTCCGACAGCGAGTTGACACTCAAACCCGCCTCCCCTCGCTCACTCGTTTCATTTGATCCAGATGAATATTGCTGGTGTTACAGCAGGGCTTGAATTTCGGCATGGGACTGTGCATATTGTGCATAATTTTACTCATTCCCAGAGATTTTGTTCTCACACCCAAAGTGCGCACACATAAAGCCGCCTCTCAGTACTAAATTGAGTTCTTTTTCGCTGCTTATTGCGCTTAAACAGTCAAATACACACAAAATGCCGGTCTTGCCAAGTATTCACGTAAACAGTCAGTTATGCTTTAAGTGAACATAGACAGTTGAGAAAGAAAAAGCATGTGTAACTGTATAATTGTTACATGTGTCGAGTCAGTGACAGCAGCCTAATATACCTGCAGCCAAATTATGAGATAAAATTAAAAATATCTATATGGCAGTTTTCCCATCAATGTCAACATTGTGATCGGTGAAAATGCTGAGTGACTTTGGAAAACCACTAGCCACAGTGGCTGGTGAGCAAGCCCTGGTTATAAGCAAAGAAGACAAGGCCAATCACAATTCAGAATGCAAATAGATGAAAGAAAAAATACCAACTGAAATTCAGTATGCAAAATTACAGTATCAATGTCAAAGTGGTTTAGGCTGAATGTTTGAGTCATATCAATAAAGTGCTCCCTCACCTCTCTTTTTCCATTTCTTAGAAAAGTATACATGTTTTGGTACAAATATTATTAAATACATATAGTTTTGGTTTGATGAAAGCTATGATTGGAGCTATAATATTACCTGTATGGTTGGCATCAAAGAACCCAATATCTTGATGCATTAGTGATCTGAAGAGAAGGTTCCGAAGACGAATGTTCAACCTGGCAAACGTAACAGAAAAGACTCCTCCACGAAACCCAATGGCTATTGAGCTATAAAAATAAAAAAAGTGATACATTTTCAAAGGACACCATATAACATGGATTCAAATGTAAAAAAAAAAAAAAAAAAAGAAAAAGACAACAAATGGATGTTTTTCATGAAATCCCTATAGTGCTGTCTATAAAATGAGTAATTGAGGAAAAAGTCAAATCCAGAATTGCTCACCTGATCAAAGCCAACACACTAAGAGTAATCATTGGTTTGGCAAATTGATCCATGCTTTTCTGGATAACTATGCCATCTATTGCTTGCCCCGTGTAGTAAGGTATAAAAGCTTCACCTATGAAGAGGAAAATAAAACATTAACTTTGCGCTGAAAAGCACTAGAGATGAGAACAATATGTTAAACAATATAATGTGCTAGATGTGCAACCACAAGTGTGACAAATCAAGGCATTCACAAGCATGTAATGACTAGAGTTAATATTAGAGCAATCATAACATAACAACACTGCAATGATGTGCAATCTAACTGTACTCAGACCGTTAAGTTTAGAAATCCACAACTGCTGGGGTGAATATGATGAAAATGTCTCTAAGTAAAAAAGGTACATAAACACTTTTATACACACTATCAAAAGTTTGTGGTCAGTTAGATTTTTTTAAAAGAAATTAACACTTTTATTGAGCAAGGATGCATTAAATTGATCAAAAGTGAATTTTTAGTATTTTAAATAAATTATGTTCTTTTGAACTGTGTATTCATCAAAGAAACCTGAAAAAATGTATCACGGTTTTCACAAAAATATTTGTTTTTAACATTGATAATAACCAAATCAGTATATTAGCATGATTTCTGAAGGATCATGTGACACTGAAGACTTGAGTAATGATGCTGAAAATTCAACTTTGCCATCACAGGAATAAATTACATTTTAAAATATATTAAAATACAAAATAATTATTTTCATTTGTTATAATATTTCACAATATTACTATTTTACTTTCATCAAATAAATGCCATCTTAACGAGCATAAGAGACTTCTTTCAAAAAAAGTTTGGTAACACTTTAAGGTCTTATACAGGAACGATGTTTAATTCATCATCATGTATCAACATTAATCAATATTTTACAGCAAAGTAAAATAGTAATATAGTAAAAAAAAATTACAGTCGTTCACTTTTAGTCCATTAAAGCATTGTTCATTGTTAGTTCATATTAAATATTGTGTTAACTAATGCTAACGTATACAACCTAATTGTACAGTTAGTATATTTCATCAGAGAATGACTGGTGGGCCAACATTAGCAAGACCTACCGTTCAACACAAGTCTAACTCATGGAATATCCATGGAATTATGACATGTTTACTTAATTTACTACATTTCTTAAAATATTTAAGTCATAGCTGTGAGAAGCTGTTGAGAGTTAACTTACACACAGCAGAGAGGAGAAGAAAGAAGAAAGCAATGGCCAGCAAACCAGAGTCCTTCTTACAGTATGACAACAGGCGGCCGATTGTGGCCCCTGAATGGGGAGGCTCTTTCCCTGATTTCCTGCTTTTCTCACTGGACTCATCTTCTGTTTCAATGCCATCCACCAACCTCTCCGTCTCCTCGCTATCCTCTCTGTCAGACACAGCATTGGGAGTCTGTGACAGCAGATTCCATGAGATCATGATGCCTATTGCTGATGCACAAGTCCATGAGAACAGACTGAGGAACCAGGGGTCATACATCAGAGCTCCCTGTTCAGAAAGCATCAACAACTTGGCCAGAGCATAAGTCATGTTGGTAAGGCAAATGAGGGCAACCAGCGTCCCCAGGTTTGACACTCTCCGTGGACCATCGTTCCTGTTGAAGAACACCCCGATAGAGGCCCCGAAAAGAAGACTGACCCGTATGAGAACGGTTCCCCACAAGTCCAGTGTTGAGCAGCGTATGTCAAAATCTTCTAATTCATCTGAAAATATATCAAGACTTGATCCATGAACATACAAGATTGTAGTGACCACAATATCCACTATAGTGAAAACCAGGTTGCCACTAAGAATCACAGCAACCCTCATTTTCCTACACCTGTTGAAGAGGTTGATAATACTGCACCACGCAGACTTGCTCTCCTAGGTAAAAGTGAGCAGCAAAATTCTATATGGTGGTGATTTCTATAGAGTAGGTAAATAACACAACAGCATGAAACCAGATTGACAGGTCTGGTTTGATAAAATGAGCGCGCGTGAAACAAAGTCTATGTCAATGTACTGCGTCTTTTACGTTGATTCGCTGGCCTGCGCAGCTTGACACCCGGCACTAACTCATTCATTAGGGCAGTACAGAATATCTATATGTAAATCCTAAGATTTTCCGTCTAAAAAGCAGCACATTATTTCCTTTGTAAATCAACATTCCCGGTACGACAATAAAACTCATTTTAGTCACACAATTGCCAGTCAACATCGATCGTCTCTCCTTACCAGTGCGGCGCAATAACAGGAGGCGGAAAAGAATACTGTACTGAAGCCCCGCCTCCGTGACAACTGGCCAATCAGAGAGGGCTCCTGTCACATTGGTGAAGTACACAAGTATTTACATATTGTGAGGGAAAGCGCGTGAGGACATTTATTTCAACAATACAGGCAAATTTTAAAATGGATATTATTGTGTGTATTGTATCTCCAAATGTCGTGCATAAAAGTGATTTGCAGTCATTTTCACTGTAGACGTTTTAAAAGGAAAGTAAAGTGATAAGTCCACGTGAAAAAAAATACTATTAACTGAAAGTTACAATTAACTGTAAAACAAATGGAATTAAGATATAAAAGACAGACAATAAACACCCTTGGGGGAAAATATTGTATTGAATGTGCACTTGTAGTGTACTTCAAATCTTAAAGGTATATTCAGATATATCATCAATGAAATAAATGGCTTAAAGAGATTACACTTTTATGACGGTTCTTTAAAACACTTTAGTACACATTTAAAAAAGTGCACTTTGTAATAAATTCATATTAAAAGTTTTACTTAAAGTACATTTTAAATCATTATTTATATAAGGAACGAAGTACTCTTATTTTGATGTGTTAATAGCCTATAATGAAGCACATGTAATGTGCTTATAATAATTTGAACTAAAGTGTTATTTAAAGTTAATGTTTTAAATGTACAAAATTACAAATGTATAATTACAAATATAATACATAAAATACAAGTGTATAATATTTCATTATATTTTAGTTTACCATAAATGCTAGTTAGTATAGTACATTTGGCAAAACACTTTCAAAACTACATTTCAAAGACAATATAAGTAATTATGAAAGCATATATAAAGTACTTAAGTCCTACTTAACTGGGTAAATTATAAACACTCTTGAGATCAACTAATTGCATTTAATATAAATTTAAACTATAATGCATTAAAGTTTAACATTTAAGTGTTCAAAAACATTACATTCAGTCTGCATTTAAGTATATTCTTTTAAAATATATTTTTCCGTAACATACTTCTTTTTCACAAGGTTATTGTTTTATTCTAAAATACGGAGGATTTTTTAAAAGTAAAAAGTATGAATAGCCCTTTATTTTATGGGGAAAGCTGCATTCCCAGAATGCATTAAGAAATGTAATTAAAAATGTAACACTGCTTTAGTCACCACATGGATTTCTATTAGATCACCACTGTTGTCATCAGCGCAGTAAAAAGGTTTTAACGGCTCATATAGGTTGGTGTTTTAACAATATAATTTTACGGCATTTACAGTTAGAAACTAAAATATCACCAAAATATCTCCCATAATGCATATATAATATTGTCAGTGGATTTTTTTTTTTTAAGTTCTAGCAACCACAGCTGTCAGATTTTAGCATAAATTTCACAAAAATGTTTTACAATGAATGTGCAAATACACAATTTTAAATGAGAACACTGCATTTCAACACTAAACGGCTTCACTCTAAAGACATGTCGCCACTTTGCAGGCTGTTCCAATGATGACACAAGCAACAAGCTGAGGTCAGCCCTATTGTGAAATCTGCTGCAATCCGTGGCTGCATTCTTGCACCTTCGTATCAACTGTTATTTCAAAGGCAAACAGAAAGTTGCACGAGATGTATCACACCGGCCGCAGAGCTGATTGAATAACTGATTAACAAATCCATTTATTACAAATGAAAACAGTTAATTGTTGGATAATTTAAAACAGAATGGAGCAAAAATCATTTATGAGGTATGAGGTTATAACTATATTGACATAAGGAACTCAAAGTTTCCTTTCCACATACATGGATGAGTAGGTAAAATTAACGATGAAGCACATGAAAAGAAAGTCCTATTCAAATTCAGACCCACCATCTGAGACAAAAAAAAAAAGAAAAGTTAGGCAACACAACAACTAACAACTATTTTCTGTGATAATGAGAGCACTGCATATTATAATCTTCATAATTAATGTTTATGCAATATTCTTACAGATAATACTGAAATCTGTACTTCAGATGACTCATCCAAAGGAAATACAGATAAAAATGCCTTCTGGGACATGAGTCACCTAAGCAAAACAAACATAGGTGTCTAGTTCAGTGAAAGACTGACATAATGACCTCACTTTGTAAAAAATACTATTCTGTAAAATAATAAGCACAATCTAAGACCATCAGTGTCAATGAACGCCTTAAGCCGAAATGCAATATTTTAATCTTGCTACATTATTTGTGCACTGAAACAGAAAGTGAGCATGAGTTCATCTACTTGACATGCTCTCTGTGGACCACCTTACTGGTCTTCAAGCTGTAGTCTATGCAAATACACTTTGCGGATAATGATCAGTCCCATCACAAAAGATTTTCAGTGCACATCAGGGTCTGTTAGAGGATATTCTAAGCCATTCTTCTTGGCTTCAGGTACATTCTGTATTGTGGTTAGGACAGTCTCTACAGGAAAAGACAAGTAGAGGCTTTCCTTGAGCTTTTTTGCTGAGGGCGATTCCTCTGTGCTGAACAATGGGTCGGTCACAGTGAGAGTGATGGAGGGCATGTTTCTAGCCTTACGTTTTGCATTTTTCTTTTCTTGTCTGTAGGCAACATTCATATTTGTAACTACCTGTGTAGACAAAAAGAACATTATCAGGAAACTAATTTCAAAGCTTGCCTGCACTAAAATCAGTGTTTCTAGACATGCTTTTTGAATAAACGCTAATAGTTACACATGCACCATGGTTAAAGGAGTAGTTCATTTTAAAATGAAAATTACCCCATGATTTACTCACCCTCTAGCCAGTCTAGGTGTATCTGACTTTCTTCTTTCTGATGAACACAATCTGAGTTATATTAATAAATATCCTGACGCTTCCAAGCTTTATAATGGCAGTGGCGGGGTCCATTGAGTTTGAAGCGCAAAAAAGCGTACTCCACCCAGCTCCAGGGGGTTAATAAAGGCCTTCTGAAGCGAATCGATGGGGTTTTGTAAGAAAAATATCCATATTTAAAACTTTATAAAGTAAAATATCTAGTTTCCAGCAGACTGCGTTCCGTATTCAACTTACGCAGAAAGTGTAACGCATCTCGCAGTTCAAAACTACGTTCCACTGATACGTCGTGCCAGTTACGCCTTTTTCGTAAGTTGAATATGGAAGGCGGACTGCCGGAAGCTAGATATTTTACTTTATAGTTTTAAATATGGATATTTTTCTTACAAAACCCCATCGATTTGCTTCAGGAGGCCTTTATTAACCCCCTGGAGTACGTTTATGAGGGATGGATGCACTTTTTTGAGCTTCAAACTCAATGGACCCTGTCACTGCCATTATAAGGCTTGGAAGTGTCAGGATATTTATTAATATAACTCTCATCAGAAAGTCATATACACCTTAGTCTCAGCCTCAGCCGTCACGCCCACAGACCGTTGGCTGAACGTCTGATGCATATGGCGCACTTATCTGGAAACACTCCAGGAGTTTCAAAGTCATCATCTGATTGGTTGAATTCTACAGGATGTCCACGAGACGAGTGTGTTGCGTTCTTTAACGGTCCGCCTAGAAACAAATGCCGTGACGCCAAACTCCCTCGTGGAAGAAGAACGCCGTTGTGTTTACAACTGACAACGAGCGCTTACCAGGATCGACTAAATGCTGGATTTTCAAAAGTATGTGAGGTTCATGGCTCCATTGTTGCAGTAAACTTGCACAACGTTCTTGAATGAATAATCTAAAGATGCACGCCGGTCTGTTATTGCAGGGACATAGACTTTACATTTTCACACCCCTAAACATGACGTGGAACAAAACAAACTGTGATTGGTTGCGTTACATGTCAGTCAAACGTCCTCTTGGATGGTCCTCGACCAATGAAAGCTGCGATAGAGTCCAGACCTTCTGCCGTCAGTCTGAAGGTCTGGCTACGGGAGACTATATACACCTAGGATGGCTTGAGGGTGAGTGGCATTGGGTAACTTTCATTTTGAAGTGAACTACTCCTTTAATGGGACACTAGTCTAACTGATTTAATAGTAAAAGGAATTTTAGCTACACAAACAAATGCTCAGACCTTACCAGCTGTTTGATGTTATTCTGTTGCTCCTGCATGGAGGAAAGAAAAGAGTCTGTGTCCTCTTCATTAAGGGTATCTTCCTCCTGGTCCTGATAGCAGCTAAGAGGATCAAAATTTGTCTTAAAAAAAAAAAGAACAAAAATTCAGTCAGTGTAACTTCTTGCTTACTGTATTAAAACTGTACTACCATATCTTAAAAGTTAATTCTCTTACCTCACTAGATATGCTGGCTTTTCTGTTAAACATTAAAAAGTGTGCCGTAAATTTTGTAGTAGGGTTGACTGATGTCCTGAAGATGGCCAAAACTGGATCAAGAAAATCATCCCATTCTACTTGTTTCTCCACCACCATCTGTTTTATGGCGTCTTTTAGCAGATTACTGCTGCGATCATACAGTGCGTTTCTTTGCGGCTGGTCTACTGGCAACACTCTTAATGCTATGTTCCACCGGTCGCACAGGTGCTTTGTAACCTAAAATAATCAATAATAATGCTGTGAAAATAGAGTTAATCCTTTTCGAATAAAAGGTTGGTATTTCGACAAAAGCTTCTACCTCCTCACAGAAGTCAGCACTTTGAGAGCAAAATATTGTCTTTGCTGGGCCAAATCTGGAGGGGGAAAAAAACAACAACACATTTTAGCATATCAGCGTATTTATTCTTTATTAATGGTGCAATGTAACCTCACCTGCAAATAGATGATGAAATGCATCTTGCAATACAGAGACCATCTTTCTTTTGTACAGGAAAGGCCTCTACCCATTTACTGTAGTAATCTGTAATTATAACAA
This sequence comes from Coreius guichenoti, assembly GCA_039654105.1. Lineage (NCBI taxonomy): Eukaryota > Metazoa > Chordata > Actinopteri > Cypriniformes > Gobionidae > Coreius > Coreius guichenoti. Next base: position 19,520,764 of record CM077169.1, read on the forward strand.
TGTGTGTATTCCCTCCATGTACTGTTCCTGGGAATGGACCTGTTTTTTAAAAAAAGCAAGACATTTGGTTACTCTCTAGAAATATGTCCTGCTAACAAATTAGACTTCTTAAAAGTCTCTTACAAACTTTTACCGATTATTTCAATGGCCAAAATGTCCCACGGACCATCCACCTTGATGGGTCGTACCGTTCTGGCCAGGTTTTTATTCCGCTCTGTGTGTTGACAAGTTTCACATACTTTAATCTGAAACAGATGATTCAGTGACATGTAGGTAAAGGCATGAATGAATAATATGACAGTGACAAACACATCCATTGCTAAAAGGGTCAGAATAGTGACATCCACAGCATACCCAATCCACGACATCCTTGACAATGCCAAGCCAATAGTATTTACTCTGAATCCTGTGAACAGTCTTCTTCTGTCCCAGGTGATGCCCAATGTCATTGAAGTGACACTCCAGGAATATCTGTCTCTTCCGCTCTGCCTCAATTACTACTTCTCGCTTTTCTTCTTTCTTCGGTCCCACATAATATAACCGGCCATCTATAGAATTTATGATAGAGAAAGGTTAGAGAGGTCATAAAACAAATAAACCACTCATCTCATAAGATGAGCTAAACCACAAAAAAAAGTGTGGAACTTTGCTTATGATGCCTTTAAAGACTGTTTTATATACTAGAATAGACTGGACTGGATAAAATGATCAACTCAAACATCAGGAGGAGATTTGCATGCAACAAATACACAATGACCCGGTTTCACAGACAGGGTTTAGACTAAACTAAGATTAGGCCTTAGTACAATTAGGGCATTTAAGTAACTTTTATAAACATGTCCTAGAAAAAAACATTACTGGTGTGCATCTTGAGACAAAACAATGCCACTGACATATTTTAAGATATTTCAGTTCAAGATTCTTTCAGTTAAAACGTGCATTTTAGTCTAGGACTAGTTTAAGCCTTGTCTGTGAAACCGGGGGAATATGATGGTTATGTACTAGTAAATAGCTTCAGAAACCCCCATTAGTATCTTATTTTCAAACCAAGAGCCATTAAAAAAAGATTTAAAAGCTTGTAGTGTCCAGTTTCCAACAAGAGGTTGAAGATAATGTGATTATGTCTGGTGATAATGATAGGACAACATATTGAGAATGTCTAGACAGGGGAATTTTAAATCTAGGAAAATGTTTATATATATATATATATATATATATTATTTTTCAAGTTAACATATGATATAACAGGCCAATACATATATACATACATACATAAAGGTCTGTCAAAGTTAAAAAATTGCAACATTGTTTCCAGGAAATACTGAAAAACACTATGGCCTGGTTTCACAAACAGGGCACAGATTAAGCCAGGATTAGTCTTTAGTTCAATTAGGATATTTAAGTAGCTTTTATAAACATGCCTTGGAAGAAAACATTACTGGTGTGCAATGCATCTTGAGACAAAACAATAGCATAATTTAAGATATGTCAGTGCAAGTTGCTTTCAGTTAAAACAGCTCAAACATGCATTTTAGTTTGGGACTATGTTTAATTTTTGTCTGTGAAACCGGGGGTAAAAGATAAATAACAGATTACTGACATTCCGAATGTAACATTTGAAAGCTTTGCTCTCACCGTCAATCCTAAATTTCTGAGCATATCTTTTGAGATTTTTTTTGCGAATAGGGTTCATAGTTTGAGGATAACAGCCCTCGGCAACAAACGTGTAAATGTCCCCCAGTCTGTTTGAGCTGGACTCCACCACCTCCTCTTCGGCAACTGGCAACGAGTCCACACTCAACATTCTGCTGCGAATACACGGTCACGGGCTTTAAATACATAACAGATGGTACAGCTAAATAATCGTCCAATTTTAAATTCAAAACAACAGGCGCGATTTGCCTTGTACTTGCGCGTGCACAATAATAGTCGGACGGAAGGAATTGAGTGACGTACCAGGAAGTAAACATAACATATCTTTTATCACTCGTGGTATTTATCGCTCTTTTCAGATACGAACTCATGCTAGAATATTTATACTCATATACTTGGAAAACAAGTTGTATCGTTATCAAATGTGATTATTTGAATTATTTATTGATATTAGCGAAGCCGTTTGTTTCTTTACGGACATATTTCTGGTTGTTCCAAAACAATTACTAAGTAGGCGGAGCTCTGAACAGATTGACAGCTCAACTTAAAGCAGGTCTGGTCGAAATGTTAAATAAATATTACGTCTGTATAAATATATAACAGTATGTAGTTAGACTTGGATTAATCAAATCTGAATACACTATGGATAGATTTTACACATGCAGTTGCATTTTCAGAGATAATATTTTTCTTGAAGAATACAAACTTCATGTTCGATTCGTCTCAGAAAGCCAGTTCAGGAAGGATTATCAAAATGTAAGTGATCTATGGCAACACTGGCTAATGCCTTAGTGTTAAATACTTTGCCATTTCTCTCTGAACACCATTGACATTTGCTTAAGACCCTCAGATCCCTGGGCTGTGTGTCTGAATCTCAGTTCAGAGACGTGATTGGAAAGGTGAGTGAGCGCTCGAGAGCAGAAATCACTCTTGCGTTAACGATGAAGATCAAGGCTGTCAGAGTTCGGTTATTTACTCCGTCGTGTATTTATAGATTCATGCAGAAATCGAGAGACGCCAGAATCATACATTGAAATCAGCAGAGAGAGCAGCTACCATCAAGGAGATTTATACACCTCTTCATCAACATGTTTATCATCTACAGGTACATAGAATCAGCCGTACGGGCAGTCTATGATTCAAAATCGTTAATTGATATACTGCAATATCATGTATCCTCTGCAAGGAATCATTCCTGGCCCCAGAGCTTTTGCAGATGGTAAAATACTGTGCTTCAAGTGATGTAACCGTGGAAGGACTATTGAAACTCATCCAGACAGAAGCAGGTGAGCTTCTTCTTTACTCAGTCAGCCCAATTTAAACCTTTTGACCATCAATTCATGGGAGATAAATCACAAGTCAACAAATTCTGTTTATTGGATATTTTGCAGCACCAAGAGTCTTCAGATTCCCAGTGTTCCAAAAGGAATTCTGCAAGGAACTTATAGAAGAGCTGGAGCATTTTGAACAGTCTGATGCTCCAAAGGGCAGGCCGAACACCATGAACAATTATGGGGCATGAGTTTTTATCAATATACACTTAATCCAGTTCTCATGTGATTGATATTGCCATCAAAATGCAGACTAATGTTGTTCTTTGTTTTATGTCAGTCATAATAATAATAACAATAATTTAACATCTCTAAACAAATTCAGATTCTTCTTAATGAACTGGGCTTTGATGAGAGCTTCATCACCCCACTGAGGGAGGTCTATCTGCGTCCGCTCACGGCTCTGCTCTACAGCGACTGTGGTGGAAGCTGTCTGGATAGTCACAAGGCTTTCGTGGTCAAGTATGCTATGCGTGAAGACTTGGAACTTTGTTATCATTATGACAATGCTGAAGTCACTCTAAATGTATCCCTGGGGAAAGACTTCACAGAGGGGAACCTGTTCTTTGGAGACATGAGACAGGTGCTTATAAGACAACTTTTTGAGAATTCCCAGACAGGGGATCTTGAAAATTAAAAAAAAAAAAAAGTTTAAAATCTGCTTGTAAAGATGCCTAGAGCAAAAAAACCACACATATATATATATATAAAATATATATATATATACACCGATCAGGCATAACATTATGACAGGTGAAGTGAATAACACTGATTATCTCTTCATCACGGCACCTGTTAGTAGGTGGGATATATTAGGCAGCAAGTGAACATTTTGTTCTCAAAGTTGATGTGTTAGAAGCAGGAAAAATGGGCAAGCGTAGGTAAGGATTTGAGCGAGTTTGACAAGGGCCAAATTGTGATGGCTAGACGACTGGGTCAGAGCATCTCCAAAACTGCAGCTCTTGTGGGTTGTTTCCGGTCTGCAGTGGTCAGTATCTATCAAAAGTGGTCCAAGGAAGGAACAGTGGTGAACCGGCGACAGGGTCATGGGCGGCCAAGGCTCACTGATGCACGTGGGGAGCGAAGGCTGGCCTGTGTGGTCCGATCAAACAGACGAGCTAATGTTGCTCAAGTTAATGCTGGTTCTGATAGAAAGGTGTCAGAATACACAGTGCATCATAGTTTGTTGCGTATGGGGCTGCATAGCCGCAGACCAGTCAGGGTGCCCATGCTGACCCCTGTCCACCGCCGAAAGCGGCAACAGTGGGCACGTGAGCATCATAACTGGACTGCGGAGCAATGGAAGAAGGTGGCCTGGTCTGATGAATCACGTTTTCTTTTACATTGCATGGATGGCCGGGTGCGTGTGCGTCACTTACCTGGGGAACACATGGCACCAGGATGCACAATGGGAAGAAGGCAAGTCGGCGGAGGCAGTGTGATGCTTTGGGCAGTGTTCTGCTGGGAAACCTTGGGTCCTGCCATCCATGTGGATGTTACTTTGACACGTACCACCTACCTAAGCATTGTTTCAGACCATGTACACCCTTTCATGGAAACGGTATTCCCTGGTGGCTGTGGCCTCTTTCAGCAGGATAATGTGCCCTGCCGCAAAGCAAAAATGGTTCAGGAATGGTTTGAGGAGCACAAGAAGAAGTTTGAGATGTTGACTTGGCCTCCAAAGTCCCCAGATCTCAAGCCAATCGAGCATCTGTGGGATGTGCTGAACAAACAAGTCCAATCCATGGAGGCCCCACCTCGCAACTTACAGGACTTAAAGGATCTGCAGCTAAATTCTTGGTGCCAGATACCACAGCACACCTTCAGGGATCTAGTGGAGTCCATGCCTCGACGGGTCAAGGCTGTTTTAGCAGCAAAAGGGGGACCAACACAATATTAGGTCATAATGTTATGCCTGATCGGTGTATATATATATATATATATATATATATATTGTTGGGGGTGGGGTGTTAAAATGTTCATTTAAGGTTCATATGTCATATGGCTTAATATGTCAATATTAAGGTTTCTACATCTAACTATACTCAAATTATGGGTAGAAAAAAGATAGTCAATTCTGAATTTTTTCTAGATTTAACATTTTCTATATTTCTTATAATACATTTATATAGATTTTATAATAGGCATTTTATTAATTTGGTATGGCTTATGTCACTGACTATAAATGCCAATTATTTACCACATGTTGTCTTCATAATATCATTCCTAATATTTTTTTCACACACAAATTAGTATAAATCAGTCTATATATATATATTAATATAAATAAAATTAAGTATTATCACATTCCCCATTCAACTACCCTAAAAGAGCAAGCAAACAAATTATTCAAGAAGAGATTTTATTTCATGATTATAGAACACATTAGTGTACTTTACAAAGTGGATGAAACAGTGGGCAGCACAAGCATGCAGCCTAATAATGCACATTAAAGATGTATTCACAGTGTCCTGAATTGTGTGCGTTTGTCCTAGGTGCCTCTGAGTGAGACGGAGTGTGTGGAAGTGGAGCATCACGTAACTGAGGGTCTGCTTCACAGGGGTCAGCACATGCACGGCGCTCTGCCTATTTCTTCAGGCACACGCTGGAACCTGATCATATGGATGCGAGCTTCACGTGAGAGGAACAAACTCTGCCCTATGTGTGGTAAGAGACCCACGCTAGTGGAGAGTAACGGATTCAGTGATGGCTTCACCATGAACCCTGATGATGACACTAGTAGGAATGTGTCATGTTCTTTAACATGATGTTGTTCAGTGCTGTTTTTGTCTAATTTATGGTCCTTTGCTCAGTACTTTGGCAATCAGGATAAGATGTGGTTTTTGTTCAGTGTGCCTTTTTCAAAATAGTAACCAAAGGTGTAAGTGTTGCTTTATGTTCTTGGGTAATTTTGACTGCAAATTACCTGATTAAATAGTGAATTGATTGTACATGTAGTGGTTTTAAGCCTGCTCAATGTCTTAGGATGAATTATTAATATATACATGGGATGTGAGATGTATAATAAAATATGATAAACAAAAAAAAAAACATTCTAATGTATATGGCTTATATGTACAAAAACATTAATTTCAATAAATATTTTTAATCTTAATTTTTAAAATTTTACCAGAATTTAAGGAGAAAGAATTATTGCAATTATTGCATCTTAAAACAGTTCTTTTTTTTCCTCCAGAGGTTAAATCTCATGTCAGCAAACATCCATCATTTGCAACCTGCCCAGTTTCACATATTCGTGCAACAGCATATACAAATACAGACAAAACATCCCACTTACACCCAACACAGCTCACACAAACATTCTGAAACGTTCAAGCAAATAAAATAAAAGGCCAAAATCAAAAGGTTTCAATTATTAATTCTTTTTTTTTTTTGGTTGTTTCTTTTCCCCAACTTTGTTGTTTTGAATGTTATAAGCAGGAAAAGAAGGGGAAAGCAAGGAAAAGCATGACTTCGGAGAAAGGAAACACTACTAGACCCAGAGGTGTAAGCAGTTATAGGGGAAAACAAAATCATAATTGTTAATCCATGTAATCCTCATATCAAAGATACTGGAATCTTGAAAATAAAGTTGATCTAGTTTTCACATTATCTATGGTGTTATATTGATTCCATTTAGTAAAATTGACTGCATTTGCAACATGTTTTAATTCCTTTGGCTTTTAAAATAAGAAACAAAACCCATGTTTGATGCATATATAGTAGGGGTGTAACGATACACCTATGCCACGCTTCGGTTCATATCGCGGTTTTGGAGCCACGGTTCGGTTCGGTTCTGTTTGCTGTGGAGGGAGGGTTCATGGCAGGGGACCAGCAATAATAACACTAGATTTACTTTTAACTTAATAATAACAACAACAATAATTTTACTTAGTAACTTTATCTTTATACATTGGCTTCACGTTTTCTTTAGAGCAGTTAGCATACCTGAGTAAACTAAAATGAAATAAATGCCTCCACTGTAGTCAGAAATAATCTACTCATTTTACCATAATGTTTTTTTTTTTTTTTTAAAAAACAAGCAAATTTATTTAATAAAATTTGATGATACACACACAAGTAATGTCCCACTTTAGCCTACTTAACAAACACATAAATTGTATGAATATGACTAATACTGATGAATAAATAGGCCTATAAGTTAAAGCTATTAAATAGCAGTTTTTGTTAATACAATAAAGTAGCCACCACACTAATTTAAAAATATACAAAATAATAAAGTGAAAATAAAGTGGCATTTTGGGGTTATGGAAACAACAGTTACCATGGCGAATACACAATACCAACATGAACTGTTAATGAAACATGAAAACTGCTCTTGATGAACAGAATGAACATCATACCTGCATGCAAATCCTTCCCAGCTAACACACATCGTACCAGTTACGTAATTTATTGGTACTTTACTTTTATTTCATGACTTACGAATTGACAGCGTAACGTTGCATGCTCGTAGTTTCTCTTGCGCTTTATATATGAAGTGATATACAGCGCGCCGCCGCATTTGCGCGTGTAATTGAAGAGTGTGCGCTACGAGCACAGTATAACGGCTGACATGACAGGAAAGCGGTTTTCTGAGGTGAGAGAGATTTTTTTATTTCGTAACAAGCTACGAAAATGACGATGTTGCTGGGACTCCAAGGTAGCATTTATCTAACCTGGCTAAATGGGGAAACTGGCTCTCTGTCCTTCCACCGTGCAACTTGAGCGATCACCCAAGTCACGTGACATGCACTTGGAAGACAAAAGTTAGTGTATATTTAGTAAATAATATTATTATAATAATATTTTGTAAAAATACAGCTCTTATTAGTTGTTAAAAGTGTACTAATTACTATTTAATCAAATGTCAAGGAAGAAAAAAATAATTTTGTGGCATAAGGTGAAGTGAGAGCTGGGCAGGGCAGCAGGGGGCGCCCAGGGGGCACGTTCGGTTCGACATGAGAGTATCGCGGTTCATACCGTGAGTGGTGTATCGCGGTTTTTCGGTTTGGTTTGAATATCGTTACACCCCTAATATATAGCATAAATCATACACTCCGTTTACCCTTTAAAATAATAAACCACTGACTTCTTATGCCACATCACAGTTGTGCTATAAAGTGCTGTCTGATCCACTCTGTATCATAAGTTAAACATGAACATGTGTATTAGTAACACAGGAGCTTCAAACAAGAGACAGAGCGTTCAATGTTCCACTGTTCACAGTTCCACAACTGGAGATTCGACATTATAGTGTTGTTTCGCTGCTCATGTCCCTGTGATCCCTGTGTCTGCCTCTAGGGTTAATATCTGCGTCGTCGTAGTCCGACTCCATCTCAATCTTCACCTGGGGCACAGGGCAAGACATCCCTCTGGCCAGTGGCATCGCCGGGGATGACGGACAGGAGATCTTCAGGTGCAGAGTGATGCTGTGGAATGGCAACTTCCAGTTACAAGAGTGAGGAGGAGGAGGAGGAGGAGTAAGAGGAGAGGGTTATGACAGGGAGGAGGTACAGCTGAGTATCAGGATGGGAAGCAGGTAGTTTGTATTAAGATTATTGATGCAGGTGATGCAGAGCGAGTGTGACTGCACAAATGTTCCAGGGGAAAGATTTGGGATCAGGGCACACCCAAATCAGAAAAAAGGCTCAGTATGATGTCCTAAGTGTTTCATATTATGCGTTAAGGAGATAACTAAAGTGTTTAAATGCGATAATTACTAGGGCAATTAACCATTAGGTTCTACTTTAACATTAGTTAATGCATTAGGAATCATAAAATAATTTTGGGAATTGGTTAATGTTCATTTCTACATTAGACATTTCTAATATAGTTTTAACATTTAAATATAACATATATAAAGTAATACATTACATTTTAAAAAATATTTTAAATGAAAAAGTCTCTTTTTTTCACAAAGGCAGCATTTATTTGATCAAAACAGCAACGAAAGTAATATTGGTAACGGCTTTCTGTTTTTTTTAAATATATTTTAAAATTTAATTTATTCTTATTATATGGCAAAGCTGAATTTTCAGCAGCCTTGATCCTTCAGAAATCATATTAGCTGATTTGTTTAAATATTAAAAAGTTCTGCTGTTTAATATTTTCAGGATGTTTTTTTTATTGCTATTGCTATAAAGAGCATATATATGTATGTATATATATAATTTTTTGTAGCATAAAAATCTTTACTGTCAGTTTTGATCAATTTAATGTCTTTGCTGAGAAAAGTATTAATTTAAAAAACAAAAAGAAAAAATTACTGACCTCAAACATTTGAACAGTAGTACAAAGCTATTGCATATAGAAAATACAAAATAATTATTATAAAGACTATTATGAACAATAGTATATAAATTAATATTATCCTAGATTAAAAAAAGTTATAATACCTAACATAATACCTAATGCAATAACTAATGGTAACAAATTCCCATTAATACTTACACTATTCTATATATCTATTAAAAAGAAAACTTAGTTACAGCACTTGCATACTGTTGCCCTATTGTTGGCTTGATTGCTTCTATTGCTCTCCTAATTTGTAAGTCGCTTTGGATAAAAGCGTCTGCTAAATGATTAAATGTAAATGTAAATTCAACCTTTGTTAAAGTGAACACTTCATCCAAACCATGCCCCCTGAACAGCAATGCAGACATGAAACCCAGCAGATTTTACATTACTACATCAGAGTGATACAGAGGAATGCATTTGGATAAGTTAATAGGTTGTGGAGATAGTGTGAGAGAAACCAGGCTGGGAAACCTTCATAAAGCAAAAAAAAACAAAAAACAAAAAACAACTTAGAAAATCTGGTACAAGCACGGAGTTATTCTGTATAAGCACTCTTATTGGGACCACAATCACACAGGAGAAAGAAACAACCAAAATAAAGTAAAAATACATGAAGTACATAAAGTAAATACATAAAGTAAAATACATTGTTACATTAATCACTTTATATCTACTAAAAATGTATTGCTTTTGGAAAGCTTGCAAAAAAAAAAAAAAAAAAAAAAAAAAAAAAAAAAGTAGGGTACATTATATTTATTCAAATAATTTTTCTCACTGGCATTTTTTCCAGTATTTCAGGAAAATAAACGGAAACTGTACTCACATCTAATTATGCAAGTTCAATAATTATTATTTATGTGTTTCTTTGGGTGTGAAAATGTAAGCAAAGTAAAAACATATGCATAACACAATAAATTACACATTTTTAAGAACAGCATGCAAAGTAAAATACTGGTGGATGCATGAAAACAATTCTATCTGCATTGCTTCAAAGCGCATGGCAAGGCAAAAATCTATAGGTAAATACTCAAATAATGTATGGCAAAATACTGTATACAGGGGCTTGCATGACCATTTTATTGGTCTTAGCAGTTACACATTTAATATTCTGAGCTGCCTCTCAACTATGTCATCTACTTCTATGTAAATATTAATGCAATATTTAGTATCATTAAATGAAGAGTGGTAGTGAGTGGAAATGCTCATTTTTAAAATCTAATAAAGTCAGTATCAGTGGTAGTAACTGCCTGGTTGGCATCGTGCCGCCCACTCTGAGTTGGAGTCTGGCGCCTGTAGGAGGTCACGGTAGGGAACGTGTAGTTTGAGCACACAGTACCTGCGATCCAAGTCTGAATCACTGGGGAAGCAGTTTGTATAAGGTTGGTACTTGTCCTGTGGGCCAAAGAATGGAGGAAGATAAGTATATAAGCATGTGCAGAATGTGTCAACTTTGAACGTTACACTCATGAGGCTCTTCTCCACCAGAAGGTGGCACCAGTGAAACACAATGCAATAGTGGATCTCAACCTTCATTGAAATATAGACCGTTTTTGGGTGAAGACCAAAGATGACTTTAGTCAAGTCTGCAATCTCTCATTTAAATCTCAGCAGCCTGGGTGTCTGCCTTTGAGTTTTCAGGCTACTAAAACACTTACTTCTTCACAGTCATCCCCTGCTTTGCCTTTCTTTTTGTCCTTCTTGGTGGTCTTCTTGTCTTCCTCCTTTTTCTTCTTTTCCTTCTCAGGCAGTAGATCGTCCAGCCATGCCAGATCATGTTGAGAGAAGACCATGTCCAACATCTTTCTTACCACCATGAGACCAAGAATCTGAGGGAATCGAGAGACAGAAACTGTTTATTTGTATCTTTCCTGTCCTTAAAAACCCTGTGATTTTTTTTCACTAAATCACAGACCGTTGGAAATTCAGTTGATGAACAAAGCGGCCTGTTCACAACGTAATTGATCTACAAAGTACAATGATCCTTTACTACAAACCCGATTACAAAAAAGTTGGGACACTGTACAAATTGTGAATAAAAACAGAATGCAATGATGTGGAAGTTTCAAATTTCAATATTTTATTCAGAATACAACATAGATGAAATATCAAATGTTTAAACTGAGAAAACGTATAATTTTAAGGGAAAAATAAGTTGATTTTAAATTTCATGGCATCAAAAAAAGTTGGGACAAGGCCATGTTTACCACTGTGTGGCATCCCCTCTTTTTATAACAGTCTGCAAACATCTGGGGACTGAGGAGACAAGTTGCTCAAGTTTAAGAATAGGAATGTTGTCCCATTCTTGTCTAATACAGGCTTCTAGTTGCTCAACTGTCTTAGGTCTTCTTTGTCGCATCTTCCTCTTTATGATGCGCCAAATGTTTTCTATGGGTGAAAGATCTGGACTGCAGGCTGGCCATTTCAGTACCCGGATCCTTCTACGCAGCCATGATGTTGTAATTGATGCAGTATGTGGTCTGGCATTGTCATGTTGGAAAATGCAAGGTCTTCCCTGAAAGAGACGACGTCTGGATGGGAGCATATGTTGTTCTAGAACTTGGATATACCTTTCAGCATTGATGGTGCCTTTCCAGATGTGAAAGCTGCCCATGCCACATGCACTCATGCAACCCCATACCATCAGAGATGCAGGCTTCTGAACTGAGCGCTGATAACAACTTGGGTTGTCCTTGTCCTCTTTAGTCCGGATGACATGGCGTCCCAGTTTTTCAAAAAGAACTTCAAATTTTGATTCGTCTGACCACAGAACAGTTTTCCACTTTGCCACAGTCCATTTTAAATGAGCCTTGGCCCAGAGAAAACGCCTGCGCTTCTGGATCATGTTTAGATATGGCTTCTTTTTTGACCTATAGAGTTTTAGCCGGCAACGGCGAATGGCACGGTGGATTGTGTTCACCGACAATGTTTTCTGGAAGTATTCCTGAGCCCATGTTGTGATTTCCATTACAGTAGCATTCCTGTATGTGATGCAGTGCCGTCTAAGGGCCCAAAGATAACGGGCATCCAGTATGGTTTTCCGGCCTTGACCCTTACGCACAGAGGTTGTTCCAGATTCTCTGAATCTTTGGATGATATTATGCACTGTAGATGATGATAACTTCAAACTCTTTGCAATTTTTCTCTGAGAAACTCCTTTCTGATATTGCTCCACTATTTTTTGCTGCAGCATTGGGGGAATTGGTGATCCTCTGCCCATCTTGACTTCTGAGAGACACTGCCACTCTGAGAGGCTCTTTTTATACCCAATCATGTTGCCAATTGACCTAATAAGTTGCAAATTGGTCCTCCAGCTGTTCCTTATATGTACATTTACCTTTTCCGGCCTCTTATTGCTACCTGTCCCAACTTTTTTGGAATGTGTAGCTCTCATGAAATCCAAAATGAGCCAATATTTGGCATGACATTTCAAAATGTCTCACTTTCACATTCTATTGTGAATAAAATATAAGTTTATGAGATTTGTAAATTATTGCATTCCTTTTTTATTCACAATTTGTACAGTGTCCCAACTTTTTTGGAATCGGGTTTGTAAATAGATTACATTCAGAAAGCTTTATTGAAACTAATATTGTTTTATGAGTCATGATCTACATGAGTGCTTACGGGATTATGTGTGTCAATATAATATGTTACCATACCATGACCGGGAAGATGATAGCAAGGAATGTGGATTTAAGGATCCAGAGAACAGCTAAGCACACAATCTGCACCAGTGTGAACAGGTGGACTCTCCTCAGCGGTACGTGACGCAGGTATGAAAAGTCTGGCTGGTGTTTTGCTGGCATCATGATCAGTTTGATCCTGTCCCAGAACTATGAAAGGCAAAATGTGGTAACACTTTAGAATAATGGTCCATCATTAATAGGTAACTATGCAGGAAGTAATGCAGGACAAATGAGTAGTACTGCATTAACACTTCTACTACTATTAACTAATATGGAAACAAGACTAACTAATCAGTATGTAATATCAAATTTAGGACTGAGATAGTTCCTTATTAGGAATAACTACTGAATCAGATATGTCTCATTAAGAACTAATAACTAACTATGACAAATTATAAAGAATTACGAATTAATTACTAACCACAACATTGATGTGTCTGAGATGTGAGCAATTGTCTTTTTTTACTCTCAACGTAGTCATAAAATGCATCACTAATTATTCAAGTGTCTCTCTTCAAGAACTACTAGTGATCCAGACCATTATTTTTTTAAAGTGAAAAAGATGTTTTCACTTTAAAATAATGGTCCACATCACTAGTAGTTCCTGCAGAGTGACTAGGTAACACGAGTTATTACTGATGCATTTTATGACTATATTCACAGTAAAAAGATGATTGATTATGTCTCAGACACAAGATAATCTTGTGATTAGTAATTAATAGGTAGTTCTTTATAATTTGTCATAGTTAGTAGATAGTTATTAATGAGGCTAATCTCATTCAGTACACAAAATGTTTGATTAGATATGTCATTATTTACTCACCCTCATGTCATTCCAAACCCAAATGACCCTTTTCAAGCTAATGAAAGTGAATGAGCACCAGGCTTGTTTAGCTCCAAAAGGACAAGTCAAACCTTTTCAATTAATATCTGATTCACTTTACGAAGTGATTTGTTCTGAATGATTTGTTCATCCAGTGGGATGGATCTGGCTCTCGACTGACTCGATCTGATTGCAGTTCATTTGTGGGAAAGATTATTAGTGAATAACAACTTAGATTTTGATCTTTAGAAGACTTTAAATGTAGCGCACAGTCATATGGATGACTTTTATGATGTGTTTGTGTCCTTTTTAAAGCTTGAAATCAAGAAAGTCAGAAACAAGAAAGTCAGTCAGGTTTGAAATGACAGGATGAGTAAATAAACTTCTTTTAAACATGATTTTTTCTGCCTTCATTTTTAGTCCATTATTTTACCTCACTTAAGACAATTATGAATTCATATGCCAAAGCTTGTCACATAGAAAAGAGAACTTTAATGTTTAAAGACAACATCCGCTTTTAAGCATTTAGCCTCAAAGTAACATTGTTCAACCAAAAATGAAAATTCTGTCATTAACTCACCCTCGTGTTGTTCTAAACTCGTAAGACCTTCGTTCATCTTTGGAACACAAATTAAGATATTTTAATTAGGCCAGAAAGGTAGACGTCGTTAAAATAGTCCATGTGGCTACAGTGGTTCAACCTTAATGTTATGAAACGATGAGAATACGAGGGCGAGTAATTCATGACAGAATTTTCATTTCTGGGTGAACTAACCCTTTAAATACATTTGTATTCATTCAGTATATAGTTACAGTCTCCGCACGAGGTCCATCATTTTGCCATTGTCCTCCTCTTGTTCTCTAGCTGACATTACACTACATTACTAGAGCACAGTAAAGAAGCACCCTGGCCACTGCCAAGCTACTCAAGAGGGTGGATTTTCACTGCAGTCTGACAGCCTCATCAAAATGCAGCTCAAATTGCCTCAGTAAACCCAGCCAGCATGCAAATATCCACAACACCACACTCTTCTTACCCTGCACTGTCACAGTGTGGGGAAATCACTCATTTCTAATCACTAAACACAGTTGTAGTGTGCATACAAATGAGTGTTACATTCACACTCAGAGTGCAGCTTGTGATGTTTTCCTTGTATAGTTTGAAAGTTTGGTATGGTATTAAAACTTAGCAATGTCAAAAACCATAAAAGTACATTGGCAATCAGAGTAGTTCCAAACAGTTCAGTAATAGCTGTGAGGGGAAGGAAAAGGGGTTGGAAAAGGTTATATCCCTAAAGGTACTTACTTGGATGCCACTGAGGGAAGCAACACCCATGTAGAGGAACACTCCATACAAGACTGGCATAGGAATGAACTATAAACAGAAAAAAAAAAAAGGTGCACTTCAGATGCCAAAGCAACAGCAGTCACACTTAAAGTCAACATGAAGACAAAACTGACATTATTTAATCATATAACATTTATAATATAATAAACATTCCTTTTTATTTAAAAAAAAAAAAATCTTTAAACAAAAGGCGATGCGGGCTATTGGATAGATTGTTGGATCATTGTTTTAGAGAACTCACATTCTCAGTCTGGCTCCATTATGGTACAGTATGTAAAGGCCACTTTACACAATTCAGTCAATTTACTGATGAGTAAAACCTACCCTTTTTTTCAGATTCACCAGATTATGGAAGTAAAAATTAATTTCAGAGAAACAGATGTAGCTTGCTTTTGCACATCATTTTAACAAAAGGCAAAAAAAAAAGGCAAATGCTTCCTTACATTTTTTAATGGTTGGTTTTATCAAGGTTTTCTAAGAATGTTTGACCTTTAAAAACACTTCAACTGCATTTAAAGTCACATGAATAATAATAATAAAAAAAATTGTTGAATGTCATGGCCATAAGTATAAATTCATCTGACCAATTAAAGATGACTTTCAGGTTGATATTCTATGTTCACTTTAACTGTTTTAGAAATTAGTAAAGTAAATACATAAAATTTAAATGTCCAAAATTTTGGGGTCAGTAAGATTAATACTTATATAGCAAGAATGCATTAAACTGATCACAAGTGACGGTAAAGACAAAAGAATATATATTTAAAATATATGCTGTTCTTTTAAACTTTATATTTGAAGAATCCTGAGGGGAAATGATCAGTTTCCACAAAAAATAATGTTTTCAACTGTGATAATAAAAATAAATGTTTCTTGAGCAGCAAATCAGCATATTAGAATGATTTCTGAAGGATCATGTGACACTGAAGACTGGAGTAATGATGCTGAAAATTCAGCTTTGCCATCACAGGAATACATTACATTTTGTAATATATTAAAATAGAAAACAGTTATTTTAATTGTGCAATAATATTTCAAAATATTACTGTTTTTATTGTATTTTTGATCAAATAATTGCAGCCTTGTTGAGCATAAGAGACTCATTTCAAATACATTAAAAAAATATTTTGAACGGTAGTGTACATAACATTAGTTTGCTCTTTAGCCATTCGAGATAGTACAGCTAAAGCAGAGCAGACCATACAGACATCCTCATAGAACATTTTTATGAAAATAATTGCTAATCTACCCTAAATGATAGGTCATGTCTAGGGATGGAACGATTACCGGTTTCACGATAAGCCACGATTAAATGTACTGACGGTTAGTATTATCGTTTAAAATTTAATTATCATTAAAACCGTATTTGATTATCGTGATTTTGAAAACTCGCGGTAAATCCTTTCCAGCCAGAGCCAGCATCAGTCTGGCACAGACGCAGCGTGCAACGTTGTTTTTTAAATGAGAAGAAATGGCGGAAGGCAGTGACAGCGCTCAGGAGATTTTTCAGCCTTCTAAAAGGACCAAATCTGAGGTGTGGTCATAATTTGGCTTTTACAAAAGTCCTGAGGGAAACTCAATCGAGGATGGTCACCCTGTCTGCAGAACATGCAAAAATAAAGTCGCTGCTATAGGGGCAAACACTTCAAATCTGCCGAGTCGTCTTCGTGACCATCACACACTGATGTATGGCGAACGCAAGTGGACTTTGACCTCAATACCAAAACTACGTCTGGGAAATAATTGGACACAAAGTTTTGAGTTGAAATATTTTATCTCACTCACTTGAAATTAACGTGAAGCTTCCGCAAAGAAAAGTTCGCAGCAAGTGGCTTTGAGCCACTTAAAGACGAACAAACAAGTTCAAACAAGACTAGGGTGACATTTAAGGGATAATAATGTATATTCATTTTACACTTATTACACAGATTTTTTTTACCACATAAATAATTACGGGGACATATTGAATTGAGATGAATTTTTTAAATCTTACCTGTTTATAAATCCATTTTGTACAGTGTACAAAACAATCATCCAGACAAGATGATCACAAGAAGTTATGGTAGTATTAATAGTAAAGTCCTCTGATTTCATTTTCAATACAATCAAAAACAGAGAAAGACGCAAGTTGCATTTGAATGAAACGAGATAGCACGTCCGTTATGATACGTGGATGTGCGCTGTGTTATAACCTATTTTTTTACGGTCTATGGTTATAACGCGCTACTGACGACGGCCATTATAAGGAAGGAAATCCCACAGAATAGAATCTTGCTTAAAAAAGTGCATAGAGCTGCTTGTTTTATTTGTTGCTTGTTGATTTTCAAATATAAAACTTGTTGAAATGTTTTCAGTGTGTGCATCTGTTCTTTTTGAACACTTTCATCTCATTTGAACAAAACCGTGATAATATTGATAATCGTGATAATTTGGGTCACTATAATCGTGATATTAAATTTTCATACGGGTCCATCCCTAGTCATGTCAGTATTAATTATCTCTGTCATTTCAACAAGCTCACTTGCAGGATGGGGGCCAAGAAGATAGACACTCCTGTCATCACAAACACCAGGATTCCTGTCAGTCTTTGTTCTCTGTAATTGGAAGAGAAGCAGAACAAAAAATAAAAGAGACATACTGGGAGTGGAGAACTGTGATATATGATTTTATTCTATGTATTTGTGTTTTAACTATACTGTGCACAATAATAAAGGAGCTACTTATGTTACTTTGGCAGCCTCTTAAGTAAATATTTTTAGTGTTTAGTAGACATTTTCTACTTAATATAAATTCTTAAACATAACCATAACATTTGTCACTGATAGTAAGTGCCCGAATTACAAGAGACACGTAAACAGTACGTAAAGGTATTTCAGTGTTTCCGACTGTATCCAAATGATTTAAGCACCATACAGCTACATTTTGAGGTTTGGCTTCTGTTCCATGTAAATTAATTACTATTTGGGTATAAATGTGGTCCACCTGCTCATGTAAATTAGATTTCATGACAATTAAGCTTGTAATAAGTTTTGATAGCCCGTTGTAAGCTAAAAACCACTTCTGTTTTTTCTGTAAAGAGCCAATCAGAAACGCTATCAGTGTGAGACCTGTAATGGTTGCTATGTCTGTCTCACCTCACACCCAGGAACTGCGGCTGTTCCCCTGGAGCACTAGACTCGCTCTCCATCTTCAGCGAGTCAATGTGAGCGATGGAAATGACAGTGGCCGCCACATACCACGGCAGGCCCATAAAAGAGCAGGCTGCCATTAAAATGCCCACCCACAGTAGATCCAGGTGATACCCGCAACCTTTCTGTAACAAACAGATAGGGAATGTGAGGAAAAGTCAATGGAAATGAAAAGAACCGGGGTGATTAAGGATCTGCTCACATGGATACCTTTAACTTATTTTCCTTGCGGTTGACGATGACAGCACTGATCTGCTGATCCATGAAGATGAGGATAGTTACGAGGAGAGCAGGGACGGAGCTTGCCAGGTAAACCCACCACGGATTCTTTCCGAATGGCATCACAAACCAACCCCGGTCGGCGCGTGTGGGCTACATGATTTGAAAACAAAATAACCAATACATCTTTGAGAAAAAAAATTAGAAGGAAGCTTTATTAAAAAGTCACCAAAAATCAAGATCAGTTTCATTCTCCAGAACATGCGAGTTGAATTTCATTTACTCTCACCTTGAACTCTGTGGGCACAATGAGTTTGGGTGTTTTCAAACCTATAAGCATGTCCAGCCCCACAAACGTCATGATGGACATGAAGATGGAGAAGTCACTAATTAACTTCCTCAGCTTGATAGAAACAAAATATATTAAAAGAATGAATAAAACACATCGCTGCAGCTGCAGAAATATAGCACAATATTGTTGAAGAGATACGTATAATATACTGGTCTGCAAATCTGCCCCCGTTCTAAGAATTACGCAGTTTTGAATGCTGGAATGAATGTCAACACAAGATCACTAAAGAGTTATTTATTTATTTAATGCTTGCACTCAGAGACTGAGAGAATGATGCATGCTTCCAAACACATACACTGCATCCGAAATCGAATACTTCCATACTATATAGTATGCGAAAAACAGTACACCAAAAGTGTAGTATGTCCGAATACATAGTATTCAAAAAACAGTAGGTGAAAAATCCCCACATGACCTACTACTTCCGCCAAGATTCTGAAGTGCGCATTTGATGGACACTTTACTATAATAATAATAATGATAACGTTATTTTCTATAGCGCCTTTAAAGGAGCTTCTAAAGGGTAGAAATACAAAGGAAATACAATTACATTACTATCCCATAAGGACACGGGTGAGGATTTATGAATGGCAGTGAAGCGACGCAACTGACGCTGGTAGGTCACGTGACAGTAACAACATTTCATTCATACTATATAGAACATACTTTTTTAACTGTCGCGAAGTAAGTTCAAATTCAAATGTAGTACCAACTCAAACAGTATGCAGTTTCAGATGTAGCGATAGACTAAATTAATTTGTCACTATACTGTATATAAGACACCATATACACGCAATACAGAATGTATTAAGGACTGCAACAGTCAGCGTTTATACCGCGTGATCAAGCTTTGTTTCATAATTCAGATATATTTGGAACTGTAAGACTGATTATGTTGTTACTGCAATAAAAACAAGTTTAGGTTTCCAAACTTTTCTTTTGTCTATTTGAAAGATCCAACCAAATCTGTCAAGTGTCTTTTAACAGAACGCATAAAGGATGTTGTAGTCACATGACTCCTGTACTCAAGGTGTAAATAATAATAAACAACAATACTAATAATATATGGAAAACTATACTCTTTGTTATACTCTTAAAACATACATGTCAAAAAAGTGCTTACATAAATATATGCTTTAAATAAACAATATAAGTTTTGTGTCACATGCATGATTAAACCCACATCACCTTGTTCACCTTTTATGATTTTGCAGGTATAAAGCGCTTTTTATTGATCTAACACCAAGAAAGATCCTACTGATCTTACTAAATCCCATAAGTAATTAGGAAAATGCAGAATAAAAGTTAGAGACAGACAACTTTTCTTTAACAAGATATAGACAGACTCAAGGTTTTGACATAAAAGAGGAAAGGACATGTCTAAGATACTAACAAGGACGAAGTGAAAGACGGAAGAGTGCAAGTGTAAAAATCTGTTTTCGCAAGAGTTTGGTAAGAAAAAGGGGGGGGAAATCTTCACTGGTCTTACCTTTGTGGGAAAGTAGCGACTGAATTTGAACTTCTTCAGAGTGACAGTCATAGTGTAGGTCCCGAAGAACAAAATGAAGGACATGAGAGCAAGATCTGGAACATACTTGCAGGTTTTTCCCACCAGTGAGCCCCCATATTTCACACATTCCTTCTTACTCAACTGAGTCCAGTCCAGAGCTGTGACATTTAACTGAGAAGATGGGAGAAACGCAGAGGAATAAAAGGTACAAATCAGGGATAGGAGGGAGGAATTTAGACAAAGCAAAGGATGGAAGGGTTGTGTGGTGGATAAATGGCAGAAAAGAGAAAAAGAGAATAAAACAGGACAGGACCAAAAACAGAGTAATACAGCAGGCAAGATCAGTAAGAAAGGATCTGTTTTAATTAAACTAATTGGATTCACTTATCGTGGCATAATACAAAAACAAAATATCATTGTGGGCTATAAAATCAGAGATAGTTAGTGCAAATACAGTGGATTCAAAGGCTGTAATCTAATCTGAGGTCATGCTAACACAAATGTTAAAACAGATGTGAGTGAGGTGAAGACAATAGGCACTTACACCAAAGAGAGCAGAGGAATTATCTGGCACTGGGACTACAACATCGAAGATCATTGGTGCCACTGAACAAACAGAGAAAGGGAGAATGAGAGAGGAAAATGAGCAGAACGAATGGAAATCTGAATAACACTTTGTTAGGAGGATTTATCCCGGATCAAAGCCAGCTTTGGCAAATGTAAATGACTGCAGGTGTAGCCCCACTAAACTTTTCATTTGGTTTTTGAAACAATCCAGCACGCCTAAACTACTTTCAAAAGACCTCACTGCTAGTTTTCATTCAATACTGCAGGCCATTAGACTAAGTACAAACTCATAAAAAAAACATGCAATCTGTCCAGGTGAAACGCATGCATACTGAAGAGTACTCACATCAATCAGCAGCCATGTTTGGGGTTTGCAGCAAAAACAAACATAACACAAATAAGTTACAATAATCACATGCACTCAGCCATGCACTGTGACCGTGCAGTGACTCCAAAGTGACATTTATTCAGTAACACTTTACAATAAGGATTGATTCGTTACCATAAGCTAATGTTTAAAGTATGATGAAATAACATTGAATCACACCTCTACAGCATATTAATCTTAATTAATGTTCACTCTACAGTACATACACTAGCGTTCAAAAGTTTGGGGTGGGTACGTTTTTTTTAAATGTTTTTGAAAGAGGTCTCATGCTCACCAAGGCTGCATTATTTAATCTTTATCAAAAATGCATTAGAACAGTAATATTAATACACTTTAAAATAACTGTTTTCTATTTTAAAATATTTTAAAATTTGCAGAAATTTTTTATATTTAGATTTTTTTTTTAATTACAAGGTCAAAAAAAATATTTAAAAAAAATGAAACAAATGGATGAATTGTTTGCAATATGATCAATACCATGCATTTAGAAAATAGTCGATTTTAAACACGGTTAAGCATTCTTAAATGATACCAGTTAGCACATTAACTTTAGCAGCCCTAAGATACTAAAAAATAAAAACAAAAATCTTAAAACTAAAACTGTTTTTTGTTACAGTTAAAACTAACAAAACCTAACAAAATGAATTTTTTTTTTAAACTATATTTAAAAAATCTAAACTAATAACTTTTATTAACAAGTTACAGTATTTTGAACAAATATGAGTTGTATCATGACAACTCTCTTAAGATTTTTAGCATGGTAATGGATATGACAATGTTATGCCGCTTTTCCACTGCATGGTACGGCTTGGTACTGCTCGCTTTGGCGCTTTTCCACTGCATGGTACGGTTGGGTACAGCTCACTTTTGGCGCTTTTCCACTGCATGGTATGGTTCGTTTGAGGTTCCAAGCATGCCGTACCGATACTAAAATGTGACGTGTAAATTGGTCAGAGAGAATCGTCACTACCACTACCGTCACTACCATTATATGCTTTTGTGACTGTGATATAGCGATTAAGACCCTAAACACATTGGCTTACCCTCGTGCACCGTCGAGCAAACCAAGTGATGTCATCGTCTGTGCTTTGTTGTACGAGTTCCCAGACTCTCTTGTTTTTTTTTAGCCTCCTTTGAAACAAACTTCTTCGTCTTGCAGTTAAAAACATCCGCATGTCGAGAAGTAGAGGCGGCGCAACTATAACGAGCATTCTATAATCCCACCCACTTAGAAACGGTACTAACTGCAGTGGAAAAGCAAAGCGAGCCAAGCCGTGCCGAACCGAGTCGCACCACGCAGTGGAAAAGCGAAGCGAGCCAAGCCGTACCATGCAGCGGAAAAGCGCCATTAATGTATTTGGTCTTGGCGGAATAGATCTGCTACGCTGCTGCTGAATTGCTGCTGCTGTTGTTGTAGATTATTGCTGCTACTGCAGAGCAAGTACAGGAATTTGCTACTGCCAATACATACACTGATACACTGATATGAGCATGTAAGACATACTGCTGCTGCACAAATAGCATATCAATTACCCATAGCAGACCTATACAGGTGGAGCTGGGGAGGTTGAGGGTTTTAGACGAACTCTGAAAGTGTGCTGCAAACTGCTATAGTGAATGGTAACCAGCCATTTAAATGTTGAGCAGCAAGATCATTGGCTGCAGATGCGACATGAACCAATCAGCTTGTGCCAAGTTAACACTGTAAATATCATCAGCTGCGTTAAGGACCCATCAGCCTACGCCATCTAGAGTTTCATGACAGAACTAGGCATTTAACAATGAACAATAGTATATTTTTTAATTAGTTCATGATACCTAATGCCTTAACTAATGTTAACTAATTGCACCTTATTGTAAATTGTTACCATTTGTTCTTTATGTGTAAATCCTGACACATTAAATAAAGGTAAATTTGTTTTACATCTAATTTATTTTACAATTAGTTCTCCATTTCAGAACTGATGTGCTCTACTCCAAAAATGGACTTACTCGGATCTGGCGCCACACACTCGCACTTGTAGGCCGTAACATAGTCCGGTTTGAAGTCGGTGTTGATGGGATAGTATTTAAAGGATCCCACCATCTTCTTGATGGCATCAGAGATGAAGATGAATGAGATGAGGCTAGAGAAGCCTTCCTCCGTGAAGCGCGTCATGTACTTTATGATGTAACTGGCATCCGTTGCGACCAGGAATAAGCACTGCATGCAGGAGTGCATTCCGATCCACAGCCTAAGCTCCATGTAATCAATCCCATTATTTCTAAGGAAAAGAAAGTTTAAAGAAAAAATAAAGAGAGATGAATGCTAGAGCAGTGAACACAAGAGAGCAAGAGGAAGAGAAGAGAGATGCATCAGTGAAGAGAGATGATTTATGAGGGTCTTTTACTGGGTTGATGAAAGTGAGCAATCAAGGCTGTACTTTATTGTCCTCAATAATAGACTGTGAAATTATGATGGATTTGTGTGGAGGGCACTCTCACTTGCTGAATTCATAAAGCAGTTTCTCAAAGATGAGGATGGGGCCTGTTGAGCTCAGAATAATGAGAGGTTGACCGCCAAACAAGCAGAATACCGTTCCTGCTAGAGCGGTGCCCAAAAAACTCTCCATCACACCCTGACAGACAATTAAACAGGGAGAGAGACAAGGAAACAAGGTGAGAAAGAGAGGGACAAAAAAAGAAAAGGGCTATAGATGAAGCTAGGTCAAAAGCGTGCTTGTTAAATGCTCCATAAAAGATGATGACATGCAACTTTAAACAAACTGTCATGTTCAGTGTCAAGTAGAAAACTGCAAGGTGTACCTGGTAATTGTCTGTGGCATCCCCTAGAAGGCCCCCAAAGGTGATTGCATTGGTTATGCAGCCCAGGTAGATGAAGAGTACCGCAGAGATGGACTGAATGTGGATGCCTTCATAAAAGTCACTCGGGTACCAGGGGATCTTCCTCTTGATGTCAAGGAAAAGACCACCACAGAACCTGCCCGTAAACATAGATGTTTAATCTATTATTCATCAGTGACCTGTCCTCTTTAGCTTGTATAAGACAGACAGACAGAGGCAAGATCTATCTTGAATATTAGCACAGAGTACTGGCACCCATTTTCTATCTCTAAGTCCTCACATGCCCTCTAGAGCAAGCGCCAAAAAGAGCATTACATTTTCCTTTTTTGAATATATTGATCAAGATACGAACTCTCTTGAAACTTGGGGCTCTGAAGTATCTTTCAATTATTTGCAAAGACAGATAAAACAAGAACACTTTGAGCTCCTGAAACTCAAACTTTCAGCCGGAGTGTTTGAGAGACTCTGCAAGGTCGAAGTACAAGAACATTGGGTTCTGAAGATCAACAGGCAAATGTACATTTGCCGTACACTCAGTTGGCAGGGCTGTGCGCAATTCAGAACAGAATTTAATTTTAAATTAAATTCCTGAATTTAAGCTGAATTTGAATTGAGGTGTCAAACATGAGGCAGAATTAAAATGGGATGGATGGATGATGCCTAATTATGTCAGTCAGTGTATTCACACACCCACCTCCCCGTAAATGCCAATTCTTCGCCAAGTTCATGTGGAACAGGCATTTCCTCATCCTCGCCAGCAGGCCCTCCACCGCCTGCTGTCCCGTTCATCTGACCCAGCTCATTGAGGGAAAACACAGACTTCCTTCTCAGAGAAACAAAGAGGAATGTAAAGATGTGAAGCATATGGGCTGAACAAAGTCACAGAAGAAGAAGCTTTACCTTTTGTCTGCTGAAGGAATTTTTTTGGGGGGTTCTATGCGAATTTTGGGGTCCCATTCTCCAGGTGGAAGCACAATAACCTCATCCAGGAACTCATCAATGCCAGCAATAAGATCCTCCCGGTCCCTGGCTTTATATGCTACATCACTGAAGAGCTGCGGATCAAATAGAGGAAATCAATCTTGGATCACTTTGCATGAGTTTATCTTTTTATCCAAGTTTATCTGGAAGAATTGAACATTAAAGATATTAATTGCATAACAAACAAACAAATCAATCAAACTTACATCATCCACCATGAGAGTGGCAATGGCCCGTCCAATCTCATTGTAAGATTTGCCTTTACCAGGAGGCCCAAGTAGCACAAACAAGAATCTGTCCATTAGGAGATATATATTCAAAGCTTTAGTTCATTAAACTTTTTCCATGATCTTTTTACAGGCATATTGTGAGTTTTTAATGTGCAAAACTGTTACCTGGTGGGCACTGGGACTTCCGTCAGACCTCCAAGAGTAGTCGCCTGAGACAGCCGAACGAAGGCAACAAAGGGTTTTTCTAAGAAGTCGACTTCTCCCACCAGAACATTGGATGCCTCTGCATCTCTGGGGATTTTCTTCATGAACTTGTTCTTCAGCTGAAATGAAGAGCAAAGAAAAAATAACATAAAAGGATTTGGTAGGTACAATGGGGCCCATATGTTGTCCTTTAACTCTTCTGTTCCATCATAGAACCCTTATGTTGTCATTAAACCCCTTTGTTCCATGACAGGACCTTTGCTTTCATTTAACCCTTCGGTTCCATCATACATCCCCTATGTTGTCATTTATCTCAGGGGCTCTCAACTCTGGCCCTCAAAGTCCACTTTCCTGCAGAGTTTTGCTCCAACCCAAATCAAACACACCTGAACAAGCCCATCAAGGTCTTCAGGATTACTAGAAAGTTACAGGCGGGTCAGTTTGATCAAGGTTGGAGCTAAACTCTGCAGGAAAGTGGATTTCAAGGGCAAGAGTTAAGAACCCCTGGTTTACAGGACCCTCGTGTTGTCATTAACCCTTCTATTCCATCACAGGACCCTCATGTTGTCATTTAACTCTTTTATTCCATCACAGGACCCTCATGTTGTCATTAACCCTTCTATTCCATCAAAGGACCCTTATGTTGTCATTAACCCTTCTATTCCATCACAGGACCCTCATGTTGTCATTTAACTCTTCTATTCCATCACAGGACCCTCATGTTGTCATTAACCCTTCTATTCCATCACAGGACCCCCATGTTGTCATTAACCCTTCTATTCCATCACAGGACCCTCATGTTGTCATTTAACTCTTCTATTCCATTACAGGACCCTTATGCTGTCATTAACCCTTTTATTCCATCACAGGACCCCCATGTTATCATTAACCCTTCTATTCCATCACAGGGCCCTCATGTTGTCATTTAACTCTTCTATTCCATTACAGGACCCTTATGCTGTCATTAACCCTTCTATTCCATCACAGAACCCTCATGTTGTCATTTAACTCTTCTATTCCATTACAGGACCCTTATGCTGTCATTAACCCTTTTATTCCATCACAGGACCCCCATGTTATCATTAACCCTTCTATTCCATCACAGGACCCTCATGTTGTCATTTAACTCTTCTATTCCATTACAGGACCCTTATGCTGTCATTAACCCTTTTATTCCATCACAGGACCCCCATGTTATCATTAACCCTTCTATTCCATCACAGGGCCCTCATGTTGTCATTTAACTCTTCTATTCCATTACAGGACCCTTATGCTGTCATTAACCCTTCTATTCCATCACAGGGCCCTCATGTTGTCATTTAACTCTTCTATTCCATTACAGGACCCTTATGTTGTCATTAACCCTTCTATTCCATCACAGGACCCTCATGTTGTCATTTAACTCTTCTATTCCATCACAGGACCTTCATGTTGTCATTAACCCTTCTATTCCATCACAGGACCCCCATGTTGTCATTAACCCTTCTATTCCATCACAGAACCCTCATGTTGTCATTTAACTCTTCTATTCCATTACAGGACCCTTATGCTGTCATTAACCCTTTTATTCCATCACAGGACCCCCATGTTATCATTAACCCTTCTATTCCATCACAGGACCCTCATGTTGTCATTTAACTCTTCTATTCCATTACAGGACCCTTATGCTGTCATTAACCCTTTTATTCCATCACAGGACCCTCATGTTGTCATTTAACTCTTCTATTCCATTACAGGACCCTTATGCTGTCATTAACCCTTTTATTCCATCACAGGGCCCTCATGTTGTCATTTAACTCTTCTATTCCATTACAGGACCCTTATGCTGTCATTAACCCTTCTATTCCATCACAGGGCCCTCATGTTGTCATTTAACTCTTCTATTCCATCACAGGACCCTCATGTTGTCATTAACCCTTCTATTCCATCACAGGACCCTCATGTTGTCATTTAACTCTTCTATTCCATTACAGGACCCTTATGCTGGCATTAACCCTTTTATTCCATCACAGGACCCTTATGTTGTCATTAACCCTTCTATTCCATCACAGGAGTGAACTCTTCTATTCCATCACAGGGCCCTCATGTTGTCATTTAACTCTTCTATTCCATTACAGGACCCTTATGTTGTCATTAACCCTTCTATTCCATCACAGGACCCTCATGTTTTCATTAACCCTTCTATTCCATCACAGGACCCCCCTGTTGTCATTAACCCTTCTATTCCATCACATGACCGTTATGATATCATTGAACCCTTATTTTCCATCACCCCTGGTTTACAGGACCCTCGTGTTGTCATTAACCCTTCTATTCCATCACAGGACCCTTATGCTGGCATTAACCCTTCTATTCCATCACAGGACCCTCATGTTTTCATTAACCCTTCTATTCCATCACATTGCTATTTAACATTTAACATTTTAACATTTAACATCACATTGCTATTTATATTGCTATTTAACCCTTCTGTTATATCATAGAACCCTTATGTTGTCATTTAACTCTTCTATTCCATCACAGGACCCTCATGTTGTCATTAACCTTTCTATTCCATCACGGGACCCTCATGTTGTCATTAACCCTTCTATTCCATCACAGGACCCTCATGTTGTCATTAACCCTTCTATTCCATCACAGGACCCTCATGTTGTCATTTAACTCTTCTATTCCATCACAGGACCCTCATGTTGTCATTTAACTCTTCTATTCCATCACAGGACCCTTATGCTGGCATTAACCCTTCTATTCCATCACAGGACCCTCATGTTGTCATTTAACTCTTCTATTCCATCACAGGACCCCCCTGTTGTCATTAACCCTTCTATTCCATCACATGACCGTTATGATATCATTGAACCCTTATTTTCCATCACATAAGCTTTACTGTATATTGCTATATAACCCTTCTGTTATATCATAGAACCCTTATATTGTCATTTAACTCTTCTATTCCGTCATATGACCCTCAAGTTGTCATTTAACCCTTAAGTTCTATCACAGGACCCTTACATAGTAATTTTTCCTCTGATAAAAGTTTTTATCTGGGCAAATTTGTCTTAACCACAAATTATTGGTCTGGAAATTAGCTAAATTTAAGCAAATACACTACTCAAAAAGCCATTGCTGTCTCAGAAAAACATCAAAGACAGAATGAAGTTTTT
Organism: Coreius guichenoti; assembly: GCA_039654105.1. Taxonomy (NCBI): domain Eukaryota; kingdom Metazoa; phylum Chordata; class Actinopteri; order Cypriniformes; family Gobionidae; genus Coreius; species Coreius guichenoti. Next base: position 19,549,552 of record CM077169.1, read on the forward strand.
GGCAGAATATGGGAAGATGTGGAGTGGTGAATCACAATGAAACACGAGTTTCATGGCGATGCTCCAGAATGGTGTCTTAGAAAATCTGGTGAGAAATATAATAAATGAAGCACGGAGGAAGAGGTGTCATTGTATGGGGAGAATTTTTAGCTGCTGGTATTGGTGAGCTACTTCACTGTGAAAAGTCATTTAATGCTTTGGAGTACAGGAGAATATTGCAGAATGGCTTGCTTCCCACAAATGAAAAGTTGTTATCTAAAGAGGAATGATCAGATGTTATCTGACAATGCTCCTGCCCAAATTGCAAAGACAACCAAGAAGTGGCTTGAGAACAAGTCCATCAGGCTCATGTTTTGGCCTGGTCAGAGTCCAGAATTGAACCCTATAGTGAATATTTGGTCTCACATTAAACTCAAACGAACTGGGAGACATTTTTCAACTACTCGTGAACTGTTTGAAGCCATTAACATTGCGTGGAAAAACACTGACTCTTCTTCCTGTAAAAAAAAAAACAACCTGTCTGCAAGTTGGGGAGTGATATTCTGTGCTAAGTTTATCTACATTGTTCAATTCTTGCTAATTTCCTGACCAGTGATTTGTAATAAAAAAAAAAATCTTTTTTTAATTAAATTTGATATTTTTTTTAATAATTAATTGAATAATTTCATATAAATCTCGCCTCTTGTTTTTGTGCGCATTCTCGAATCGGTCTGAATGAACAAAATGATGGCGTTAATAGGAAGACTAATTAAAAAAGTAAGTAGACAACTTAGAACGGTGCCACTTAGATATCACCGCTTTATGTCACATCAAAATCAAACTTAAAAAATTGCCTGAAAACATGATGACTGTGGGGTTTATTTAGTGAGCAATCAACTTGGTGAAATTAAAGGTACATCTTCGTGTCTGTGACCAGTGTTTACAGAGCTTGATGACTGATGAAAATACGTTGACTATTAAAAAGAACAGCTGAACATCAGTTCACAAATAAAATATATTGTTTAAATGGTTACTGCCTTTAGTTATTATTTTGGAATAACTTGAGATGTATATTTGGTTTTAACAAAAAGAACATTAATTACATAGTATAGTTAGGCCTAATGAAAACAGAATTGTAATTGGTTTCTCTTCTTTTTTTCTGTAATGTTTATTTAACCAAGAAAACATTAAGTGTAACTGGGAAATCAATTTACATTTGATTTATGTAAAAAAAAAAAAACTGTGAGGACTTATAGCTTACAATAGCCCTTAATAAAATAAAATGTATTATTGTTATATATTTGGTATATTATATTACTGCTCTTTAATAAGAAACTTTTATGTGCCAATAATCTGGAACTGCACATTTACACAAAAGTTAATTTACTGCTGTTCACTCTCTGTGAAACACACACTCACAAACTCACTTGTACTATTCTAAACTCTCTAAAAACAAAAACAAAAAAAGTCTTCAGGCTTTATCACTTCGAAGACAGCACAATTCCTTCTGAAGCCCTTGAGTAAAATGCAGTCTGGATTTAGCCTTTCTGCTTTCCTCCTGTCTTCCTTTGAACAAATCGTAAACCAAGCATCCGTCCCCCGGTGTTACGCCGTTCACATGGAAGGACTATATCTCAACTGCACATTGTGCATGAGGGATGTATATGAATAGAATTTAGAAAGGCTATTGGGTTATCTGGCAGATGGAGCTCAATGTGTTCAGGCCCATATTTCAAAAAACAACATTTCTAACTTCTTTGGATAACAGCTCCTCCAAACAATGTTTTATATTTTTTATATCTCCATAAACAACTTGAAATGAGTTTGGAAGTTCCACAAAATTTATACAGACAGCCTTTTGAGGGAGTAAAAATAAGGTTTTCCTATTTCTATAACAAGCTTGAAGTCTAGAAATGCATTTTCAATAATTATTTCAGTGATTTACACTTCCGTTCAAAAGTCTCTTATGCTCACCAAGGCTGCATTTGATTGATCATTTTAATATATTTTAAAATGTAATTCTTCTGATGGCAAAGATGTATTTTCAGCATCATTACTCCAGTCTTCAGTGTCACATGATCCTTTAGAAATCATTCTAATATGCTGATTTGGTGCGCAAGAAACATTTCATATTTATCACAATATGGTGTACCCAGGAACAGACTGAAGACTCAGATTAAAGATCCAAAATAAAACTTTAATAATAACTCTCAGGAACAGGCTGACCAACAACAGGCAGGGAAACACACATTAACACGACAGAGACTGAAAGCAAGGTGCATGTTAAATAGCAAACAGAAACGAGATAATTAATCAAACACAGCTGGGACAAATTAACTAATTAAGACAGACAAAGGAGTGGCGGGAAACTAAACAAAGGAGCACAGGAACGAATCAAAATACAAACTGAAAGTCCAAACACGAACTGAACGTCCGAAACCAAACAGAAACATGACATTATTATGGTATTGTTAAAAAAGGAAAGAAAAAATAGGTTGTGCTGTTAATATTTTTGTAAAAACCATCTGTTCAGGATACTTTCAACTATCAATAGAAAGTTCAAAAGAACAGCATTTACTTGAAATCGTTTGTAACATTTTAAATGTCTTTACTGTCATTTTTGATCAATTTAGTACATCCTTGCTGAATGAAAGTATTATTTTCTTAAACATTTTTTACTGATCCCAAACTTTTGAGTGGTAGTGTACAAGTTTTAATCAAGCATTTTTTGTGTTGTATTGAAACATGCTCATATAAAGATGTTTATTATACTCGACTACAGATTCTGTGTTTATAAACTTAAAGTTTAGTTTCAGTATGCCAAAGACTGTTCAATGTTTTCTGCTTGTCTTGATCTTAGGGTCAAAATCATGTTGTTATTGTTTTAGTCCAGCTAATGGGACCTTTTTGTTCAGACAAGACTAACAAGCAAAGATATGAATTACAATTAAAAGTATAAATAATGAACACTTTCCTGTTACAATATATCTTCATAAACAAAAGCAGGACAGTAATAAATGAGTGTTGTGACTGGTGGCTATAGCCTTGTACATTGTGTGCCCATGGAAAAAAATGGAAACAGTGGCACTATTTTCCAGCAAACCGCAGCTCCCGGGTATCTCTCTGCATGTGAGAGCTTAGCACAAGGACCACACAGTCAGATGGCACGTTTTACCAATGGCAGATCAATACTGACCTAGACACCAGGCCACAACAATGCACATCACATCAGCACACACTGTTACATGTATGTTTGATTTCTTTGTGTTTCCCTGTGACCTAGTTTCTCTGTGTTGTTAATTAGTCATTTCATTCACCTGTCATCCTTCAATTATCTAATTAGTTCCCTTCGTTTGGTCAATGCATTTATACCCTGAGTTCTCCCTTAGTCTTTGTTCATTCTTGTTTGAAGTAGTGCGGTTTTCTCCTGTCAAGTATTTGTGATTAAAGTCTGTTTCCTGGAATTATTCCTCTGCGTGAGGAGTTTGTGATGTTCCACGTTACGTGACACACGCACGCACACACACACACACACACACACACAGAGCCACAGCAACCTCTTTATAATAACAATCTATCATATATGCTAAGTTGTACTTTAACATTAATTAACATTACGTCAAATACAAAATATAGAAATTTATAGAATATAGGAATATAGAAATTTTATAATCGCAAAAATTTCTCATTTTGGTGATGATTCTGAAGGACTACCGATGTGACCTCAAATCATGGTCACATCTAAAAATATACCCTTTTAATTTATATTAAGATTCTAGATTATATTATATTATTATTAAGATTATATTAACAAATATAAACTGTTGATTTAAATTATTAATCAAATTCCAATACGTTGATAAAGAAAGCAGAAGATTCTAGAATCTGTCTGAATTTGTCAGTTAAGTCAGTCTAGAAAACTAGACACAGCAGCTAAAAATAGCACCAAAGCAAATACAAAAGATCTGTGCAGATGCTATTGTGAACAATACAATGGCTGTTGTGCCTTGTCAAATTGTGGCTTTCCATTACAGATAAAGACACATTGTGATACCATGTGACTCACCTGGTCCGTGCTTGGTGAGTCTGCAATGTCATTCATGCTCCTGCTTTGAGCGTGGCCTGCGGACACACAGGCACAATTATACACAGAAATGTAATTACAAATATTTCATCAAAATGATTAATATGCAAGTCTTACTCCAGCAGGATATAAAGCTGACTAGCTATTTGACAACAAATCTAGCATCACTCACTAGCTAATAAAAAAATCAGAATACTCTGGACAGCTTTAATGAAAAACCTTTCTATAAAAATGCAAATTAAAAACAAATTGTTGATCAATCACATTATCCATTAAATGTAATTAACTCTTTAATTACTTTTAACCAAACCAAAAAGATCACTGACACTTTCTAGATTAGTAGAATATGGGTAACACTTTACAATAAGGTTCTATTTGTTAACATTAGTTAACTACATTAGTTAACATGAACTAAAAATGAAAAATAGTTATCTTAGTTAATGTTTATTTCAACATTTACTAATACATTATTAAAATGCCGCTTTATATTTCTGTTGTTTATTTTATGATTAAACTTTACATTGATCATTCGTCAGTTCCCGCCTCCTTCTTCCCTGCACCTTAAACATCATTAAACTGGTGCCAAAACCCGGGAGGAAGGAGGAACGCGCTGTCAAAGAGCTCTTGCCGCTGTGGGAAATCCGCTGCACCATCAAGCTGAGCAGACTCTCTGCCATGGACGCTCGAGGTGGTGGGCTAGAATGACTTGCCAGGGTGGCGGACAAACTCGCTTCTGTCCGTCTGGATTCTGGAGGGGTGGCTGCCGTCCAAGAGGGAGCAGAGCCACCGTTTGCCAGGCTGCTGCCGTCCGCCATGATAGGGAGGAGCAAGGAATGGGGGACTCTCTCACTGGCTGCCCAAAGCCGGAGCAGCCGGAGCCGTCCACCAGGCGTTGGAGGAGTTATAGGGACTGGATAGCAGTGCGTTTTGTGAACCAGACCAATATTTTTTTTTCCTCTCTCCCTTCTCTTGTCTCTGTCTCTTCTTATCCTTCTGTCTCCTTTTCTCTCGCCTCGTCTGTCCATACCCCCAGGTGCTGCTGCCGCCGAGACGGGCCTCTCCGGAGGGGAGGGGGAGTAGAGTGCAGTCTTGAGGGAACCCCCCGGCCTGCGAGGGGCGATGGGGGTATGTGGCAAACAGGGTAGGGCCGAGAGCCGTGAGAACAGAGCGAATGAGCGCCACTTGCGCGTCACACCGGCCTCGAGTCTCACAGAGGAGTTTTGGAGGGATAAAAGGAGTGACGACAGTGAAGGATAAGACGTTCTCTGCGGCCCTGTGTTCGCTGGCTCCTTCCAATCCTTCAGCTCCTCCTAAGCTGTCTGTACCTAACATCCTGGAGCCGCTTGGGGCTTCCAGGTCACCAGCTCTGCCCTCGGGTGTCGGCCCTCTAGTTCTGCCTAGAACCTCCAAGCCTGTAACCTTATCTCGGCCCATCAACCAGTCGGCTCCACCTTGTTTACTCTCTCCCTCGACTCAACCTGGGACTGTTGTCCCTACAGCTCTACCGGGCTTCCGCGTTCCTCAGGCTCTGCCTTGGTCAGTCGTTGCTCTGCCTTCGGTATGGACTTCCAGGCCTTCGTCTGTGACATTTCCTTTCGCCCCTTTGGCTGTGTCGAGCTCCTCCTTCTACCCGGCTTCACTTCAGTCCTTGTTCGCACCAGCTCAGACTCCGGCACCCTGGCTTCACCTTCACCTTGGCATGATGAATCTGATCTTCAAGCAAAAGGAACTTGATGAATAATCACACTGTCTTTGTTCGTTGGCCAGAGGAGAACTGGTCCCCCGACTGAGCCTGGTTTCTCCCAAGGTTTTTCACTCCATTCTGTCACCTGATGGAGTTTGGATTCTATGCCACTGTTGGGGGCTTGCCTCTGGCTTGCTTAGTTGGGGACACTTAATATTCAACAATATTATTGATCTGACTGTATTGAAGCTGTTGTATGAGAACTAAACTGAGCTGGCCAATGACATCTTTTTTTTTTTGCAGAACTGCTTTATAGATGAAATGAACTAATTTAACAATTGATGATCTTTGAAACAATCTGTACTGTATAAAGCGCTATATAAATAAAGGTGACTTGACTTGACCTCAGCCGCTCGTCTCCCTGGTGACCTTCAGTTTTGCCCCGTCTCTTCGGCTCCGCTTGGGTCTCCACTCCTGCCAGCTTCGCCTCTGTCTGTTTCCGCCTCGTTTCCCTGGTTCCGCTTGGTTCTACCTGGCTCCGCCTGGCCTCTATATCAAGGCTCCACCTTGGTTCCTGCTGCTATCGGCTCCACTGTGGACCTTCTACCTGCTCACTCTGTTTGGGGTAACTCCCTGTCTCCTCCCGCCTTCGACTACTCCCTGGTTCCTCCTACCATCATCTCCTCCCTGGTTGTTCCCTCGACCTGGGCTATCACTGTTGCCAGCTCTGTGTCTGCCACCAAAGCCCCCGCCCACCCTCCTCTGTTGGACTATTTTTGATGTCTTAAGGCACATAATCACGTCTTCTTGATGGGGGAAAAGTTATGTTCTGTTTTCCTGTGTTTTGTGCATGTTTCATTTGTTCCAGTTTTCCTGCCTGTTTGTTTGCCGTGTTTGTTGCCTAGGTTACTGATTTAGTTGAACACCTGTTAATTGTTGCTTTGACTGCTTTGGTATTGTATATAATGAGCTTGCTTTCTGTCACTCTTTGTTAGGTAGTTCGGTAGTGTGAAGTTGGTTGTTCCATTCGTGTTTTGATCCAGAGAATCCTGAGTACTGTGTTAAGTTTTGAGTTTGTAAATAAAGGACTGCTGCACTTATATCTAGCTTTATTTTCTTCCTAGTTTTTTAACCAGCTGTGACATTACCAGAATATACAATAATAAAAAAAAGATGAAAAGAGGCACACAGACTCACGTAGTCTGCCATAGTTGGCTGCTTGTTTGCTACGCAGATCTTCTGTAGAGCGATTGAAATTTACTCCAGTGGCAGGAGTGCGGGCTGGGCTCCGAGCTATGAGAGACAAACAATGTTACAACTTTTTAAATGACCTATTAAGCAGACAATGTTTTTCTAATAAGCTGATGCAAATGAACTGTGTAAAAGAGCAATAAAAGAACTGGGATTGGGGTTGTTCACCAAAAAGTCTGTAATGATCTACTCACCCTCATGTCACTTGAAGCCCATATGATCTTATTTATGCTCAGGTTGAATTTAACAATAGCCTTGTCAGTCTAAACAATAAAAGTGGATGGTGACCAATGGCTATCAAGTTCCAAAAAGGAAAAAAACAAAACATAAATGTAATTTTCTGAAGCTTTGTCTTTTTGTGCTTCCTTCCCTTTCTTATATCTTTTGTGTTCAACAGAAGAGAGAAACTCATACAGGTTTGGAACAACTTGAGGGTGAGTAAATGATGACAGAATTTTCATTTTTGAGTGAACTATGCTTTTAAGCAATTAGGCTACATTATACTTGAAGGTGCACAAAAAACATTTTTCAACCTATTGTGCAGAATATGTGTAGGGATGGAAGGAGAAACAGAAAAACATTTAAAGATTGAACACTCACTGCCGCCTCCAGATCCAGACTTGCCCAGATCCGCAAGGGAGCGATGGATTGGTTTCTTTGTCTGGTGTCTGTGCTTTCTCAACAAAACAAAGCTGATTTTATCTCTCAGCTCAGGACTGATCAACCCTTCCTCTATCTGACGTTCGATGATGTCATCTGCATTAGACAAAAGTTAAAGTGGTTTGCTTTAAAAGTACACTGGCCCCAAAACATAATGCATCAAAACTGTAGAAAAACATTATATTGCATCAAAATAATGGGGGAAAAAACAATGAAAAAAAACACTTTATGAATTACACTTCAGTATGCAAGACGATATCTGTTTTACAAAGGATTAGATGGTTCAGAGTACATCAGTAGCCTCCCATTAGATGTAAAGCACCCAGAATAATCTGCCTCACTGCTCACCAACTATCTGTGGCAGTGAATATCCCTCCAGATCCAGCAGCACGGTGCCTGTCTGTAGGCATGTCCGCAGTTCAAACAGGCTGTGGAGGGAGAGCGTGGAAACGTGGGGTTTGCTCCATCTCTCCCCGCCCTCCTCGACCTTTTCCTCAAACTTCACCCACCTGCAGATATGCACAGTCACACACACACACACACACACACACACACACACACACAAAGTTGAAGTCAAGCAGAGAAAGATAGGAAATGTAAGTTTCTGATGTCGTTCAGATGAGGATGAAAATGGGTGAAGGTGAAATGTGTCATTTCTGTCTCACTAGAGCAGAGGTGCCCAAACCTTTTAGTATGAAGGGCCATAAATCAAACTTGATTTGAGTTAGATTTTTGGCCATAGGCCAAAAATAAATGTTGCATTATATCCAACCATATCACATTAAAATGTATAGTTTTAGAAATCAATTGACCTATATTCTCAACATTTCAATGCAAAATGTAATTTTTTAACAGAAAGATGTGAAATGAAGATATGCTTCAATGGCATGTTTTTTCCCCATCTCTTATATGACATATGACATGACGGGCCGAATCAAAGGCATCACAGGCCAACTTTTGGCCTATAGTCTGGGGCTCTCTGCAATAGAGGCAGTCAATGGTAATGAAAAAATAATGATTATGGACCACTGATCTATATAAATGACCAGTGTTATGGACCCTTTTCACGGACTGCGATGATGCATTTCCACAGTTAGCAACAACATAAATCAAGTAAAGTTTTTCATATTTTTATTTTAAAAAATACATTTATAACGTTATACTTTGTTATATTACCTTAGCAGTAAATGACAGAATTAATGCTTCTGCAAGGGTGTTCCCAGCAGAGAACCATCATGTTCCAACGGATGAGGGGGTTGCAGCAAATTTGACATCTTTCTCTCTTCTGACTGTTGTTCTCTATATTTTTCCCCTCTTTTGGAAAGTCATGCAAATGCTATCGCAGACTATTTTGTTTTGCTATTAGAGCAAATGCAAATACAAAAATTATATTTGCTATCGTCTCCCATTCACCCCTATAGAAGTTTACCCAACAATGATGACTTCCGCTTCTGAGAACCCCGGAAATGTGGGTCCATTTCTAAACAGGTGTCTCAAACTCTCCTTCTGCAGTGCCGTGTCATTGTTTAAAAATGGCTTTTTATGGGTTTTTATGAGTCATGTATTGCGGGTTAGCATGTCCCCATTAGTTAGACCCAGCTGGTAGATGTCATACACCATTTTGGGGACAAAAATGACCATATATAATGGTTACAAATTACAAATATCTGTGCATTTTGACAAAATAAACATACATAAATAGATATATTTCATATACTGCTCAGTATATTCACTAGAAGTAATAAGTCACATAGCAGCAGTGTTATTAGGGCCCGAGCACCGATGGTGTGAGGACCCTATTGTAATTGCTCGGCCTATCATTCTTCTTCTCTGAAATGAAACGCATTTTTGAGGGCCTAAACATGCTAGAAAACTCATGAAACTTTGCACACGTGTCAGAAGTAGTGAAAACGTATGTCTGATATGGGTTTCAGAATTAGGTGTGGCAAAATGGCTCGATAGCACCACCTACAAAATTTCAATTAAGCGCCGTTCGCGCTACGTTTCACGTACAAGTATGAAATTCAGTAGACACATGTAGCAGCCCAATACCTACAAAAAAGTCCCTGTGAGCAAAATCTGAAAACCCAACAGGAAGTCAGATATTTTTAATTTTCTCTACAAAATTTTTGCAGTTTTTGTACTTTAATGAACTCGAGATTTAATCACATCAACATCATATTTGGTCAGTCTAATCTAAAGGCCTTTGTGATGTTAAATTACGAAGATCTTGAGTTTTCCCTGAAGGGTGTGTCCGTGGCTGCCTCATAAAGTTCGATATTTCGCCATGAAACAGGAAGTTGTTGTATCTCAGGCATACAATGTCCGACCTGCCCCAAACTTCACGTTTTATTAGAGTCCTGGCCTGAAGACATCTACATGCCAATATTCAGTTACAATAATAGTGCCACCTGCGGGCAACAGGAAATTGCATGTTTTACAGTGTGATTAACTCCTCCTAGAGATTTAACCAGAACAACAACATATTTGGTCAATCTAATCATAAGGCCTTGATGATGTTAAATTGTGAAGATCATGAGTTTTCCCTGAAGGGCGTGTCCGTGGCGGTCTGACAAAGTCTGATGTTTCGCCATGAAAAAAGAAGACGGTGGAAGTCAGGCATACAATGTCCGACCTGCCCCAAACTTTACATGTTTAATAAGAGTCCTAGCCTGAAGACATCTACATGCCAATATTCAGTTAGTCATAACGCAACCTGCTGGCAACAGGAAATGGCATGCTTTACACTGTAATTCACTCCCAGAAACACATTTAAATATGCCATGAAATACCAAACATGCTAGAAACTAAGGCTAAGTGCTAATGTATGCGATTTACGCCACAAAACAGGAAGTTGTTGTAACTCAGGCATACAATGTCCGATCTGCCCCAGACTTCACATGTTTGATATCCATCCTGCCCTGAACACATCAACACAACAATATTCAGTTATAGTCAAAGCGCCACCTGCTGGCAACAGGAAGTGACGTGTTTAACACTGTGATGCACTACTAGCAACATACTAAAATATGCAATTGAGTACTAAACATGCTAGAAACATCCTAAAACATGCTAGAAACACTTAGCTGAGTGCTAAAGCATGCTATTATCGCCATGAAACAGGAAGTTGTTGTAACTCAAACATACAATGTCCAATCTGCCTCAAACTTCACGTTTGATAAGTGCCCTGGCCTGAAGACATCTACATGCCAAAATTTAGTTAGTCATAGCGCCACCAGCTGGTAGCAGGAAGGGTGGCAAATACAAATGACTGACGTAGTCCTCCTATTCTTATATACTTAAATGCATATTGCCCACCGTGCTCTGTTTTCCTAAAGCCACCGGGTGGCGGTGGCACGGGTGCGAGGGCCCTTTCATCGCTGCTTGCAGCTTTAATTTTAGAATTGTATTTTTATATTTTGTTTTCATTTTAATTTTAGTAAAATTTTTAGTCATTTATTGCATGTTTTTTATTATTTTGTTTTTTTTAATTATTTTGCAGTTTTAGCTTTAATTCAGTTTCAGTTTTTACTTCCACTTAGTAATTTTATTACTGAAAACTTATTTCAGTTAGTTATCAAGGCAACATTTCTAATTGTTTAAAAGTTTTTCATATAATTTTTATATTTTATTTTATTTCAGCTTTATTTCAATTAACACAAACGTTTTTAATTGTTTCACTTTTAGCTAACGATAATAACTGTGCATGGAGTCACAGAATTTAAATGATGCCATTTGTGATGCCTTTGTGTGTATGTTTTTATACCTTGCTGATTCTTTCCACTCCAGCTCGTCTCCCTCGTGTTGCAGCGTGTCCATCTCAGTGAAGAGAGTGGGTGTGGGCATGGTCTCCTCCTCATCCCCTAAAATGTAGCGCAGTCGCTCTGCTGCAGGGGACACTGTGAAATGAATAGGAATAGAAGTGATTGAAAACTTGCTTGCTTGGAACTAACTCAGAGATCAAAATGAGATAGCCTTTATAAATAAAAAGTGCAGTGGCATGCAGCACCACACACAGTGAATGTATTTGCCCAAAAGTTGAGAAGAAACAACAAGGACCCCCACTGTGTATGTTTGACACAGTGCTGTGATGATTGCCTCTGCCTGGAGGAACACCTGCACAGTATAAGCCATTGTTCATTAATTTTCTGGGTGAGGACTAAATCTGTGAGCTGTGACTGAAGCTGAGAATCCACAATGTGCTTGTTTTTCTGGGCTTGTTTGAGGTGATGTCATGTTGCTACATCCAGGTCTTTTTTGTGTTTTCATTTCTTTGCTCAGCATTTCTCAGCTCTAACACCTGTTAGGTACATCTTTTCTTACCATGGTTTTTTCATCGCTGCCTGTTTCATCCACATAGAGGCTTCCTGAGGACTAAAGACATGACTCAAGAAGACACATGGAGAACAGAAGCCCATAGATGTCAAGATGTGAATGAGGTGCCAGCATAATAAAGAGCTGAGAAAGAGTCTCTTTTAATGCCAGTGTGCAAGCATGAAAGTCAAACTTCACAAGTGAGAGAATAAGAGTCCTTAAAACGATCAACTTCCAGTCCATTATATGCGAAGCTTGTTAGACTAAACACATATTACACAGCTGACAGAGAAATGGGAGTTTTATTAAAAAGGCAAGAGGCAAAAATGCTAATTGCACTGCTGTCATAGACACTTCAATTATCATAATTCAGCAATATGAAACGTGAACAAGTGATTACTAAGAAGCCGTTGACTGAATTGAATTTTAATACCAAATTATGAAAAAGTTCAGTCTAAGCATCAATGCATAAATCCAGCATTAATGTCAGTAATAAAATTTAAATGATTTAAAAGTCAGCATGAAATGAAAATGCACTATTTATTTTCTAAATGCATTTTATAGATCTCATTGCGAACAATTTGTCCATGCATAGGCTATGTTTTATTATTTTGTTTTCAAAATGTCATAACTGGATCTTCCGTTATAAACTGCAGACTTCTCTCTCTCGCTGGTGACTTATGCAGGTCCAATTTAGTCCACATTAACCCGAGTGCAATGCCCGCCCACACCTTAAAGTCTCATTTTAGATAATCCGTTACACTGAGATGTACGTCACAATACAGAAGAAAAGGTCAATCGGTTTCATCACAACTTTAAATATTTACTGTTACAGATGATGGAATGTCTACTGAAGCTGCACTGAGGTGATGTGTAATTACTCGCAGCTGTAAGTGAGGCCAGGAAAGATCAATAACATTGGCTGTATCCGAACTCGCCCCCTATACCCAAATATAGGGCGCTATTTGAGGGGACAGCCATTTGTAGTGGTGTCCGAAACCATGGTGGACGTTATTGAGTGCACTCATTCAATCCCATAATGCAGCGCAATAATGAGTGTACAACTGATGTACACTCAACAGTATATGCACTCAACGGCTAGAGAATACCCATAATGCACTGTGAGGGTCATACTGAATGAAGATGGCGCCCACAGCTGAATCATCCATCCATCCATCCATTTTCCAAACCGCTGATCCAATGTGGGTACAGTGTAATATCACGCAGGTATAAATTCCTTTTTAACTGATTATTAAATGGTTTAATTAAGGTTTATACATAGTTTATACAGAGTAATAAAATCTTTTTATTACCACTGGAGCTGCCAGTTTGCTAAATTTCAACTGATTATTAAACAGCAAGCACAAACTATGCAAAAGTGGCAGCTCTTCCGACACACTCAGAATTCGCTCACTCGTTTTCATTCACTCCTTCAAGTGGACTATATTAGTGGAGTAATGTGAATAAGGGTAGAGAGGGCGATTTCGAACACAGCTATTGAGTTGTCAGCAGCAAAGGAGTTTGTGAGCTTTTTAGCCCATGTCAGAGGCATTAGTGCTGAAAAAGATGGGAGGTTTTCAGTAATAAAGCTGCTTAGTCATGATATGTAGTTGTAGGCCAACCAGGAAAGCTAATTCGCCATGGTTTCCCAAGATCTACTGTATGAACAGCGTTACTTGAAAAAAAAATTCATGTTTTGTCCCATGACATAAATTATCTTAATTCAGTGATTTCTTTTACAACATAAGTTGCTAACAAGTAGTGTAAATGTTGTAAAAGAAATAGACAAGCAAAAAAAAAGTATATCCTTGTGGTAGTTGTAGTCCTTTTTTAACTCTTTGTTAGCATCAGTGTTGTTATTGTTAACTAAAATTATCAAAAGAAATGCTGCCTTGGCAACTAACTGAAATAACATAAGTTGAAGTACTAAAATTACTAAAACTTTAACTGAATAAAAATAAATTAAAGCTAAATAGAAATATATTTAAAACACACATTTTAAAAAACAAAACTAATAAAAATGACAAAAGCACATTGCAAAATTTCTAAAATTTCTAAATTTCTATAAAAAAGCTCATTTAAAATAATAAATAATGTAATAGTACATAAATTATAGTAAATAACACTGGATAGCATGTAAAAATACAGCCACTCCAAAATGCATGCTTGAAGAATGACTGTATGTAAAAGTCATAAAAGTCTCACAGACCTTATTTTCCTCAAAAATCAAAAACCACAGATCTGAAACCTCCCCTAGGGAACCCACAGTTAATTGCAATTCTGTTCTGGGTTTTAGGACTACTGATCAGCTTTATTTTGAATGCAACTTATTTAGCATGTGATCTTATTTTGACTTCAAATGTAGCCCATTTCATACACGATAAGTATATTATTAGTGCATTAATGTAGCATAAAAGTAAGAAATGAAAGTGTGTTGCATTGTGTTTTCTCTGAATGTTTACGTGTTTCATTGTTCTGTGCTGACTGCAAACTTTGATGCCCCATAAGTTGTTTATTCTCAAGCGTTTAGAGATGCATCACCATAATTGTTTTTCATGGTCTTCTATTCTGCAGTGACGACTCTATCCTGCCCTCGGCACAGCAGGATATTGAGAGTGAGGGTGCGGGGTATATCCGATAAACCGAGCACAACTCTATTTCACACACACAAACACACACGCACAGAAACGTAAGGCAGAATTGCTCCCTATAGTCCTCTTGAATTTGCATTCTCACTTCCATATACATTTCCTTGAGTCTACTGCCTCACAGGGCATTTGAATTTTAACTATTTCCCATCTTTTGCACTTGTCTGATATAGAATCCATTGTGATTCTACATTCTACTACCTGTTTTTGTGGGGTCACCAGTCTTTTGGGTCACCATATTGGCAATAACAAAGCAAGTAGAAAGATCTGAAAAGTTCACTTTTTTTTCTTATCCTGCTCAGTAACAAGTATCATCATAGGATGTAATATACAGGACACACTTTACAAATCACTAATGTGAAGGACTTCAAGCTCTGTTTCAGAACTGATTGAGGACTCACTGGTTCTGTTGATGTCTGGTGGCAGGTTGTGTTCCGGTTGATCCAGGCCTCCCGCCTCGAGATCGTACCGGTCTCTGTCATCACAATCATAGTGTTCGTGTCTGTGATGGTCGTGCCTTGGAAGTCTTCGTTCTACATCTGCATCACGACTCGACATGGACGACCGTCTCCGCCTGCGTTTGCGACGGTAACCGCGGGGGACTGGCACACCAATGTAGATAGATTGATGGTCTGAGAGAGGCAGATCACACAATGAGAAGAAGCTTAACAACATATTGTTCGATGTCTTGGATGCCATTGATTTTGGAAAGTAATTTCATGCTCCATAGAAAATGTTCATTCAATGCTCATTCAAGCCAACATGTTCAAGACCAAAACTGGCATGATCTGGTGTAACTATTGGAGTAGCCCTCAATAGTGACATTGTAAGATCAATAAATAGCCTATTTATTTGAAATAATTCTTCATGCTTCCAGTTATGTCAAAGTATTGACACTTACTACAAGAGAATATCTAGCCATAAGAAAAAGATACAGTTTAAATTCACTCTCATCCTGCCATTCATCAAATTATTAGAGCAAAGCAATTGTTGGAAAGATCCATTAATCCAGCAAAATATGAATAAATGTTTTTATTATTATTATTATAATGAAAAAGGTTTCAAATGTTTTGAGTGTTTGCATAGCATTTCAAAGAGCTGTAGAGCTGTTTTCAACATTAATAATAAGAAATGTTTATTGAGTACCAAAGAGACATTTCTTTAAAAGAGATTTCTTTAAAAAAAAGAAAGTAAAAACATTTTGTGGATGTTAGTGTATGTAAGATGGAGAAGACCCCATAAGATTCACTGTCAAAAGCACAAAGCAACATTTCATACATTATTTTCTCCCTCAGGGAACACTGTTGCTTTTGTAATTTCATGTCATAACTATAATTATCCCTCATCTTCTTAACGTATGTTTTATGAAATGTGAAGTGGAGGAGGAATTTTTTTTTAAATCTGGTTAATTGCGAAAGCGAGCGGAAATATGAAAAAAAAATGTAGCTGTTGGCACAGTAATAATAACTAATATGAACATAATGTGCTTTGTACAATGTTTCGTTTTCTATCTATTTGAGATGGCAAAATGGCAGGATATTTGTGACACTTTATTTCCTGAGTGGGGTCTGTCAAATCTTGAAAAAATAATGGAAAGAAAAGGACAGAGGGTTAAAATGAGCCTGTTTCTGGCCCAGTTTTTGTTGTAGCCATTTTTAGGAGGTGCTCAGTAATTGATAGGAGCACATGTTGAAACATAACTTTGAAGCACACATTCTACATCCTATCTTATATAAACTAAGCAATACAATTCTGTTTAATGTTTAATAAGCCCATTTTGTTTGTAACTTTATCAAAGGTGGCAAAAGTAAACATTAGAAGATCTCTGACAATAATTACTACACTCTTAAAATAATATTTTTTTATTAGCATTGATGATTCCATGAATACATTTTAACATCCATAGAACATTTCCATTCCACAAAAGGTTCTTAATAGCAGAAAAAGGTTCTTTGGATTATAAACATGTTCTTTACATGAAGAAAAGAAGAAATGTTCACTGAAATGTTCTTTGGGGAGCCCAAAAAGGTTATTCTGCATCGCTGTGAAAATTATGAGTGTATTTTTAAATATTATCTTTATGTTTTTATTATTTCTTTGTTTGATTTTTCCCCTTTGCATTTTTTCTTCAGTTTTCTTCAACCAAACGGCGAGTTAAGATAAAATATCCCAAACTAACCTCACTGCGCAACATGTAACTACTGTCATGCTGATCGCCTGGTTAACCATCAGTTCTTGAATTTGTTTGTGTGTATGTGTGTGTGTGTGTGTGTGTGCGTGTAAAGGTATATGTGGTTTATGAGGAAAAATGTGTCAACACGGACAAATGTGTATAATGACTTGGGTATTACAACGTAAACATGGTTAATGAAACCAAATAGCTTAAAAAAACATACTAACTGTGTTTTTTTGAAATTCTAAAGTTTTGTGTGATGGGTAGGTTTAGGGGTAGGGTTAGTGTAGGGGAATAGAATATGTGTTTTGTACAGTATAATAACTATTATGCCTATGGAGAGTCCCAGTAAACCATATTCATGAATGTGTATGTGTGTGTGTGTGTGTGTAGTTTCATGTAGTTTCACCCTCATCCTCCTCATAGTGGTAACGACTGTTTTCCATGCCTCGATCATGGTCCATCCTGAGAGAATGCAGATAAGAAGATTTAATATTGATAAATATGGCAAAGACAGAATGCAAAAAGGTGTTTGCTGTTTTTGAGACTGTGTGTGATATGTCAAAGTTGCAAGGCAAATGTGTAACATCCTAAAAATATTTCAAATCATCTCGTTATGAGTTTTGATCATGCACAACAGAAGGTCAGAGGCATGACAGGGGGCAGTGGCACACACCGGGTATTGAGCTGCCCACTGAATCTCTGCCAGTCACAGATCAATAGTGAAATAATTAACAGAAAAAATGACCGATGGAAAGATACATAATTACACGACCAGAGGAAAACTCTTGCTGTCTAACTAAAGGCCAGTCTCTTCCATTCACTATAAAGCCACACGAATTGTCTCACTGGTTATGATTTTGATATACACTTACATTAATGACCACAAATTAAACTTCAACGTTTTAGGAGCTGAACTGGAGTGATTTAATTACAACTGTGAAATTGAATTACTACTGCCTGCTGGCTTTTAAAGATATTCTGGATACAATCCAATAAATGTGCAATAGGCTTTTTGTGAACACTACACATTCAGAAGTTTTTGAAAGAAATTAATATTTTGTGTCAGCAAGGATGCGTTAAATTTATCAAAAGTGACAATAAAGACAGTTATAAAATATGTATATTTCAAATAAATGCCATTCTTTTGAACTTTCTATTCATCAAAGAATCCTGATTTTTTCACAGTTTCAACAAAAATAGTAAGCATCACAGCTTATTTTAAAATGTAAAAATATTTTACAGCATTACTGCATTTTTGATCAAATAAATGCAGCCTTGGTGAGCATGAGACTTTTTTTCCCAAAAAATATTTTTTAAATCTTACCGCCCCCAAACTTTTGCACAGTAGTGTATACTTAAATCAATCAAAAATGTATATACTAAAAACAACATGCTCATGTATTCTGATTATTAAAGCGGGATATTGACTGAGGGCCTCCAAAGTAATGAATACAGCCAATATATGATGCACCATAATGATCTTTTTCCCCCAAAATGTTCCTACTTCTCTCTTATGCATAGGATTGCACTATAATTCTTGCTCAGATAAGCATGAACTTGCTCAGGAGAGGAATCACAAATTTGTAGATCATAATAAGGAGGCATAGTGTTGCATTTGATTAGCTCTGTTGGGTTCCAAACTGGATAATTAGTTGTCACATTGGTGTCCTTCACACCCAAAGGCCAGCAGAGAGAGAACAATGGTGAAAGGGAGATAAAGAGAAATGCTGTCAGCCATCCTCACTCACAGGCTCAATCAATGGGTCCCCATTTGTACTCAACCCACTTACAGCACTGCCCCAGTGTCCTCTCAATCTTCCTGCATATGTCGCTCTAATTTCTTTTTGCTAACCTCCCTATTCTTTTTCACTTTGCGCACTCTCACTCAGTCTATACAGACCAACATTCACAAATTAACTACTATTTTTCCTTCACACTGTTTTACTTTCTCATTAGTTTATGAGCAACACTCTGAATTTTTAGTATTGACAGCGTTAACTCACCACAAACATTTGACCTTTTATTGCCAGCATGAGATGAAGCTATTAAAACACTTAACTGAATCTTGCAGTGCCAATCAGTGATTAAAATGCATGAAATAGGTCTTGTTCACAGGACCCCTTAAATAGGATGTACAGTGACAGCCATTGACAAGAAAGTTAAATGAAATCTGATTCAGTAATAATAAGTGATTTTTCTTATCAATTCTGCAGATTATCTCATCCATTAAAATGAATAAAGATAAATGTCATCACTCATCATTGCAGGAGATTTTTTGAACTAGCATTGAAAAGTTTGGGGTCGGTAAGATTTTTTTGAAAAGAGTCTCTTATGCTCTTAAGGCTGAATTTAATTGATCAAAAACACACTAAAACGTGTTAACATTGTGAAATTGTATTATTAGAATTTAAAACAACTGTTTACCTTTTGAATATATTTAAAAAATTTAATTTATTCCTGTGATGGCAAAGCTACATTTTCAGCATCATTAAAGTCTTCAGTATCACATGATCCTACAGAAATCATTCTAATATGCTGATTTGGTGCTAAAGAAACATTTTTTTATTATCAGTGCTGATAACAACTGTGCTGCTTAATATTTTTGTGAATTTCTGTGATGATTTTTCAAGATTCTTTGATAAATAGAAAGTTTAAAAGTATATTTTGTTACATCGTAAATGTCTTTACGAAATAAGTTGGCAAAACTCAATTTTTAGTTAAGATATTCAAAGTTTAAGTAAGCAGAACTGGCAGATTTTTATGTTGTACTCGTACATTTAATTGCTCGTAGCTTGAAATATTTGATTAAGCTAACTCATACATTTCACTTAAAATTAATCTCAACTTAAAAATTTTAGTAGTGAAAACTTGGCTAGCTTTAACTAGTTAATTCAATAAATTCAATGCTAACTTGTTAATTGATAACACAATGCTTTCATCACATTAACAAAGCATAGCAATTATATAACACTTAATTTTAGCATTTACTCTCCCTTTCGAGTGTCATGGCAAAGCATGCTGGGAAATATAAATCCCAGCCCAGGTTCAGTTAAATTAAACGAAACAAGTTCATAAAACTCAAAACAGTGAAACAGTTCAGATTACTTAAAATGTGTCAGCTTTTTGAACTCAAAACAAAAAGAAAGTTCTATATACTCATAAAAGTCAATTTGATAGAACTAATTAGTTTAATTTAAGTTTACTCTACTCAAACCAATTAATTATTTTGAGCATTAGGGTTTACAGTGTTGATCAATTTGATGCATCATTGCTGAATAAAAGTATTACTTTCTTAAAGATAAATCTTACTGACCCCAATCTTTTGATATCTTTTGACAAGGTAGATAGATAAAAACATATGTAGCTATGTCACAGAACCCTAACATCATATTTCATGCTGCTCAACGGATTACCCAAATTTCCTTCAGATACAGCTACATGTAACTTTTAATGGGGTACTAATTTTTGTTTTTATACTTAAAAATACATTTTTGGTAAAAAAACATTCTTACCTGATCTCAGTAGCAGTGCACGGATGGAGAGGTAAAAAGCGAATCAAAAGGACTCATCAATACAGGAAATCACTGAGGACCACAGCTCTATGGGACACGAGACAAAAACTGAGCATGTTATGGAACTAATCTGCAACCCTCTTCCAGTTAATCACCTGTCACACACACAGAGAGACACACCCACTCATGCTAACACATCCACAATGTGAGTCAATAGTATAGACTGGTAACAAGGTCAATAAGTAGATAACTGGGACTCAGGCAAATGGACCATTGAGAGCTGTGTTAAGGGACATTACTGACTCACTGTGCACTCACATGTTCACATCTGTTCATTTAATGAGACTATTCACTCTGTAAGGGAGGAGGTTTCCCTTCACTAAATCCTGTCCAAAACATTTTGAACTGACGTTCATGACATGTTATTTGCTTGAATTGGTCATAGCCTCCTATTATATTTTGAGGATACATTTAAAACATGGGTATTTTAAAAATATATTTAGCATCACATTCTTAGTGAAATGACGTTGGCTACAAAAATCTCACAACTGGCAATACTTACCAAAATGTTTTTCTTTTTCTCTTCTGTCCTATAGCTGGGATACTCGATTTTGGGCCTCAGGCTATTTTTTTTTACGAACACAAATGACAGGATAATGTCAGGATATGTGCTTTGACATTTATTGACTACTAAGAAAAATCCAATTAATAGCAGATGCTGAACTGAGTGCACAAACTCAACGCTCTGTGACCATCAAAGCACAAACACATATACACACACACACACACACACACACACAATCAATAACAAATAGAGACTCAAGATAACCTGTGTCCAGCAGCTCATTGGTTGATGACCTCATCCTTCAGGATACTTCATCCTTTGCGATTCCTGTTGACCTGGACTGATCGTGGTAATAAAGTCTTGGAGACCTTTTCCAGTCATTTCACAGTCTTTGGGCTGTAAAAAGCTTCATCGATTAACCGCTATTTTAAATATTTGACACATTAAATTAAGCATAATTTGTAAACCATTAGTAGAATGATCGATACCATTTCACAATAAGGTTCCATTTGTTAATATTAATGAACACTAACACTGAAAAATACTATTAATTAAAGCAGAGGTGCCCAATCCTGACGTATCTACAGAGATCCAACACACCAGCCTGTAATTATCAAGTGACCCTGAAGATCTTATTTAGCTGCTTCAGTTGTGTTTGATCAGGGTTGGAGCTGAACTTTGCAGGAAGGTATAGATATCCAGGAACAGGATTGGTCACCCCTATCCTAAAGCATTTATTTATCTCAGTTAATGTTTTACCATTTACTAATACATTATTAAAATCAAAAGTTGTATCTGTTAATATTATTTAATGGACCTGAGCTAACATGAACTAACAATAAACAGTTGTGTTTTTATTAAGTAACGCTAACAAAGATTAATAAGTACTGTAACAAATGTATTGCACATTGTAATTTAATATTAGTTAATAATGCATTAACTAACGTTAACTAATGGAACCTTATTGTTAAGTGTTATGTTACTGAATGATCAACATCTCACCAAGACTGAATTACCTGAAAAGGCCATCCTTAAGCTGTTTTTCTTCACATATAGTTTGATTTTCACTATATACACCCATGCAAGTATTTGGACACTTGATTGAGTCAAATAATGTGTTAATTTCATTGCTTTAAAAAACAAATATCAAAGTGGCACATTGAGTTTTTCCTAACAGTAATATTCTAAGCTATTTTAGTAATTACCTTTAAACAAATGGTCTCAGCATTTTATTTTAATGGATATAAGTTCCCCTCAAGTTCACACTGATGTCCTAGCGGAGTAAGAACTGTGTTGCTCAGCACATTAATTATACAGTATATTCCACAAACTTTGACAACCGGAAAGTGTGAAAATACCATGAAAATACCTATTATGTAATTTTTAAACAAAGTATTGAAACTTATTTTTGTGAAACGTCCTACTTGCTATAGCAATATATTGTTATGAGAGAGAGAGAAAGAGAGAATTTTTAAGTTCACCTTTATTATTACTAATGATTTACATAAACGTAAATAAATACACTTTTTTAACATCAAAACCAATTCATTGTCATACAGTGTACAGGATAGGCCAACTTCATTTATTTCCCATAATTCTACAAAATTTGGCAAAGATTCCCTCGACCCTACTAAAAACATCATAGGCACAATGTTTAGAGGTGGTGTGTTCACACTTGTAGTTTAGTCGGACCAAAAAAAAAATAAAAACCACTTAGCGTTCACATTTTTTTTCATATTCATTTTTTACTAAAGGCATATGGATACGTTCACAATCTGATTGGTCGGCTTTTATAACATATTTTGAGACTGAACTTAACGAACATCCGAAATAATGTTGTGTGCTGGGCTAAATGCGCTTGTTGTGCGTAGCCTGCATATGATGGTATTTTGACCAGCTGAGAACTCTTGAAGAGCTATAAAATGTGAAAACGGCGGCAGGAATCCCTCCGTCTCACACATAAACGAAGATCTACTGCGAGGAGACACGGTTCTGTAGCGAACTGTAGGTCGCATCTTGTGACATCACATCCCATTTTTGGTTCGTTTACATATCTTTGGTCCATGTTGCGTTCGATTTCGAACCGCACCAGAGTTCGACCCATCTTTTCAGTGGTCTCGGACCGCTTGTTTGGTGCGCACGAGGGTTCTGAGCACGTTTTCTGCAGCTCGAGTCCGGTTTCACACTGAACTTGATTCTGTGAACCCTGGTGCACTTGCGTAAGTCACAAACGTGCACGCCGCATGATAGAAAACAGAACGTGGTCAGTATATTGTGTTTTGTGTTTTTTTTTTTTTTTATTAATTTGGTGCTATTATGCGCAACTGAGTAAACGACACTTGGGTTTACTATATGTGCGTCGCATGAAGGCGGCTTTCTGCTGCTTGCAAACAAGACTTTTTTGAGAAGACAGTACATTGCCATTCATTTGCCACCGATTGCACTATGCGCTCACTGCAGGCTCACTCTCGCTTGTATCCCAGGTAAATAATCAACACTATCATCCCTTTTTTAAAGAAAATTATTCAAGAGACAGATGCAAATATACAAACACCTTCAGGAGAACATTAGAGTTAAAATAGATATCTAGAGGAAGTAATAAGAATCACTTACATAGCCTATGAAGAGAACAAATAAAAGACAAGGGTTAAAGAGAAAAATAAAGGATTAAGTAGGCCTACCATACATTTTATAGGGAAACAAGAGGCCTACTAACACGAGATAGATAATCAGAGGGGGAAAAAAAGATCAATATATGACAGAAAGCTGTTTAAACCTGAACATCAGAGCCATTACAAAGGAATCATTCATATTGTTTCAGGAATCTATCACATTTTTTATTACACTATCATCCCTTAGGCTACATAGGCTATGTTTTATTGAACTTAATACATCGTAATCAGCTAAAACGCATGCGCAGATTACTTTACTTCCTGAACAAGTGCAAGTATAGGTCTCTGCAGGATAGTAATAGGAGTTACCAGATCAGTGGGCGAGGCCATAAACAGAGGGGCGTTTTCCACTGTGTTACCTGATTTGCCCACGTCACCAAGTATAGGTTTCTGCAGGATAGTAATAGGAGTTACTAGATCAGTGGGCGAGGCCATGAACAGAGGGGCATTTTACAGAGTTACCTGATTTGCCCACGTCACAGTGTGGGTAAGGTTTAGGGGTGGGGTCGGGTGAAGCGGATCATTTTCATTGCATGATTTATAAACACCCATCAGTTTGAAATCACCCACAAATTTAGAAACGCCCACTTTTGTTCCGCAGAGACAAGTGCGCACCTGAGTCTGTGTTGCTTTGCTTTCACGTTCACGCAAATCGTGGCACAGTTCGAATGCAACCGAACTCAGACCACCTCCTCCTGTTAGTCTCGGGTTCGGTACCTCGGTGCGCTCCCAGGTTCGCATGACAGGTTTCACATGACCAGTTACTCATGCGAACCGTGCCCCGTTCCGAACTAAGCTGCCAGTGTAAAAACGCCCTTTATCTACTTCAAGAACAGCGCTGTTACCTCGCTAGTTAGAAATGTCATGAAGCTTTTAAGTTGCTAAACTATTACTGATAAAATCGTCAGAACAGCGCTGTGTGTGTCTGTACCAGTGGCGTAGGCAGAAAGTGGATGATGGGTGGGACTCTAATAGTGTGGGTGGGCCGGAATAATTCGCATTACCTTACCTTACTTTAATTTGGAAGAAAAATCCAAAAATCCGATTGAAACATAGCAACACAGCTAAAAGTATTCCTCATATGTTGGACCTTTTATTGTCTAATGTCTTTTAATATAGTCTACTTCTACATCTTGACGCCTTCTCAAGCCCCCGTACGAGCTGTGTTTGTGATGTTTGAGCGCCGTTTCCAAGGTTGCTTTATTTTTTTTAATTCCGCTAGGTGCTACTAGTGTCGCAGAAACGAAATACTGTAAGTGAGCGGCTGCAACGTGAAAAAATTGAAAACAAAAACAAAGCAGGAGAGAGATCCAACCCGAGTCCTGAACTATATCACGAAGAGAAATCACAATGTCTGAGTCCTGTATCGACAACCTGCCATTGCTAATACAGTACATGTGGCTTACGTACATTTCAGAAAACCACTTGCTCACAAATATTACATGCAAATATTGCATTGCCATGCCACGGCGGGCCAGACTAAAAACCTACCCATAGCTTACCTTGTATGGATGTCTGTTCTAAACAAGTCGGAGTTGGCTGGGTTTTGAATTGAAGATGTTGATAATATTATTATAATATTCTGTTAGTTCACTTTCAAACGACAAAAGTGTTTGGCGTCCTGTCATCTTTGTCAAGACGTGTTTTTTCTTAAATGTGTCATAAATGGCAGTTTAGCCACTTTTTTAATGATAAAAAAAGGCGCTGCTAGTTGGAATCGAACCCGGATATTGCCGCGAAGAAGAACATAAATGACTACTGGCGTGACGTAACTGAAGAGACGAATTAGCATATTTGTATTAATATTAGAATAGAGATCTAATGCATGACAAAATAAATCACATTTAAAATAATTATTGAAGAATTGTTAAACGTTAGAAAATACTATTATTTAAAAAAAAAAAGTATTTGGTATCTGACAGGGTGGGCAATCTGTCAATCTGGGTAGCTACACTAGTGGTCTGTACTCTAGTGTGTGCGTTTGAGTGGGAGAGAGAGCGGAGAAAATAATTTCCCTGAATAGTTTCCCTGAAAATAATTGCACACCTTAGAACGTTCGTCAACCAATCAGATTCAAGCATTCAACATTTTCTACAACCTGTAGTATAAAAGCAATTTATGTTTTGTACAACAGCACTCTTGATATCGCTAATATACAAAAGCCTGTGAGACATTGCATAAATATAATACAAAAAATGCATACGTTTTTCAATGTAGATTATATATACAAATCATTTTGGAGGCCACTGTAAATTAAATGTCCTTCGTGACATTGTCACTCTTTCATCATCCACACGAGGTCCTTATTGACAGTCCATCAGGGACACGCTCCATAACTGCCAGCAGAAACTCACTCATCATTCAACGGACAGCTCTCAATCAACTATTCAAACAGAATATTTCCAGCAGAAATGGCTTGTTGATGAATATGAAAAGCCATTTTCTTTGTGTGGCATACTGGAACCTCATAACAGAATCTTACATTGCACTTGTGTGAGTAATCAGGGACACTCGGTGATATTCATTGTCGAGATTGGATTCATTCTGCTGTCCGGAGCATGGCAGTCCCAGTCTGATTCGTTCGGTGATAACACCATATGGGTTTTTTGTCAGGAGCTGATGAGAGGCGACTCTGTGCATATTACCTTAGGGATAATGGGAAGGCGAGGCACAGTGCATAGCTATTACACTTCTAGTAAACCAGTGAACCAAAGTATGAAATGCAAGATGAAAAATGATGTTTTTTGCACTAATTTAGGATCAAATTTGCTTCGATTGATTAAAATATTTTGACCTTAAAGATGCTGGTTTTCTATGAAACCTTGCAGTTGCACAGGTGATGGAACGACAAGAGAAGAAGAAAATTGGCTAGTCTACTGAGAATTGGAGGGCACAGGTGCTAGAAAACCAGCACTGTAATTTTGAACCCATTTTCTGTCATTTACAGTTCAGATTGTACCATCATTATATTATTAGGTTCATTTAAGTTTGATATTTACCCTCCACATTGTTTTTGTTTGGGAGCATATTGAAAAGTTCTTCTTGTGGTTACAGCCGTTGTCAGGATAGACAATTTAAAAAAAATGTTTATTGCTTAAAAAAAGAAAGAAATATTTAGCTATAATATTTCTATAAAAATTGTTTTTCACAGTGTGACAAAATGGACTGTGCACATCATGGGATCATCACGATCACACTTCCTCTCTCATTCCTCTCTATATAAAATAAAATGTATTTATATATTACTAAGACTATTGCGTTGTTAGCTTTGTAGGCTAATTAATAATATCCTTACAGTAAAACTTTCTACACTTTCTAACACTAGGTTAAAAACAACCCAAGGGCTGGTCAAATATAGGACAGAACACATGTTGGGTAAATTTTACCCAGCAAATTGGGTTGTTTATTTAACCCAGCATAGTTGATTAATGTTTACTATAATACTAGCTTTTTTTATGTTTACGGATTAATTTAAAACAGGCCTAGTCGACACATGCACTGGCTTGCATGATCATTCCCAGCAAACATGTGGGCGTTTAATGACCGTTAAAAAGACGTCCCTCCGACACGTCCTGTCATGATTGAAAAATAGTTCAGTTGAACAGACGTCTTTGACGTTTTCCGTAATGCATTTTTAGGAAATGTTCTGTGTTACATATTTTTACCGATTTATGCCGTCCTACCACGACTATTTTTGGCCAGGGACGTTGCCGTCGGACCAATGTTTGCTGGGTTCCTTTATTTTCGTATCATATTTTAAAGTATAGCATATTATATAGTTTTTAATACATACTGCCAATATTTAAGCTCGTCTAACAAATATTAGAAGTAAAAATTAAAAATTTACAAGTAATTCAAGTGTATCGACCAGTCTCTGTTGTCCTGTTTTCACCGTAACACCGTTGGATCTCGTGCCGGAGCTTGTATTATGTTCAGCGGGAGAACTTCTAAGTTTAGACCGCCGCCCTGTGCTTCTCTCGTAGCCGAAATATGCTGTGACTGTCTCCATAACCTGTCCATAAACAATCAGTGTACAGTTCTGAGAACATATTTTAACATCATAAGTATTTATATTCTATATATTATATTAACATTTTATGCAAGGCATCAGGTGTTTCCATCACACAACACTCGTTTAGGTTACTCACATCGCGCCCCTGTATGTTGCTTTGCATAAAATGAATCGATATACAGCACAATAACGAATTTATAGATAAAATAAAATGTACACAAACCTGTATTTTACTGAAGACATGCACCAATTTGACGGAGCTGCACTGCTCTCTCCTGAAGAGGTCGCAAAAAGCCCGCGATAAATAACTCAACCCATGCGTTGTTATATCTGACCCAGGATCTGAGTAACACAAAAAACTACCCAAACACTGGGTTATGTCTGAGCCAGGATCTGGGTAACACAAAAAACTACCCAAACACTGGGTTGTTACCAGGGCTTGACATTAACTTTTTTGCTCACCAGCCACTGTGGCTAGTGGTTTTCCAAAGTTACTAGCCACTCAGCATTTTCACTGGCCAAAATATTGTTGTTGGGAAATTTGTTGTTGGCTATATGTAAATGAGCACTGTACACACCAACTCTACATGATCAAGTCTACATGACATTTATAACATGACATGTCATCAAATAGGTCTGTTTAGCTCTGATATGGTTGTGTGTAGCTCCTAGAGAAAACAGTTGCTTGTCTGAAAAATATAAGATTTTTTTGGTGTAAATATAATTTATTATATTATATATTATGTATAATATTTATTCTCAAGCAATATTCTCATCAGTGTTCTATCAGCTATGACATATTTAAATCTAGCATATTTTGTGTATAAGCCCATACAGTAGCCTAGTGAAATACATATCCATATTTTCATGTGATTTTATTTTATTAAATATCAAAAATCTAAAAGGTGTGCATCATACCTGACACCTAGATGAACACTTTACAGTTGGTTTTATGACTGTAAGTCATTCTCTTCAAATGCTATTTAAGTTAGAAACGTGTATACCAATGTCGTATGTAACTTTAGACACGGTCCCTAAATTCGCGAATACCGAACGTCCAACGTTATGCCAGTCACATCAGGTGCGCTGTGGTTCTGCTGTGATCTTTGTTTGAAACTATTTTCGCTGCTGAACAAAACAGTCTATCATTGTATGATGAATGAATCTCATACGTTCATCGCACATAGGCTACATCTCTGCTTTGTTGTTTATGATGAGAGTGCAGATTTCAGTGAGTGAGAGCGCGCTCTGAACAAAACTCCGGCGTTTCAGCGATGACTAATCTGAACGCCTCTGATTATTAGACATTGCAATCATAAGCTCAAAAGAATCGCGTGTAATTGGTTATAACGCGCAACGCGATAATAACAGATGCCTTTAGAGAAGACTACAATAAAATTCAACCCGCCAAAGTGGCTAGTGGGAGTGACTGTGTTAGACGCCACAGCTGAAATCCACCCGCAAATGGCGGGTGTTAATGTCAAGCCCTGGTTGTTACGTCTGACCCAGGATCTGGGTAACACAAAAAACTACCCAAACACTGAGTTGTTACGTCTGACCCAGGATCTGGGTTACACAAAAACTACCCAAACACTGGGCTGTCTGACCCAGGAGCTGGGTAACACAAAAACTACCCAAATATTGAAAAAAATACCCAAAAGGCTCAACCCAGGATTTGGGTAGGGAAAATAACCCAAGAGTGTATTTAGAGTGTATTTATTAAAACAAAAACATCAAAACACCAACAAAAAAACAAACAAAAACAAACTCAGACCAACACCAACAGACGCTGACAGGGGTAACACACTGATCCAACAAAACCCAACAAACGTGTTTGTTTGGCTTTTGTCTGTGCGGTGTGAATTGGCCTTAAGGCTGTAAGATTACAAGGCTAGAAAATAGACAAATAAACTGTGCTTCACTGTGCTTCTTTTATATTATGCTCACTGATGACAGTTAAAGATGCTTTAAAACAATAATGCTTATTTAGATATTCAGATAAGCTGATCTTTTAGTGTTATGAAGAACATTTTCTCACTATACTGAAAGAAATACCCACCTGTTCAAAGTGTTCTGGCATCTGCCCACGGCCAAGTTAAGCTAGCAGCTGTGAAATAGGCAATGTTAAAGTCTTGGTTACATGATCAAAAGCAATTTAAGTCAACAGGGGCATTTGTATTACAACCACACTGGCCCCATCACTAACCCTGCCCTGGAGTCATTTCACTGACGACAATACAAGCAACTGAATGTCCTGCAGCTTTTTAAGTTTTATGTGTTCTTTGCTTATTTCAAAGACACCGGCCTCAGATCAACACTGATATATCTTCATCCAGACTATAACCAAAACCTCCAAATCTCTATTGTAGCTCTAACACTTATCTCCTTGCGTGCTGCGATTCACAATCCCCTCAGCGATAGATGTGCTGGGTTCATTACTTAGATAAAAAGATGCAGAATTTAAGCTGCAGCCGGAATGAGCCGTATTCCCCAACGATTAGACACAAAACAAACAACTCTGGCCTTTTAATATTGTATTACTGCTTCAGAGTAGCAGCATAATAATTACTATTGGAAAAAACTTGACACTCTGATCACTCCTAACTATCCACAGAATAAGCCTAATTACATTAATTTGAACCACATCAAAATCTTGGGAAGGGGATAAAACAATATTTTTCCTCTGTATATACAGTACAGTCTTGCAAAAGTGTTTGTATTTTTTTTTTCTCATTTTATGTTGCAGCCTTATGCTAAACTGCCTTAAATTACTTTTTACTTCCCCCACATTAATCTACACCATAATGACAAAACAAAAAAACAGATCTGTGATAACTTTTCAAATTTATATATATAAAAATTATTACATTGCAAAAGTGTTCGTACCCTTTTCTGGGACACTTACCCCCGTTTTCACAGAAAAGGCTTAAGCCTAGTCCCAGACTAAAATGCATGTTTGAGCTGTTTTAACTTAAAGGAACTTGCACTGACATATCTTAATATGTCAATGCCATTGTTTTGTCTCAAGATTCACACCAGTAATGTTTTTTTTTACCAGTAAGGCATGTTTATAAAAGCAATTTAAATATCCTAATTGAACTGGCCTAATCCTTGCTTAATCTAAGACTTGTTTGTGAAACAAACCAGGCCTCAAAATTTAGCTTTCCAGCATTCCAGTTTCGCTTGGATCATCTTTGAGATGTTACTACACTTCAATCGGAATTAACCTTCAGTTGAATGGGTATGATTTGGAAAGGCACGCACCTCTCAATAAAAGGTGAAAATGCATATCAGAGCAAAAACCAACTGCATCAAAAGAACTGCCTGTAGAGCTCAGAATGAGACAGGATTGTGACAAGACAGATCTGGGGAAGACTACAAAAATGTATGTTGCATTGAAAGTTCACAAGCATGTAGCCTCCATAATCCTTAATGGAAGAAGAACAACCAGGACTCTTCCTAGAGCTGGCCTCCTTGCCAAACTGAGCAATCAATGGAGAAGGGCCTTGGTTAGAGTGATGACCAAGAAGCTGATGGTCTGGTTGAGCTCCATGATCATATATGGAGATGGGAGAAACTAACAGAAAGACAAACATCACTGCAACACACCACTTACCTGGGCTTTATGACAGAGTGGCCAGACTCAAGTCTGTCCTCCATGAAAACACACGAAAACCCACTTGGAATTTGCAAAAAAAGCACCTAAAGGGCACTCTCAGAAACAAGACTGGACTGATGAACCTGTTTGGAGGAAACCAGGCACCGTTCATCACCTGCACAGTACCATCCCAACAGTAAAGTGTGGTGGTAGCAGCATCATGCTGTGGAGGTTTTTCAGCGGCAAGGACTGGGGGACTCGTCAGCGTAGAAGGAAAGCTCAACGCAAATATAAAGATAGCCTTAATGAAAACCTAGTCCAGAGCATTCAGAACCTCGGACAGGGCAGAAGGTTCACCTTCAAACAGGACAATGGCCCTAAGCACACATACCCTAAGACAATGCAATTCTTATGGACCACTCTGTGAATGTCCTTGAGTGGCCCAGCCAGAGCCCGAACTTGAACCCAATCGAACATCTCTGGAGAAACCTGAAAATGGCTGTCCACCGACAGTCCCCATCCAACCTGACAGAGCTTGAGAGGATCTGAGGAGAAGACAGAAAAATCACCAAATGCATGTGTGCAAAACTTATCACATCATACCTAAAAAGACTTGAGGCTGTAAAGGTGCTTCAACCAAGTACTGAGTTAAGGGTACAAATACTTATGCAATGTACTTATTTCAGTTTTTCCTTGTTAATACATTTGCAAATTTGTCACAAATCTGTTTTTGCTTTGTCATTATGGTGTATGGAGTGTAGATTGATGTGAAAAAAGTAATTTAAAATAGTTTAACATAAGGCAGCAACATAACAAAATGTGAAAAAAAGGAAGGGGTATGAATACTTTTGCAAGGCACTGTATCTTTTTGCCCTTGCTGGCTCACTGCAGTGGCCCTGTTTAACTATTAAGAGTAATTCAGTAAATAACTAGGTTCTCTAAGCTTCTTAAAAACTTGAATGTTTGGATTTTACTCCCTTCTCACCCCAACCCCTATCAGCTTTTCCAGATCCCAGACGGGAAAGAACATCTACTTGAGCATTGACTATTCATCTGTAGTGCATCACTTGATCTCCTTGCCTTATCCTCTTTTAATGCACTCATTCACAGAACCGAGAACCCGTCCTCGAGCGTCCCTCAAGTCGACAATTGTTAATTACTGTTATTAATGCTGTTATTATCATAATTACGCCAGTGTGGATGCATTTTGTTCTCTGCTCTCAGCGCACGAAGTGTTATTTTCAGTGCAGCAGTTCATTTCCTCCCATTGAGACACCAGCTATAATTATTCCACATGCTGCCTTTTGATGGCCATCACCATGAAGGGGAAAGTGGCGTGTGCACTGAGGAAATAATGCAAGAGAGGTTGAAGATAGATCACTGCACAGGAATTCATATAATTGATGTGCTATGATATGCACGGAAAGCAGCATCAATAAAACTTGCCAAGTTGCTATGTGTCCTTAAATGCAATTCGAGTTCTTTGAAAAACACATTAGTCTTACAGAACCATCTACACAATTCACAGAACCACTGGGCCGTCATTATGCAACATTCTCTCTTCAGAACAATTTGAAAGTGTGATTATGCACTAGAAAACGTCTTAGATGTTCAGGTGACCAGTTTCCAAGAATCCACAAGCCCAGATCCTCAGAAGTTTTCACGTCTCCACTTATCGCACCCCTACAATGCTCAAGAGACTTTGGTGTTTTATTCAACAATGTAGAAATAACCTGCGAGACATATTTAAAAGGTTAATTCAAGCCAATTTTATTGAAAGTCACATTAATGTTACTACAAAACCAGAGCTACATTAGCTGGAGTGCAGCAGTCCGTCTTTAGCAACATCATCAAAAGGTCTATTAGCAAAGAGGTGCAATTGTGAGGTATTTCAAAAAGACAACTAAAAGGTGGGTTTTGTACATTAACGGCAGAGAGTCGTAATTATGAAATCCTTCAAGCTAAACGTGTTTCAATCTTTTCATGCACCTAAGAAAGATAAAACATAAACTGATGTTTTAAATGTGTAGTTCATGACAACTAAACATTAATTATTAGCCTTACTTCAAGACAAATGAAACTTCAAGTAGTGTTAAACAGGACTCTCTTTTTAACAACAATAAAAAAAAAATCCTACCTACAAATTACCTGCATATCAATGTGGCTATTTCAGAATAGCCTGAGGTAAGAAAGCTTCAGTTGTACTTAAGGCAACACTTTAAATAATAATTTAATTGGTACTTATTACCGTTATGGAAAAATGTTGGCATTACACAAACCACATGTTCTTTTAAAAGAAAAAGAAGATCCATAATATTCCCATGTTCCTTCTTTTCTCTGAGAGTTGGGTTCATGACAGCAGTGTAATATAAAAACAATTATAAACATGAAATTAAAACATTTTAAAAAACAATGCATAGACTAGAGACGAATGCCCAGCTTCATCTGCCAGTCACAACAGTGATAATCTTTGACAAATTCCTAACTACCAATTTCCTTGAACTCATTGAAATATAGGCCTAAATGACATAAAAACATTTTAAAAATTGATTGCCAACAATTAATTAATAGAATCATTTCTATGTACCTTATAAAATGACAATATGACCAATAAAACAAGTCAAACTCCCTTAATCCCATAAGACAGAATTAATTAAAATGGTGAAAAATAACTGACTATGTAAAAAGCATTTGAAGTGATATGTTCTTAAAAGTTTGATAATACAAGCCTGTGGAGATCTCCTACCTTGATTCCCTCTATTACCAAATGTTTTATACAAACCTCTCCTTTTTTCATGCCTAAAAACATTTTTACCAACATGTAGTGCAACTAACTCACTTTATCTTAACACAGTGCAAGGGCACACCTTTTTTATATACAAATCACAATTAAAAAACAATATGCTTAAGACGCAACTTTTCTTTCTTTGCGGTTCTTAAGCTCGATTGTCCACTTCATCCATTCCCACACCTGACTCAGCTCCTTGGCTCTCTAGTTGGGAATGTGTAAAGGCTATTTTGGGCTGCTCTTGTTCCATGTTGAAAGGGATGGGGTCTGGAGTCCAGGTGTCAGGTTCTGCTACAGGTACAGGCAGGTACCCTTCGTCACGAGGTAAACACATACACCATCCAGCACCCGAGAGGTCCAGTTCGCTGTACTCAAAACCACGTTTTAGGAACTTAAAGTCCACCATGTCTTCAGACTCACTCATCTCCACCAAAAGATTCCAGAAGATACAGCTCAAGAGAATACCAAGAAGCTGAAAGAAACATTAAAGTTGTAATCAAGAGGTGTTTTTTAGATTTCTAAAAAATGATTTACACATTATCTGCAGGTGAAACAGATCTCTGGTTACACTCCCAGTATGTTACTGCATGTTGATAAATGCAAAAAGTCAGTATCAGTTTTTTTAATTCATTAGTTAGTAATCAGTTAGTAATTTTTTTTTTAAAGAAATTAAGCAAGGACACATTAAGTTGATCAAAAGTGAAAGACATTTATAATGTTACAAAAGATTTCTATTTCAAAGAATTCTAAATGCTATTCTATTTAACTGTCTATTCATTAAAGAATCCTGAAAAAAATCTATCACAGTTTCCACAAAAGACAAGAAATGTTTCTTGAGCAGCAAATCAGCATATTAGATTGATTTCTGAAGGATCATGTGACACTAAAGCCTGGAGTAAAGGCTGCTTAAAATTCCTCTTTGCCAGGTGTAAATTTTAAAATATATTAAACCCTTAACTGTCACCCGTCCCGCTTTCTATTTTTTTTTTATATCACATATTTTAGTAATCATCATAAATTACGAACTCAAAATTCATCCTGTGAAAACCATTTTGAAATTGGACATTGCGTTACCATGGAAACGGTACTTTGAATTCTTTTAGCAGGCTCCTCCCCTAGTGGGCGGTGTCAGGTTTCATATTACAACATTTATTTTAACTACTTTATAATCAAAACCTTTTTTAATCTTGACAACACGCATATCGTCGGAAAGGTCTGAGTCTCAAGGTTCCATATTTGGCGACTATTTTGTGATAGAAATGATATTTGGACAGAAATGTATTAATTTACAGCGCCTAAACAAAATCTCATAGTAACTGCAATTTTTGTGATATCAACTTCAAATTTGGAACACAACCTGGTTGGATATATGGCTTTGATTTTATAGTAATTTTAGTGTAAAAATATTTTGTAAAATATATGTTTTATATAAAATAAAAAAATGTTTACTACAGTACATTTGATTTACTTTTTCATACTTTCATTTTCTTCAGAAATAATCTGCTGAGCGTCTTCTTTAAAACAAGGCCAATCATAGGTCTATATTCCAAAGAAATCTTGAATTACAACCATTTAAGTTTGCATTTTCACGTCTATTCTTAAAACGGGGGGTGACAGTTAAGACAGTTAAAATAAAAAACTATTTTAAATTATAATAATATTCACAATATTACAATTTTACTGTATTTTTGATCAAAAAAGTTTGTGCAGTTTGTGAGCATGAGACTTCTTTCAAAAACATAAAAAAAATTCTTACTGACACTGACCCCAATGGTAGTGTAATAACTCTGTTCATACTTTAATATCTTTAATCGAAGTGTATAAGTGTTATACACTTCGATTATAAGTGATCGTAAAATTAATATCCGTTCATTTTAGTTATTTTTTATTAAAAAATATGATACAATATACAGCATTACTGTGCACATATAGAAGCAGATCACTAATGCCACCATACCGTAATTTACCAGATTCCATCATATTTGTGTAAATGGGCTGTTCCTCTGCTCTAATTAGAGAATTAATGCATTAATGGAGGAATGTGGCAGCACAGCCATGTGGCTGCATTTAATGTGATCTCTTCCCTCAACTCAGCAAGGGGCAAGATGAAACAGAAAGAGAGAGAGAGAGAGAGAGAGAGAGAGAGAGACAGCAGGCTGGTTATATTATAAAATAAAGTTTTCAAGTTTGCCCTTTAGCAAGATTGGGCACCAGCTTCTCCAAGAGTTATGCACCCCTCTTTGGGTATTTGCATCTGGTCAGTGCAGATGCCCATTTTCTATAATTTATTGTTTGGCAGAGGAGTCTCTAATGAGGGAAGAGTCAAACAGAATAGGTAGTAGGCAATCAAAATGGAAATGTGGAGTGGCAGGGGAGATTAAAAAAAAAAGTGCAGAGGGAAAGGTACATGATGAAGAGATACATAAATTTCAGGATAAGATGATATAAGTAATAAACAGGAAGCACAAGAAGGGAAAGATGATTCCAAAACCTGTGGCAGTCCAACCGCACAGCAAATTCCAATAGTAGCGCCAATGTTGTCCCCCATCCACAGGTTCACAGCATGTATGCAGCCACGCACATGAATTATGCCATCTAAAGCTTCACGCTGTAATACGGAGATAAAAAAGAAAACAAAATGTTTCAGGTGACAGGTAATGCTCTGATTCTATGACAGAAACAAAGTTAAAATATCACAACTAAAGTCCATCGTAATGGCATAATGGAGGTGGTGCTCGTAATGGCTCTGATGTGATTTGCTTGTTTTTTATCTATGGAAAAAACAAAGGAATGAAGCCATCATTACAGATGGATGCACTCGAAATGGCTATCAGAGGTTTTGTTTTCCTGTCACAGCTCCTCCTTTAAAGATAATTTCATGTGTCAAAGTCCATCAAATGATTCTCTCCAAATGCATCAATAGATATGAGAGTGCGTATTACGTAAAGTGATGCAAGGCATTTAACATCAGTCAGGGATGGCTAGTTGCAGGCCACTACAAGAATGTGGACTTAAAATGAGACCCCAGAGAGCTCTGCTTACCTGCTTATTTAAAGTTTTGTAGCCACAAAGTGTGTTCACAACTTCTCCGAACTGATAAAAAAAAACACACACACACGACTCAATAGTAATTTGCATATTACGTTTTTGAAAACCTTCTCAAGAGAGAAGTGACATTAAGTCAGTTTGACACTGTTGGTGCCGAAGAGTATTGGCTGTATATGTTGTGTTCTGATGACCTTTGACACTTAAAATGAATTTCATATTACAGAATTCCATATGGAATTCCAGCACACACTTATAACCATGTTGATGTAACCTTTAAAGCAGAGGGTCATTGCAGTGATGGAATCTGTAATAGGACTGACGAACAGGGAGCCCACCTAATCAGATTACAAATAGACTGTAAACCTGCCTGCTCCCAAAAGCATGGTCCAATTCCTCTCATACATTCCAAACCATGTGACATTTCACCTCTGTTTTCTCAAAACAGGTCAGCAACAGCTACCAGATGCCATATTATAAGATGATGCAGTTTGAAATAGATGGAGAACACCAGTGGGGCTTCGGTAGTAAGGGAACAGGGTGAAGAAAGTGTCAGTTCCACAGATTTACGAATTTTAAGGCCCATTATGCCATAAATATTTTGGATAATCTGATAAGAGCACATTACATCCTTTTTTAACAATTTTTTTTTTCCCTCAAAACCTGGGCAAACAATGCTACAGAGCATCTGCACCTAGCTATAGTTCATTTACTGAACGGCCTTTATTTACTACATTTCTTGTGCCATTTTGTGCCATTAGGATTCAACTTAATAAGGGGAACATCTAAAGTCAAATATCTGAAACACAGATTAATGATCTGATATTAAATGGAAGATAAAACTCTGTCTCACATTAGGCTAAATATATCTGCATTACCTAGGATGAGAATGGAAAATAATTGGACAGGGTATAAAGAATATGCTAAGGAAGCCTTGATCATGGTGGCGGTGTTTCATTCTTAGCCTGAAAAGGCCTGTGCGCTCTGACTGCATAGTGAGCTGTTATAAAAAAGGAGAACAGTGCATTAGTGCCCAATCAACATTCATTAACTCCGAGAGAGAAAGAGAAAGAGAAAGAGAGAGAGAGGCACTCATAAACAGTAGAAGAGGCTCTATGCAGCACAGGGCAGGCAAATTAAATCCTCTCCATCATGATGCACTCTCCACTGACTCATGGAGAACAGCATTTACTAGAAAGCTCTCTAATCCAGCAGAAAAAAGCTCAGAAATCAGCTCCCTACTCTCACAGACCTGTGGGTCAGACTGCTTCGATTGCAAAAAAAAAGAAAAGCACAATCTCTTCGGCAAGAAAAGCTTACTAGCAAAATCATGAAAAACACCTTATGGCACAGGCTTTTGTCAGACTGTCGTGCGCAGGTGCGACATATGCATGATTAATGTATCGTGACTGAAAGAAGTGCACGGAACGACTAACACTTTGACGGATGCAGCAGGTGTAGGGAACACCGCAGGCCAAAGGACTCGTGCCATTGCAGAAGTGGTACTGGTTTACTTCCCAATCCTTGTACTCATCTCCCCCACAACAAGAAAACTGAAAAGACAAACCAAGAGAGTTATTATTATTCCATTCCAGCTTCTATGGCTATGTTCATGGCGAGAGCCAGGTTTAGTTATTCAAAAATAAAACTAAATAAGATGTTTAAGATTAAATTTTTGCTAAAAACCTTAAGACTACATTTGGATTTACTTGGTTAAAAACCTTTTCAAAAGTATCAACAGAATAAAACATGTTTCTCAAAGGGGTAGAAGTATTAAAGTCCAGCAAAATATGTTTGAACATAAACGTGTGTTGGCAGTGTGTGTACACAACCACCCTATAATAGTAAAAATCCACCCACTCCTTTTTTTTAATCCCCATAAATCATAAGCATTGTGTCTCAGAACAAGCCGTTTGCAGATTCCTGGCAAAGTGACGTCACATTTCACAGGCCCGCCCACGAGTGTTGATGGACAGTCCCGTATTAGCATAGACCCCGCCCTCAGAGAGCTGTACAAAGTCCGCCATGTTTATCTCCTCGCCAGAGCATGTGTTCTTATTAAAGCTACTAAAGTTATTCAGTCAAGAGCAGTGAGTGATTTTCTGTTTAGCTTTTGTTGTTTGATTCATATTAACAGCATATATAGCAGTAGGTACTGTATATTACACTGCTTTCACTTTGTACACAGATCTAATATACACACAGGATTTCAGTACTTGCTGCATACGTGCACAGACATAACCAACTGTTTTCATGTGAACTTTGTGTGTTTCTGACATAACCTTGTGTGCATTTGACAGTTTAATCGCAATAACACATGAAAGAGAACTAGTCTAGTAGTTTAATACTCATGGACGCACCGACATCCAGCTCTCGCATGCGTCGGGTGTGTGTGCTCAAGTTGAGAGTGATAAGGCTTTAAAACGCATGCAGATGATAATTTTCATTCGCATGTTCACTGGTGTTCACGAGCTGTGAAGGCTCTGCCTTCTGGGGTGGGGAGCAGCAGCTCATTTGCATTTAAAGGAGACACACACAAAACAGCTCATTTTTCTCAAACCCAAAAATTGGTATTTTCAAAATGGTATATTAAATGATCTGTTAGGAATTTTGATCTGAAACTTCACAGACACACTCTGGGGACACCTGAGACTTATATTACATCTTGTAAAAAGGGGCATAATAGGTGCCCTTTAATGGACATTGGACTCCGACAAGATGAACACTTTTGAACACAGGAGAATTTTCTCCTGATAGTAAAAATGTATCTGAATTTTGAGTGTTCTATCTGGCAAGACTTATTATAAAAGACGCCTAAAAGGGGAAATTTAATTTATAACAATGACAGTTTTCTTCTTAAAGGGTTAGTTCACCCAAAAATGAAAATTCTGTCATTAATTACTCACCCTCATGTCATTCCAAACCCGTAAGACATTCGTTCATCTTCGGAACACAAATTAAGATATTTTTTATGAAATCCGAGAGCTCTCAGGCCCCTCCATAGACAGCAATTTAATTAAAGGGCACCTATTATGCCCCTTTTTACAAGATGTAATATACAGTGGGGAGAACAAGTATTTGATACACTGCCGATTTTGCAGGTTTTCCTACTTACAAAGCATGTAGAGGTCTGTAATTTTTATCATAGGTACACTTCAACTGTGAGAGACGGAATCTAAAACAAAAATCCAGAAAATCACATTGTATGATTTTTTAAATAATTAATTTGCATTTTATTGCATGACATAAGTATTTGATCACCTACCAACCAGTAAGAATTCCGGCTCTCACAGACCTGTTAGTTTTTCTTTAAGAAGCCCTCCTGTTCTCCACTTATTACCTGTATTAAATGCACCTGTTTGAACTCATTACCTGTATAAAAGACACCTGTCCACACACTTAATCAAACAGACTCCAACCTCTCCAAGACCAGAGAGCTGTGTAAGGACATCAGGGATAAAATTGTAGACCTGCACAAGGCTGGGGTGGGCTACAGGACAATAGTCAAGCAGCTTGGTGAGAAGGCACAACTGTTGGCGCAATTATTAGAAAATGGAAGAAGTTCAAGATGACGGTCAATCTCCCTCGGTCTGGGGCACCATGCAAGATCTCACCTTGTGGGGCATCAATGATCATGAGGAAGGTGAGGGATCAGCCCAGAACTACACGGCAGGACCTGGTCAATGACCTGAAGAGAGCTGGGACCACAGTCTCAAAGAAAACCATTAGTAACACACTACGCCGTCATGGGTTAAAATCCTGCAGTGCATGCAAGGTCCCCCTGCTCAAGCCAACGCATGTCCAGGCCCGTCTGAAGTTTTCCAATGACCATCTGGATGATCCAGAGGAGGAATGGGAGGTCATGTGGTCTGATGAGACAAAAATAGAGCTTTTTGGTCTAAGCTCCACTCGCCGTGTTAGGAGGAAGAAGAAGGATGAGTACAACCCCAAGAACACCATCCCAACCGTGAAGCATGGAGGTGGAAACATCATTCTTTGGGGATGCTTTTCTGCAAAGGGGACAGGACGACTGCACCGTATTGAGGGGAGGATGGATGGGGCCATGTATCGCGAGATCTTGGCCAACAACCTCCTTCCCTCAGTAAGAGCATTGAAGATGGGTCGTGGCTGGGTCTTCCAGCATGACAACGACCCGAAACACACAGCCAGGGCAACTAAGGAGTGGCTCCGTAAGAAGCATCTCAAGGTCCTGGAGTGGCCTAGCCAGTCTCCAGACCTGAATCCAATAGAAAATCTTTGGAGGGAGCTGAAAGTCCGTATTGCCCAGCGACAGCCCCGAAACTTGAAGGATCTGGAGAAGGTCTGTATGGAGGAGTGGGCCAAAATCCCTGCTGCAGTGTGTGCAAACCTGGTCAAGAACTACAGGAAACGTATGATCTCTGTAATTGCAAACAAAGGTTTCTGTACCAAATATTAACTTCTGCTTTTCTGATGTATCAAATACTTATGTCATGCAATAAAATGCAAATTAATTACTTAAAAATCATACAATGTGATTTTCTGGATTTTTGTTTAAAATTCCGTCACTCACAGTTAAAGAGTACCTATGATAAAAATTTCAGACTTCTACATGCTTTGTAAGTGGGCAAACCTGCAAAATCGGCAGTGTATCAAATACTTGTTCTCCCCACTGTAAGTCTCAGGTGTCCCCAGAGTGTGTCTGTGAAGTTTCAGATCAAAATTCCTAACAGATCATTTAATATACCATTTTGAAAATGGCAATTTTTGGGTTTGAGAAAAATTAGCTGTTTTGTGTGTGTCTCCTTTAAATGCAAATGAGCTGCTGCTCGTGAACACCAGTGAACACGCTAATGAAAACTGAAACATGATACATCTGTTTGGCTTTGATTATCTCTATCGCGGACACGCTCACGTGACATTGCAGTTCTTCATCATCATGAAATATTATCATCTGCATGCGTTTTAAAGCCATATCACTCTCAACCTTACAGTCTATGCTCTCAACTTGAGCACACACACCCGACGCATGCGCACAGAGAGCTGGATGTCGGTGCGTCCATGAGTATTAAACTACTAGACTAGTTCTCTTTCATGTGTTATTGCGATTAAACTGTCAAATGCACACAAGGTTATGTCAGAAACACACAAAGTTCACATGAAAACAGTTGGTTATGTCTGTGCACGTATGCAGCAAGTACAGAAATCCTGTGTGTATATTAGATCTGTGTACAAAGTAAAAGCAGTGTAATATACAGTACCTACTGCTATATATGCTGTTAATATGAATCAAACAACAAAAGCTAAACAGAAAATCACTCACTGCTCTTGACTGAATAACTTTAGTAGCTTTAATAAGAACACATGCTCTGGCGAGGAGATAAACATGGCGGACTTTGTACAGCTCTCTGAGGGCGGGGTCTATGCTAATATGCCACTGTCCATCAACACTCGTGGGCGGGGCCTGTGAAATGTGACGTCACTTTGCCAGGAATCTGCAAACGGCTTGTTCTGAGACACTGCTTATGATTTATGGGGATTAAAAAAAAGGAATGGGTGGATTTTTACCATTATAGGGTGGTTGTGTACACACACTGCCAACACACATTTATGTTCAAACACCATGTAAAAGTGAATTTTGCATAATAGGTGCCCTTTAACACTTTCAAGGCCCAGACAGGAAAGAGGTTGTTAAAATCGTCCATGTGACTCCAGTGGTTCAACCTTAATTTTATGAAGCGACGAGAATACTTTTTGTGCGTAAAAACAAACAAAAATAATGACTTTATTCAACCATTTCATTCTAGCCTGTGCCAGTCTCCTACACAAAAAGTATTCTTGTCGCTTCATAAAATTAAGGTTGAACCACTGGAGTCACATGGACTATTTTAACAATGTATTTCCTACCTTTCTAGACCTTGAAAGTGTTAATTAAATAGCTGTCTATGGAGGGGCCTGAGAGCTCTCGGATTTCATCAAAAATATCTTCATTTGTGTTCCGAAGATGAACGAAGGCCTTACGGGTTTGGAAAGACATGAGGGTGAGTAATTAATGACAATTTTCATTTGAGTGAACTAACTCTTTAACATGACAATGTATAAATATATATATGGCTGTGCAGGATTTTTAAAATTATATTATAAAACAATTATTATAACAATTATTATATAATTTATAAATAAATATTGTAAATAAAATACACTACTGTTGAAAAGTTTGTGTTCGGTAAGAGTTTTAAAATACAGTACAAACAGTAAAATTGTGAAATTTTATTACAATTTAAAAATAACTGTTTTCTATTTTAATATATTAACAAATGTAATTCATTCCTGTAATGGCAAAGTTGGATTTTCAGCATCTTCACTGTCACATGATCCTTCAAAAAAATTATTCTAATGTGCTGATTTGTTGCTCAAGACTTTTCTTGTCTTGTCACTTTTGATCAATTTAATGTGTCCTTACTGAATAAAAGTATAAAAAAAAAATTAATGCCATATAAAAAAATGGTGTACAAAGCTGGATTACAGAACCAGAAATTTTTGACCGTTTATGATGCAGGTGACCGTGTTGCGACATCTGCTATGAGAAAACTGTCATTTTTGTGAGATTACATGCATGAAAGGGACTTTAATTAATACATACTATGTGTTTCTGCTAGAAAGATGGACATTATTTATTGCTGACTTGATGTGGACCATATTAGGGTGGGTGTATAATTCACTTAGGTTCTAGTAATAAAACAGTTAAGTGAACAACCTTCTCTTGCACGTAGTCCAATATGTTTTTGAAGTCCAGGTCATCATAGTAGTGCTTGATTCCCTCACGTATACTCTTCTGAAATAATTTGATTGTCTAAAAGACAGAGAAAATTTGGACTCATTAACAACAAACCGTACAACAACATTCTCTCTGCTCTCAATGTTCCTTATGTCTTACCGTCTTTTCAAAGATCAGGGCAATGATGAGGGCAACAGCCTGGAG
This sequence comes from Coreius guichenoti, assembly GCA_039654105.1. Classification (NCBI taxonomy): domain Eukaryota; kingdom Metazoa; phylum Chordata; class Actinopteri; order Cypriniformes; family Gobionidae; genus Coreius; species Coreius guichenoti. The sequence goes on from CM077169.1 coordinate 19,593,501, forward strand.
AGCCAGCAAAACACACAGCACGCACAGAAACTGCATGGAAAGGTTCATTTAAAGGGTTGGGTAATCAAAAAAAGTCATTTACTTACCCTCATGTCATTCTAAGACTTTCATTCATCTTTGGAACACAAATGAAGATATTTTTCAATGAAATTTGAAAGATTTCTGTCCCTCCATTGAAAGTCTATTCACCCAAAACTCTGATGCTTCAAAACATTCATAAAGAGATTGTAAAATAAAGCCATACGAATTGAGCGGTTTAATCCAAGTCTTCTGAAGAGACACAATCGCTTTATATGATGAACAGATTTAATTTAGGATTTTATTCACATTTATATAAACACTGATCAGCGAACATAGTGCATGCAGATTTGGCATAAGGAAGCTCAGGTATTCATTCTCACTTATACTACGGGGCTGTTGAATGCTTGAATCCGATTGGTTGGCGAACGTTCTAAGGTGTGCAATTATTTTCAGGGAAACGCACGGCTAAAGTAGTTCCAGGTAGGTCTTGACCGCATTACAGTTCCATATAACTACGGCAAATGATTTTATTTATTTCAAAGGTCCTTACAGCATACAACAGCAAAATAACCAAAACCCACAACGACACTGACCAAGCAAAGAAATATAGTAAACAATAGGATAAAAACAGCAAATTATGTCCATGTTTTTTGCGACAAAATTACGCACACACTCTCTTTCTCCCGCTCTATCTGCTCTTCCACTCAGATGCACACACACAGTGCGGACAGACACTCGCACAGAAACGTGTTGTCAGCGCGACTCTAACGATTTTATCAGTAAAATAGAATAAAACTTAAAAGCTACATGACATTTCTCACTAGCAAGGTAATAAAGGCGCTGTTCTTAAAGTTTCGTATTAGTAGACGCTGCTGCCGAACACCGTTGAAAGAGACGCACAAACTGAGGTAATTCACATATGCTCTCTCTCTCTCTAATAACTCACTGCATTAATAACTGTCAGCTATCAGTGGCTCAAACCTCCATTACTAGCTCTAAAATGACGTTTTGGAATTAGCAATTGAGGCTTGGGTTTAAATGCGTAAGAAATTAGTCCTGCACTCAAGAGCGTTTTACGGACAAAACCTGACAAATGTCTTGAAATAAACCATCTGAACAATGTTTTGAGGTGTGGTAACCGTAGTATAAGCGGAATAATTGACTCTGGGCCGTTGAATTAATAGAAAAATATTTTTTTATTTTAAAATAAATGTTTCTAATAATTCGGCCCGTCGTCAATTATTCCTTCGTATTACACCAGCACTTTCAAGCTTATGCAAGAACCAATGAGGTTTGTTCTTACGCATTAAGCAAGTACGGTTGAGCTTCTTGTTTATGTTTGTTGATGAATGTTTATATGAGAATTAGAGCCTAAATTAAATCTGTTCATCATATAAAGCGATCATATCTCTTCATAAGAGCTGGATTAATCTGCTCGATTTATATGGATTAAGTTTTGATCTCTTTATGAGTGTTTTGAAGCATCAGAGTTCTGGGTGAACAGACTTTCAACAGAGGGACAGGAATCTCTTAGATTTCATTAAAAATATATTAATTTGCATTCCGAAGATAAACAAAAGTCTTATGGTTTGCAAAGACATGAGGGTGAGTAATTGATGACAGAATTTTCATTTTTGGGTGAACTATCCTTAGTTACAAGCAAAAATATCATAAAATAGTAGAAGCTTGGCACACATACAGTACATATGATCAGACAAGCAACACTCACCATGTGCAGCAGAGTCTTGTTGTCCCTGAGCGATCCAACCATCCCCATCACAGACACAGTAAACATGACGAGACCCAGCAGTATGAGAACCACAGCAGGAGCCAAAAACACCCCCTCCAGGGTGCGATTCTTCTGTCTCTCCACTTCTGCATACACTCCAATACATAGCACGCACAGACCGAGCAACTGAGGGGACAGGGACAGTGGTAGGTTTGGTAAAACATCTGTACAAGTCACATCAGCTTTCATAATTTCATAACATTACGTTTACATGATTCGACTAGACATGCATCAAAGATATGAAGTTGAAATCAATGTTTCGATGCACAACCAAGTCATGCAGATCAGTCATCTGATGTAAAATACAACAATGTACTGTATCATTTGCGTTCCTCACATTAATTCCTAAGATGACATATGTAATTCTCAGAGTGCTTAGCTAAAATGCACAAACAATGTCAATGGAATGACGCAAATCATAAAGAAGATTGATGCAGCAACCTTAATATCAATTTGTATCATAACAAAAGACTACATTAGTATAAAGTATGCTAACTGAAACCACTTCATTTTCAATTTTCTTCCCTGCCTGTTCTTTCTAGATGGTTAATTTAATAAGCCTTGTTGGCTGATTAACTTTTTTATCTGTCAATTTCAGATTCCTGACATCTTCAATTATTTTCTGTTAATTGATAGATGGTGGTGTTTTGGTGATGTGCAAGTGCAAAGTCTACAAGCCAAGCTTAAGAGTAGAGAAGGGGAGAGAGAAAAATGGAAAGAGAATTGAAGAGTATCCTGAGAGGCTTTTCTGCTGTCTCTTTAAGACCGCATATTGTAATGTGCCATGTGCATGTAATGATGTGCAATTACAAAAGTACAGCAACCTTTAATATTTTTATTTATTTATTTATTAAAATGAGCATAAACTCTGTTATAAATGCATGTTTGTTATAATCTATCACTATCCCTTTACGTTAATACTAGATTATTTCAATCTTAAAATGGGCAGAATAAATTAAATATTCAATGTCGGTCAATAAATATCTGATATTTTATTCATAAAATGGACCAAAAAACAATAATTTTGCATCCCTAATAGACATTTCTATATAGGCTATCCTATCTATGGATCTATATTCTGTCCAGATCGATAGACAAATTATATAGACTGGATAGGACGAGAAAGCAAAGAATATAGATTATGTACAAGTCTATATCATTTCTATATTATTATAGCCACCAATCATTTACAGGAACCATAAAAAAATAAAAATAAAATAAAATAAAAAAAAACACACAAATCACCATACATTTACAGTAACAATAACAGCGCCTTGTGCCTTTAAATCTGCCAGCGGCGCAAGTCTATTCCCTTTACTGAGCCACAAAGCTCAGCTGAGAATAAGACATTTTCAAGAAGTGAGGCTAATATGTATCCCCAAATTCCCGGTAAACACGGCCAAAGTTAGTACGACTACCTAAACTGTACGTTTAACACAAACACATAAGCGTACTCATTCAGGGCAAGTGTGCTTTTATGTGAGGGAGAAACAAAGCAATGCTAGTAGTAGAACATCTTTAGGTTTAAACGCTCACTTACCGAGAATAGCATTGAATAGACATTTAGAGAGAATTTAACGAAATAATAGAAGTGATTGGTTTTTCTCAATTCTTCGTAAGAAGGCATGGTGACAGCATTTATTGAGTTCACTTAGCTTTCCGTGCATTCAGATGTTAGCCGATGCCGCTAAGGCTCAATGAACCTTTGTTCTTAGAGAGGCAGCGGACTGTTTTTAAGACCCGTCTGAACACATAATAAGCACTTCTGTCAAGTATGTAACTTGGCTGTCGATTCCTCTGAATTGTTTTGAAAAACACATCAGCAACTGGAAGGTGTAACTCTTATCCCAATAATAACTTCCGCCACGCCAAACAAACCTTTTAAAGGGCCAGCACAGATTAAATTGCGACAGACAAATACCATGGTTAAACTAAACCTACTATATAGCAAAACCATGGTTGATTTGTGGCTACCATGGTTTGACAGATCACATACTTTCCATGTAAAGATTTTGATATAAACGAGACTCCCATCAAACACTTGATGTCTTGACTTTACAAGCCCATGCCACCCAGTTGACAGATAATATGTGACCCTGGACCACAAAACCAGTCATAAGGGTCAATTTTTGGAAATTGAGATTTATAATCATCTGAAAGCTGAATAAATAAGCATTCCATTGATGTATGGTTTGTTGGGATAGGACAATATATGGCCGATATACAACTATTTGAAAATCTGGAATCTGAGGGTGCAAAAAAATCGAAATATTGAGAAAATCGCCTTTAAAGTTGTCCAAATAAAGTCCTTAGCCATGCATAGGCTATTACTAATAATAATACATTGTTGATATATTTATGGTAGGACATTTACAAAATATCTTCATGGAACATGATCTTTACTTAATATCCTAACGATTTTTGGTATAAAAGAAAAATCGATAATTTTGACCGACAAATATAGCCCACCCGTGCAACTTATGACTGGTTTTGTGGTCCAGGGTCACATATCTGTTTTTATAAAAGAAGATAGGCCTACTTGTCTAGCTTGAAGAAGCAAAGCCTTCTAAATATGCCCGGGAAAGAAAGTATCTCTCTAAGATGTGTCACAATAGCTTTAATCCTCAGAATTAGGCTACTTGTTGTTCACTTCTTATGACAATACATCACAGAAAATCCTATTTTTTTTCTAGGCATACACACACAGCACAGACACTGATTATCTCTCAGGTAGCTTGTGGTTGTAATTACGTTTTTCAAAAGTCTTTTTCTTCACAGTATAGTCCTTAAACTCTCCAGCTTTTCGCTGCAGGGCAAATAATCTATATAAAAATGGTTTAGAGTGACATGTATATTGACCGATGCCTGAATGAATTCTATAACTTCACTCTTATTAAATGTGTGCTATTCAGTCTTCATGGACTTATAGTAAACACCTTTGTGAAAGGTGAACAGCCAGGTGCAATATGGCACAGATTTACAAAATAAATATTTTAATGGATAAATTAATGGCACATATTGACAGATATTATTTGCTTTATTATTTCTTCTGCTTCTGCCATTCCACATTCTATATTAGATTCAGTTCACTGTTGCAACATGGATGGTCAATAAAAAACAAATCATTTATTTGTTTTTATTGAAAGTCTTCAAATAGACCTAAATTGCACATGCCCAGAGCTCCTTGCCAGATGATATTACAGTATGTTGCTATGATCAAAAAGAATGTAGAGTGCACACAAGACTGAAAAAAAGACGAGAGCATTAAAAGGATTGCCAAGCTATATTTTCTGCATTGCATTGAATCTTTTGAGTGAACCAATTTCCTTCAGATAATCTTGACTGTTTAATAACAGCAAATATATTATACAACCAACAAAACAAAAACAATGCAAAAAGAAAAAAGGAAAAAAAAATATACCATGTTGGGTGAAATTGCCTGCAACCCAGAGTCTGTCATGATACATGGTTAATTAACATTGATGAGTTGCCATGGCACATCACAATTATGCTAAGTCCCACAGAGGTTCTTGGAGGAATCTGCAATTCAGGTAATGCATGTGATGGACTTTCCAACCCTTCTAAACCCACTGAATTGATTATCATGAAAGAGGGCTACAACAATGAGATTTGCATGCCTGTGGAGTACTTTCATTGAGTTATGGATTGTTCTACAAGAAGAAAACAAACTCTAACAGTGAAAAAAAGATAGCACCATAAATCTTTTTTTTGGTGCGAGATTATCTAAAATCACAGAAACCGATCACGTCTAAAGCAGAAATAAACAAGGCAATTAACAAAACCTGTCAGCAAAAAAGAAAAAAAAGAACACAATATGTCACTCAGATAATCACAAATCTCAATCAACCTTATTAATATAAGGCTCAGCCATCCCCAAAATGTAAGTTTCAGCTCAAAACACCCCGCAGATCATGTATTATACCATGTTGTAAATACCTGTAAGGGTGGATCGCCTACAGTGGTTCAGGCTGCAGGGTTGCCGAAAGACTAAAGAAACGTTATCAGCAAGATTGTAGAAAACTGTACATTTCTCATCTATTACCACCCACTGCAACTTATACCAACGACGTAAATAAGCGCAGTTACAATAGCAAAATATGTGGGAGAGCGTTGCTATAATGTGACTATATTGTATTGCAATAGGTAGCACTTCACAGTCAATACCAAATCAAAACTAGTTAGCACATCATTTGTAATAGAAAGAATTTAATGACAATTTCTGGTTATGGTTACACTTAAAATAGTTTCAAAATAGATGTATGAGATGATAAAAACTTATACCATTAATCGTACCCAGCATGAATAGAAGGTTACCTGAGGGATAGAAAGTGAGAAAGAGGGAGAGAGGCTTTCAAAAAGAGAAGAGAGAAAGAGCAAAGAAGCCACAGGCCACAGGTGTATAAAATCAAGCACCTAGGCATGCAGACTGCTTCAACAAACATTTGTGAAAGAATGGGTCGCTCTCAGGAGCTCAGTAAATTCAAGCGTGGTATGGTGATAGGTTGCCACCTGTGTAATAAGTTTTATGCTCCCAACTTTGTGGGAACAGTTTGAGGATGGCCCCTTCCTGTTCCAACATGACTGCGGACCAGTGCACAAAGCAAGGTCCATAAAGACATGGATGAGCGAGTTTGGTGTGGAGGAACTTGACTGGCCTGCATAGAGTCCTGACCTCAACCTGATAGAACATGGGATGAATTAGAGCGGAGACTGCGAGCCAGGCCTTCTCGTCCAACATCAGTGCCTGACCTCACAAATGCGCTTCTAGAAGAATGGTCAAAAATTCCCATAAACACACTCCTTAACCTTGTGGAAAGCCTTCCCAAAAGAGTTGAAGCTGTTATAGCTGCAAAGGGTGGGCCAACTCCATATTAAACCCTACAGATTAAGAATGGGATGTCATTAAAGTTCATGTGCATGTAAAGGCAGGCGTCCCAAAACTTTTGGAAATATAGTGTATCTTTAAATGCAAATGAGCTGCTGCTCCCCACCCCACTTTCCAGAAGAGGGCAGAGCCTTTACAGCTCTTACCTCGGAATACTCTGCCAAAAACTAAGGGTGTGTTCACACTTTGTATTTCACCTTCAGTTCACTTGGTTTGTTTTGTGTGGACCAAAAAAAAAAAAAAAAAACATTTCGTCCTGGTCCGCTTAGTTTTCAGATTGGCATTTTTATCACCAAACCTAAAGGCATAGAGATATGTTCACAACCTGATTGGTCGGTTTTTATGACACATTGCCTATTTAAAGAGGGAACTTACCGAACATCCAAAACAATGCTGTGTGCTGGGATAAATGCGCTCTTTGTATGTGCGTAGCCTGCATATGATGATATTTTGACCAGCTGAGAACTTGTGAAGAGCTTATAAAATGTGTAAAGGAGTCAAAACAGCGTCAGGAATCCCTCCATCACACACACAAACGAAGATCTGCTGCGAGGAAACGTGGTTCTGATGCCTGTACCGAACTGTGATGGTAACATCATGACTATGACGAAAAAAAAACAATATGCGTGAGCATTCTGTCCTTTTTAGGGTTTCATCTTCCTGTTTTTGGTTCGTTTACATGCCTTTGGTCCGTGTTGCATTCATATAGTCAAACCGCACCAGAGTTCGTTTGGAAGCGGACCGAGACCCATCTTTTCAGTGGTCTCGGTCCACTTGTTTGGTGCGTACCAGGGTTCGGATGGCAGTGTTCACACTTATTCAAATGAACCGCACTAACAGGGAAATCACACCAGGGTTCTTTTTAATCAAACCAAACATGTGAACACACCCTAAAACATCTGTTTGGCTTTGATTACCATCACGCTCACATGATATTGCAGTTCTTCATCATCATGAAAGTTCATTATCTGCATGCGGTTATGTCTGTGAACGTAAACAGCAAGTAAAGAAGTTGCATGTGTATATTAGATCTGTGTATTAAAGTGAAAGCAGCCTAATATACAGTACCTACTGCTATATATACTGTTAATATGAATCAAACAACAAAAGACAAACAGAAAATCACTCACTGCTCTTTAATAAAAATAAATTTCTTGAATGCTGCTGTTAAATGGCGAGGAGATAAACATGGACTGTGTACAGCTCACTCAGGACGGGGTCTATGCTAATAGAGACAGAGCGCATTTAGGCCACGCCCACACAACAATCCAACCCTCTCCATTGACTTTGTATTGCGTGAAGCTGCCTTCTTGTCATTTCTTGCTTCTAACAAAAGACAGAACAATGCCCAAAAGCTGCTGTGTGACAGGGTGTACAGCAAACAAGCTAAAAAAAACCAGAATTACATTTTTATAAGCTACCGAACCGTAAAAGCCAGCCTTTAAGGAGACAAAAGTGGATACAGGCAATAAGACGTGAAGCATCAGCAGGAAGAATGGGTAAATTGTTGGATCCTGACACTCAGTATGCCTACGTGTGCCTCTCAGGTTCACATAGGGTGGTGAAATAATCTTTTGACATGTTTAAAAATAATGAATGGAGTGGGTGGATTTTTACCATTATAGGGTGGTTGTGTACACACACTGCCGACACACATTTATGTTCAAACACCATGTAAAAGTGAATTTTGCATAATAGGTCCCCTTTAAAATCCAAAAATAAATAAATAAAAGAAATTGAATGATTCACTAAAATGCTGAAAATTGCTCTTTAAAGAGCAGTTTCCTGGGCTTACTCTGTATGAAAACAACCCTTTCACGAGTTCACACTTACATATAATTTATAGAGAGTAAATTTAAATGCGTATTTGGCGTGCTGTCCGGGGGGAGGGCTTCGAGCTCGGAATTTGGCCCGAACCCAGAGTACCCACCGTGTATGTAAGTGGTTAGAACTAAAAAAAAGAGAAAAAAAAAGTGGAGAAGGGGTGGTGGAGGGATGCTGATAAACTGTCAACAAAACGGAGGTAAGACTGCTGCGTATATATACGCCTCTTATGTTGATTAGCTGAGTGCGCTCCACCTGTGTCAATTATCTGAACGTGCTCCTCCCGAACCTTGTTAATAAAACATCTTTTGTTATGTGGACACATTCTTGAATAATGCACAAATTCTGTATGCTGCATGATGGCAGTGAAATTATGGCCCTCTACAGAGCGCCATCCATACAGAAATGATTTATTGTGTCTGATGTGGAAGAAAAAGGCCAACACAAAGCCAGACCTGAATCCCAGCGAACACGTTGGGATGAAGTGGAACAGCATGTCAGGCTGCATCACACATCACACTGATGCTCCCATGTCTTGTTGAACATTTAAAACACGGCAAAAAAAGCATTAATCCCTCCCTTTGCAGCCATAACAGCTTACACTCTTCTTGGAAGGCTTTCCACTAAATGTTGGAACATGGATAGGGATTTGTGCCCATTCAGAGCATCAGCAAGGTATGGCATGCCACTGAGGATGGGCAAATGTTGGCTTGTCCTAACAGACTGGCTGATTGAGCTTAAGTTTAACGCACATTCAGATGGAACCGCCAGGGGGAGACCGTGAACTTGAATTACTTGTGTCAAAATTGAAATGACTTGGTATAGGAGCCTAAATCATTGGTTTGATGTTGAAAGGAACTGAAATAAGACGTCCCCAACGCATCATGACAAGTAATTATACCGTTATCAATGTCAAAAGTTTGAACATATTAGTAGACTATTTGGCTTTATTTATTATTAGTAGCCTATATTAGGCTTTTAAGAACCAAACAACATCTATCAAATTGCATACAATGTGAGCTCTGAATTAATCGCATTTCATATAAAAAATAAATAAAAGGATTTCCAAGTACGCCTTGATTCTTTTTGTTTCATTACCTCGTGCTCACACAGCATCTGCGTGCGACCAGAAGTCATCTTTCAATCTGCGTGGCACACCTGGCGCGCTCTGAATTACATATGCAGAATAGATTACTCAAATTTCGTATTAAAAAGAGAGACCTGTATTTGAAAGGACTGGTCCCTTCGTTTCCTCTCAGAGCCGCGTGTTCACAGCATCTGCTCATGTGTGCGCGCGACTTCTCTTTTGGCACGCGCTGCGCACTTGGCAGCGACACTCAGAGGAGTGAGGTGTGTGTAACCAAGAGCTAAAATTGGTTTCGTGATGAGGAAAAGTGAAGGAACAAGCCGTTGCGGTCTGTTCTCCTGTCTTGTTTGAAGGAACACAGGGCTCATCTTTCCTTATCAGGGAAGACAATCGAAGAATATCCGGAACACTTTTTGCGCCAAGAAACTCAATAATTTTACCATTTTTTTCTCGAAAGGGAACATGGTAGATTGAACATTAATACAAAAAAAGAAAAGAAACAATATTTAAATCGAGCTTAAAATTTTCCCAATAGGAATGGATTCGCTCATCACTTCCACTGACTTCCAAAGTAACTGGACAAACAACTCCATCGCACAAAATGAAACCGAGATATACTGGAACCAGTTTGTGCAACCGGTTTGGAGAATAGTGCTCTGGGCAGTGGCTTACAGCACAATTGTCATTGTCTCCGTGGTGGGCAATGTCACGGTAATATGGATCATTTTGGCGCACAAACGAATGAGAACCGTGACGAACTATTTCCTTGTGAACTTGGCGTTCGCTGAAGCGTCAATGTCCGCATTCAACACCGTTATAAACTTTGTTTACTCCGTGCACAACGAGTGGTATTTCGGACTCTATTACTGCCGTTTCCACAACTTCTTTCCTATAGCCGCCGTCTTCGCTTCTATATATTCCATGACCGCGATTGCGCTCGACAGGTAAGTTCCTTCATTACCATTCACACAATGGCACGCGCTAGGAGCGCGGATCTCAGCAGTGCGCGTGAGGGAATATTGGGTTTTCGTTGACTGGCTGCGCTTGTGCCTGTTCTGTCGTTGCGCAAAATTTTAAAAAAAATTACAAAATATAGGAAGGGCATCAAATATAAACGTGTTCAAAATGTAAATGACAATTTGTTTCTCGTAAAGTAGCCCATTACAAAAATTACCATAGTTTCCTCCCGATTCTAAAACATAACAGTGGTAATTTCTTATCAGCCACCCCGTCTAGGAGGGTCTAATTTTATATTCAGTTCAATATTTTTTACTTCACAAATCTAAAAACATTATAGATAGGTATTCAACATAATACAATGTCACAGATCACTATTTTCTAGAGAAAGCAAATCAGACCAATAACCTCAAAATTAGTTCGACTGACTGAATCTTCAAATGTTTATATTTAGATTTAAAAAAAAATGAAGAACAAAAGCATTGATCAAATTCGTTGAGATGAGATTTTGTGCCATCTTATGTAAAGAGAGAGAGACAAATATTGTCCCAGGGGCATCTTACCCACATCTTAAAAAGAAAAGGTTCTATAACCCTAAACGGTTCTGTCAGGCATTTCATATAGAACCTTTTAGGGGTTCTCATCAAGTCATCATGGGATCATTTTAGGGATTTAGTTTTAATTAATTCATTTTTTATTTTAATTAAATTTTATTAATTAAACAGCTCGCAAACATACTTTATCAGTAAAAATGAAATAACCTGTTAAAAATGAAAAATAATACGCAAATTATTTAAGACATTTTTCCATATAAAACCATTTGGCATAAATTATCATTTAAATTGAGTCAAGAACTAAACCCCATTGGACCTTTTTTCTAAGAGTGTGCCCTACTATTGCCAGAAACTATGGTTACAATGGATATAGTTATTGTTGCTAACGTTTAGCAATGTTTAGTTCTGCCTTCACAATGCAAACACAAGTGTAAAATTGTAGCTTTTTTCAGGTCCATATTAGGAATGATCACAGCATAGATGGCAAAGGTCATTTGTCTGTGATGTAATATGATGATAGATGATAGTTACTTGTCATGCCACTCATAGTCATCGTTTAGAAACCTTAATTTCTTTTGTGTGTGTGTGGTTGAGAGGTGATGAGGTAATTGTAAGAGTGCCATGTCTGCCTCCTTTCTTCATTCATCAGTTACCAGCAGCATAAAGAATTATTCACAAGAAGGCCCAGATTTCAGTTAACGTCTGATCTTTCATCACGCTGTTCTAACTGTAAGATGTCATGTTTCCCACCTTTTGGCACAGCACAGTTAATATCATAAAAACATGCATGCTTACATTTATCTACATGCAGAAACATGAACTTCTTTCAAATTCCATTACCTGAGAGACCTGTAGGGGAGATGGAGGGCAGTCTTTTTGTGTGTTCAGGTCCTTTACAGGAAATATTTGTCAAAGCACTAATAGGTTATTTATCTTAGAAAGATTCTTTTGAGAAAAAAAAAAGCCAAGATTACATTCTCTCTAGACATACGCATGCACAGCAAATTAATCATGGGTTTACAAACAAATAGCTGAAAGCCTTGGTTTTTCTTATAAAGAAGACATTTACAGAGCCTAGAGCTTTTCATTAAGCACTCCAAGTAGTTCTAGGAGTAGAGCATGTTTTATCTTAGCCCAGTTTTAAGTGATTTCTGTCATGCAGTGATTTGATTATTATCAACTAATGGGCAATATGAGGTTGGAAAATTGAATTATGCCTAAAGATGTAATGTAGAATTAAAATTTAATTAGCATTCTCAGAATACTTGGTTCCTGACAAACCTCAAATTATTTTACATTAGATGAAAGAGTTAAGTCAGTATGAAATGAAAATTCCCCTTTTTTTCTAAATGCATTTTATTGATCATATTGTGATCCTCCAACGATTCATTCATGCATTTAATGATTTTTTTTTTACCTAATAATTTTTAATTGAAAATTCATAACTCGATCTACAGTAAAAATTACAGAATTCTCTCTGGTTATGTTCTTTAATCCTTTAGTCTGCTTAAACCCCACCCCTTTCTTACAATTATGCTGCCTTCATGTGCTATCGGGAATTTCCTACTTCCCTTCTTCTGCTGCTACAGCCCATCTGCTTCAAAGTTCCATGTGTTGTGCGTTCAGAGATACTCTTCTGTAGACATCGGTTGTAACGAGTGGTTATTTGAGTTACTGTTGCCTTTCTATCAACTCAGACCGGTCTGGCCATTCTCCTCTGACCTCTGGCATTTTCCCCACAGAGCTGCCACTCAATGGATATTTTCTCTTTTTTGGATCATTCTCTGTAAACCCTAGAGATGATTGTGTGTGAAAATCCCAGTAGATCAGCAGTTTCTGAAATACTCAGACCAGCCCGTCTGGCACCAACAAACATGCCACATTCAAAGTCACTTAAATCACCTTTCTTCCCTATTCTGATGCTCAATTTGAACTTCAGTGGATCGTCTTGACCATGGGTGCATCTCAATCAGCTCTCTAATCAGTGTCTCAATGTGTAGTGAGCCAGGGTCCTTACTGTTCTTACCAGTGCCTGAATTCGTGTACACAATATACAGATTCACAACCTAGGGAATCTAGAGCTGTGACGCACACCATGTCTATAAGCTTAAATGCATTGAGTTGCTGCCATGTGATTGGCAGATTAGATATTTGTGTTAACAAGCAGGTGTAAATTGGCCAGTAAGTGTATATATATAAATAAATTATATTTATATTTCTAACATTTATTTACATGGATATTACTTCTTATCTTCTTCATCCAGTAAAACCCATATGCATAATTATTGCACAATCCTAGGCACGTTGGCTGATGTGTTTTGCTTGCCCAGATTTCAGCTCTGTTGCTCTGTTTGAGTCATTAACACATGCAGACGCGTGTACATTCACAAACAGCAGCAGGACTGTCACCTCTGTGCAGACAGATCACTTGGGCTAAACTGCAGTGTGTGACATAATTGTGTTACGTGCTTTAGTAGCAACGAACGATTGCCTCTTTCAAATATAACATCTCACATTCTCTCTTGTCTCACTTATCAGTTGTTTTTACTTTTCATTTCTTGCATTTAAACACATGTAGACCTAAAAGTGCTGACAATCACACACACCTCAAAGTCAAGCTGTGACGGCATGCTAAAGAGCATTTGTGTGCTGGTGAAACGGCACATGGCTCAGAGGCTCAAACTGTCATGTGTAGCAGGAATAGGAATCCTAATAAAAATACATGACTAAAGCTAAATTTGAAAGAAAACACTGCAAGCATCAAATTGAGTAACCACACTGTCCATCTCCACTCCCTCTAGCATGTTGTAGTTATTGATTTAGCCCTGCCGTTGTTCAGACCGATGATCTGTTGCCCTGAGCTCCACTTATGTCAAACAGATGTGCTTGAATGTATGTCGGTGCTGTGTCTGACCTCTTCACCTGCTGGAGAGTGTGCCATGAGTTCATTGTCAGTTCCTCATTTACTCACTTATCTTTTCTGGCACTGTATGTAATAAATATTATTGTCTATCACGTTTAAGCTTAAAGGGATAGTTCACCCAAAAATGAAATTCTATCATTAATTAATCACCCTCATGTCATTCCAAACCAGTAAGACCTTATTAAGATATTTTTGATGAAAGCAATTTAATTAACACTTCAAGGTCCAGAAAGTTAGGGAAAACATTGTTAAAGTAGTCCATGTGACTCCAGTGGTTCAACCTTAATTTAATGAAGCGATGAGAATACTTTCTGTGTGCAAAAACAAACAAAAATAATGTTTTACGGGTTTGGAATGACATGAGGGAAATTAATGACAGTATTTTCATTTTTGGGTGAACTATCCCTTTAAGTGTGTGCGCCTGGTGTTGGTTCAGCTATAAGGTTTTCCCATTATCAGTTGAGTGGAAGTTCTCTCATTTTACTAAATTATTAAATTTACTAAATTTTATTTTCAAATTTTAAATTTAATTTACTATATTTCAAAGAATTTTAAAGCAATAGTTCACCCGGAAATGAACATTTTATAATAATTTACTCACCTATATTTTTCTAAACCTGTATGAACAAAAAATGTATTTTGAAGAATATTCTGTGCACTCATTTCTGTAATGAAAGTGAATGGCGACTGGATCTGTCATACTCCAGAATGACCAAAAATGCACCATAAAAGATGAACTGGTAATGTTCCCCCCTTCCAAAAGGTCTAAAAATGCATGCCAAAAGTCATATAGACTGCAAAAATGGCACATTAAAACTATTAATTGCCAGATACCATGGGCTTTTGCATGTGACAAAACCAAATTGCTGTCAGAGGTGTCAAATTTGATTTGAACGGAAAAATTCCAGTGAATAACAACAGATTTAGTCTGTTCTTCACGCAGAGCTGTCATATTGCTTCAGAAGTTGACAAATTAACTATTTTCACAATGCTTATATGGTGCTTTTTTGTCATTTTGAAGCTTGAACTAATCTTTTTCCTTTCACTTTTATTACAGAGCAGTCAATATCCTGCATGCTGTTCTATATAATAAAAGTGAAAGATTCATATTTATACAGTAGTCACTTATTTGTGTTCCACAGAATAATATGGTTTTAGAACATTGTGAATACAAGAATTTATCATTTCAATGTGACATTGGTTTTCTTAACAACAACAACCACAAAAAAAAGAAATATTCTGTGTGCATAAATATTCAATCCATGCAGGGACTCTTTGCACAGCAGAAAAACAATTGTCTTAACAAGGACACAGCTGCCTAACAATTGGCCTGAACCTATAATTTATTAAAATAAATTGATCATTATTCAGGTTGTGAATCTAAAAGACAGCTGCGAATACAGTGCATCCTGAAAGTATTCACAGCGCTTAACTTTTTCCACAGTTTGTTATGTTACAGCCTTATTCCAAAATGGATTCAATTCATAATTTTTTTCTACAAACAATACCCCATAATGACAATGTGAAAGAAGTTTGTTTGAATTCTTATCAAATTTATTAAAAATAAAACACACACACAAAAAAAAAAAAATCACATGTACATAAGTATTCACAGCCTTTGCTCAATACTTTGTTGAAGCACCTTTGGCACCAATTACAGCCTCAAGTCTTTTTGAGTATGATGCTACAAGCTTGGCACACCTATTTTTGGGCAGTTTCTCCCATTCTTCTTTGCAGGACCTCTCAAGCTCCATCAGGTTTGATGGGGAGCGTTGGTGCACAGCCATTTTCAGATCTCTCCAGAGATGTTCAATCGGGTTCAAGTCTGGGCTCTGGCTGGGCCACTCAAGGACCTTGGCTGTGTGCTTAAGGTTGTTGTCCTGTTGGAAGATGAACCTTCGCCCCAGTCTGAGGTCCAGAGCGTTCTGGAGCAGGTTTTCATCAAGGATGTCGCTGTACATTGCTGCATTCATCTTTCCCTAGATCCTGACTAGTCTTCCAGTTCCTGCTGCTGAAAAACATCCTCACAGCATGATTTTGCCACCACCATGCTTCACTGTAGGGATGGTATTGGCCAGGTGATGAGCGGTGCCTGGTTTCCTCCAGACATGACGCTTGCCATTCAGGCCAAAAAGTTCAATCTTTGTTTCATCAGACCAGAGAATTTTGTTTCTTGTGGTCTGAGAGTCCTTCAGGTGCCTTTTGGCAAACTCCAGGCGGCCTTTTACTGAGGAGTGGCTTCCGTCTGGCCACTCTACCATACAGGCCTGATTGGTGGAGTGCTGCAGAGATGGTTGTTCTTCTGGAAGGTTTTCCTCTCTCCACAGAGAAACGCTGGAGCTCTGTCAGAGTGACCATCGGTTCTTGGTCACCTCCCTGACTAAGGCCCTTCTCCCCCGATCGCTCAATTTGGCTGGGCGGCCAGCTTTAGGAAGAGTCCTGGTGGTTCCAAACTTCTTCCATTTACGGATGATGGAGGCCACAGTGCTCATTAGGACCTTCAATGCTGTGGAAATTTTTCTGTACCCTTCCCCAGATCCGTGCCTCGATACAATCCTGTCTCGGAGGTCTACAAACAATTCCTTGAATTTCATGGCTTGGTTTGTGCTCTGACATGCATTGTTAACTGTGGGACCTTATATAGACAGGTGTGTGCCTCTCCAAATCATGCATAATCAACTGAATTTACCACAGGTGGACTCCAATCAAGTTGTAGAAACATTTCAAGGATGATCAGTGTAACCAGGATGCACCTGAGCTCAATTTTGAGTGTCATGGCAAAGGCTGTGAATACTTATGTACATGTGATTTTTTCGTTTTTTATTTTTAATAAATTTGCAAAGATTTCAAACAAACTTCTTTCACGTTGTCATTATGGGGTACTGTTTGTAGAATTGAGGAAAAAAAAAAAAATGAATTTAATCCATTTTAGAATAAGGCTGTAACATAACAAAATGTGGAAAAAGTGAAGCGCTGTGAATACTTTCCGAATGCACTGTATTAACTAGAGCATTCCAGGAATTTGAAGACTGGGGAGGAAATACATTTTTATTGGTCAGGAAAGTTTGTTCCTCAAAACTCTCTGCACAAACCAGACAGAGACTTATTAATGAAGTCACTGAGAGGCCTTTTGAGGTTCTTTTGAGAGTGTATGACCACACATTTTGTTAATATTGGAATTCAGAATGGGAGTCTTTATATTTTTCAAGGCATTATATATGTGTGGCTAAAACCATAAGAAAAATGCACACCAGACACAGATTCTAAGGAAAACAAAGCAATGTCTGACAAAACCTGACCTTCAATACCATCTCACAGTCTGAAAGTGGTACATGGAGTATGGCATGGTTTCTCTCAGCTGTTAAATAATTCCTGCCACAAGTGTATTCATTGTCCATATAACTGATAACTGGAACAGATTTATTATTGCAGAGCTCATATCACAATTTTATTGTCTGTTGTACTATAGCACAAACCCAAAACTAATAACCGCACAAATCCACTATAGGTACTCAATAGATTTGTATGCTGTGTGTGTGTGTGTGTTGGGGGGATTTACTGTCTGGGCTTCATTCCGTTTTATAATGATACAGCTCCATATTGGAGCAAATGATTTAAGAGGATTTATCTAGATACCACTGAGACCTTTGTGTGCTGGACGGAGACGTACGTATATGTGTGTGTGTGTGTGTGTGTGTGTACATGATGAAGTCACTGATGTGTTGACAGCTTAAATTGTTGAGAGTGCAAAGCAGCACAATATCTCTTGCTTTCAAGCACAGCTCGAACGGCAAAGTATGAATGAAGATCACGGTGGGGAAATATGTGAGGTTGTAAATGTGAAACGTGCGCTGAGAGCCAAATCCACAAGCAGAGAGGTTGTCTTAATTTACATCACCAAGGTTCTACTCTTAGAAGAAACGATTCTATAGGCCTAGCTGCCTATATACAGTGGGGAGAACAAGTATTTGATACACTGCCGATTTTGCAGGTTTGCCCACTTACAAAGCATGTAGAAGTCTGTAATTTTTATCATAGGTACACTTCAACTGTGAGATACGGAATCTAAAACACATTGTATGATTTTTAAGTAATTAATTTGCATTTTATTGCATGACAAGTATTTGATACATCAGAAAAGCAGAACTTAATATTTGGTACAGAAACCTTTGTTTGCAATTACAGAGATCATACGTTTCCTGTAGTTCTTGACCAGGTTTGCACACACTGCAGCAGGGATTTTGGCCCACTCCTCCATACAGACCATCCAGATCCTTCAGGTTTCGGGGCTGTCGCTGGGAAATACGGACTTTCAGCTCCCTCCAAAGATTTTCTTTTGGGTTCAGGTCTGGAGACTGGCTAGGCCACTCCAGGACTTGAGATGCTTCTTACGGAGCCACTCCTTAGTTGCCCTGGCTGTGTGTTTCGGGTCGTTGTCATGCTGGAAGACCCAGCCACGACCCATCTTCAATGCTCTTACTGAGGGAAGGAGGTTGTTGGCCAAGATCTCGCGATACATGGCCCCATCCGTCCTCCCCTCAATACGGTGCAGTCGTCCTGTCCCCTTTGCAGAAAAGCATCCCCAAAGAATGATGTTTCCACCTCCATGCTTCACGGTTGGGATGGTGTTCTTGGGGTTGTACTCATCCGAGTGGAGTTTAGACCAAAAAGCTCTATTTTTGTCTCATCAGACCACATGACCTTCTCCCATTCCTCCTCTGGATCATCCAGATGGTCATTGGCAAACTTCAGACGGGCCTGGACATGCGCTGGCTTGAGCAGGGGGACCTTGCGTGCGCTGCAGGATTTTAATCCATGACGGCGTAGTGTGTTACTAATGGTTTTCTTTGAGACTGTGGTCCCAGCTCTCTTCAGGTCATTGACCAGGTCCTGCCGTGTAGTTCTGGGCTGATCCCTCACCTTCCTCATGATCATTGATGCACCACGAGGTGAGATCTTGCATGGTGCCCCAGACCGAGGGAGATTGACCATCATCTTGAACTTCTTCCATTTTCTAATAATTGCGCCAACAGTTGTTGCCTTCTCACCAAGCTGCTTGCCTATTGTCCTGTAGCCCATCCCAGCCTTGTGCAGGTCTACAATTTTATCCCTGATGTCCTTACACAGCTCTCTGGTCTTGGCCATTGTGGAGAGGTTGGAGTCTGTTTGATTGAGTGTGTGGACAGGTGTCTTTTATACAGGTAACGAGTTCAAACAGGTGCAGTTAATACAGGTAATGAGTGGAGAACAGGAGGGCTTCTTAAAGAAAAACTAACAGGTCTGTGAGAGCCGGAATTCTTACTGGTTGGTAGGTGATCAAATACTTATGTCATGCAATAAAATGCAAATTAATTATTTAAAAATCATACAATGTGATTTTCTGGATTTTTGTTTTAGATTCCGTCTCTCATAGTTGAAGTGTACCTATGATAAAAATTACAGACTTCTAAAAGCTTTGTAAGTGGGCAAACCTGCAAAATCGGCAGTGTATCAAATACTTGTTCTCCCCACTGTAACCTTAAACGATTCTGTTAGGTGCTTCATAGAGCATTTTAGGAGTTCCCATCATGGGATCCTTGTATGAATTTAGTTTTAATTACTTTTGTTTTAATTCAGTTTTAGTTTTAATTAAATGCTTTAAATTAAACCGCTCGTAAACATACTTTATCACTATAAAAAAAATTAAATGACCCATTAAACATGAAAGTATTATGCAATCATTTAAGACATTTCTCCTTATATAGAACCTTTTTAGCAAAAAGTGTTCTTTAAAATTTAATCATATATATATATATATGATCCCAATTGAACCAAAGTTCTATATAGATCCCAACTGAACCTTTTTTAAGAATGCTAAGAAAGTGATTACAATCTTTTCTCTCTGAAAAGAATGAATTGTTGGAGATAAGGCTTTTTATAGTAAGAAAAATTATTTTTTAAATTATTTTTTATTTTTTATAAATGCTATTTAATGAGACATAAAACATTAAAATTAACATTAAATTAACAAATGCATTTGAATTAACTTTCATTAATTTGATTACATAAAATACATTTTCCTTAACCATGACAGAAACATTTGGAACACGCAATATTTACAGAACCACAAAAGTATGGACATTAATTTGAATTTTTTTTTTTTTCATAATTTATATTTTGGGTTAATTTAGAATATTCACAATTTTGTATTATGTATTAAATAATAGTTAATTTTAAGTTCAACCGGAAATAAGCTTAAAGTAAAAAAAAAGAAAGAAAAGAAAACAAAAAAGATGTGGTGCTTTCAGCACATCTGTCTTGTTCTTCTTCCACAGATATATGGCCATCATTCATCCCCTGCAGCAGAGGATGTCTGCAACACAGACGAAGGTGGTCATCGGAGTCATCTGGGTTCTGGCTCTTCTGCTGGCCTTCCCCCAGTATTACTACTCTGACACGGACCAGCTGCCGGGCAGGGTGGTCTGCTACATCGACTGGCCTGAGTACACTCTCATGGACTTCAAAAAGATGTAAGCATCTCAACATGCTTATCGCCCATGCTGCATTTTGCTGATATTGGAAAATATTTAGGTTTAATAGTTGCTTCAGAGATTTATGGCTGTATGTGCAGAGAATTTCTTTTCCAGATTGAATTTCACCAACGGATATTGCTGAAAATATTACCTTTATGACTCTCTAATTTGGAGTAATCAAAAATCAGTGCTGCTTTTCCCTTAAGTGTTTACTTATATAACAACAGAGAGGAGCTTTATTACAAAGAAAACATTAAACACAGGAAAGTCATGGTCCTAAGAGAGAGACAAATAAAACTTGCAAGACTATTAAAGCAAACATAATTGGAAATCTTGCCCAAGGGTAAATACAATTACTTTACAAGAGCAGACGCTAATGACTATTACTCCTCCAAACTGTGGGGTATACGCTCAAAACGTTGGCTTGTATGCAGATTGGCATTAATCTGAAGTGTTGAGGTCTAATATAAAGTGCTGTGAAAATGGTGCACAAAGCTGTCGGGTTCAGTCCAGCAAGTCCATTAGAAGCCGAGATCATTCTGCAAAGAGTTTTCATGGGTGTCACTTTGTTTTAAAATGCGGTGAGGACAGTTGTGGTGGTGGGGGAAGGGAGGATGCACAGATGTGCCTGTTATGATGTCACAAATCCGCTTAACTCACAAAATACGATTATACACAAATAACTCTGCTAAACAGAGAACTGTTTTGATAAATAGTGCATGTGATGTACTGATCCAGATATCAGGTATCTATTGTGGAGTATTTGCTTATTTCCAAGTTAAAACTGAAAAGTAAATTGAAACATTAAGATTAGAAATGTGCAAAAGTCATTTAAACAGCTCTTGATAGATTATTGCAATCGAAACGTGATATATTAGTGTGTGTGTGTCTGAGAACTGTGTGCTGGAGAGAACAATGACGCTGCCACTTAGTTGTAAACAACTACAATGAGCACTTAGCAAAACAATAACAAGTTCCAGAACTGGATTATTACTCATTATAACACTTGAACACACTAAAACTAAATAAAAACCTCTGCTCAACAATTCGAGATTCTTCTTCTTTATTAGATATATCACTGCAGTTATCTTTGCAGAGAAAGACACCATACAAAAGTGGTGTTACTGCCATTTATCACCTGCTTTAAAAGCGTAATTTCTCTTTATCTCTCTCTCTTCGGTCTCTTTTAGTTTCTTTGTTGGATCTTTGTTACATTTCAATCACCCGTTTTTGCCTCTCCCTCATATTTTGTCCGACATTTATAACTTTCTGGTGTACTTGTTATATTCCTCCTACTCTTCCTTTACTGATGTGAGTGAGAACTTTCTTAGGCAACAGAGATGTTCCCTTAAGCACCCCACCATCTCTCTCCGTCTCTCTTACTCACTAAAACTCATTTCACATTTTCCCCAAACTCCCCTCTTCCATTACCGTGCCTTTCACACCAGTTGAGATGTGATATAAGACCTTTTTGCTGGTGTTTCTACCAAGGGTATGGAAGATAACACATCAATTTTTCTGCCGTACAACGTATTTCTCTATAATTCACACTTAACTGCAAGAAACATTAATCAATCTAACCCCCGATTTCACAGACAAGGCTTAAGCCCAGACTAAAATGCATGTTTGAGCAGTTTTCACTGAAAGCAACTTGTGTACTGACATATACTATATTGCCAAAAGTATTGGGACACCCCTTCAAACCATTGAATTCAGGTGTTCCAATCACTTCCATGGCCACAGGTGTATAAAATCAAGCACCTAGGCATGCAGACTGCTTCAACAAACATTTGTGAAAGAATGGGTCGCTCTCAGGAGCTCAGTGAATTCAAGCGTGGTACCGTGATAGGTTGCCACCTGTGCAATAAGTCCATTTGTGAAATTTCCTCACTACTAAATATTCCACTGTCAACTGTTAGTGGTATTATAACAGAGTGGAAACAATTGGGAACAACAGCAAATCAGCCATGAAGTGGTAGGCCACGTAAAATCACAGAGCGGGGTCAGTGCATGCTGAGGTGCACAGTGCGCAGAAGTCAGCCAACTTTCTGCAAAGTCAATAGCTACAGACCTCCAAACTTCGTGTGGCCTTCAGATTAGCTCAAGAACAGTGCATAGAGAGCTTCATGGAATGGGTTTCCATGGCCGACCAGCTGCATCCAAGCCTTTATGCAAAGATTGGGATGCAGTGGTGTAAAGCACACCGCCACTGGACTCTAGAGCAGTGGAGACGCGTTCTCTGGAGTGACGAATCACGCTTCTCTGTCTGGCAATCCGATGGACGAGTCTGGGTTTGGCGGTTGCCAGGAGAACGGTACTTGCCTGACTGCATTGTGCCAAGTGTAAAGTTTGTGGTGTGGGGTTGTTTTTCAGGGGTTGGGCTTGGCCCCTTAGTTCCAGTGAAAGGAACTCTTAATGCTTCAGCATACCAAGACATTTTGGACAGTTTCATGCTCCCAACTTTGTGGGAACAGTTTGGGGATGCCCCCTTCCTGTTCCACATGACTGCGCACCAGTGCACAAAGCAAGGTCCATAAAGACATGGATGAGCGAGTTTGGTGTGAAGGAACTTGACTGACCTGCACAGAGTCCTGACCTCAACCCGATAGAACCCCTTTGGGATGAATTAGAGCGGAGACTGCGAGCCAGGCCTTCTCGTCCATCATCAGTGCCTGACCTCACAAATGCGCTTCTAGAAGAATGGTCAAAAATTCCTATAAACACGCTCCTTAACCTTGTGAAGCTTGTTGAAGCTGTTATAGCTGCAAAGGGTGGGCCAACTCCATATTAAACCCTACAGATTAAGAATGGGATGTCATTAAAGTTCATGTGCATGTAAAGGCAGGCGTCCCAAAACTTTTGGCAATATAGTAATCTTAAAATATGTCACTGCCATTGTTTTGTCTCAAGATTCACACCAGTAATGTTTTTTCTAAGGCACATTTATAAAAGCTATTTAAATGTCCTAATTGAACTAAGGCCTAATCCTAGCTTAATCTAAACCCTGTCTGTGAAACCAGGCCTAAATCTCTATTGTTATCTCATTTTACACTAAAAACACTTTTACACTACCGCTTCCGCTTATTCACCATGTTAAAATGAATTAGTAATGAATGTATACACACACACACAAGTGACCGGCAATATATCTGAAAGAAAAACATAGTATGTTTAATACAGATAATTAACCTATATAATTATGTAATAATTATAAAATAATTCTTTCAGACAAAATCATTAATAAGCGCAAATTTTACAGAAAAAGTGCGTAAAGATTAAAGTCGTTCTGATTGGAATACATCACATCCGGTTGCACTGTTGCATACAGTCTAGCCACAAAATTTAAAATATTTCAACGCACCCTATAAGCTCACATTGGATCTGAAAATTCAGCATTCGCATAAGGTCAGAACTCCATACAGCTCCCATACTATTCTCCATTGGAAATGAATAACTTCCTGTCAGTTGTGTGTCAGAGCTGGTGGAAAAAGCGGCTTACATGCTCATCCGCCCTGAAATTACAGTCGCCCTCATTATCCTTTTCATTCCATTCCTTTCCCGCAACTCTCCCGAAAAAGTCATGTTTTGTAAATAAGGGGCGAGTGTCTCGACAAAATCCAAACACAAGTAGTCACATGAGACACGTTTGAAATGCATGTTAATACCAGGTGGAAATCCTAATGCATCTCGTCTGACCACTTGTGATCGGGTCACCGAAAACCCATCTTAAAACCAGATGTAAATTTGGACTTGTTTACAGGAATACATGCTGTAGTAGATTTATTGTTCTTGCCTCATTGGCAAATAGTTTTTTTTTTTTTTTGTGAGGATAAACATAACAAAATATTGTTAGATTTATGCATTAAACAAGGAAAAACCTTTTCTGGGAGGAAATAAGACTCAGTTGGGAAAGCCTGCCTCCTCAGTCTGACATAAGAGGTTGTCTTAACTAAACATTTTTCAATAATTTATAGAAATTGAAGAACTTTTAATATGATATACCTACCCTTAATTTGGGCAGTTAAACTAAAAAATAATTAATAGTAAGGTCTAATTAGTGCACCTTCTTTAGAAAATGTTTCAGAGTAAGGCATTCTAAAAGAGATGGGGGTTTTAAGAATCTTCAGGGATTTTTAACTGAAAACCAAGCTAAAAATACTGATTACATTTTTTTGTGTGCAATGTATACCAGTAACTTCTATCAGCATCATAATTCTCACAACCATGCAGGAAGTAAAAACTGAGCACAAGCCACACGAGGTTGGATGCACTCAGCAGGAGAACAAACTGTCTTCAGCACTGTAAGCAGTGTGCCATTCATCAACACCAGCTTAAAGATTTGACTCATACTAATGCAGTCATCTTGTTTGTTTTAAATGAGATACTTTAGTAGTGTTTAGTAGTTACTCATTTCAAAATTTTCTTCAGACCTCTACACAAATTTCACACACATAAATAAAATCATACTATACATAGCTTGTAGTGATTGATTGTAAATATCAAATTCATTCAACGAAAATAAATCCCCTTATATTCAAATGCTCTTTTGTAAATCCACGTTTTGAGTGTCATTGTCATCCATTCAGCAACGGATAGCATGCTTAACAATCACACCGTCCACGTCTGAATGGATGTAGCACTTATTATTTTTATAATGAAGCCATAATGACTTGTACAGATGGGTTAACCCTCTATGGTACGCAATATGATTTCAATGAGGAAAAAATTATTTGTGGTGTTTTTCCTGCTTAAAATTGGACACTATAATAATAACAATAAAAATTTTCATTAAAAAAAAAATTAAGTTTGTTGCCTCAAGGCAACATTGTACCACAACGGACAAATTGAAACATTTGACATTTTCATGTAGAAAAATAAAAATTTAAGAAAAATATATTTATTGAAAATATCAATTTCTTTAACCAGACACCTGAACAAACACATTTATCCAGTTTTTAATGTATTACAAATTTCATTTTTAATAAAAAGTAACATTTCAAATTCAGCTGTTGCTCTCAGGCAACATTGTACCATTGTGGAACACAAGTATTACCAAACCATCATATCAAGTTATCATATCCATCTTCATCCTCATCTTCATCTTCGATCTCACCCTCACTCTATCACTGCCGGATTGTCACTATGACCTCATCTTCCTCATTACAGTATGACACCTCATCCTCACCCTCATCACCTGGCAGTTGTGTTTTATACCTTTTTTAAGTGCTATAGAAAATATGCAGATCATAATATGTGCAGTTATAGTATGTGAATTACAATTCTTATAAGTGCATTACAAAATCATGCAAAAATGATAATGAATAATTCTAGCTCTTTTCCTTAGAAATATACTATATTTATATCCAACCTAGTGTGTCTGGTATGGCCTTATGCGATTCCATTATGGTACAATGTTGCCTTGAGGCAACACACAGTTTTTTATTTACTCTAAAACATTTGATGATATATAATGTAAAGTTCTTGTAAATACTTCTTTACTTACCAGTGAAGGTGACTCATATTTTTTGTGTGTGATTAACTGGACAGAAATTAGTGAAAAAATGCACTTTTCATTGGAGAAAATATGGAGCCATGTGACCTGTGCACATGTGCTGAAACAGGACACAAAATGGACCCCTGTGGGTCATGTGACCAATTTTTTTGCACTTTCATTGATTAGTATTTGAGTTCTTCTTCCCTGAGAAAGGTTTGACCAATAAATTGGTGTGTCATTTTATTAAAAATAAACTAAAATAGACTATGTTGCCTGGAGGCAACACCGTACCATAGAGGGTTAAGTGCGTCGAACTGAAACGAGACCTGTCTCGCTTCAACATAATAGATATGTCTGATTAGAAATTACATCAGGTCTGTTTTATAGCCCTTGAACTGGGTTTGAAGTGTTGCACAGCACACCGTCTCACTCTTATTCATGGCTTTGCTGTGCTGTGTGTTATAATAGACTGCAGACACATGCCAGAGTATAAATAGTCCGCTGTGTTACAAAAGCTCACATGCGACATACCTGACATGAGCTCACATGCTTATGTTCAAGTGCTGACAAATTATCTGTATGTTATTCAAATAACATTCACACACGTTTACATACACTTTTGCTCTCACATACACATGCAGACCACCCAGAGGAAATATTTTTTTTTGCTCAGAGAAAGACTTCATGAAATGCAGGGACAACCTGTCATGAGATCATGTTGCATGAGATCACAGCAGTAGCAAACCACAACAATCCAACAAACCAATGATCCAAACAATTCCCATGGACAAAATCAAGTCCTGTCCTACTAAAGACTATCGCAACTTCAGTTTCATGCCGACTTTAAAGGGATAGTCTACCCAAGAAATTCTGTCATCTTTTACTGACCCTCATGTTTGTCCAAACCTGTATGACTTTTCTTCTGGAGAACAAAAAAAATTTTTTGAAGACAGCTGGGCTCCATACAACATTGGATCCCGTTGCAGGACTGCACGATTAATTACAAATAAAAACGGAATTGTGATTATCAAATCGCAAAGGCTACTTTGGGTCACTTGTGGCATGCATTTGGAAAGGCAACATGCAGCAAACATCTTCTCAAACTTGTAAATGAGAAGCGCTTATAAACTGTTGTCAAGAAAAGAGAAGCTTTAAGCCTGGGACACACTGCACGATTTTCGGCTGTCCCGGACGAAAGATTGCCATTGTGAAACAATCGTGGTGATTTCTGTGATCGTGGCTCCTAATCGGTGGTCTTATGTCGTACAGTGAGAGAGGTTCAAAGACGGCCGTTAACTATGTTCAGTCGTCAAAGATTCAATTATTGTTGTGCAGAAAAAATATATACTTACACTGTTACACACCTCGGGTCGTTAGCGACCCTATACAATTTTTACAAAAAATTAATGGGAAAACTATTAAATTATAATTTTGTATTTTATAAACTATAAATTACATTTTTTTTCTTGTTGTATTCTTTATAATGAATTGATTGAGGAATACTAAGAAGGTTTATGTTTACTTTAAAAAATGAAAGAGGAGGAGGGTAGTGAATGACATCCTGGGTCACTAAAGACCCAATATGCATTTAAGCGCTAATAGTCATGTCAATCAGAATATTTTGGCCAAATGTGCAGCCCTACAAATAAGCAGCAGACCTGGAGCATTGCATTTTAAACTGCATTTTAAATCACTATTTTTATCAGAAACATTGCACAGAATAAATATACTTTTAAAGTCTCAATTTGATCTCGCTGCTGTCTAGGAGAAACAACCGTGATTTCAAAGAGATCGAACCACATACTTTAACAGTACTTTTATGATAGGCAGTATAATGCTGGTCCACCTCAAAGTCTCCACTTTGAGGTGGACCAGCATTATACTGCCTATCATCTAATCCCCCATTGCCCTATTCATCATCTATAGATAACCAGTCAGGCTTAATACTACAAAAGTGCACTTACACAGAGGCATTTTTACACACACAGACTTACGAATATACCTACTTGCATATTCCAGCTATAGCTAGATACCACGTTATCTTCCCCCAAAAAAAGTTAATAAAAATCGGATTCAGCATGACTACAAAAAATGCAGAGATGTATGATGTTACCTCAGCACCCCACCACTGTTCTGACCCTTTCATCGTGTTCTCTGGTTCTGTTTGATAGCGGTTCACAGATAACACATTCTCCACCATACCCACCTCAAGACTGACAGCTCACTAACAGCATGTGGCCGGTCTGTTACAGTTTGCCTAGCCTGGAACTTAGATGTCTTTTTGGGCGACCCACAGGCTTTGCCACAGGCTTCATCTCTCTCTCCCTCCGTCTCTCTCTCCTTCTCAATTCTTGCGAGAAAAGGGGGAAATTGAGCTCTCCTCGGCCTGGATTCTGACAGGGTGCACTCCGTGCAGCACTGATTTCAGCAAATTGCCATGAAACACATTTTACAGAAGAATGCAGTTAGCCATATAGTATTTTAATGCTCCACAAATATGAACTAATAGGAATTATTAATGAGGTTTCTGAAGACAGAACAACACATATAGCTGAAATAAATTCATATTTGGTGGCCATTCTAGAAATGTTTAAAGTAGAGATCCACAGAAGGGGCAAATGTGAAAAATGGGGCCCAATTAATTACACATCAATATGATTCTGTGCTTTTGAAATGAGAAAAGAGATAAAAATACCATTCCAAGGCTGCATCTATTTGATAAAAAAATACAATAAAAACAGTAATGTTAAATATTATTAAATAAAAAAAACTGTTTTCTATTTTAATATATTCTAAAATGTAATTTATTCCTATAATGCAAAGCTGAATTTTCAGCATCATTACTCCAGTCTTCAGTGTCACATGATCCTTCAGAAATCATTCTAATATGCTGATTTGCTGCTTAAATCATTGTCAATATTAATTGTGCTGCTTTTGTGGAAGCCAGGATACATTTTTTTATGATTCTTCGATGAGTAGAAAGTTCAAAAGAACAGCATTTATTTTAAACAGATTTTTAAATGTTTTTACTGTATTAAAATATATACATTTCTTTTAAAAAAAAATCATACTGACCACAAACTTTTTATTGGTAATGTATTTGAAAATGTGTAGATTTAGCATTTGTTTTCTTCCTATAACATTAATAAAATGCAAGAAACAATTGTCCAGAACACAAATGACACCAAAATAAATGTTCTGAAATAACAATTTGTTAATTTATATTTCATTACTCTCAAATTACTCTTATTAACCAATTTTATTATTCTATTAAAAATATATATTATTAATATTTTATTTATTATTATTATTTTATTGATTGTTTAACATTATTTTTATAAACTTTTTTAAATGGGGACATAATAAAAAAATAAATTAAAGCATTTAAAGAACTATTAAATTAGGTAAATTCAACAATTTCTATATAAAGAAAATAAAGTGATTTCAAAAAATCTACAAAAAATTCACCACCCCATCTACGTCGTTGGCCACATTATTTTTGTCACTAAGTAATTTGGGCAGTTCCATAATTGGTCAAGCATTTGGTGGTAGCGATATGATGTAAAGCAATGCTAAATAAGGTATAATCACCCTGTCCGACACATGTAAACCATATCAGATGTTCCAGTCTCTCTCGCTTCCTGTTTTTCCGATATTTGACTGATATGTCCAAATCCTGAAAGAACATTTTCAAAGATTGTTTTTGCAAATGTTCCCCTCAAGCCGAGAGATCCAGTGGAGTTTTAGTGGAGATACTAGAAGACATGCGGAGGTGAGAATGAGAAAACACAGCCTTTATTTGTTTTATAATTAGGTTTCCATCTAGTCTCATTGCAAACTTTTACCGAATCCTGGGCTTGATTTAAATTAAATAATTGCCCATTTCTGCCTTCACTGCAAATGTCCTCCACTATTAGCTGAGGCTGAGATTGTATTTGTACATTTGTACCTAGCATTCTACCCTGGGCTTTACTACGTAAGTTCTGTTCAAAAAGCACATTTTCTTTTAGTATGGTTCATAACCACAGACATATTGTTATGTTCTTTATGATCCATTTCCCTATAAATTTGGTGCTGGAGTTTGTATTTTAAATATGATGAATACACTGGTCACTCATGGTAAAAACAGACACTCCAAATCTGAAAGGTGGAAACCAATTCGAAACTGTGATACTGAGACTTTGTTTTTAACTGGCAGCCTTTTTTTCCAACACAGTTCTGTCAGACACTTTGTCATTGCGTAAGTAAAAATTCTTGGCTTTGACGCTGAAAGGAATAATTCTGGCTGGCATCTTGCTATATCTCTTCATTACATCTTGACTGTGAATAGTCTGGTTGTTCGGACATATGGCATTCTAATTTACTCAATAAGTTAAGACTGCAATTCACCATTTAACTACTATAATATTTCATACAGGAACTACTCAATATTGTTGATGACATTTCCACAGCCACAGATGAAAATTCACTTTCTCTCTGGAATTTTACCTTGCTATAGTCTGAATATAGCGGAATGAATGAAAGTGCGTACGTGGCGTCAGAATGAGTGTTTGAGTCGGGCGGGGCAAGATGGGCACTATTTGGCACAACCTGAGCTCCCCTTACAAAAAATGAGTATACTTCAAGTTCATTTTATTAAGTATAAGTAAAAGTTCAAGTTTATTTTTAAGTATAATCAGTGACTGATTATATATCAGT
Organism: Coreius guichenoti; assembly: GCA_039654105.1. Classification (NCBI taxonomy): domain Eukaryota; kingdom Metazoa; phylum Chordata; class Actinopteri; order Cypriniformes; family Gobionidae; genus Coreius; species Coreius guichenoti. The sequence goes on from CM077169.1 coordinate 19,624,266, forward strand.
GACTGACGAATGGGGTTTTCGCTTAGAAGCCTATCATCTTCGAGTTCTAGAAAACGAGCCAATGGCAATGAAATGCCATGGGTCTGCGGAATTTGCATAGCGTAACTCCGCCCCACTTTGTGGGTATATAAGGAAGGACGCTGACAATCTCGCATTATGTTTCTGCTTTGGAGCCAAGAGCATCTCTTCACTCCTCAAGTCTGATACTGAGTAAAGTCAGTTCTTCGAGACGAGCGACTCTCCAGTCTGTGATGGTGTGACGGCGCGTTCCAGCGATCGCACATTACCTGCCTGCTGATCTGTGCAGTGATCTGCAACAGCTGGTGTGTGTTTCCCTGGGCGCTTCAGCACTGCTGCAGAGTTTCCTCTCACAAAAAGAGCTTGCACGTGGCACGTCTTTTCGGTCTTTGTCGCCTTCTGATGGGCACAATCACTGCCTGACGTGTTTGGGCTTACAGCACGCGCAGGCAGCGTTTGTGGATGAGTCATGTTCCCACTGCGGGAACATGACCATCGCGATGTTGCGGTCGAGACTCAGTGACCTCCGTAAAGGAAAGAGAGTCCCCTCTGCCACACCCCAATCTACCGCCTCCGCGAGAGGTGGTACTTTGGCTGGTGGCCAGGGTGGAATAAAGCCCTGACGCTTATTCCACTCCCCGCAGAGTGCTTCAACGTGGCGTGGTGATCCTAAGCACCCCTCCAAGGCCTGTAGGTTCTCGTCTACTTTGGTGGCGAAGTCCTACAGAGCTGCGGGGCAGGCCGCCGCCTCTTTGCATGCCATGGCCATCTTGCAGGTCTACCAGGCCCGGATTCTCAGGGACATGCATGAGGGTAGAGCTGACCCAGGGTTCATGGATGAGCTGCGTGCCGCCGCCGACCTTGCTCTCTGGGCGACGAAGGTGACCGCACGCTCCCTGGGGCAGGTGATGTCCACAGCCGTGGTCCAGGAAAGACACCTGTGGCTCAACCTGGCCGATATAGAGAGGCTATAGAGAGGCTGAGCGAACCCGGTTCCTCAACGCTCCCATATCCCAGGCTGGCCTCTTCGGCGGCACGGTCGAGGACTTCGCCCAACAGTTCTCGGCCGCCCAGAAGCAGACTGAGGCCATCAAACACATACTGCCCCGGCGGCCAGCTGCTGCCTCCACCCAGCCGCCGGCTCAGTTGCCTCAGCCTGCTTGCTGCCGAGGGCACCCTCCTGCGGCTCCCGCCCCTCCCGCCCTGCCCCAGCAGCAGCCTTCACCTGGGCCACGCCGTGGAGGACGCCACAGGAAGGAGCCGCAGTCCGCTCCAGCACTGCAGCCTGCCAAAGGCCAGGCGAAGCGGCGCTCCTGATGCGGACAGCTCAGGGATGGGCACCAGTTCTTTCCAGGAGGTGGTAGCAGGGCCATTCCTTCCCCCGGTGGAGGGCCGGGGGAGAATCTTTTGTTCCTAATGTGGTTAAAGAAAGAAGTCATGTCCCCATCCCTGAGCCCCCAGAGACCGCGGATGGCAGTGTGCGCCGCCCCAGGGCCTCGCCACTCTCGTCCCCTTCTGGCGCTAGACTCCTTTCAGAGCAGACCCCAGTGGAACACACGTCCTTCCCTGGTCTCCTCTGTCAGGATGCGGCAGATGACCGTGCCCCCACACCGGGACGCTCCGCCTCCCACGTCTGGGCCGGTCACTCCACTTCGCTGCCCCACCCAGGGTACGTCTGTGGTTTGCATGACCCCGCTGGTTCAGTTCTTGGGAGCCTAGCTAGAGCTTCCCAACCTGTCCCGCTGACTTGCGAGAACCATCAGGCTCGGCTATGCGATTCAGTTCGCACGGTCTCCCCCACTTTCGGGGAGTCCGCTATACCGTGGTAGGTGGCAATGCCCGTCATGCGTGCGGAGGTCGCTACCTTGCTGGCGAAGGGTGCGATCGAGACTGTCCCTCCAGCCGAAATTAAGTCCGGCTTCTACAGCCCTTACTTCATTGTACCCAAGAAAACCGGTGGGTTACGACCTATCCTGGACCTGCGCGTCTTGAACCGAACCCTTCACAGGCTTCCATTCAAGATGTTGACAGCCAAACGCATTTTCGAATGCGTTCGTCCGTTGGATTGGTTTGCAGCGATCGACCTGAAGGACGCGTACTTTAATGTCTCCATTCTTCCTCGGTTTGCTTTCGAGGAGCAGGCATACCAGTACACGGTTCTCCCGTTTGGGTTAGCCCTGTCTCCTCGCGTCTTCACGAAAGTCGTTGAGGCAGCCCTTGTGCCGCTCAGGCAACACGGGGTTCGCATCCTGAACTATCTCGATGACTGGCTGATTCTAAGTCACTCTTGAGATCAGGTGTGCGAACACAGGGACCTGGTGCTCCAGCACCTCGCCTGTCTGGGCCTTCGGGTCAACTGGGAAAAGAGCAAACTCTCCCCCGTGCAGAGGATCTCTTTTCTCGGTATGGAAATCGACTCGGTCGCCATGTACGCGCAGCTTACGAGCGAGCGCGCGCAGTCACTGCTGACTTGCCTGAGACAAATCGAGGGCAAGAGTGCGGTTCCACTGAAACTATTTCAGAGGCTCCTGGGGCATATGGCATCCGCAGCCGCGGTCACGCCGCTCGGAATGCTTCATATGAGACCGCTTCAGCACTGGCTTCACGATCGAGTCCCGAGATGGGCATGGCAACCAGGCACGCTCTGGGTACCAGTGACTCAGGCCTGCCGTCAGACCTTCACCCCGTGGTCGAACCTCTCCTTTCTATGGGCCGGAGTGCCCTTAGAACGAGTTTCCAGGCATGTTGTTGTATCAACAGATGCCTCTGCCATGGGCTGGGGTGCCATGTGCAATGGGCATGCTGCCGCGGGCTCCTGGACAGGACCCCAGCGCCTCCTGCATGTCAATTGCCTCGAGTTGCTGGCAGTACGGTTCGCTCTGCACCGCTTCCAGGCGTTGCTCAAGGGCCAACATGTACTAGTCCGGACAGACAACACGGCCACAGTAGCGTACATCAACCGACAAGGTGGTCTACGCTCCTGCCGTATGTCGCAACTCGCCCGCCATCTCCTCATATGGAGTCAGAAGCATCTGAGGTCGCTTCGTGCCATTCACATCCCGGGAGACCTGATCCGTGCAGCCGACGAGCTCTCACGGGTTCAGCCACTTCCTGGAGAATGGAGACTCCATCCCCAGACGGTTCAGCTGATTTGGGAACAGTTCGGCGATGCACAGGTAGATCTGTTTGCCTCCCACGACTCTTCCTATTGCCGCTTGTTTTACTCCCTGACCGAGGGGACCCTCGGCACGGATGCACTAGTGCACAGCTGGCCGCAAGTATGCATTTCCCCCAGTGAGCCTTCTTGCACAGACACTGTGCAAGATCAGGGAGGACAAGGAGCAGGTCCTTTTGGTCGCCCCATATTGGCCCGGCTGGACCTGGTTCTCCGAACTCATACTCCTTGCGACAGCACCTCCCTGGTTGATCCCTCTGAGGAAGGACCTCCTTACTCAGAGACGGGGAACCCTTTGGCACCCGCGTCCCGATCTTTGGAACCTACACGTGTGGGTCCTGGACGGGACGCGGCAGGTTTGAGTACCCTACCACCACAGGTGGTGGCTACCATCACTTCCGCTAGGGCTTTGTCCACGAGACAAGCCTATGCGTTGAAGTGGAACCTCTTCGTCACATGGTGTTCTTCTCGCCGAGAAGACCCCAGGAAACCCCCGATCGGGTCTGTGCTCTCCTTCCTCCAAGAAGGGTTGGAACGAAGGCTGTCTCCTTCCACCACGAGATTGCCAGCGTCCTTCCTTATATACCCACAAGGTGGGGCGGAGTTACTCTATGCAAATTCCGCAGACTCCTGGCATTTCTTTGCCATTGGCTCGTTTTCTAGAACTCGAAGATGATAGGCTTCTAAGCGAAATCCCCATTCGTCAGTCACTGATGTAACATCTTCGTTCCCTCCTCAGGGAACGAGGGTTACATACGTAACCGAGACGTTTACTAGTCTGATAGTTTCCTAGTCAAATACTTGTTGCACATTTTTTAGTTTATGAAAGTACACTTGTACTCTCAGTAAATTGCAAGTTTAGTAGTTTTATACTGCAAACTTGTTAGTTTTCTTTAAGTGAACATAAAATCATACTTATAGTTTACTATTTATATATTATTTTGCACTTTAGGTATACTACTATGTTCCTATTTAGGACTTAATTTTATTCTTGAAACATACCTTTAACTGTACTTTAAATCTTTTCATTTAAAAAAAATATTCTAACTTTTGTGTATCACACAGTTTCAGCCAATCTCATGTTAATCTTGAGTACCTACAGAGTAGTATTGCATCCTTCATATCTCAAAAAAGTCTTTAGTTTTAGATTTATAAAAGACAGATAAGCTGTACCGACTCTTTCCGGAAAAAGCCGAGCTCCGTGATTCTTCGTGAAGCTAAAGAATCACGCATGTACGCGTGTACACACACACACACACACACACACACACACACACACACACACACACACACACACACACACACACACACACACACACACACACACACACACACACACACACACACACACACACAGACAGACAGACAGACAGACACACACACAGACAGAGACAGACACAGAAGACGTCATCGCATCATAGACTCTCTATTCGTTCCGGGTAAATCACAAAATAATATGTACACAAACGTGTCCCTGCTCTTGATACAGAATCACTGATGAACACCTTTGGTTTTCATGAGAAAAATAACTATACAATGGTGGTTTCAAACCCAGGACCAAACCTCAGACACGCTCACCAGACACAAGCTATACCACTGGACTACTCCGAGGAACACAAGCATTTCATGCGAATCTATGTAAAGAATCTCGGGACTGACAATATGTATTAAAGCTATAGTTAGGAGATGTAACGTTAAGGATGAAACTATCACATTAAACATGACTTCTCATGACTTCCCCCACTGCACCCACTTTTTAAAACAAAGTTACGCCACTGCATCGCATTATGGATAACTTTTGATTCACTATACTTTCGTGTTGTTTACATTGTATGTACTTACGTGCCGATTGCCAAGAAAACAGACATTTGATGCAGTTTCACTCACCGCCTGCAACAATCTGCAAATCCAACGGGCCTTGCTTATAAAACATTTGTCACCAAAAATGCCAGGAACAAACTTGAAAAACAACACTGGGTTCTTTGGGAAGCTGAACAAGGTTACAACCAAAAACACACTTCTTTGGTGACATTGTTAAAAAATCCTTCTCGACTTGCTACCCGGACGATGGGCGTGCTCTCGCTCCTGCTCTGGTTGGTGTGTACGTGGGCTTTTCCGGGAGAATTGTCCATACAAGGATTTTCCGCCCTTTATGACTTCATACAGGGCCATACACGAAAAAAACTTTCCGAAACTTGTGAGAAACCGAAAAGAATAAATTTTGGCACAGAAATACTCCGTCATACGTCCAACTCATTTTTTGAAACTTTGGCCATGTTTAGCATGGGAATCCAACTCTTTAACAGTGTAAATAAGTCAGAATGCATAAAAATAGCATTAGACCCCCGTTTAATCAACAGTTGAATGTGGCTAAGTTTCATAAAAGTTTCAACAACAAAAAAAATAAACAAAACAAGAGTTTAAACAAAAAGCTGAGAAAATCACTTTTTTTGTCAAAGACTATGTGTGGATCGGATTCAGACTGATGATCAAAACACAGATGGAGTAGATCGAGTCCATCAACATCCCCAAAGCTTCACAGTCATTTCCTCTTCATGGGTTCAACATTTCATTCAGTAACGTCAGGCAGTTTTGATATATATGCTGTTGAATGTTTGATGATCGTGTTATTTTTCATGTGCATAAGCAATGCTTCTATCACTTGTTTCTGCTTCTTCTTCACCTGTGTTTTGATCCAGAGATTCTGTACTATTTCAGAATATGCGTAATAGCGCCTCCTACCGTATAACAGTGAAAACATGGATAGCCAGAAAATTAATTCAGTGGCGGGAAAAGAGTAAAGTAGAATTTAAGTAAATTCCTACACTACCAGTGGACTAGCTTACACAATAAAATAATTTACTCAGAATTAGTCATATCTGTTTTCTTTATAAATCAATATTTTCAAACAAATGTAACCTTATAAGACTGTATGTAAAACTATGTGAAAAAAGTATTTAATAGACTATTCAGTCAAAAGGGTAAACACAACTACAAGCCAAGTATAGCCTACTTTGAATACTTAATTATAATTTTAAGTAGATCTCGGTCAAAAGATTGAGTACAAGTATAGGCCAAATATACTTAGACTTTTCTGTCAGTATAAGTCAAGTATACTTATAAGTGTAATTTTAAGTTAAGTAATTTTTTTAAGTAATTTTAAATATTAATTAGCTCACTTTTCATGTCGTTAGGTAATCTTAAACTATCCAGCTGCATTACGTAATTGATATTCATGAGCCAAACCTTTCTACAATTCAACTATGTACTAAACTAATGTTCTGTGCAGATGTGCTCGAGTTGTATGACCTTGTAGACGTTCTATAGAGATATGTTTTTTTAACGAAGCAAATGTTACACTTGCTTGGATATGTTTTATTAACTTTTAATATTAATAAACTGATTGAAAAGATTAAATCTGTATAGTTAAAGGGATAGTTCATCCAAAAATTCTGTCAAATTCTGTCAATTCTGTCTATCATTTACCTGTGATTTTCTCTCTTCTGTAAAACACACAAAAAAAGGATATTTTGATTAACCCCTAGACGTCGACGGTCGCACCAGCGCGACCAACTCGCTTTTTTTTCTTATCAGTACGAAAGAGACTCAAAATACTCAGTCGATTTTGGTAATTCAGGCAAGTGTTATGCATCATTATAATTTGTTCATTTGAACAATTTGAACCGTTTTTGTCCATACAATGAAAGTCAGTGGGGTCCAGCAGCATATACCCCACTGCCTTTCGTTGTTTAGAGAGAAAAAAAAACAGACATTTTTCAAAATATCTACATTTGTGTTCCACAGAATAATGATTGTCATACAGGCTTGAAATGAGATGAGAATGAGTAAATGCAGACAGAATTTCATTTTTGAGTGACCTATCCATTTAAATTATGAGATTTCAGAACCGAAAGGCAACAATTTAACAATTTTTTTTCTATATAAATGTAAATTTGGTCTCCTGAAATGAGTATTTGAGAATGAGAATTTGATTTTCACTCTTTTCAGTCTATTCAACAATTAGGCTTAGATATTCAACACTGCTTTCTTATTCCCTAATCTATTTAAATGTGGACTCTCACATTTTCCTCATTAAAAAAGTTTTACATACAGTATTTCTTAGTTCAGGGGCAAAAAGGCACTATTACCTGTTTTAAGTAACATTGGGTTCTGAAACTAGAAAGAGAAATGTTACCCTATCCTAATTAGCTGATTAGCAGATGCTTCTCTCTCTCTCTGTCTATCACTGTCTCAGTCTCTTTCGTTCACTCTTTTATTTTCTCGTCTTCTCTTTTACTCCTGTTTTCCTGATTGCACTCAACTGCTAGTGAAATGGTGAACGATACATAAGCTGTGGTCAATGTGAGGTGCCTGGACAGCCTCGTTTTACTCATCAGAGTTCCTTTGTGCTGTACTTATTTTGCCGTGTTCTTTAACTTCAGCCATGGAGAAGCTGTTAGTAGAGGAAGGGAGCGGGTGAATGGAGCCAAGTACAATTCTCCTGATGACAGCCTTCCACTAAGGAATATATGAAACAATGGAAGTATAATTAACCATGGCCTAATTTTTTCAGCTCCCTCATGGAGAGAATCACTGGAAGCAACAATATTACAGAGACCTCTGTGTTGTCTTCAGATTGGCCTTAGGTGTTTAGTGTTTACTGTCTGCTCTTAGAGAACATAAGGAACATTTTAGAAAGAATTTATAGCAGTTCAACAACATATCTCAAACTGTGTTTGAAATTGTAATTTTAAAGTTATTTGTCAGTTCCAGCCTCAAATTATTTTTTTCTTTTTGCTGTTGATTAATTGGTTGTTTAGTTGTCCTAAAAAGGGATAGTTTCCCCCCACCCCTACTCCCCATTCCTTCTGTGAACATAATATATATTTTGACTGTGTGTGTTTATATATATATATATATATATATACACAATTAAAGTCTATGAGGTCCAGTGTTGTTGGACTCCAGCATTCTTCTGCTTGCATTCTGCAGAAGATAAAAAGTCAAACAGGTTTGGAATGATATGAGGATGAGAAAATGACATTTTTCATAATTTGGATGACCTAATCCTTTACTAACTATACAAACAAAATCTGAATTATTAATGAATATTAAAAGCTAATGAAAACCTAACAGAGCAAATGTAAAACTGGCGTCATATCATTGCATAGAACTTCCACATGGTCATATTACTTAAACGCATATGCACAGAACATCAATTTATGAATAATACAATGATTTGGCTCATAAATATCACATAACATGTAATTAATATTAATGAGACAAATTAGTGACACCACAACCTGCCCCAACACTCATTCTGACGCCACAAACTTTCATTCATTCAAATTCATTCAAACTAGAAAAGTGATTTTTCATCTGTGGATGTGGAAACATTTTTAAGCAGTTCCTTTAAGAAAGGAAACACTGTATTGCTATTTGGCCATGGTTTTGCAAGTCAAAATTATGATTTAAACACGTGTGGTGCGTTTTAATACAGTAGACTGTAAACTGAAGAAAAAACATGATGCAATTTGATTGCTGTGTTGCCCTTAATATACACATTAAGCAATCTATTTCACTTTGTAATTGCTGTTGAGGATTAATGTGGATTAATCTTTGACATTACATGTCTGACATTCTGCATTTGATTCACAATCTTGTTTTTTTGTCAGACCCAGAGCATTAGGGGTAAGGAATGACCTGTGCCTAGATTTTTCAGACAGGCAAAATGACTCAAGTTTGACAAGTTTGAGATTTGGCAAAGCAAAAATGTTTTGAGAATGGCAAAAAAATAAAATAAAAAAAATTGTACATTACTATCTGCTGTGGGAGGAATTCACCGAGAATGAATTGCACCTGCTGACAGAGTCATTTATTTGCATATGCTGTTTGCATTTAGCACCCAGTTTACTAACAGTATGATTACATTTACATTTATGCATTTGTCAGACGATTTTACTAATTGAAATAAATCATTTTACAGAGCCTCGCACGTGAAATTTGAAAGAAAAAAGATAGACATTCATTTGTGACCATGTTTTATTAATGTGTTCCCTCATTTTTCTCTCGTTTTAATTTAGTTAAATCATGGAATAAATTCCTAATTCTTCGCCATGATATTTGTTTTTCCCCCCCACATTTTTCGCCTTGGTTTTGCATTTTTAATATGCAAAAAAAAATATATATATATCAAAAATGGGAGATCAAAATGAAACCAATAAATAAAATGAATAGAATGGATAAAATAATGAATGTAAAAGTGGATAAAACACAGTCTATTATAAGCACAAAAAATTTAATATATGCACAGGGGGCAGCACAAATCCATAGTGGTTGGTTAAACTGGATTTCAGGTGGTTAGTGAATAAGAATGCTGAAACTGGTGTAAAATTAATTATTACATCTAGAAGTGTTTGAGTTATATTAATATATAAATTCTATCTATCTCTTTGAAGGTACTTTGTGTGTGTAGCAGTGCTGATTTACTTCCTCCCTCTCCTGGTGATGGGCTGTGCTTACCTGGTGGTGGGTTTGACTCTGTGGGCCAGTGAGATCCCAGGAGATTCATCTGACCGTTACCAAGAGCAGCTGAATGCCAAACGCAAGGTCTTTATCACATCATCCTCTTGCTCCTCCGTTTTTCATCATCCTTTAAGCCCATGACACTTGCATACACACAGTCCAGGTCAGACACTGAACTCTGAGTTAATAGAGCAGATAGAGTTCACACACAAGGAGAGAAGGGTCAGACAGGGCCGGATGAAATAATCACTATGAAACTCACCTGCAGTGAGAAGGTCCGTCTGCTTATTTCATCTGTATTCTGGGTGTGTATGTATGTCTGCCCCATTCACCAGACTTGAAGATATACCGTTTCCTCTCCACTATCTACTTTACATTTTATTGCTATTGTTTTGCCTTAATATTTTCCTCTTCTTCCTTACACAAAATATCTTAATCTATTTTCTTAGCACACAAGTATGATGACACAATGTGACTACCCTTGAGCACCTGAATGTCCCTGTTTTAGGTTTGAGCCTCATAAAGCCTCATAAAGCCTCATAAACGAGTCTGTGACAGTCCGCTGGTGACGGAGTGATTTGCTACTATATATACTCTGGCTTCTGGCAGTGTGTCATGGTGGTTTTCATGCTGTTTTTAGGCCCACTTGCTGATCAGGAATCTCCAGTGTTGTAGAACAAGAGTAGTTTAAGGCATTAGACCTACCTTTCACAGACCTAGAACAACAGTGACAAAACAACAACAAAAAAGTAGTGAAAAAATTAAATGCATTTGCTAAAAAAATATTATGTTATTTGAAGGTGCACTCAGTAATTGTTTGTTTTTTGTTGTTGTATTGGTCGGTATGGCTGCCATTTTGGACATATGCTGAAGCAGCATGGATGCAGCATCACACAAAAGATTTCAGTTACTGATGCCATTGTAGAAATGCATGATTCCAGAGACATTTTAAGGTGATGACACATGAACTTGTATAAAAATGAATGGGAGAAATCATAACAATGTAGTCCTGCCTTACAGTTACAAAAGCCAGTTGCCTGTTAGTTCACTCGTGAATGTGCATGGACATTAGCCAAACCAGACTGGAAAATACATTGTGTAGAGTGTGTGTGTGTGTGTAATTGGAGTTAAAGAAGCCCAATTTGTGTTTTAAATACCATTGTTGTCAGATTTTACTCCAGCTTTAAAAAGTGTTATTTAAATGAAGCAAATTTTAGTGATGCTAACCATCATGCAACTCACTGCTTTTGAAATACAGCAGCTTTTATTAGTACTATTAATTTCTTAATGTGCAATTTTTTAATAAAGGAAAATTACTGAGTGTACCTTTAAAGCTATAGTGTGTGATTTTAGCACTACTAGTAGCACCAAATGGAAAAATTCTTTGGTTTCCCAAATACTTTCCTCATCATCCATCTTTATTTCTTTCAGATCAACAAGTAATTCCACCAAAACTCATGCCATTATTTGACTCAATGTGTCAGGTTGCAACAAATTATTACACTTTTTTGGGGAAATCAACCAGCATATGCCTTACTTATTGTTGCTTCACATTACAGTAAGCTGGGAAAAACATGTTGAGCAGAAAAAATGACCATTAAAATATAATTTTTGTAAATTTCAGCTGTTTTTGAAATTTGGCTCTTTGATAAATGGCTTCTGCACAATGCATATTTTAGCTCTCTATTTATTACGTTTTATTTTCAATTTTAATTACATGTTTGCATGCTGCTTGCTGGTGGTGGCTTAGGGCCATTGGACCACTAATGTCGAGAAAATTATGTCTTGACAGCATTCTTCCAGTTTTCGTACAATGTGGGCAGCATGCAAAGCTCAGGAAATCAGCTTGAAGGACAGAAACTGTATTTATAGGCATACAGTATAACCAATATTAAAATGTTCTCTTCTTGCCTGACCCTCAGGTGGTGAAGATGATGATTGTGGTGGTGTGTACGTTCGCTGTTTGCTGGCTCCCCTATCATGTCTATTTCCTGATTCACCAGTTCTACCCGCACCTGTTTGAGCATCCCTTCATTCAGCAGGTCTATCTGACTATCATGTGGCTGGCAATGAGTTCCACTATGTACAATCCCATTATCTACTGCTGCCTCAATGACAGGTAATTTCACCTGGAGTGAAAACACAGTAATTGATGCACACACACAGTCACATCTCTTTCCAGAGTCGCTGTAATATTTGCTATAATATCATTATTGTTCTAAATGATCCATCTTTGTACCATATAATACAGTCCAATGCTGTGATGTATTATTCTGTAATATAATCCCGGTTTTACCGCCTCACTCACATGCTGAAAATCCATCACAAAAGCATTTGAAAGAAAAAGTAATAATATCCTCTAGTCAATTTTCACCTTTAAACTCATCATCATCACATTTATCTATTCTTCTACATTTCTGCATGCCTCCTCAGGTTCCGTTCCGGATTTAAGCAAGCGTTCCGCTGCTGTCCATGCGTCCCTGAGGGATCCTACGAAGGTCTAGAGCTCAAGTCCACCCGGTACCTTCAAACCCAGACCAGTTTGTACAGGGCCAGTCGAATGGAGACCACCGTGTCCTGCGTGATGCAGCCGTGTGAAGATGGCCACAAGGTTACCTTTGGGAGCATCAGAGGGGCTGCTGGGAAGCCGGCAGCTCACAGCCCTTCAAGGGAATTCGCCTCCAATGGCTCGTCCTCTCGCAGTATTTCCAAGACCGTGTCGGAGACCTCCAGCTTTTACTCCAGTAATAACATACAGGAATAAGAGCACAGAAACACAAGAGTCAAGCAGGACGAATGTCGCCATCTTTTTGCGGAGATGTAATCGTTTGATGAATCCTCTTAAATTCTCCCCCTAGTGTAAATTTTGAGGATTACCTTGAGTGTGTGCAGGTGTGTTTTAGCTGGTTGGGGACACACACAGCAAGTGTTTTTCATTTCAAATGATCCGTCATCTTTCATTCTTGACACGTTCTATTCATGATGTTAAACTATGATTAGAGGAACATTTACATTGATTTTTTGGCAAACGCTTTTTTACCAAAGTTATGTAATTGATATTGCATTGTGCTGACTTAAATGAGAGTCTGATTTATTAATCCTGCAATCGCTGAAGACATTTTAAAAGTTTACATTAATGGACATGTGATGCAGTGGAACAATGAGTCATTGTACTATATATATTGAATATGGCCACTTATGTTTGTCTCTGTTATAATAGGAACAGGGATAAGTAAAGAAACATACCCCTCTTAATCACCCAAGATGGCCAACCTTGCTCAAATGATATTTGAGCACATGTTGTTTCTTCAGTGGCTTATCTTCAGGTGGGAAGATTATTTGAGACCTCACATCATATTTTCTCTGCAAGCACATTCTGCCTTCAAAAGCTCTAAACTGGCTGAGACTGAAAAAAAAAAAAAAACAGAGGGCAGAGATTATATTACTGAAAATGCCACAGTGGTTTCATGGTCAGTTTAAGCAATGATCCAGCCTGTGAAATGAACATGAACCATGTCAGTTGTCAATATCGACACCTCCACTGGCAAATTAAATGACTTTTCAGCATGTGCCTGGAAACACAAATGCATGTTGGTGAAAGCTCTAAAATGCCACTGATTTTGTGCTGCTCTGAAGAATAGATCTGGGGAAAAATGTGATGCGCAGAGAATTTTCGCACAAGGAATTTTTTCCTTTTGACCATCTCTTTTTATTATTTTCTCTCTCCCCATCTCCTTACCTTCATTTCTTTTTTTATGTTCTTTTCATAATTGACTCTTCACTAAGCTCCGCCCCTTGGTTACTGTTGCCACCTTGGTTACTGTTGCTGTTGTAGACGAGATGAGCAGCCTGATTATCAGTAAAATATGCTCATAAAGTGATAAAAATGATTAGATTTTATTTTTTACGTAGGCTGAAATGAATTTTGACATCGCAAAGCATATTTTATAGCCAGGCTATGCCTTTTTTTAAATTACGCAGAGACTGCAAGTGAGAATCGAGGCAAAAACTTCTCAGTAAGCTGAAAGCAAAAAGACTCTTTTTATAATGAATAAATGAAAACATTAGTATATAAAAGAACTGTAATCTTAAAGACGCATTCATTCTTTTTAGAACAATGGACTACATTTCCCAAAAGCCTCATAAACAGTAGATTGCAAAAAACACTCTCTATGATCTATTTTTGCTAATGACACTTTTAGAAAACACAGCCCAAACACTCACCCATAATACTCAAAAAACCTCAATGGTCGCCACCTACTGGTGCATTGATGGAAACAACATAAAGACTCACCAAATTAAGCAGTTATAAACAAAATTCAAAGATTCGAATTGTGAATCGCACCACAGTTCGATTGCAACCGAACTCAATTTCACATTAACAATTTTTAATGCGAAACGTGCCCCGTTTCAAACTAAACTGCCAGTGTGAAAGCACCATAAGATGAACCTACTACCTACCTACCCACTACTTCTGTGGAGTCGATTCCACTCCAAACTTTGTCGACTCTCAAATCCCAATGCTTTCTTTTTGGGATCAACTCCCAGTCCAATCTGCGTTCTAATGGTTCTTATCTTGTGTCACCTGACCACCGGCAACAAAAGTGAGTAACCAGAGTTTTGCGGGGGTGGATGAGCTGTGGAATATCTGAGATGGATAAAAGATATGTGGAATATCTCAGTCAGACCAGGAGGAAATGGAGAAATGGAGCTAGGGATCACTGACCTACGCCTGCTAGTTGTGATTTTGACGCCCCCTTTCAATCTGCACCGCTATGCGTTGCACAGGCTTCATGTCAAGCGTCACATGAACAGGAAAACAGGTCTCATCGCATCCGCTTGTCGGAGAAAGTGTTACAGCAGTATGAACTGACGGTGATATCTATGGACTTTTGAGGTTTTTTTCCTGTGAAAAAAGATTCTTCATGCTTTAAAATTGCTTGAATGTAATGCTGCCTTCACATGCTAGCGAAAATTTCCTACTTCCCACTTCTGAAGTCATGATTACGAGCTCAACTTTCAACTATCGCATTCAACTTTTGATTGAGAGGGCGTTCATGTCCAATTTTTTAACTAGGAAACTTGCTATAATTCCGATAGCATGTGAAGGCAGCATTACTAACTAGTGGAGGCGGGGCTAATTTAGAATCCTGAGTAAAACAGCTCTATATTTAACCCCTTACTGCACACCCCCCATTTTGGCAAGTGGGGCGTAAATGACATACCCAAAATAAAAAGGTTGCTGCTCATAAGTCATTCTGGATAGATACATAACCAACATATATTTAAAAAAACGGACACTTTGGA
This sequence comes from Coreius guichenoti, assembly GCA_039654105.1. Lineage (NCBI taxonomy): Eukaryota > Metazoa > Chordata > Actinopteri > Cypriniformes > Gobionidae > Coreius > Coreius guichenoti. The sequence continues at coordinate 19,639,291 of CM077169.1, forward strand.
GTTTACAGTTCAAGACTCAGAATTACTCAGACAGTTATTAATATGGAGATATATAAGCTCAAACATAAAAAACAAAAATAAAAATATTAAGAATATAATTTTAAATGTGTATATATATATATATATATATATATATATATATATATGTGGTATAACAACTTATAACCACAATTAAAGTGAAGCCACAAGTATGGTCATACTTCATTTCAAATCTGAGGATGATATCTCTAAAACTATGCATTTTATGAAACATTTTGTAAGACCATGTTGTGTGTTTTAGAGAAGGCTAATAAAAATATTTATGGCCCCTATAACTCCCCTGCACTCTAATGTCTGGCACGGAGAACTGCCCATTCACGATTCTGTTGTTCTCTCTCAACTAATGTTAGCACCTCTGCCGGTATAAGACTTAATCTTCATTATTCTTTTATCGTTATTCTTTTGTTTGTATTCAGCCATTATTAGCCTTTATTCTGGCATTACATTGCTTGCCCATCCACACCACTTTCATCCAAGATTTATTAATCCACCTATTACCTAAAGTCTTTCTAAAAAAAAGGAGGAAAAAAAGTCATAACTCACGCAAAACTCTCTGAACGCTCATTCAGCTTTTCAGGTTGCATAATTCAGTGGGAAATGAATAGAAATGGTATTCTTTATGATGAAAATTTTGCAAACATGTGAGAATAAATCAATATTTCTCCAAATAAGCACACTTTTGGACTAAAAGCCCTAACGGACGCTGTTCAGTGTAGCTGTGTGAACACAAATAAACCACAGCCGACGTGACTAATTATTAGTGCATGTCTATTCTATTCAAAATATTGTAAGTTGATTGATTATTTTGCACTCCAGACATACATTAAGAAATTGCTGCAACCGAGTTTTATCATAAACAGTGGTAAATTATTGAAGCTGGAGCCTTTAATCTTTCTAATAATACACAGTTTGTCCATATGACATTAAGAATGTGGTTTTAATGTGCATGAATGTTTAACGACTATAATCTGAGGTCGCGGGCGATGCGGTGACGGTAAAGGGGTTAACGAAGCATATACAAAAGGCCTGAACCGAAAACGATGCAATCTGTTTTACAGAATACGGAAGTTTGTTGCGTGGACACTACAGTTGCTGAGGCACGATTGTTCAGTGGTCAGTAATATATTTGTAAGGTGGGGCTTAGTGAAGTGCCAATTCTGTAGTTATTCTATTGTGCAAGCATTCATGTGCTTGTGCACACATCTCCCTCGCACCGGACAAGGCCAAAGTAAAATTAGCTCTTCAGGCACCTCCCTGGATACAGTCACAGCCATATGATACCGAGGTACACAGGATTATGGGACAAAAGTGGTGAGGGGTTTATAAGAGTTACGCAAAGGATGTGGGATGGGGGGTTGAAAGAACACCTGCTGCTGTTCTTGACCAGGATTGTGACCTGTTTGTGATCTGTTTTCTAAAACAGAGGAGCAAGCATGATTGTGGGGCTGAGCTTTCATTGTTCGCACAGTGGCAGAAGTCTAGTTATGGTGCAATATGTTCAGAATATTTCTGAACATACTGCACTGTAAATGACTGTGATCTGAATGTGCTTGACTGTTTGGCAGGTGCTAACAGCTCATTCCAGGAGTAAATGAGCCACATTCTGTTCCTGATCTACACATTTTTTTTTTTTTGAAATTCAGAACCATCAGTGATGCTTTTGCAGAGTCGCATCTGCCTTCACACTATATATGTATATAGTGTGCCAAGCCAAAATTGGCAAATATTTAGTAGTCTTTTAATGGTCTTAATTTTAATCACAAATCACTGGTCAGGATATTAGCAAGAATTGCACAAATACTGTAGATAGCCTTCCCCTTTGTTATCTTTAAATGTTTGAGCCATGTGGGTAAACCTGCATACAGCTTTTTACAGGAAGAGTCAGTGTTTTTCCACGCAATGTTAATGGCTTCAAACAGTTCACGAGTAGTTGAAAAATGTCTCCTAGTTCGTTTGAGTTTAATGTGAGACCAAATATTCACTATAGGGTTCAATTCTGGACTCTGACCAGGCCAAAACATGAGCCTGATGGACTTGTTCTCAAGCCACTTCTTGGTTGTCTTTGCAATTTGGGCAGGAGCATTGTCTTGTTGAAAAATAACATCTGATCATTCCTCTTTAGATAACTTTTCATTTGTGGGAAGCAAGCCATTCTGCAATATTCTCCTGTACTCCAAAGCATTAAATGACTTTTCACAGTGAAGTAGCTCACCAATACCAGCAGCTAAAAATTCTCCCCATACAATGACACCTCTTCCTCCATGCTTCATTTATTATATTTCTCACCAGATTTTCTAAGACACCATTCTGGAGCATCGCCATGCAACTCGTGTTTCATTGTGATTCACCACTCCACATCTTCCCATATTCTGCCAAAAACTTCATTCTGTCTTTGATTTTTTTTTTAAGACAGCAATGGCTTTTTAAGTAGTGCATGTTGGTAACACTTTATTCTACAGTGTCCTTGTTACATATTTTACATGTACTTACCATAGTAATAACAAATCGTGCATAATTACATGCAACTAACCCTTATTAACCTATACCCTAACCCTATAGTAAGTACATGTTGTTAATTAATATTACTCAGTTATATAATTACACTGTAACAATGACACCTTAAAATAAAGTGTAACCTGCATTTGCTTAAATTTGACTAATTTCTTGAACAATAAGACAATTGAAAGCTTTTTTTCCTTTTTTCTTTTGAAAGAAGTCTCTTATGCTCATTAAAGCTAAACATATATTAAAATAGAAAACAATTCTTTTAAATTGTAATAATATTTAACAATATTATAGTTTACACTGTATTTTTGATCAAATAAATGCAGTGTTGGTGAGCATAAAAAAATGCACAATTATTCCAAACTTTTGACTGTTACAGAAATATATATATATTATGGATATTGTTTACTCACCTTCATGTCATTCAAAACCTTTATGAATTTATTTTTCTTTGAAATGCAAAATAAGATATTTGGAAGTAACAACATCAAAACCCATTGACATTGTATGGAATTTTTTTTTTTTTTTTTTAAACTTTTTCAAAATATCTTCTTTTGTGATGGACAGATAATAAGCAAGTCATACAGTTTTGGAACAACATGAGGGTGAGTAAATGATGACAGAATTTTCATTTTTGGGTAACAATCCCTTTAAGATGAACATAAAGAAAGGCATAGGTGATCACATACGAAGAAGAAAAAAAAAAAAGTTTGTTCGTCTGCCAGTTCTGGTTTTGTGGCACCTCTGTGGACTGTATTTATCTATGCGTGTGTGAGCACAGGAGGATTTGCTCTCATCAGCTCTATCTCTCTATAATCAGAGTAATTACCCAAGAGAAGAGAACACAGAGGGGAGGACAACAGCTGTGTATGAAAGCATTCACACTCTACTCATCCACCCTCCAGCATTCCTCACATCCCTCCCAAGGCCTTTCTGCATGGCTGCTTAATTTCACTCAAAGTTATTATTCATGTCCATTTGTAAACATCGTGAGTGTGTGTGCATTTAAACATACCTCTACATGAGTCCAGCTGGTATAGTTCATCAGTTATTCAGAAAGAAAGATGTGCTTTGATTTCCATCCCGCACAGGAGGCATGGGCTGCTGGTTTCACTGACTTGAAATGTTCATATGACTCTGATCACAAGAATTCTTGGCAACACTTTCATTAGTTACATTAAAGGGGGTCATGACAAGTCTTTTTTTATGTAATGTTTTTGTTTCCTGCACCAAGCACAGTTGTAATTTAGTTGTAATGGCCATTTTCCACTCTTTCAGATCTTTTGAACTTATCGAGGTGTTTCGCTGCTGTACCTTTAGATTTTCTGTGTATACTTTCTCTTTCTTTGTGATAAGAGTAACAGCGCTGCTGCTTACTCGTGTCGTGTGTGTTGGGGATTTGCTGTCTAATAGAGTTGGCGCTGATCCATCTTTCACAAACACTCTCTTTGCAAAGCCTGCATTACAATGTGACAGGTTCACAAAACAACATCTGTACACTTATAGTTAAGGTCAGACCGAAATGATCAGGGACCTTGGTACGTATAAACTTCAGCTCCTTCTGAAGGCCATGGTGCCTCAGGTGCCACCTCACATCTTTTATCATAAGTTGTATGCCTTTCATCATTCGTTTTTCTGTTTCCACTTCAAACATTTTTAAATTGGCTAGATCAAGGACAATTTGATCCCTTAACCACACATACAAAGTGGTGTACAGATCATTATTTTATGTATATTCAAACAGTTAAAAATGTAATTCAACTTTGCTTCATATATTTTCATATGTATATTCATATCTGAAAGTACATCAACAACCAATCTGTTAAGAATATAAGTGTTAATGACTTATTAATGATCGTACATTGCCTGTTAATGCCAAGCTAAATAGTATTTTGTAAATATATGCTTTTGACAGTTTATGTGTTTGTAATATATTATAAAAGAGTTAGTTTATTATATTGCAATACTGAACATGCACCAACAACTTGAACAATCCTATATGGCTAAACTGAACTTTCAGTACAGATGGGTCAAGCTGTAACGAAAATAATGGCCGTCCACTTTTGCTTTCAATGTTGTGTTGAGTTGCTCTCATTTTATGTATGCTTTTGTAAAGGATTTTGTATGCTTCTGCGTTGTCTAATATATCTGTATTCAGGCCTGTGTGTGCTTTGAAGGGAAGAATTTGAACATCTCCATTTGGCATTAAAGTCATGAAGAAAATCAAGCAGGTTCAGCTAGTTAGGACAGATCATGTTAATCGTTTGTGACACACATAATGAGCCACTGAAGTTATTAAGCAGAGAGAAAGACAAAAGTCTGTGTCTCACAGTAGGCTAAAGCTATTAATGTCTCGTTGAAATTCAGCTGTTTGTCTGGTCAAATGTTGAGTTGTGGTCTCGTCTGCGGAGCAGGGTTGATCTTTGTTGCTCTTCTAAAAACTGTCAAAAAGAGTTAATCTAAGTCAATTTGTTCTTGCCGCCCTCTTAAGAAAGTTTTCGAGACTTGTGGTGAATATCTAAAGAGTTCATTTATATTTAGTGCTAGTTAGCTTTGAGATCTGCATTTGCAGCCTAAATTATTAATTTAATATACATTTTAAAATGCTACTTTGTTATGTTTTATTTTAAAATGATAAATTGTTACACGTTGTTTAATTAAATCACATTTTTGAGACTGCACTTTTTTTTTTACATTGTATTACATTTACATTATATTACTTTTGCTGTTCACCTTTAAAAACACTAATAACTGAATAACACTGTTAAATGTAATCTTTACAAAAATGTATACCCATTTTTCATATTGTGTATAATGTTGTGATGCCTAAATTCACTTAGCATTTAAAACTATGGATTTAGTTTTTTTGTGTGTTAAATTGTAAAAAATGTATTGAATTTTAATGTCTGCCATTCATCAGTTTTTAGTCATATAAAATGAAAATAATTATCGGCTTATCTGTATTAGAATTTTAAAGGGTTAGTTCACCCAAAAATGAAAATTCTGTCATTAATTACTCGCCCCCATGTCGTTCCAAACCCATAAGACTTTCATCTTTAAGATCTTAAAATCTGAGAGCTTTCTCTACTCTCCATACACAGCTACGCAACTGACACTTTGAAGCTTCAAAAAACGAATCCATATGAATTAAGGCTTTTATTCACATATAAACATGGATCAACGAGCAGAAACAGAAGCTCAACCGAACCTGCTTGAGGAAGCTCAAACGTGCTGTGTAACACATGAGAATGAACCTCATTGGTTCTCGCACGTCAAGCGAACCTGCTTGAGCTTCCGTTTACCACAACTGATGTGTGAGTTGATTAATGTTTATATGTGAATAAAAGCCTAAATTCAATCTGTTCATCATATAAAGCGATCGTGTCTTTTCAGAAAATTTTGGACTAAACCGCTCAATTCATATGGATTAGTTTTACGATCTCTTTATTAACTTTTTGAAGCGTTAACGTGTCAGGTGCGTAGCGGTCAATGCAGAGTAGAGAAAGCTCTCAGATTTAATCAAAAAGATCTTCATTTGTGTTCCGAAGATGAACAAAGGTCTTACAGGTTTGGAATGACATGAGGGTGAGGGTGTAATTATGGGTGAACTGTCTCTTTAAAGGAATAGTTCACCCAAAAATGAAAATTCTGTCATCATTTAGTCACGCTCAAGTTGTTTCAAACCTGTATAAATTTCTTTGTTCTGCTGAACACAAAGGAAGATATTTGGAAGAATGTTTGTAACCAAGCAGATCTCGGCAGCCATTGACTACCATAGGGGGGAAAAAACTAATAAAAAAATACTATGGTAGTCAATGGCTGCCGAGATCTGCTTGGTTTGGAACAGGTTTGGAACAACTTGAGGGTGAGTAAACGTGACAGAACTTTCATTTTTCATATCAGTGCATCCCTACTAATTTCATGCATTAAGCTAAGAGCTTAGAAATTATGAGGGACGACAAAAGTGTAATGAGATTGACTAAAAAGTTTTAGCATGAGAGGAAAATAAATGAGACTGAGAAAACAAAAAAAACTTGTTATACAGGTAAAAACTGGCTGAATAAAAATCAATGGACCAAATCATTGAGTAAATGAGCAGTAAAGATAAAATGGAAGCCGAGATCACTTAGGGCTTAAAAAAGATTAGGACTTTACAAAGTCTAGTTATAATGGCTGCTCTTTCACCACTCATCGAAGCCAAAGAGTTATTTATTTTTCCTTATGCTCTTCGATTCAAGAGCAGCATTTCTGAGGAAAGGAAAAAAGTACAGAGGGTATGATTGACAGCTATACCTCACGATGATTCAATGGAATGTCCAGCTAATACTATGGAACTAAGGGTTCAGAGGATCTTGAAGCCAGTCAGAAGCTGTATATGAGGAGTTTTTTCTACAATTCAGTGAGGTTGCCACTTCAAGGATGGTTCTGAATTATAACAGTGTTTACATTTCTTTTACCTGATCCTTTTGTGGAATAGCAAGAGAAGAGAAGGTGGTTTTTCTCTTATAGTATTGGTATAGTCAGTGCCTCTGTCCAGCTCTCACAGCCTTGTAGATGCTAAATAGGCAAAATATGTCAGTCTCATTATAAATATGTGTACATTGCTTCTTAAAATAGGAGACCTCTGTGGTGAGAGTTAAATCATTTGTGAATTCACACTTTCAAATCAGTGCCTGAATACAAATTCTTGTCTTTCTAAAGCCTGTCTGCATAGTTAACAAATGGTGAAATGTTTAGTTATTCAATTTCAAAAGATGTTACAGTTCCTCACTAAAACAATAATGTTATTATTTCCCTCAATGTGCCATTGTAACATGTTTGTATTGGAAAACCAGTCGCTTGTGTCCCTTTCAGTTGTTTAGTTGAGTCAAGCAGAAATGCTATTATAAGTCAAAACATATGTGTTACCTGCATTTAAAAAAAGAAACAATAAATGTTATAAATGGTTTTTAAATCAAAAGTAGCGGTCTTAACTGCATCTGAGAGTGTGCTGAGCAGAGAATCCAAACTGGTCATCATATAACTATCCCCTTTTTGTTTGTTATGCCTAGAAACATCATACAAATGAGTGTGTGCATGGGTTTTATGTTTGTATATGTCTCTCACTCTTCTCTTTCTCACAAATCAAGGCTGGCTGAATCAGTGCTGACACTAGAGGCTTCAGGGACCATGTCAATGTCAGGAGTGGGAATGCATGAGGCTTAAAAACTTAAAAAATATAAAGTATTAATCCAAAAACATTTACATCTGTTTGAAAGCCATATGCTGCACTGTGTATAAATTACTGTTTTCAGAGCATATTGAACACTTTCTCTTATGTTTAAGAGTGAAATGGACCAGATAGGTGAAAATACTGTTGTCTAAATAGATCCAGATTAGAGAGGAGAGCGAGAATAACCTTCTAAATCCTGGTTCAGCCTTTGCCTCCGGAGACCGGGTTTGTAAGAGGACGCGAGTATAAGAGCTGCCCAGGTGCCCCTCTGGTTTCTCCTTCCTGACATCTTTTTCCTTCAGTTTTCCATCAAGCTCTCCACATGTGATTAAATAATAACAACAATGATGTGTTTGGCCTGCAGCGAACACATTGGATATGACAAATTAAATTGCCTCTTGTTGACAGGACATGTGGAAGGAAGAATGTGCTGGTGATTTTTTCTGTTGTAGACACATAAAAATAGCTCTTTCTATGTTTTATATTTTGGATTTGTTTCTCAATCCTTTTCTTGCCTTTGTAGTAGATTTAATTTCCTACATTGCTATGCCCTTGGTATTGCACCGTTAATCTCTCACTCATCTAGATTCAAATGGCATTTCTGTCCTTAATCTAATGCTAACATCATGTTGTGGAGAAACTTAAAGGTCAAGCTGAAATTCTGTAACAAACAGCAGCTTCGTAATCAATCTCCCCATAGAAGATAAATGAGATTATTCTTTTTAATCCTCGGTGCATTTTATGCATAGCTAAAATACATCATTAAAAGCCATGAGTAAAATAGATCCATATTTAGCCTGGTTTTAGATTTGATCAGGATCTCAGTCATTCACATATTCACTTAAAAGGTTTGTTCCAAGACAGTCATTTTGCTTCATTAAAAGTATGTGACACTCCAAAAACATGGAGTTGTTAAAGATTAAAGTAGTGTGAACCAGACATGTATACACTCACCGTCCACTTTATGTACACCTTGCTAGTACCAGGTTGACCCCCTTTTGGCTTTAGAACTGCCTTAATTCTTCATGGCATAGATTCAACAAGGTGCTGAGAATTTTGGTCAATATTGACATGATAGCATCATGCAGCATGTGCAGCTGACAAATCTGCAATCTCCCATTCCACCACATCCCAAAGGTTCTCTATTGCATTGGGATCTGGTGGCTGTACAGGCCATTTGAGAATAGTGAACTCATTGTCATGCTCAAGAAACCAGTTTGAGTTTTGTGACATGGTGCGTTATCCTGCTGGAAGTAGCCATCAGAAGATGGTTATTTGAGTTACTGTTGCTTTTCCAGTGCTCGACATTAACACTTGTCCGGGAAAAGTGGATTTTTTGAAGGGGCAAGTGAAAGAGAATTTACTTGCCCGACTGGACAAGTAGCCTGATTAAAACGTCAATAACAAAAAATAACTAGGGAGTCACCAAAATGCAAGAATGATTCTGCATTCATTTAGTGTAAGTGGCGATCGATGGTGGACAATAATATATAATGAACTGACGGTAACAAGGTTAACACACACGGTTAAAATTCTAAATGTGGAGTTTTTATATTTATAACATATGATACAGTTAAGCAACATCACACGAGCAAGTTTTCCTGAATACCATCACGATTGAAAATGAGACACTGATTTCATATGACAGTTCCATAAACAATTAATTAACATTAAGTCACTTACATTTTAGATGTAATATTGACTGTTTTTGTTCTATTTCAGCAGCGACAATAGTTCCAAACAAAGATCACAGCAGAACCATAACGCATCTCACAGCAACAGTGTTACTGAATGATTCAGCGTTTTGAATGAATCGGTTGAATCAAAGATTCAATGACCTATTCATAAACGACTGCCTCATTCTTGAATGAATCAGCCGTTTCAACGAATCGACTCAATGACTCACTCATTAAGACTGTTACCTGCTGCCATAGTCATATATAAGTAGATTCCTCATTAGCGACTGTTTCTATGGGCCGCTATACGTTAGCCGTCCGCCATTTTCGAACGGTCAAAGCCGGTCGTGAACGCGCTTTGTGAACATTCAAATGTTGCCTGTGCGTCTGCAACCGTAGTTATACGCATGAATGTATGAATATCTATATCTGCAATAGACTGAAGCAGATGATTTTATAGGATTTAGTTTATCATAAATGTTAGATAATTCTGCATATGCTAAAAATACTGGTTAAAGATCTTAACATCATACCATTGATCAGAGAACCCTAGACACATTGCTCAGCTTTTAATAAAAAGCAGTGAAATGTTATACATTATAAACAAGTTAGTTGGAAAGAAATCATAAACCAACCAATCAGCCATCAAAATTAATAAATTATAAAAATAGTAATAAAATTAGTAATGTGTTTAATAAACATCAATATAGCCTATTTATTCAAACCATGTTTTAAGTAATCATCATAAACTAAAGCTGTGTTTCATTTCGAAGGCTGCGTCCTCCAGAGGTCGCATTCGAAGGCTGCATGCGTCATCAAGGCTGTCTCATTTCAGAAAAGTAAGTAGGACACTCCGAAATGCGACCTTCAAATGCGCCCTTCTTTCACAGGAATCCGGAGGGTGCATGAGATGTATCCTTCCCTGCTGCAGACAACCCACAATTCGTTGCGTCGCCATTAACAACAGTCATATTTTTTTTTAAATATTATTTGAAAAAATGGCGGCGCCGGCAGATATACATGCAAGCGAAGATGTGGTGTTTAAATGTAAGTAGTTTCAAGCTTGTATTCAAGTAGTTTTTAAGCTGTATTAGCCTACCTCAAACAGATAGCTGTGGTAAACAGGATTACAAGTGTTTAGTGCTTTTTAAACGTTTAGAACAGTACTTTGCTGTCAAGGCATGAAACATTTCATAGTCATTTTCAAGTTATAAATAATTTTCATTCATATAACTGGTGTGAGAGCGCAATGACGCTGTGAACGTGTTGGCATAGCAACGTGATACTTCCTGCCTGTGTGTCCTACGAAGGACGTCTCGTTTAATTCTGATTGAGGACACTCCGTATACCGCATCCTTCACAGGATGTGTCCTCCGGAGTACGCAGCCTTCGAAATTAAATGAAATGAGACCCAGCTTAGATATCATTTGAAAGCTTAAATTCTCAAAAATCATCCTGTTTTGCAATCGTTTTTATAAAAACGCTTTAGGCCTATAAAATTATGAACATCACATAACTGAATTTATGAATGTACACAGCTTATCGATCCAACAGTTAACATTTACAACACTGCGTGTATTCTGTGTAAAAATAGGGCTCGTCATAGTTTATCTTTTGCATGAGTCTGAACAACAACGGCAGCAGACTCGCTGAATGAAAATGCAATTTCACGGGCACTCTTATGGAACAGCAGAAATGCCTGTTTCTCTTCTTTAACTACTCTTAAATTTAGTTTAATGTAAGCACTTTTAAAGAACAATGTTTGTTTTCACATACGTTCCAGTCCTTGAATACTGTGTCTGAAATTCAAGAACCGTGAAGCCTGTTATTAAATAACAAATGTTACGTGTTTTTGTGTAGATCCAAACATTATAAATTGCTAAAATTGTTCTAAAATTGCGTCGCGTCGACATGCCTGGAGCGGTCGAATGAAGCATCTACGTATACATATCTATAACCTGCTGCCACCTACTGGCAGTTTAGTTTCATGTTTAAACATTCTTTCCAACATTTTTTATTTGTATATTCAAAAAATATTTAAAACAACCTCATAATATTGTTTAATGCAGTTGTAATTCTTCAGTGTCAATTATTTAATTTGATTGGTAACAGCCCTATAGTGTCTTATTCTAATTTAATTTATTGATCAAATTTAACAATATAAAATGAAAGCTGAAGCATAGCCTATATTTAATAAGATTAGGGAAAAAATGCTCTTTATGAAAGGTAAAAATATCACAAATATGCAGATTTAAATATGTCAAAGCTGAGTGAACACTGGTGAGAATATTGCTTCAGAATAAATTATATATTACAACACAAAAAAAAAAATTCAGATTTTTTCCGGACAAGCAAATTTTTTTACTCGGACAAGTGAATGACAGATTTACTTGTCCAAAGGACAAGCACATGAACAGGCTTAATGTCGAGCCCTGCTTTCTATCAGCTCGAACTAGTCTGGGCATTCTCCTCTGACCTCTGGCTTCAACAAGGCATTTTTGCCCACATAACTGCTGTTCAATGGATATTTTCTCTTTTTTGGACCATTCTCTGTAATCCTTAGCAATCCCAGTAAATCAGCAGTTTCTAAAATACCCAGACCAGCCCGTCTGGAACCAACAACCATGACATGTTCAAAGTCACTTAAATCACCTTTCTGTCCCATTCTGATGCTCGATGAGTGTATATATGCGTGTGTTTGTGTGTATAATATAAACTATATACTATTGCTAGGTCCCAGTGTATAATATATAATTTAATATTTATATCAATATTATATTTGGGGTCAGTAAGTATTTTTTTTTTTTATAATTATTCAGCAAGGATGCATTAAATTGATCGAAAGTGACAATAAAGACATTTATATTTACAAAAGATTTATATTTCAAATAAAAGCTGTTCTTTTGAACTTTCACCAAATCCTGACAAAATAACTGATGATAATAATAATAATAATAATAATATGAAATATTTCTTGTTTCTTGACAAGAAATCTTGTTTCTTCTTGAGACTGAAGTAATGGCTGCAAAGTCAGCTTTGCCATCACAGGGATAAATTTTATCATATATTCAAATAGATAACACATTTAAAATTTCATAATATTACTGTATTTTTTATTAAATAAATGCAGCATTGATATAAGAATGTTTAAAAAATTTACAGACCACAAACTTTTACAGGGTACATAACACACACAGTTTCTGCCTGTCTCATGTTAATCTTGAGTACCTATAGCGTAGTATTGCATCCTTCATATCTCCGAAGAGTCTTTTGTTTTATCAGATTTATAAAAGACAGATACGCTGCACCGATTCTTTCCGAAAACAGTCGAGCTCCTGGAGGCGTGCAGTGGGCGGAGCTAAACACAGCACACACACACATACAAAATACATCACGGCATTATCCCTGGATAACTTTCGATTCACTATACGTTCTTGTTGTTTACATTGTATGCACTTACGCGCCGACTGCCAACAAAACAAAACACAGACATTTGATGCAGTTTCACTCACCACCTGCGGTTTCGACTCATGACAAACACAAACAAACACACTTGCAGAACTCCGTTGCTGCTGTGGAAAAACAAACTGCATCCACTGTTTCCTTAACGCTGGATTATTTGGGAAGCTGAACAATGTTATCTTCTTTAGTGGCATTGTTGATTTCGTGGTCTAAAAACAAAATGACAGCGCTGCCGACGGCTTCTGTAACCTGAATGAAGCTCGTTGATGGGCGCGCTCTTGCTCTCGCTCTGGTTGATGTGTGCACACGCTCATCCGGGAGAAGTGCCCATACAAGCAATTCCGCCCTTTATGACGTCATACAGGGTCATACTCGAAAAAAACTTTCCGAAACTTGTTCGAATCCTGAAGGAGTGTATTTGGCACAGAAATACTCCGTCAAACGTCCAACTCGTTTTTTTTAAAATTTATTTTGGCATTCTCATTAGCATGAGAATCCAACTCTTTAACAGTGTAAATAAGTCAGAATGCATGAAATAGCATTAGACCCGCCCTTTAAACAGTAGTGTTAATAGACTGTTTTATTTCATATTTTGAACTGACTTGGTTTCTTTTTTGACTAGATCAAATCTCATTTGAGACCATAGTGAATGTGGCAGCCTCAGACAGTGTAGACAGATTTCACCTGCTCATGGCAAAGACTGAAGGTCTCTCCTCCCTCTCTATCCAGACTAATGGAAAGCAGTAAGGGGCTGACATTCTCTGCTCTCATTCATCCTCTTTCTGTCCCTTTCTATCTATCTTTCACTTTCTCTGCGGGAGGGGATGTTGACATTCCAGGCTGGAGATGGGTGGGATAACCCCCACCGAGACCATGACCCTTAGTAGTGGAGCACAGGATGAGAAACGCCTGGATTAGCCTCTTCCTGCTTCCCCTATTATAATTCCTCAACCCAGTGAAACCACCATGCCAAAACCCAGGGAGTCAATTTGTAAAATCTAAAATGTTGCTACCATATTTTTTACAGTACAGTTCTGACAACCACAAAACTGTGTTTTCTATGAAGCATTCTGACAGCTAACTTATGCATTATACACCAGCCTCTGTCTCAGTACATTACTTGAAACACGATGAGAGCCTGTAATGTTGTCAACGACCACACTGATGGGAGGCCGGTGTATTATGTTCTATTTCACAGCTGTAGATATAAACACCATATTTACTGCATCAAGTACCTTTTATGCATTGAAATGTTCTGTAATGATGGAAACTAAAAGCTGCAAATACTGCATAAACCCTATCATTAGCATCTTCCACTGCCATTTTACGCCTGGTAATGAATTATTAGTGTACTACATTTGCATCTCCGCATCTATATATCGAGAAAATAAGTGTCGCATTATAAGACGTGATCTAACAGCAAATGTGAAGGCGAGGACAAACTGTTGTCTTGAGGGAGCCATTTCGCAAGTGAGAGGACCAGAGTGGGTTCCTGTGACTAAATCAATGGTCTAGAAGACAGCTGGAGTTCTACTGAGTATGTGTAGTGAGCCAGTGGTTGTTAATATAACAGATATGACACATTGATGGAGGGCCTGTTTCTCTGTGTGCATTTCACCCTTCCTTCACTAATGGAATTAAAAGACTATATTGCTAGAGCCCAGCCAGCTGGATGCAGAATACAGAAAACAACTTTGACATTCACGAAGATATACGCATGCACATGCATACACATGCATGCATGCACAAATATGCATGGAAACTTTAAAGGCCTTTTTGCTCTAGGCAGGAGTGTGCTTACTGTTTCCCATTATTAGATCATTTTAGCTATTTTCTCAGCTCTCAGTGAGAAATTACCTGTCATATAAAAGGTAACAAACTGTTTTTTTCCCTACAGTGTCCTTTAAAAAGGGCAAAAGAAAATGTATTCAATGTTTATCACTTGGCATAAAACTGAAAAATAAATAAACTCTTCAGTGTGATACAATTATAATACACATCTCTGCTATTTTTTAATTTATTTTACATTTTGAAAGACCCTGAAACTTTTAAATTTCTGAATAGATCATCATTGATTTCCTCTGATGTATTTTGCCCCCACTAGCATTCAAAAGTTTGGGGTCGATATGATTTTTAATGTTTTTGAAAGATTTTCAGTGTCACATGATCCTTCAGAAATCAATCTTATTTGATTTGGTGCACAAGAAACATTTCTTATTATTATCAATGTTAAAAACAGTTAATATTTTTGTGGAAACCATGATATATTTCTTTAAGGACTCTTTGATTAATAGAATGCTAAAAAAAAAAGCATTTATTTAAAATTATATATATATATATATATATTTATTTATTTAGTAACAGTGTAAAAGTGTTTACTGTCACTTTTGATCAATTTGATCCATGCTTGCCAAGCTTAGCTTCATTAAATAATATTAACAGATATAACTTTTGATTTTAATATTGTATTTGTAAATGTTGAAATTACAATGAACTAAGATAAATAATAAGATTTAGAAATATTGTTACTGTTAGTTCATCTAAACTAAAGTATAGTTAACTAATGTTAATAAAGGGAACCTTATTGTAAAGAGTAAGAAAATCGTACCCCAAACTTTTGAACAGTAGTGTACAATGAGGAGAATAATATGAGAGGCAAAACCTATTTCTAGGATCACAATGGGATAATTGCTAGATGATGTTGCATCCTGAGATAATACAATCTCTGAAATTACAATTAGATAAAACCATCATACCAAAGATGCTTGGAAGGCTGGCTGAAAGCCATAAGCACCCAGTTAAATCACTAAGTTACATCACTGAATCTGATTTTGGGGAATCTAGTTCTGGAAATCTTGTTAGGAAATATGACAATGTAAATACCTGGAGATTTAAGAGCAAAATGGTTTCCAGGGGGCATATCAATAAGAATGTATATAGAATTAATTTGGTATAAGTCACAATTTAATGGCACTGTGAGATTTATGAGATTGGTGGTGTGTGTCTGAGATGGTTTGACTTCCATGACCTCACCTTCTTCTTTCTTCTCCTCTCACAAATATGCATAAGCATAGAGTATTTTAAAGGCTCGCTAAAGTTCAAAGCTAATCTTTTTTGTTTGCTTAATGGAGCATGTTCATTAAAGTATAATTCATATCCTTTTAACCACTAGCTGTCCTCTACCTTCTCAAAATAGAGTTTAATGTAGTGGAATAAAATCAACACCTTCCACTTACTGCGGCTTAAGTGACAGCTTGTTTAAAACATTCCCTAAATTTAGACCAAAGGCATGATCTCTCAGTGACGCACACTAACAAACACACACACACACAAATGTGTGAGAAACCACTGGCGTTCTTCATAATTTTTTTTTCACATTCACGCATATTTTTGCACTTGAACATGTGCTCATGGTTTCTCTCTCTGTGCATGTATTTACTTAAGTTCATTTGTATCCCATTATATCTCAAAGCTGTTTTTAAACAATATGAATTCTTGACCTCCAATCAACAATGACTGGTTAAAAAACTGCTTGGAGTAAGAAAGCAACCTTATAAGGAGCTTGAATTGTATAGCAGACTGGGAAATACATAGTGGTTTCTAATAAGTATTGGTAAAGAGTAACAAGGTACAGTAACACTGCATGTCTGTTGTAGTGGCTTTACAGCCACTAATAATCAAATTCAAAAACTGTTAGTTTAGGCCAAGTGTGCCACACACGTCCTGAAAAGTGAAGCCAAAGCATCTCGATCGCCCCCAGGTGGCTGGTCCCAGTATAGCTCATAAACACCGCCCCTCCACGTATTCTAATGGGATGCGAGACAAACTAAACAATCAAGTTACACTTCACATAATTTTTTTCCAAAGACGGTTTCTGTCATTTTAGGTAGTTATCATCACGCTGATGTAAGTTCAAGTGTAAAATAAGTTTGGTTTTAGTTGACGTCATGATTGACAGCTCCTCTGAGCGAAGTTGTCACTGAAGCACCAACTAACTTTTTTCGAGTCCCTTTACAGTCCTAGAGCAGCATTTTAAATCGTATTTAATATTTAGTTAAATGCTGCTGTTTATTCTCTCTTTTTGTTGTATTTAGAGTAATTCTGTTCAATTATCTCTTCAAGCAAGAAATGATCTTGTCTAGTTAAATGCTCTCATTAAAAATGCCTTCAAAGTCCTTCAACGTTTTTGTACCTAGTTTTCAAAGTTTAGTAGCTCATAGGTGAACTATTATGAGCAGCTCGGAAAGTTACGGTTTCAGAGTAGCTTTTTCAGCACAGTGTGATGTGATGACAATTGAGGTCAACAAGAGTCTGTCATGGGGAGTCTACGTACGTATGATGACGACAGGCTTGGTGGGATACAAACAGATGAGCAGTGAGAGCAAGCATGCAGAGCAGGTGGTCCGGGGTCAGGTAGGCTGGATACGGCAGACCTTCCATAGCTAATGAGGATCTTGGGGCAGAAGAGGAAAAGGAAGAATATGTATTAATAATGAGTAAGCAAAGCTATTAGTTAACTGAACCTCCTTTAAAACTGAACACACTTGGGAAAAGCTGTAAAATGATATAAGTAATCATTTAATTATATACATAATGAATTTTAAAATGAAAACTGGAAAGGCATATTATTCAATAAAAACATTGCTCAAAAAAGTGGAGATGAACAATCTTTCCTTTTTCTTCTTTGTCAACAAGGTTCAAGACCTTTCATGAGTTTGCATCATTCCTTAACACCATTTGAGGTTACATTTACCAGCCAGAATTATCTTTAAAGAAGTTAATTGGCTCCTCTCCATTCAGTCAATGTCGTCATGTCCAGATTGTCATGGGCGTTGTGCTATTACATGGACTAACCAAGTGTGTCATGTGGTAGAGTAATAAAGGATTTCACACAATCACTCTGACATTCACTCCTACAAAAACAGAAAGAAAAAAAGAAATACAAAGAGGAAGTTTTGAAAAAACAAAATCAGTACATGTTCAAAGGAAACCAGCCAGAGAACAGAAGGAACAATTGGAGGGAACAGAAAGACAGCATCATGGTTGGATGCCTGATCGCAGCAGGTGCTCCTTCTAAGTGCTGCAGAGACAGAAATGTTACTGTAACTCCACAAAAGTCCCCATTCATCATTTTTTTTTTGTTTACTTTCTTTGCTCCCTTTATTTGACCACCAAACAAAACCCCTACTTTCTTGAAGTATTTGACTGTCAAATACCACCTTCTGATTTCAGACCATTAATATACATCACCAACAAGTGACAGAAGGAATGGGACAAATATAAAAATGAAATAAACCCCAGTATAAAAAGAAGTGTCTTCCATAACTTCAAAAAGTCGTCTTCACCAGGTGCCGACTGGGTCACTCAAGACTTACACATGGGTTTCTATTGATGGGCGAAGTTCCTCCTTTATGTCTCTCATGTTCCTTTGACAGTTAAACATTGCCTCGTTGCTAACATAGCGTTAAAAATATGACTCATCAACATTATAGAAGGTAAGAGCAAATTTATATCAACCTGATGTAAATGGCGTGGAAATAGAGTTTGAGAACTTTTTATGCACACAGAAACACCCAAATTGTAAGAAATTATTAGTGAATGAGACACATTATTATTGTGATTAAAGATTTTCTGAGAGGAACGAAGATGAAAAAATAGGCCTATCAAGAGTCTTGAATATGAAGTTCTTGCACACACAAAGATAACTTGCTATTATACCTGCATGAAAGATTACAAGACAACACAGACTCAACTGTATTGTGATGAAGACTGAACAAAATTAATTCATGTCATCCAGAATGACATCAAAAAGGTCATTTTTAAGCCCACATTCGAAAAACATCCAATAAAACAGCACTGGTCAATACAGCTTACTACTCAAGACAGGTAGCCTATTTATTTGCTAATCTATTGAGATACTTACCAGCAGCCTTTGTTTATATTACTAAAATATTAAAGATACAGCACCGATATATCATGCTGAAAACATTGCAGATGTTATAAACCTTCTGTTTTAACTGTGATGACTTCCATAAGGCTGGAAAACAAAGAGAGAAAGAGAAACATAAAATTAAACAAGGAATCGTAGCAACCAAATGTTATCTCTAAAAACAAGTCATGTTCATGTTTGTATTAAAAGCTCTTGTTGTGTAGGGTTTGATTGACATCTGCAGACTTCAATGTAATGTTCCCATTTACATACATGTTCGTAGAAGATCTAAAACCAAAGTCTGTCTATTTGGCTTTTCATATTTGCTTGCATTTAAAAGATAGCACCAAAAGTCATGATAAACCCCAGATCCACCTTGACATGTTACCGCATTAATCAATAGACTAAGCAGGACTGATCTGTTTAGATTTTACTTTGGCGAGCAGGTTTTGGTGGATGATGAGATGCAATAAACACTTTCAAAGGCTCCTTCACATGAAGGAGTGGATCGATTGCATCCAAACCTAAGCTAAAACAAGAAGCATGTGTGTTTAAGTGCAACAGAGAAGCTCTTACTGGAGTTAATCAAACCTACTCCAAATCAGAATTTCAGGATGGTCCTGTTGCCTAGGTGATTTTTGGGAGCTTGCTTTTGGATTCTGTCAGTGTTTGGCAGATATAAGGTGTCAGCGTGGCTGTGATTCACAAAAAGCATTGTGGTGTCTCCTCACAGGCAGCGTCCCTGTCATCCATCAGTATTCATGTGCTCTGGGCTCCCGCAAAGCGCTTACTGAGCTATCAGACAAGGCAGGAGCAGGACGAGGTGACCCCTACACCTCTGATTTAGTGCATTCTGCCAATGAGTCTCTAGAAATGTATTCCACTAGTCTCTAACCTATGGAAGCCCGTTTCCGCCACTATATATATAACTCGCAATTGTGAGAAAAAAAAGTCAGAATTCTGAGATTAAAAGTCGTAATTATTCTTTTTATTTTTTTATTTAGTGGTGGAAACGGGCTTCCATACTAACCCTTACAATTAGTTGCAGGAATTATATAATTGCGCTCACCATGAGGACTTTAATTATTAAAACTTCCCTAAAAAGACTCCAAGTGAGAGGAAAATTGAAGTAATGAAGGCCTCACTAAAATAAGATACTACTTAAGGATACTGATTTTGTGTGTGTGTGTGTGTGTGTGTGTGTGTGTGTGGTCCCAGTAAACTCTACGCTATGGGGACAAGAAAAGTGTTCTGTGCAGAGTTCTGTGAGGGTTGTGTTTAGGGGATAGAATATGTACAGTATAAAAATAATTTTGTCTATGGAAAGTCCCCGTAAAACATAGTCTGTGTGTGTTTGTGTGGTCCCTACACTAGGCAATCCCTACACTGGCAATACAAGAAATCTTTGACCTTGTGGCAACATTTTCTTTGGTCCCCATGAAGAAAACAGCTTATAAATCATACTACGTGATGTTTTTTGAAAATGTAAAGATGCAGAAAGTTTTCTGTGAATGTTGTGTTTAGGGATAGGATTAGGGGATAGAATATACTGTTTGTACAGTATAGAAAAAACATTATGTCTATGAAAAGTCCCCATAAAAGTCCCCATGTGTGTGTATGTGGCCTGGTAAACCCTACATTATGGAGACAAAATGTCCCCACAAAGACGGCAATATTCGAAATCCATGTTCTTGTGGGGACATTTTTTGGTACCCATGAGGAAAACAGCTTATAAATCATACTAAGTGATGTTTTTTGAAAATGTACAAATGTTTTTTGTTCTGAAAACTGTATACCAACATTCTTCATAATATCTTCTTTTGTGTTTAACAGATGAAAGAAACTCATACAGGTTTGGAACAACTTGAGGGAGAGTAAATGATGACTTGATTTAATTTCTGGGTGAACTATCCCTTTAAGGGCTTAAAATAATAAGATAATTAATGTAAAATGCATAACCTTAAGCATTCCCAGTAAACCTATACTCTAAAATGAATCTAATTTAAAATAAAGTATTGCTGATCTCTAGTGTTTGGATAGGTGATTATATGTTGATTATTATTTATACTGTATATAAAGTCTGGAAAGACTGTTGAAAGGTGATGGACATAAATACCCTCTTGGAGACAAAGAGGAGAATGGCAGAGGTGTGGGGACGGAGCGGAGGAGAGGGGGCGTATGACAGCAGATGGAGTGATTGCATTCATGTGGAGGAGGCCTAAATGTCTTGAATTTGGCTGCAATTTTCTCATATTAATAACCGGTCCCACATTATGAATCCATAACCAGATAAGTAGCAAAGGGGAAGTGAGAACAGGAGATTAAGAGAAGAAGTGTGCCTGGACAGAAAATAAAAATATTGTAGACCAACTCAGCCTTTTATTATGCATAATACATGGAATAGAAATGTGAAAAGAAATGGAAAAAGGTGGAAAGAGTGAGAAATATAGAGAGTGCACATGTGGCTATGTATGTCTGAATATGTCATTTCATCACAAAAAGCACAACCCATCCCCTCAACCTACCCCTTCATAGGCCAAGAAGAAAGACATCGCACAGAGAGATCCTAGCTCAAACTGGATTTCCATTACCTAAACCTGAATGCAATTTCCTCAGAATAAAGTAGAAATGAGAGCAAGATGACAGCTGAAAAAGCCTGTATTACTGCCCACCCAAAACTTACAAAAGCAGACTGAAATAACCAACAGTTACGATAAAGTATTTCCAAGATTTGTCAAAGGTTTTTTTCACAGTAAATCACAGTCATTCAAAAACGACTGTCATGACTGTCACAATCATTATTTAATCAAAATAAAAAAATCTATCAGTATTTTTCATATGAAAAATAAAGTTACTAAAGCTATTAAATGTCAAAACGTTAGAAAAAAAATATTATCCATAATATTAATATTAATTCCAGATAAGATTTTCCAGCACTGTAAAACAAACTCTTTTAAGGTTTAAACATCTAATGCAGACAAAAAATTATAGAAAATTGATTGTAAAAATAAACTTTTAGGCCATTTAGTATACAAGCAACTCACTAAAGCAAACAGAAAGAGCGTTCAGTATTAGAAATGGTCATGCAGGCTTGTGATCTCCAGTGCTCAGTTCTGAGGAAGACATTGTAGATGATTGTGGGGTGGGAAGTATAAACATTGGGAATAAAAAAAATTTTCAAGGGTTACCCAACAATTCTACATTCTAAAATTGCTGGTTAATTTAAACCAACGGTTGGGGTTGTTCATAATTGACCTAAACATGGGTATAAACAAACCAGTATTTTTTAGAGTGTACCATCAACACCCTTGTTTTCACAAATATATTTTCACATATTGTCTTTACATGTAAACTTAAAGTCACCATGAAATCAAATTTGAAGTTTTCTTGCTTTTAGAATGACTATGTTAGCCTTACTGTTATCTATAAGCCAGTGTGCTCCAAGACACAATTCACATTTAGAAGAATTCAGAACTTACAGTCTCTCACTTCCGCCAATATGGATCAATGATTTTGATGACATCATGCTGCACTTCAGCTAATCATCAGATTTGCTCTCCAATCAAATGCTCTCTAGAATCTAAAGCGTCCCGCCCCCTTAAGCTGCGGCTAAAATCGGTCACTTGTTCACACATTTACTATTTTCTACATGGTGAATGGCACATAGTGCACTAGGGGATAAGGAACAATTCAGACAGTGTAAATATGCTTTCCATTGGGGTAAATGAAGTCTGGTTTGCGAACCGCCACAGCATGCACAGTCTGCTCCGGTCCAGAGACACGATAGCACACAGAGCAGATATGATCGAGTCAGCACAGACCACAAAACAAATCGGACCCATTTGAATTCCACACAAAATGCTGTATTTTAAAGCGATAATGGAGGATAGGCGGATTACTTGGCTCTAGCTGAGCTGTGATATAAACGAAACGCTATAGAGACAGAGCGTGTTTAGGCCACGCCCACACCAGGGGGAAAACAATCCAACCCTCTCCATTGACTTTGTATTGCGTGAAGCTGCCTCCTTGTCATTTCTTGCTTCTAACAAAAGACAGAACAATACCTAAAAGCTGCTGTGTGACAGGGTGTACAGCAAACAAGCTAAAAAAAACAAGAATTACATTTTTATAAGCTACCGAACCGTAAAAGCCAGCCTTGTTTAAGGAGACAAAAGTGGATACAGGCAATAAGATGTGAAGCATCAGCAGGAAGCCTCTCACATGGGGTGGTGAAATAATCCTTTGACGTTTGATGAATGTTTTTTTTTTTTTTTTTTTAGCATATCCTGTCGCCGATTACATTCCCCTCCAGTGGGCGTAGTTCTCAGAGTAATATGTTGTGCTCTGTCTCAATTGCCTGTATCCACTTTTGTGTCCTTAAACGCTCATTTTTTTTGGGTCAACAGCTTACAAAAGCTTATGTAGCGGGAAATTTCACTACAATGTAGGGGTAAGTGTTTTCTCTTGCTCTACCTTGGACGACTAGGAAAATGACAGGATCTAGGTCCCCACCCCTTAGTACAATTAATTCCTATACTTATTGTCTAAGTATGTTTTTCTCTGTCTTGATTATGTCTTTCTCTTTTAGTGATGACTGGCGAGGAGAAGGCTCCAAGACTCAAAATGTACACAGTAGCTTCTCAGAGTTTGATTAAATTAATTTTCCTTTTCCCGACTACCAGCCTACAAGACAGGAGGAATGCCCCTACTCCAAGAAGACAGTAGTCTTAGACTTATTTACCTAAATGTTCAGTAAAGAATAAACAAACAAAAAAAAAAACAATAGTCATGAGATAAACTCTTGTTTCACTTCACTTATGGTTTCACCACAACAAAATGTACAAACAAAAAGAAATAAAGCTTTGTTCAGATTCACTCTTTTGTTTAGTCTCTTTTCTTCAATTATGCTCAAACCAAACAGAAATAGGAAAAGAACAACAGTGGTACTCAGTTCACTCAAAAGTACATTATAGATGTTACATTCCACATCAGATATTTTTTCATGTCAGTCCACACACCGGAGTGAGATTCATAACCCAGAGTCAAATTTTACCTCACAGCAGAACTGAGCTGGTGTTGGAGTGTCCAGATATGGCAGGATAATTTAATCAACAAATGGCAACCTGTTCAAAAACAGAAAGTCTCTTTCTTTTTCAAACACAAGAATAACAGTTTAGAGAAAATCCACAAAAAACAAACAAAAAAAATAGTATCCACGTGAGCACTTCCAATAGACGAGGCAGTCTTTTCCACGAAAAAACACACAGTAATGCAGATTCGCTCAAAACAAAACTGTTACCAGTTCAGAAAGTTTATGCAGACGTATGCAGAAAGTTTATTCAAAAAGGATTTCCAAATCTTAAAAAAAAAAAAAAACACTGCAAAGTGTCCAAAAAAAATTAATTATAGAGAAAATATAGAAAGGAAGAAAAATAATTCCCAGGGGCAATGGCTGAAGTACTCAAAATAGGAAGAAAAATACTGTCAGTGAAGAATTTCAAAGAATTCGCAATGCCGTTTGCATCCACACAGCAGCGCTAATATGTCAAAAATGGCGAGTGAGGATTTTTCTCGAAACAACGGAAGCAAAAAAAAAAACACAACAAAAAAAAAAAACACTCGATCTGCATCAGCTTTATTCCAAAGAAAAAACAAAAATAATGTCCGTGTATTTTCTTCCGGATGTCAACTGTAGTTCAACAAACAATGGAGAAAACTCACAGTACCTCAGCTCCCTTAAATCGGAGACAAACACTCGGGCCGTCGGACCGTCTCAGCCAGCACGAGAGCAATGCCCCACTTCATAACACACACACACGCGCAGTTCAGTTCTTCGGCGTCAGCGATCACGCTCGGCTGAAACTCACAACAGCACAAGCTCGGTCCAGCTTCTCATCAGCTCACCTCGACACTTGTCAAAATGCTGTTCACGTAGAATCAAAGAAGTCACGAGAAAAACTAAAACTTTTTCTCTTTCCTTTTTTTTTCCAGCACGTCTAGCTCCTCCCCTCTTCCGTGCACAACCTTTTTTCACAAAAAAAACCCTTCAAAATTAAAGTCCTTGCATACCTCCACACTTAGTTCTGGGTTTTTTAGCTTGTTTGCTGTACACCCTGTCACATAGCAGCTTTTAGACATTGTTCTGTTTTTTTGTTATAAGTCAGAAATGACAAGGAGGCAGCTTCACGCAATACAAAGTCAATGGAGAGGGTTGGATTGTTTTCCTCCCGGTGGGCGTGGTTTTCAGATTATGACGTGTGTCGCTCTGTCTCTATTGCCTTTTTTTTTTTTTAAAGGCGAGGAGCTGATCGATATGTCCTGTCCTGTCTTTCTGTTTCAGTGGAAATTACGTCAACACATTGAATGATGCTGTGCGTTTCAAGGCACTTCAGTGGGCCTTTAAAACCAAAACTTCTAGGAAGAGGATTGGTTTGAGTAACGTTGGTGCAACTTATTTATTTAATGTACATGTTTTAGAGCAATCCTTTTTCAAATGTATATTAGAATGTATATATATATATATATATATATATATATATATATATATATATATATATATACACACACTGGTAGACAAAACATGCAACAATGAGAGCTTTTAGCGTAAGTTCTACCAGGAAGTCTATAATGCCACGTCATTCATTCATAATAGTATATAAGCACTGAACTCTCTGTTTCATGTTCACAGTTGAAGACACTGACGTTCCCCTCCATCCTACCCACCACCACCAGGTTGGCCCTGTCCATCCATTGGGGGTAGGCTCCGTCCCTGCCTTCATCTTCAGGCAGGATCAGCCGAATCTGCATCCCCCGTGATTCGGACTAAGGATCGGGCCTATGCCAAATAACTTTTCTATACAACTAAACATGAATCATTGTAGCTCAATACCATCTGTTAATACTTTACAAAATTAATACCATGCAAACGTTCACCTGCCCTCTGAGTCTTTCTGGTAGAACTTTTTTTCTGATTGCAAAGTCTTATGTTTCATGTTATCATGTTTCAATGCTAAAAAAACGAGCTCAGATTCAGCTCAGCGTGGTCCAATAATATCAGGTTGGAGGAGATCAATTTGTCTGATAAAAATAGCATCTTGCTGGTTGGTGGGGACACAAGGAGCATGATGACATTTCTTTCTTTCTTTCTTTCTTTCAGACTGTCCCTTAATTAACTCTGCACACAGCAGAAAAACCTGTTGGAATCAAGATGTAACCCTTCACCTGAGAGGAAAATCACAGATAAGAAGCCTAGGCTCTTTATATATTATTTTTTCTCTCTCTGTAAAGACTGACAAAGTCATGCAGATCAAAATTAACATCCTTGAAGAGAAAAATGTGTTAAAATGAAACTATAATGAATAAGGGGGAAAAAAATGGCAGTATAAATGTTTCACTGAAACAAAGTCTGTCCAACACTCCTTTTTATTTAGGTATATATAGCTCATGCTATAAAACAACAACTGTATATTATCCTAAATTATTCAAAATAATTCCGTCCAGCCACACGTCCCTTTTTCAGAAACTCTTCATTGAAAAAAAGAGCTAGAGCAGGAAATTACTGTTTAGGAAATTACTGAAGCCAGAATAAAGAAACAACAATATTTACAAGTAATTATATCTTATGTAGGTTTGCAGCAAATTTTAGGATGTTCCATGTTTTCTAACTTTTTGGCCACAAGTCTGCATAAGTGTCATTGTTTTAAATCATTGGGACTGTGCCTAATGTTAAGCACTGGATATAAAGATATTTCATGTGATTAAGACTTTAAATACCAAAATACACCAAATACCAGATTCAAGGCCATCTCGCTCTTATCCTGGACTAACTGAAGACAGTATCAGAGGAGGACATCATAAACACTTCTGAAATATTTTCCATGCTGTTCTCACCTTTAACCACAGGCTTTTTCCACTAGAATGGTCGGTGTAAAAAAAATCCAGCCTGCTGCTACTTGGGAGTTCAAGGCCTTCATCTTCTCCTCCTACCTACTGTGACTGCCTTTAAGTTTGTTTCTGTCATTTTAGTGACAGCATTTCAACATTGTGAAAAACCTTGCCAGCCTTGATTCACCCTGTAAATCTTTTATGGTCTCATTATCTGCTCCTGCATTAATAGATTAGCTGCATGCCTCCTAAGAGACTTGCTGTTGCAACATAGCCATAGGCAGTATAATGAATGCCTATGTCAATCACAAGGCTGCCCAGAGGTCACCTCTCACCACAGGCCAACTCACAAAGGAAAGACCTTGAGGAACCTTCCCTCTTTAAGCTATTCATAGTTCAAATAAAATCAATATGTAGGACTGCAGGAGTTAGGTCCCTCGTGAAGAGGGAATTGACACAAAAGTTGATGTTAGCAAGCTTACTTTGCTTTAGTATACATCAGTTTACAAAGTCGGTATGAAGAAGTTGCAATAGACTTTTCTTTCCCATTGTCTAAATGAAATGCTTCTCGAACAAGAAAAAATGAATTGCTGGACTTAATTTTGTCCATCAGGAATTGATTCGAACATTGGATGGTTGTGGTTTGCTATTTCTGTGATCTAATGTTGTAAACACATCATCAGAGAAGAGATCAAGTGGGAGGGAGCGTGATTTTATTGAAGATTACAAGAGCACATGAATTTAAGATAGTAATTATGTACACTGATAAATCATTTATAATACATACTACAATATTCCATATAAAACAAGAACTGTCAATTTTGATTTTATGGTGGCAGCTCTAATCCACTATAGCTCACAGGAAAGTGAATGTGAAGAAAGTAAGAAGGAAAGAGAAAGATTTCAGAAAGGCAGAAGATAAACAACAAACACAAGCAAGGGAAGATAAGACAAATCAAATCAGTATTAATTCACAAAGTGGATCTCTTTATGTGGATATATTGCGGTCAGCTGCATTATCAGCAAATTCATTCACGATCAGCGTCTCCGGCTCAAACGTGTGTGCTTGGGCAAATGCCAAAGTTAATGATATACACTGCACACTCGTTCCGTCTCCTGCCTATTTGGTTTTTTCAGTTTTGGAGGAAGATCTCTTGATGGTTAGATAGAATCCTCGAGCAATCCATTTAAAATATAGGCTAGGCCTATCACAGTATTTGCCTCTTATTCAGCCAGGTTACCAATTCAGACCTCAAGGTGCAATATAGTAGATAAAACTCTTTTATCTACTGTGCTGTTAAATAGAGGTAAACTGAACAGTTTTGCTTTAATCCATGACTCCAGTCCAATCCAATAAAAAGATTTTAATCTTTTTACAAGATTGAGAGTAAAATGTATCGCAGCAAGCAAATGTCCGTTTCTCTATAAAACGTATTCTCTATGAGTTTTCATCAAAGTAAATAGATGACCTTCAGGACCAGACTGCCGACAGACATATTAGGCTTGAAAACTTACCGGGGGATGGGGGATGGGGGTTGGTTCTATCTGCGTGCGTTGACACTCTAATCATTCAGTTAAGCACTGTAGTAGAATAATAGAAAGCGAGTCCGACTTTGTGCAATGTATCACATTTTCTCCGACTTTACTGCCAGCTAGTGGACAACAAGAAATCCCTTAGTTTTTTCAATACAAAGACTGATAGCCTTATACCAGTCTTTTATCTCATTATATAGCATTTACTGTCAAATTCCAGTATTATCTTTTTTTAAATCATAAGTAATATTCAATAGCATTACTTCCTTTATACATACTTATATTTTTATAATTCGCGTTTAACTTAATGCATTTTACAAATTTAAGAAAACAAATATAATATATTATCAAATAAATGCAATAAAAAACATTTTAATTACCGTTATTTATAATTTCATTCCATAATAACACGGAATAAAATGATAAAGACGTACAATCTGACTTTTACGTCTGTATGTATGACATCATTGATGACGCGTGTAACCGTTCGGCGCTAATTTTCAAATGGTCGTCTGAACAGACGGAATAAAGAAAGTTTGGATCAGTTACACTGCTTATAAATCATCAGTTCATCGCAGGTAATTTGAACTTTCTTTGTTTGCACTTCATCTAAGATGCGTTTTCAAAGCCACAATGTATCATTTGATCTGTTATGTTTTCAGAAGTGTGTTTAGCGCTAGCTAGCAAGCGTTCATACAATGCTAAACTGAAACTGACGTGTTTGCATGTATGAATTTCGCTTTTGGAAATGAGCTCCAGTTATATAAACGTCTGCTTTTACATAATGTTTATATTGTTGACATGTTTGTTAGCTATTCGTTTGCTAATTTTAAGCAGCTAAATAAACGTTACGTGACGTTGTTTACGTGGCGAGGTCTCCGGATTTACCAGTGTTGGAGTAAAACAATGTACTGCACTTAATGGAAAAGCTGCATATTAGTGGTATATGTATATGTGACAAACCAATATTGCTCCATAGCTTCGTTATGAGCGCATTCAGTACTCCGACCTCCCGGCCACTGCAGTGGTCTTCCCCGGCAATAGGACACAAAGCCGCTGTGTCAGCCACCAGCACACCTCTGCTGGATAACATCCAGGGAAACGATGATGAACAGGAGAGGCGTCAAAGACGCAGATCCAAAGTCATCGACCTTCACGGAGTGACCGATTCCTCCATTAACGAGGCCGGTAACCACAGGTTGGTTGAAACCCCGTGTTCAGCTCCATTTAAAAAAAACAAAAAAAAAACAAGACCGCACAATATACAAACTTATGGTTTTCTTTTTCACCATAGTTATACAGCTACACCCGCTGCTGTCCCTAAGCTGTCATCAGCACAGATATCTGAGCATTATTCAACCTGCATCAAGCTTTCCACTGAAAATGTGAGTTAAAATCAATGTACACTGACTTTACTGTATTTTTCCTGAAAATTCAACAGGGCTAATTTACTTGTCACCTTCCTTTTGCAGAAAATTACCACAAAAAATGCATTTGGTCTGCACCTCATTGATTACATGGCAGACATTCTCAAGCAGAAGGACTCCGAGATGAACTTCAAGGTAGAAACTTGACAAATTTGTATTTAGCTCCACTTCGACAGTTTATATGCATTATTGGAAATGATGATAACTCTGTGTTTGTGTGTTGATCTAGGTCGCAGCGGGCACCCTGGACGCCAGCACAAAAATCTATGCCGTGAGGGTGGATGCGGTCCACGCTGATGCTTACAGAGTTCTGGGAGGCTTGGGCTCTGAGACCAAACCAAAAGAGAGTAAGCAGATATTCAAGTTATGAGTCTGCTGACATGTTACAAAAACCAAGACGGCTTGTGCTGTAGGTCAGATTGGTCAGAGAGGTTTATGTGATCATTGACTTTATGGTGTGCAGGGGGTGTCATACCCTGCACAGAATTACTAAAATCTCATCTCATTCCAGGTCAAGATGGTGACGAGGAGGCTGTAGCTGAGGGCAGTCAGGGAGAGCAGGTGGCTGCTAAACAGACTAAGAAAAGACCTCAGAAGAAGACAGTGGAGCAGAACCTCAGTAACATCAATCTCTCTGAATCAGAAATGAAGTGTGAGGTGAATAATATCCACGTGTGATTGAGTCAAGTCAATTTTTGTATAGCACCTTTCGCAATACACATTGTTTTAAATCAGATTTATAGAAAATCATGATGTTAATGTTTGTAATATCTTCATGACTTATAGTCGCATTTAGCGGATTAGAGCTGGGCAATGATACAATCAATCAAGCAGTTGAGATTTGCTATATAATATACATCACCTTCACAAGTATACTGTATGTATGTGGATAAAGTTGGACATGTATATCCAACTTTATACAAAGAGCTGGGCGATAAGATTGTTTACATTGTTGCAAAATGTAACTATCACACAGCTGCGATTTGGTATATATTGTTCTATGTATGTAAACTATATGAATGCTGCTAATGTAGGATGTATGATAAACTGAATATATTGCTGGTTGATAATATAGTTTCAAATTTTTCACAATAGAAAAATCAAGCAGATTTTCTAGATAGTACATATACTGTTTCTTTAATGTTTTAACCAAGTTGATTTATGTTGTGAGGACCCCATAAAGTATGTGGCGTAAACCTACAGGAAGACCTAAAGCATCCTTTGTGCAGGTGGACCCCATGTTCCAGCGTATGGCTGCTTCCTTTGATGAGAACAGTACAGCAGGAGTGTTCCTGTCTGTGCTCTTCAGTGAGGACAGTCGCTGTGAGCTGCGTTTTCCTTCACATATGACCTTGCTGAAGTCGCATTCGCCTCCTGTGCAGGTGCCCCATCAGAACGTTCCTGCCTCACCATTTACAGGTTAACAGCTTTGCACATCACACTCTGTTCCAAGTTACAGGACAGTTTACTCTTGGGTTCACTGAGCAATATTCAGTATTCACAACTTAAACGTTTCTACATGTGTTGTGAGTTACAGTCGATCTGAGTTGTTTGACAATGTGAGTACATTGAATACCTTTTTGATTCTTCCAGGTCATCTGAAGACACTAGAGGACAAGCCAATTTGTCCATCCTTAGAGGATTTCTCTTTTACTAGATGGACTCCTGAACAGGTGAGACTGTTTTGATGACTATATAAAGGCTCAACCAACTGATGGTGTGCATATATACTGCAATTAAAACATTTGGGGTCAGTAAGATTTTAAATGTTTTTGAAGGAAGTCTGTTGTACTCTCCAAGGCTGCATTTTATTTTAATATTTGATCAAAAACAAAAAACAGTAATATTGTGAAATATTATTAGAATTAAAAATAACTTTATTTATTCTATTTTTAAATATTTTAAAATGTAATTTATTCCTGTAATAGCAAAGCAGAATTTTCAGCAGCCATTACATTTCTTATCAATGCTGAAAACCGTTTTGCTACTTATTTTTCTGGAAACCGATACAAATTTTTTTTATTTTTTTTTTACATCATAACATAAGTGTCTTTACTGACACTTTTGATCAATTTCATCCATTCTTGCTGAATAAAATAATAAAATTAATTTCTTTAAAAAAGCAACAACTTATTTACCCCAGTAGTGTAAGTGCAATATTAAGTGTGTTTTGTATTGATGTGATCGTCTCTTTCACATTGTCAATATAGAGCACAAACCTCAACCAGCTGCTTGAGAAGATGAAGCAGGGAGAGCATGCATTTGATGTCAATGCAGACATTGAGCCAGATGAGGATGAGAGTCCAGATTTTGGGGATAATTTTGATGCAGACATGGATGAGGGCAGACCAGGAGACTGTGAGGAGTTTAAGGAACACAGAGAAGCTTGTTCAAAGAGCCCCCAGAAAGGACGGTTAGTACTTGTGAAATGTATTGCACTAAAGTGTTGGCTAATTGTTGCGTTACAGACAGGCTCTGCTTCACAATAGGCGAATAGTTGCGGTTTAATACTGTGAATTTTCATCCCAAAGTCAACCCTAAGCTCATCCTTACCTACCTACTATATATTCATGTTGTATTTTATGTCTGAATATTACATTTTATTTGCATTAAAATGTCTTCTCTGCTGTTTTTGTGTCCATTCACTGAAGTGTATTTGTGTTATTAATAGAGGTGTTATTCCTATTGGTGAGGTGGATATTGCCACCATGTGTCTGCAGTTGTCTGATCAGCCCAGAGAGTACTCGTACTTCAGTCCCAGGACCATGGCGACCTGGGTCGGACCCGGCTACTGGCTCTTCAAACCTGGACATAAGCGTAAGTCATAGATTAGCCTTGGAGTGTTTGAATGTATTTTATTGCTTTCTTAGGGTGCGTTCACACTTTCGGTTTGTTTGTTCCAGACCAAAAAAAAACAAAAACAAACATTTAGTCCTGGTCCGATTAGCGTTCAGATTGGCTTTTTTATCACTGAACCTAAAGACATAGGGATACTTTCATAACCTGATTGGTCGGCTTTTATGACGTATTGCCTATTTTAAAACGGAACTTACCGAACATCCAAAACAATGCTGTGTGCTGGGATAAATGCACTTGTTGTGTGTGCATAGCCTGCATATGATGGTATTTTGACCAGCTGAGAACTCCTGAAGAGCTTATAAAATGTGTAAAGGAGTCAAAACAGCGGCAGGAATTCCTCCGTCACACACACAAACGAAGATCTGCTGCAAGGAGACGCGGTTCTGATACCTGTACTGAACTGTGATGGCCAACATCGCGACTACCGATATGCGTGAGCATTCTGTCCTTTTTAGGGTGTCAACTTCCTGTTTTTGGTTCGTTTACATGTCTTTGGTCCGTGTTGCATTCATATCATTTGAACCGCACCAGAGTTCATTTGGTTTTTTTTTTTCAGTGGTCTTGGTCCACTTGTTTGGTGCGCACCAGGGTTCGGATGACAGCGTTCACACATGTTCAAATGAACGCACTAACAGAGCAATCGCACCAGGGTTTGTTTTAATCGAACCAAACGTGCCAAGTGTGAACGCACCTTTAATATCATTTTTAATATTTCATTGTCTATTGTTTTGAGTTGTGCCATTTCAATTTCTAATTTATCCTTTGTAGAGGATCACAAACCAGACAAAGAACCTCGGAAGCGAGCACCAAAGAATCCTCTCGTTATTGACTTTAAAGGAGATATCAACTTTCATAATTACTTCCGAACAACTAGAGTAAGTTCCTGTTTGCTAATTCTTTATTTTCATGACTTGCATAGACAAACGCTTCATAACAACAATTCGTAGAATGCTATTTAATCCCTCTAGCAAAACTTTTAAACCTTGTAGAAGTCAACAGCAGATTATTTGGTGACA
Organism: Coreius guichenoti; assembly: GCA_039654105.1. NCBI lineage: Eukaryota > Metazoa > Chordata > Actinopteri > Cypriniformes > Gobionidae > Coreius > Coreius guichenoti. Next base: position 19,672,833 of record CM077169.1, read on the forward strand.
AACTGACTGAAATGCTTATTTCCAGGCAGCAACCACTATTAGTAAGTCGGCTTTGAACAGCAGCAATAAGAAAACCACACTTCCAGCAGACTTCCAGTATCCACCCAGTAACCTGTCACAGCTCAGCCTCAAACCCACCAACACAGTAAGAGCATGAATGTTTAAAACACTTCAGCATTTTGATTGTGGCAAATCTACAACATCATTAGAAGAATGCTGTACAAGAGATTGACTGCTGGACTGGTTTGGTTTGTTTTGTTCATCTTACAAATCTGACTGATTTATTTTCTCACTTCAGCTCAGTGCGGAAGGAAAGAAGAGATTATCGGGAGAGCTGGGTGGGGACATAGGAGAGTACGATTACAACAACGCCAATGACACAGCCAACTTCTGTCCTGGTCTTCAGGTACACTAAACACTACTGTTACGTGTTATAGGTTGGCATGGAAGACCGTCTGTTTAACGGTTAGTGGTTTCTGTGAATAGGAAGGGGACAGTGAAGATGCTGAAGGCTTTGGAGGATCTGATGACTCTCAAACAGATCGACCGACACCTTTCTCTCTGGACACAGATGACATCTCTACTTACGGAGAGGACTGTCTCGTCCCTGAGCCTCACAAGGTAAAATGTTGAACAGAAGAGGACAGATATTTGGTTACTACGCTACACAGTGATCATGTAGTGAGTTGTTTTGTATTAGTTTTTATTTCAGTTGTTTTGTATAGATAAATCATTAATTGTTTGCTCATCTAGGTAAACACTATTGAGATAAACTATGCCAGAACGGCCAAGAAGATGGACATGAAGAAGCTGAAGACCACTATGTGGGGTCTCCTAACAGAAAGTCCTGAAAAACCAGCAAAGGTTTGTAATTGTATCTTTCTGACCTTGGTGAAGCTAAGTTATTTATTTACTTTTTTCAGTGTCTTTATAGTAAAGTTTAGAAGTTCGCGTTTGCATACTGAACTTGGTGTAATAGTACCATCATCTTCATCTCAATCTCATAAAACTAATTGTTTTTTTTTCCCTCTATAAATTTGTCATTCAGATCACTGAAGGCAGAGCCGATAATTTGTATTTTCAATATTCCTATTGCTGTACAATATACTAAAAGAATAAAATGAAAGGATTACAAAACTAAACACAAATTTAAAAACCTCTGCAAAAATACAACAATACCATGTCACTCACACATGATCAAAAGCTAATGTAAACATTTTTTATAAATGTCTCTTAAATTCAAGTTGATGATTGTCTAATATACTCTGGGGCCGGCTACCGCAAAAGCGCGCTCACCTCTGGACTTCAGTTAGACCTAGAAACATGTCGAGGATTTTGCGTATGAGATCTTAATCTCTTTGATTTTATGAATGTGAATCAGGTCAGCAATATATGGAGTGGCTGTACCATGCAAAGATTTAAAAACAAACAAAATCTTAAAATGAACTCTGTAAGAAATTGGTAACCAGTGCAGCGGTCTTAAAACAGGGGTCATATTTATGAGTACCTGTCAACAATCTTGCGGCCACGTTTTGGACCATCTGTAATCTGTCAAATTTTGTTTTGAGCACCATAATAAAGCGAGTTGCATTATTCTAATCAAGTGAAGATAAACGCATGAATAACCTTTTCCAAATCCTTACAGGCTGAAAAAGGCTTAATCTTAGAGATCATTCTTGGTTGAAGAACTCATTTTGACAATTTTATTTGATTGTCAAATTTTTAAGCATGGTCACATCCAACTTTTTTTACTTTGTTCTTTGTTGTTTAGGATTTCTTGTGGTCAGTTGATTTTAACTTTTTTTGTTTTGTTTTTTTTTTTTCCCTCAAATGACTTATTGCTTTTACCATTTACAGCAGGTGGAGAGTGAGGAGACAACAGAAGTACCTGGAGAAAAATCATTCAGCCAGTCTGTCAGGAATCTTGTACAAAGGTACAGTTTTTCAAGGCCTGGTGCTATGTATCTAACAGTCTAAGGATTGACATTTTTCATGCATATACTGTACATAAATTTCTCTTTCCTGCCCCACCAGACTTCCCTCCACCATGGCTACCAATCTCTCAGTACCGTTGGCTTTTGTGGCCCTTCTGCACTTGGCTAATGAGAAAGTGGGTACTACTTTCTGCTATATATATATGTATGTATATATATATGTATATATGTGTATATATACTGTAGATGGAGGTCTGTTTACATTTCTGTGATTTAATATTAGCATGTTTATTATGTTTAAAGATCTACGTGTCTTGCATTAGTATGCATTGAATATTTTGTAACTTATATGCAGAATTATTTGTGATCTCATGACGCATCACAACATTTGGTTGCTGTAAATCTAAAAGCTCTTTTTTCCATCAACAGAACTTGGAGCTGCACAAGATTGACTGCATGACCGATATCATCATTAAACAAGGCCACTGAAAACTGATACAAAACTTTTATACTTGGTTTTTTTTTTTGTTTTTTTTTTTACCAAAATGTAAATCCAGTCTCTTATGTTCTCCATGACATGTAAAATATCTAAACATAACAATATAGTCAAGAGAAAGATAATGTCAGGATCATGTTAAAAATGTTGTACAGGAAACTACCACAGAATTTGAGTGAAACTGAAAGATGTCAAAAGCATGTACCAGGAAAAAAACAGCAGTGTGCAGTGCATGAATAATATGATTTGCTTTTAAGATATGTTTAGCAATAACTCGTTTTAGCAGCTTCAGTAAAAGTAAATATGAAGTTACTGTTGTCAATGTCACTTTTTACTAATGTTTTATTTAAATTGTAAAAATTCATTTTATAACTTTGAGGTTTCTTTTAGATGTATATTCTACATCTGATTTTGAAAAATAAAAGTTATCAAACTATTGTTGGATAATTCTTTATTATCGGTTTATATTGTTTTGTGTGTAGTATGATGTCATTTTGGAATGGTATAATGTTTTGCATGAATACATGTAATGCCAGAGGCTTTTAGGTGGAGCCAATTGTTGCTGTGGCGAAAGAAAGGAGTTTTCTGTTTCGTGCATAGAAGTCTTATGGTTTTGCCCTAATGTCATGCTCAAGCATGTTTAAAAACAACAAACTAAAAAACCAAAAAAAAAAAAAAAACATTTATTACATAAAGTAAACCTGCGTTTAATCACATAGCATTATTTTTTAGAAAAAGTAACAGGCTCGTCTGGCCTTACGTGAACAATCTCATACCTGAAATGTTGATGGCTCGATTAGAGTCTGTGCGCTCTCACCTTACAGGTGTCATGAATCAGCGCCCTCTGGAGGATGCTATGGGAAGTGGAGCTACAGAGGTGGGCCAAAGCCAAATCATCGCGGCTGGGGGAATAGACTGAATTAGAGACCAGGAAGTGTTGACACGGTGTACATCTGTTGGCCATTCGAAGAAACAGTTACAAACATTTTAACTCCAAAGGACGGTGTAATTATTTTTTTTTCGTGGAGTAAATAAAAACATCAGATATGGGGTTGGGTGATCCAAATAGTACGGTAAGTTGTGAACTTAACGATAGCCAGCAGGTGCTTGTTACATCGCTTGTTTAGTTTAAAAGTAGACTGACTAACGTTAGCTGTGTAAACTCAGTTCCTTTCTGTATCCGTGTAAATAATATTTTTAAAGTGCTGCAAAAGCTTCAACTAGAGCAGATTGATGTTATTTTTATTTTTTTGGTTTAGTTTTACCGGTTGGTGTGAGTTGACGTACTTAAAACAGGGCGAAGCTTGTTTTTCAAGTTATACTTAGTTTCTACGTTTCTGTTGTCAGTTAACGTCGATAATTTGCTTGGATTGCTTAAACAAATGTGCTGTTTAGATAATACTTTGATACTTAAGCTTCATCCAATTTGTATTGCAACTTTGTTGTACAGATTTGTTTACATAGATGGATTGAATTTACCTTGAGCTGTGAAGCATAACCGGCTTACAAGACAACCGACACTTATTGAATGGTAACTTGGTTTAGATGTGTTTTAACTACAGTTGGCAAATGTGCTGATCACATCACATGTCCCCTGTTGACTGTTGAAGTGAACCAAAAGTGTGAGATTCTCATGCTGGTTTGCTTCTAATCAACTGTCAATTTTTTTTTATTTTTTTTTAAAAAACAATTTCAACAGTACCGCATATAGACATCCCTTTTTATTTTTATGTGGAACTGTGCTAAAATTCGTCGACAGTATTTTGAATTACTGAACTTGATTTGTATTCAATTACAAGTTGGCTTGTTCTTGAAAACATTTGGATGCTGGTGTTACAAGGACTTCAATGAAGCAAGAATATGTTTTGTTTTATACAAAGAGTAAGAAAGATCGAGTTTAATAAGCCAGATGGACATTTTCTAAGTTCCAGTCTTAATGGAAAAGTTTTCTAAACTGCTTATCTAAAGACTTTCAAAACAAATACACTGGTAAATCATATAATAACCAGATGAATACATGTTTTACTTTTTATTATGTTGTTGCCATATCACATAGTTATAGATAGGCCTATCACATGGAACCATTTCTCCACGGTGATGGTACTTCAGGCTGTCGGTATCTGATGTCACCTAATAGCTTTCTGCCATTCTGCACTGCAGGCCTTGTGTTGTGACACCAACTCGCACAGCCATTGACTAGAATGGAAAGGGTAGGACAGAGAGAGCGGTAGTGACGCAGCATTGCTTTTGGTTTCCTGGTAACACCTTTTGTTTATGAAGTATCAGCAGTGCAAGAGGGCTTAAAGGTGTTTAACATGGCTAAACGTGAACAAAACCCCCCCACAGGATTTACTCTTTAAGTACCCAAATGACACGATGAACAATGCAAAAGATGGCTATTATGGGTCTTGCATTGCATTTAACAGTTGGTGTTTTGATGTGTGAAATGTGGTAAAGCCATCTTTTTACATCGCTTTTGTCAATATCACACTTTAGATGTCACGCCTAATCATTAGCATCTAAAGGCATTACTAAGGACTGTTTTTTTTATAATAGCTATCTGAACATGGTATGAAATAAATTATGTTTTATTGTTATTAAGTATTTTATTGAATATAGAAATGGGCAGCACTGTATTGCAGCAATTACTGTATGTTTTTAATTGCTTAAATCATGAATTCTCTTATATCAGAATGATTAAATGTAGCTCTCCATATATTCATGTACACAAAAGTCATAAAAAAGACTTATGTGTTATTAGTTCAAGCATGAAGCACTGAAAACTTATTGTAAATGTTTTAGATGTGTAAATGATTATATATTATGCAGTGTTTTACACATACACATTCTTCATATCATATGTTAGATCTCCTCATACTGAACAACCACTGCTGTCAATTAAATCGTTTGAGATTATTACAAAAAAAAAACTTTTTGGGAACTAGCTGTAGGTTTTTTGATCATCCTCAACAAACTCACTGTAGTACAAAATCTCTGGACTCTCTAGATCAATAATTACCAAAAACATAGTATTTGGATGGCTATGACAGGGTCATTAAAAATATGTGTGATGAAATGTGCCCAAAAATATCTTATAATTCCTAAACAGAATCCTCAGAACTTTATAAAACTTAGTAACAATATGCGACACATAACTCAAAAAAAGTCTGTAAACTTTTATGGAGATTGGACGATAGGTGGCGCTGGTGCTATAACAGTAATAAAGACACTTTATTTTTATGGTAAGTTATGCTATCTGAAAATGTCTTTTTTCATCTCAGAACCTAGTTTTGTACAGTTCTGTAATCCACTCTGATTTAGGTGGTTACAGGCTTGGTAAATAATACATATTTTACGCATGCACTTAAACAGCTTGAACCTCGGTAACTGATGCTTGAAGATGTATTTTATTTGCGTATTTTAGTTTTTGCATATAAAATGTATTTCTTCTGTATAATTGTAAACCTTGCATGCTATAATTTATATTTATGGGCCAGATATAAGGCTGGCTGTTTTTACAAACGTTCCAGTTTTTTTTAAAACCGCTTCATCATCATGAGTTTCATTGTATAGATTTTTGTTGCCTTCCAATTCTCTATTGCGACAACAATGCAAGTTATTTTGTGTAACTGTGTGCTTGTGGAATTTTGATCATAATTTGGTTTTTAATTTCTCTGTGTGCAGGAGCCGATAGAAGGAGAGTCTTCACAGGACGTGGATCCAGTTAAATCTCTACAGTCTCAAGTGGACGGGGTCAAGGACATTATGACCCAGAATGTCGATCGGATCCTGGCCCGTGGAGAAAGACTGGATGATCTGATGGGCAAATCTGAAGACCTGGAAGCTGGGGTGTGTCTTTCAGTACAAAAACTTTGATTCTTATCACATATTACAGCTCTAAGCCCTGCACACTGTTTTTACTATGCACACAACCATTTAAACGTTTGGGTTTGGAAAGATTTTCTTATGTTTTTCAAAAAACGTCCCTTACGCTCTCAAAGGCTGCATTTATTTGATAGAAAATGCAGTAAAAACAGTAATATTGTCAAATATATTATTACCATTGAAAATAACTGTTTCCATTGTAATATATTTTAAGATGCAATTTATTTATGTGATAGCAAAGCTGAAATTTCAGCAGATGTTACTCCAGTCTTCAGTGTCACATGATCCTTCAGAGATTAATCTAATATGCTGATTTTACTGACCCCAAACTTTGTAATAGTAGGCTACTGTATGCAGCTGTAGTCCCACACTTGTTGACATTGTACTGGTCTTTGTTTTCTGCTTTTTAGGCTCAGAACTTCAAGCACACCTCTCAGAAGGTTGCTCGCGCTTACTGGTGGAAGAACGTGAAGCTGATTGTGCTTATTGTTGTGATAGTCCTTGTCATTGTGCTGATTATCATATTCCTTGCCACTGGTGTGATCCCAACTGGTTCGCCCGCACCCAAACCTCCCACCATCACACCACCCTAGGATTTCTGTCAGTTACACAGACACACACACACACTCTTTATTTGCACATTTTGCTCATAAACCTTCATATCTCATGGTATCACACCTCCTTATTATGAGGAGCTTCCATAATGACAGCTTTGAAACCTTTAAATGGAGGATTTTAAGTAGTCTATAAACAGAATGCTATCTATTGTCTTACATCTCACCTCCTAAAACATCATCCTAATGGCCACTTCAGCTGCCTTTATGGTTCTCTAAAGCCTGATAAAATGCCACAACTGAAATAAATTACTTCAATTACTGCAATATTGTTCATACTGAAGGTACGCTTTAAATAATCATATACTGGCATTGAATCCGGTAATGTGGTAATGGGTGAAAGCTCTCTTAAATATTATGAAGTATATTTAAAACTGTTAGATTAGATTACATAAGATGTTAACTTGTAATTAGGGATACATTTAGATCTCCAAGTGTCTCTGTTTTGTACTCTGTACTTTGTCGTCTCCACAAGTATGTATGTCATTTGTAAAAGGTCAAACCGAAATGTGTTCTTAAAACTGTTGCATTATCCAAAACACACCTTTTCTTTAAAGGAAATGATACTGTTTGGAATGTTTTATCCTGTCTTAAATCTTTACTGAAATTTGCAATGCCCCAAGTTTCAAAACAGAGAAAGCGATTTTCTTAATATAGAATGAATGAAAGATTTTTATGAAACGAGCACCTGAACAAGGCCATTTAGATTTTTTCTAACCGCATCATAAATCACTGCATTGTATTTGACATGCAGTGTAACACTTGCACTGTACCACATGCAGTCAGTACTGTAATCATAATTTAATATTGCATCAAAGATTTGCCTTGCTCTGTGGGAGCTTTCTGGAACCCGAGAAGGATAACTTTTTACTGTATTGAAACAGAGCAAGGAGTAATGTTTTAGAGTCTGTACTGTCATTTTCAGTTTGTAGTTTTTATTTAAAAAATGCTAACACAACCAATGAAAATCACTTCTCTGAATGTTTTTGTTGGCTGGTCTTATATTCGTCTGCTGGGTAGCTTTTGCACTTTGCTTTGGAGAGGTCAAGGCGTTGTATGTCAGTCTATCTGCATGTAGTCAGAATGACGACTGTGCGAATGTCTGTAAAGTCTTATTATGCTGTATCTCTTGTAGCTTCCATTAACATCATACTGTATGTAAAAATGTATTATTCTCCCATGATATTATAAACAAACCTTTTAATCAAAGAAAACATTTTTAAACATTTAATTTTTTTAATCAAACATTTAATCAATTTAAGTTTTAGTCATCTATAAATAAAAAAAATGGAAAGTGCCTTGGATATGAGTCTTATTAGCGTAAACAGCCTGGAAATGCAATATTTTGTAAATAAACATGATCTTTCAATAAAACAAATTATGAGTGTGACATGTTTTTAATTCTCTCATTTGAAATGTACATAGACTAATGGTAAACAATTATGAAATACTGTTGGGTTTGTGTTTAGTTTCCCATGTCCACCATCTGGCATGCAGTACATCTCAAGAGAGGGACAAAATGGAAAAATTTTGATATTCATTTTTATTAGATATTGACATTGCCAACGGACACTGACCTTAGCATTCATACATAAGTGATGGACACAGCCAGAGGTAAATAATGTGTTTTTATGGTTACTGGATTGAATTCTATAGATTCTAACAACTCTACATAAAAAAAAAATGGTAAAAAAAGTAACATGTAACAAGCAACACGGCAACATATGCGCACTAGTTCCCGGTTTATTATCCAAGCATGTTTTTTTTACCAAGCTGTGATTTTATCTTGTTTTTCTTACACCAGCTGCAGCTCACTTTTCCCTCCAGATTTCCAGCGACTATTGTGATTTGTGAACCGGTTTAATCTCCTGGGTGCTACTGTCCACGTACGAGGACATTATATTTTAGTGAATATCTCTGACACCATACATGTCACAGTTTTAAGTCTGGATGTCCTGTAAACAGCACATTCAGCTGCTTTTCAGAGATACTTGTTTTGAGGTTTCATCAGGACAACAACTTCTCCTTGGTCTTTAAAAATGACTGAATGATCAAATTTAGCACTCTTATGGAAATATGATAATATTTTGTAATTATCGTTTAAATCTGACTAATTTTCAAATTGTTTGTTATAAATCAACATCTCAGGAAAATGTTATGGCGTGTCTAATCAAAATATGACTTTCTGTTACAAAACAGGGCATTGATTTCATACATGTCTACTGTTGAGGACACCAGGGGCCTATACATGAAGCCGGTTTAGCTGGCTAACCAGATATGTTTAAGCTTAGTTTGTGCCAATCCTGGGTTTTAGGTACCATTAAAGTGGTTTGGCTTTTAGCAGTGTTCATCTCCACAGTAATTTACGCTCCATGGCTAACCTGCTCCAGGGCAGGTTATGTTCTGGATAAGAGATCTCAAACTGAAATTGGACCAATCAGCTGTGAGCAAAGTGACACACCTATGATGCAATAAAGTCACTCCCCCTGTTTCTACTCCAAATTAAAGGTCACTACATAGCAAATGGTTTTTAAAGACTAAAGCGTCTGGCTTTTAACAATGCTTATTTATAATAATAATAATTTTGAATGATTTAGATATCATTTATGTAATTATTATACCCTTAATCAATTACACATGAATCATTTTAGTTAATCAATCATTAATGGGCACTTAGTTAAAATGAATATAAATAGCCTATATAAAGGTCACACAAATAAGCTTTAAAATCAATAAATAAAGCTATACAAATTACTACATGTGAGCTTAAATGTTCAATTCTCTCTATATATCAACTAAACTAACTTCATAACTTTTACTTGCATTGACGTAGTAAGATTTTTCTTTAAGTTGTCCTCTTTTATAGACAGCTCTTTTCTTCTTGCTGTGTAATTTGTTTAAATTCTTAATATTTTTCAACCATGTAATATTCTGCAGAAGAGAGAAATGAATCTCACTGGTGAGAAGTGAATCTCAGTTTCACTGATCCACAGCATGTGATTGGCTGTTCACTACTGATGTCACAGCTAAACTCCTAAACTCAGGATCAAAGCCTGAGTTGACAGAGAAAGCTGATGATCAGCATCATGGGACCAACAAAGCCTGAATAGATTGGTTTGGTTTTGTCAACTCGAAACTAATCCTGTAACCCTGAGTTTGTTAAACTACCATCATGGTACAGGCCCCAGGACTTAAATCGTGTTTATCAGGCATTTTAGCAGACACAAGTGAATAGGGAAAGAAATTACATATCAATATTCCCATAAAATATTAGACATTATTATGAAAATGTTGCCAACTATTACTCCCATTATTACACTTCTTTTTTCATTACATGTTGGTCCAAGAACACATTAATATGCAAATTAGAGACAGTGTATAGATACATTGCATTGAATGGGAAGACCTATGTATGGCCATTTTTACCCACATATTGCATAAAGTAAAATGTTCCTTCCATTATATCTTTAATTACATAGTTGAGAATCATCTTTAAACAAAGTTTGGTTAAAAAAAAATAATAATTTTATTAGAGAATGAAAAAAAAAATACCATTGTTTTTGCCTATACATTTCATGTTATTTCATGTAATTTTATTTTTTAAACAACTGAGTTCTGGTGTCCATTTACGAAGATATAGCATAACATATGATTAAAATATAATTAAAAAAATTTTTTTCCATTTGTTTCTTATGCTCTAAACAATGTAATGACATGAAAAAATACTAAATTCAAAAAACATTTTTTTCCTGGGTCTTATAGGTTAACTGATTCTTTAAAAAGAATCGATTCACAAAAGCAGTGACAAATCGGACACCGCCCTTTGTGGCAGCTTGACTTGTTTGAACTTTTTGTGAATAGCCTACATTAAAAGTATTGTCGAGCGTTTATTTTGAACGCACGTTTTGGTAGCCTACATGCCAAGAACAATCTAATAAAAGTTAGAGTGTAGCAACAAGTTAGGAGATGGGCGTTTACATATATTGCCATGCAGCTGCGCAGTGTGATTATACCCGCCCTGTAACGTTAGATAAAGGGAGACGCTTCCTTACAGCAGCAAGGCAGAGGATTAAAGCCTTGAATTGGAATAGTTGCCAAAATACGCGCGTGAATTTTATAGATATCGAGCTTGTATTGTATTTTCTCCTCAACTGCTGGTGTCTCTTTCAGATGCAGTACATTCGGTGACAGTTTCTGGTGTAGTAAAGCGACAGATTAAAACAATGACAGTAAGTTGTTCTTTCTTTTTGTTTCGTTTTGCTGAAGACATGCTGTCATTACCCTTATTAACCATGGTTTTATTATAGCAGTAGCCATGTTTTTTTTATTTGTAGTAAAACCATGGTTGATTTTCGTAAGGGTAGATTTGTTATTAAATTAGATTAGTTATTAAAATGAAAGCATGACCATGTAAGGGATGAACTTTTAAAAAGCAAATTATTTAGATTCAACTTATAAACAAACAGCAACTTTGTTAAATGCTGATAACTCGATATAAAACCTGCAAACAGTTGCTTTGAGTTCGTTTAATGATGTGGTCCAAACAGGTTTAGTTAGGTTCATTGTGTATGCCACTTTAAATTGTCCAAGTGAAGTTATAAACTAACTTTGATTTTTGATGACTGGACGATTTTTGTTTTGACAGGCTATATATAGAGTAGCAGCTTTCAATTCACTTCATTTATTTGTATATGATACAGTGCGTAGTTGATAAGCATCAGGTTATGGTTTATCATTTAGTTCTTTATGAGCTGTTGTCTGAATTTGAAACATAGGCCTACCTAGGTTTTTATCACTTTACATGTCATTTGAATGTCATCCAGAAGGTCTTTAACCCTTATTGTTGGTTCATCTCAGGTGGCTTGAAATGACAACATGACAAGTGTTTATTTGTACATGAGAGGGGATTTTTGCCTTGTCTCAAGGAAATTCCACATTCATTATAACAGTCAAAATGAGAGGGGAAGGAAGGGAAGGAAGGAGGCAAAGAAAGGATGTAAAAAGAGATGTGTATCCTGTAGTCCTCTGTTCATATGCAATGAGCAATGGAAAACTGATTATTAACATGCTCTACTGTTCATGAAGTTTTAGTTGAGCTTTTGGACCTCTGTCTGTCTATTTATGTGTGGCCCATTTTATGGTGGTATTTTACTAAAATCTTGTTTGCTGATGTTGTTTACAGCCATCTGTAAGACTATCATTGTTTTTCTTTACCACCCGTATTTAAAATGTTCAAAAATGTTATTAAAATCAAACATTGAAATGTATTAATTGGTTTATTGTAAGCAGATAAAAAATCTCTTCAAGTTTCATGCTGTTAATATTTGCCACAAAAAGTATGTTTATATTCCCTGCACTACTGTGGAGTTTAAAATGATGTAAAGCCTTCAGCGTCAGCAACAAAATATGTGGGTTTTTCCTCCCTTTGCTAAAGTTGATAAACCTTTTTAGTATTTGAATTTAGCATTGTTTTTTTTCCCGTGACCTGCGACCCACTTTGAGAATCACTGTTCCATTGTGTATGGTTCTTTTGTGAGATGGCATGAATAATAAGTGGTGTTTCCTGTCAAATGAATAATTCCATTGGTCTTTGCATGACAGTTTCCCATCTATGATGGGCCACTCATCAACTAAACCTCGACCTCAAGTCACTTGCATCCTTCTAAGCACAAAAAGAGGAATCAACAGTCTGAGTCAGCTGATATGCAAATGATATGTCTGATGCTGTATGGAGACTGCTAATGTCAGGAAGGTCACAATCTCTAAATGCCCTGTTTCATAGAATTCAGCCATGTTGTTTTCACAAAGGCCTCATTGTGGGTTTTGATGCATTGGCTTCTAGAAATGCACAGTTTGTCTGTCTCTCCCCTGTGCTGTTCCTTGTTAAACTGTGAGAGAGCAGAGGCACTGTTCCAGAATTCCATTCCCAGTGCTTGGACTAAACAGAACTCTAAGGCTATTATGATGGGAGGCGTCCAGAAAGTCTTCATTGCCACTTTTTGCTTTTAATGGTTCATTGATTGCATTTGTCTTGTGTTAAATATCTAGTTGGACATTCAATAACATCTAGTCCCTCATAGGAAAATTTAAGTTTTTGCAAAAATGTATATGGATGCTAATGTATTGTAAAGGATGTTTGCCTTTCCTAATGAACCATTTCATTTGTCCCCAGGAGAATGGGCAAAGCCGCCTTCGTCAGGCCCAGGAGGATGTGGAGGAAGTTAAAGTTATCATGTTGGATAACCTAAACAAGTCTGAGGAGCGATCAGCAAAACTCGGGGAGCTGGAGAACAGAGCTGATCAACTAGAGCAACAGGTGGAACCTTTGTGTGATGTCTGCTTTTACTTGATATTTATTAAATAGTAATAACATAAACTATCATTTCATTTATGCACATAAAACAGCTTGTCAAAAAAAGCATGCCCACTTATTTATTCGTTCTATGGTCCTATGAACATGTTTTATGGATCATTGAGGACTCTGACCTTAAACTGGTTTTCTGGAATTCCAAGTGTTTCTAGGGAACGCAAGGGCATGTCATATTGGAGTCTATTAATAGTGCCTAGGTGGGGTGTGTGGAAAAAAAAGTGTACAAATTTGCATCCTGACTTTAGTTTACCATGTTAATTTTAGAAAGCCATTTCCTTTTGTTATGAAATAAACAAAAACTTGTGTAATAGTATGGCAGGCTGTTTGTGCAGGATGTGCCATGTTGTCAGGCAACAAGTTCACTTTGGTTTCATGCAAGAATACTAAAAATCCCACTGGAGCTTTGGTTGGTCCAGTCACGTTGATTTATATAGAGCTTTATACAATACAGATTTCAAAGCAGCTTCACAGTAATAAACTGGAAAATGCTGTAAAATATAGTCACGTTATTGAAACAGCTCTACAAAAGCCATTGTCATTATTCAGTTCAATGTTATTTCAATTCAGATCAATACTGTCAATGTTGCAAAGTTCATCAATTATGAAACTGAAGCTGTATAAGCAGCTCTTCACAAGGCAATATTGCCTTTCAGCTCAAGTCAGTTCAATATTGAGTCATTTCAATAACACCGTGTTGTTGCAAAGTTCGTGTCCTTATCGGCTCAATTCAGTTTAGATATTGTTTTTATTTGATAGTGTCAGTGCAGTTAAATCGATGATAATATTACTGGATATATTAATTGTGCAATTGAGCAAGCTAAAGGCGACAGTGGCAAGGAACCAAGACTCCATCAGGTGACAGTAGTGGAGAAAAACAACCTCGTGAGAAACCAGGCTCCAGGCAGTTTTCTTCTGGCCTAAAGGAATGAGCACAATGTGATTCATGATTCATTATAATCAACAAAGATTATAATTAAAGTTAGGAAAACAAAACAAGTTCAAGCCCATTTAAAAAGCCTCAGGTTCAGATGAAGAGTCTCTGTAACAGTCCTTTTATTGTTTTCAAAAATGTCGAAGTCCATTATATTAATTTGAAAAAAGTACCGTATGTATTTTTTTTTTTTTTTTTTTTTTTTTTTTTTGTAATATTAAATTATTTAAATAGTTGTATTTCTTTTCAGAGCAAAACATTCTCAAAGACCTCGACTAAGGTGAAACAGAAGAAGCGCTGGGAGAATATGAAGTACAAAGTGATAATAGCGGCAGTTGTAGCTACAGTGTTTTTTGTCATAATTGTGGCTGTGGCTGTGAGCTTCAGTAGCAGTGAGGACAATCAAAACACATCGCCAGCCGCACAATCGACAGAAGCACCAAGAAATGGCTAGAAGATAGACTGGCGGACAAGAAGATGAGTGAACATAAATTGTTTAAAATGCCTCAGAATATTACCTGGAAAGTCTTGTTTCTAGTACTTTTGTGAAAGTAAATAAGAGTGACGATTCATAGATCACTGAATGTACAAGTTAAGCTTTGAAGTAACATTCTATCAAGAGTATGCTAAAAAAAAAACAATGTGGTGGGTGATACAAAAATGGTACCATGGTGTCACCATCTTTTCTGCTTTCATTTTTATTTTTCAATTGTAACACACATACTGTAGAGTATGTTGCATTAATGGTAACCGTTTACATGCATTCTTGTTGGACTAGACATATTTTAACCACAAATTGGATAAATCAAAGCCAACTGCAGGTTAAAGTGTAGCATGGAAAGCATGTTCGTCAGGGAGTTCGTCAGCATTGTTTCTGAATCTTGTTCCTTAAAACAAACTTTTCTTGATTCCGTGTATCATCAGGGAAAAGTGTGTCTGTAATGATCTCAAAAATGTCTTGTGTTAAGGTTTTCTCTAATTAGTTACAGATACAAAAGAATAAAGGGCCAGGTGTACGTGAACAATATCCCGGAGAGTTTCCCAGTCCTGGAACCCACAGCAGTACACATTTTGGATGTCTCCCTTATCTGACAGACCCGTTTCAAGTCTTGGAGTCTCTACTAACAAGCTGTCAAGTTTAATCGGATATGTTTGTTTGTGGAAACATATAAAATGTGCAATATTGGGGTAATCCAGTACCTGGTTTGGGACACACATTCTGTGATTTTTGGGCACGTTTTGTGCTGAAACTTTTGAAGTGGGTTCACAATCTTAAATTTGATTACATCCTTATTCATTAGCCATTTAAAAGCAGGTCAGTACGGTAAAAGTGTAACTTGACATAGACAGATCATCAAAAAATTGCTGCTATAAACAGCTCTAATATGTATGTGTATATATAAATAAATGCTTCTTGTGTAAAACAATTTCATCGACTTTTTGTTATTTCCTCAGTGTCTTATATTTATTTCTGTATTATATTTGTTTCCTTTTTATAATGCTCGTAGAGTTTTTATAATGATTTAGTGAGTTCACACACAGTGACCGGTGTCGTGCAGCGATTTTGGAAATTAGGTTGAAAATGAGTTTAACAATTATAATTATGTATCAATTTAACCATATCATGTAAATACATAAATGTGGAGCTCGAGGTAGAACTAGAAGGTAAATCGCCACCTGGTGGAAATTTTAAGGAGGTTGATGTAAAGAGCACTGATGTAAAAAGAGCAAAGTGGACAGCAAAGAACGTATCATGGTATGAAAAGCAAATACACCTGCAAAAATTACAGGATTTTTTTTTATTAAATGAGAGGATTACACGGCCAAAGTTTGCAGTATTAAAATGTGGACAATTATTTTTGCAGAATTAAATATGAATTATGAAGAACACAACGTTCACAAAAGAAATATATTTTACAGTTGAACGTTTAATTCTTTTCTCTGTTTCTAACAACCAATGCGCAAACTACTTAATTTGTAGCGCGCTGGCGATCTGGCAACAATAGCAGCAGCAACAGCGCACGCGTGACGCTCGTTGTTATAGCAACGTCAACTAAAACTAGAGCGCGTTTTCGGTTGCGACAATGATGGTCTAAATAGTTTTCTCATGCAAATTAAAAATTTTATTATATAGTTATTCTCACCCAGACAACAACAAGAATGGCTCACGATGACCCTCGAGTGGAGTGGATTAAAAACGTAGTGTGTGAATTGTTTTATTTGCCTGATTCAGGCTGTTTTGAGGAGTTACTCAGTCGCGGTGATGGAGAGGAAGAGCAGAAAATCATAAGCTTTTTAAACATAGTCACAGAGGAAGAGGTGGCATCAGCGCTTTTTTTCATCAAGCATATACGAGAAGAAGAGGTTGAAGTGGAAATTCCTGTTGGTACGTTTATTTCAACACAACTATCTGTTTACTATTCATTTACAGTAACAGTTACACTACAGTTGTTAACGACTTTCTCCAAGCGCTTGTAATGCTTGAAATATGAAGCCAGATATCATTTTGTTCACTAAGCTGATAAAAAGTCTTAAGATCTTTTATTTATTTATTTTTTTAAAACAAAATGCTATCAAGTCATTTACATGTGTAATAGTAAATGATTTCCCTGTCCATACACACCAAGATCCTGTAGAAAGTACGGAGAATGACTCTGAGAG
Organism: Coreius guichenoti; assembly: GCA_039654105.1. Taxonomy (NCBI): domain Eukaryota; kingdom Metazoa; phylum Chordata; class Actinopteri; order Cypriniformes; family Gobionidae; genus Coreius; species Coreius guichenoti. The sequence continues at coordinate 19,689,724 of CM077169.1, forward strand.
AAGTCCATCTGTTTCGTCTGAAGGGACACTCCTCTCAGACAGAGAGAAAACCCCTACTAACAGTGAGTGTGCTTCCTCAATCCTCATTGATATGATCAGAAAGAAATTCATCAAAGTTTCAAGTTGTTCTTGTCTTTTTCCCAATGCTCACACATGACTGAAGAGAGAAGAAAAGGTAAAAAAAGAAAAGGCCAGGAGTCCTCAAACCCAGAAGACTCTCAGAGTCTGGATCTTTCAGTTGAGGGCCTGCCAGAGGCAACAAATGTGGATAAACCACCTCCCAATGTAATTCTCCATTTTTATAGGCATATATATATATATATTGCCTATATATACTTGATGTTAACTTTTTCTCTTTTTTATTTAAGTGTATTAAATATATTTATTAATAATCAAGATGTGTATGAGATCTTATTTGCTATATATATATATTTTTTTATTTTTTTTTTCTCCCAAAAATATTGAAGATGCTTTGACATTTCTTTCCCCATCACAAGATTGAGGTTCAGATTGTGTATCATGTAGAGCTTCATGTGGACGTGAACAATATCCCAGAGAGGTTTGAAAAATACAATGTCCTCTACTTCCTGAGGAACACTAAAGGTAGTTTGAGTGCTTTCAAAATGTGCCTCCCAAAATTTGCACATTTATTTGCACATTTAACTGATATGTCTGGTGGTTTATCCTATCCAGAAACCATCACTGAACCTGCGGACATGAATGAGGCTAATAATTTGATGCCCAAACTTATTGAGTTTAGCATGATGAAAGACCACCCCTTGATGATGCTTAGAGAGCTTCTCAACCATGTGCGTGACTAAACCTCTCACTCCCATAAAAAAATTGATTAACTTTAATTATACCATGGAACTATATATATCTATAAATCTACATTGAACTCTTTCCTTGTAGGTGTATATTCCTCTTCTCTCTGTGAACCAGCTAAGGCTCACTGATGGTGGCTATCATGGTGTCGCTGGCTCTCAAGACTCTCAAGAGAGCTCTCAAGAGAAATCCTGTGGAGCTTTTGAGGTCCGAGATGATCTTCTCCACAGCACACATAAATTCTTGCAGGTTATAGACCAAACCTTACAGCAGCTTGAAGGTATGCTAGTTTTTCAATGTTTATTAAAGAAGTCTCTTATGCTCACCAAAGCTTAATTTACTTGATCAAAAATCAGTAAAAACTGTATACTTGTGAAATATGATTACAATTTAAAATAATATTATAATATATTTTAAAATGTAATTTATTCCTGTGATAGCAAAGCTGAATTTTCAGCAGCCATTATTCTAGTCTTCAGTGTTACATGATCCTTCAGAAATCATTTTAATATGCTGATTTGGTGCTCAAGAAACATTAATTATCAATGTTGATCTCTGTGTTATAGGTGAGTTTAAATTGCACATTCCAGATATGGATTTGGAGGGTGAAGTGGAGACGCTCTTGTCTAATCCAGAGATGGTGGAGAAACTTGAGCAGTGTGTGATGAATTGGCACACACAAATCACAATTGTCATTGAAGAGCAGAAAACGAAGAAACCACAGGTTTATAAAATTTCAAATGAATTAATCAAGATGAAATTCTACTTAGTGTTTAGTTGTTTTTAAGTTTTCTACTCTAACCTAAGCAGAGCATTTAAAGGATTAATTGACTGACTGTTTTTTCACTACTAAAGGGACCCAGTCCTTTGGCAGAGATTGAGTTCTGGCGTGAACGTTTTGCTGTCTTGAGTAGTTTGAGTGAGCAGCTGAACCTGCCAGTGGTGAAGAAGATTCTGGACGTGATGACCCATGCCGACTCATTCATAATGCAGGAGCTGGAAAAGACGACAGCTGAGCTTAGAAAATACCATGAGGAGTCTGCCAGTAATGTACAATTCCTCTCCACAATGGAGAGACAATTCAGGGTGAGAAGTAACCATTCCTATGTTGCTGCCCCACATAGAAATAGGTCAAGTTTATTCAAAAAGTGCTTTGTACAATACCAGTTGCTTCAAAGCAGCTTACAGTAAAAATCAGTGCGAGTGTCTCAAAAATTCAGTTTCAGGAATCAGTAGTTTCAGTTTTCAAGACACAACTTCAAGTACTACAAGTACAACAAAGCATCCCAATAACAAAATTCATTATTTAGTAATCCCTGTATCGTTCTGAACCTGTATATTGTAATTTTTCTCTTTGGAACGAAAGAGTAAATAATTCTGAGGTCCCCCACCAGCAGAGTGGCAAGGCTCAAAAATACAGTGTTTCTCATCAATGGTTTATTATTTACAGAACCTTGTCACAGGACTGGATTTCAAAGTGGTCTTGGACACTATTCCTCAACTGATGAACGGGCTGCGTATAATCTGGATATTATCCAGGCATTACAACACAGATGAGCGTTTGGAATCTTTGATGGAACGTGTTGCCTGGGAACTGTCTGAACGGGTTGCGAGAGTCGTAAATGTCCATGTTCTGTTTAAGTGAGTAAGCAAAATCTGTAAAAGTCAAACCACAAGCCAGCAGTGACACAAAAAAGATGAAAATGTTGCATTTGAAGTGACTTTTGTTTGGGGTGGAAAAAAAAATTAGGCTTATACTATTATACTATTATTAAATGTTTAATCAATTTAGAAGTTACATAATCTTACCTTAAAACACACAATGGTAATTTATAATAATTGTAATCACCACATTAATTGATATTATGCAGAGACAAGAGAGTGGTGGCTAAAGCCAAAGCTCAGGATGGAAAGCAAGTCTTGGATCAGTGGAAGGCCAGTTATTTTGAGGTCCGTGCACAGATTGAGAAATCAGACCGTGATCCCCGCTGGGAATTTAATCGCAAAAAACTGTTTGAAAAGACAGACTATATGGCTTCAATCTGTCAGGACTTGTATAACATTTTGCAGGTTAGCCAAATTAGATCAAGCATATTTAATTTCATAACTTTGTATTTTACTTGAAGAAATTTGTCCTCACTGACAGCAACCTTTTCACAAATGAATATTCACTGATAGACTTTGGACGAGTTCTACGTTATCTTTGGACCGGAGTTAAAAGCAGTGACGGGTGATCCAAAGCGAATAGATGATGTTTTACACCGTGTAAACTGCCTCGTCGAACCCATTGAGAACATTCCCTTTGACCCTTTTGACAGCCGCAAAATGAGCAGTTGGAAAATGGTCATACAAGAATTTAAAACTGACGTCCAGGTAAAAATCTGGCAGCAACTATATTGTCAGTTTTCATTTGTTTCCTTCTTTTGATATTTTTGTTGTATTAAATGCTCTCTTTTTATTAAGGCCATTGAAAGAGAAGCTGTCAGTTTCATTGATCACTCCTTCAAGACGCTGCGTTCTTCATCTGCAGCCTTTGACATGCTGCTGAAATTCAAGCACATCCGCTCCAGAGATGCCATCAACAATCAGTTGATGAAGAAGTTTAATGATATTCTTGCTCAGTACTGCAAAGAGGTGCCTCATGACCTGCTTACTAATAACCCTAGGACATGTCTGATTTTTAAATGTTGTCATGGTGATACAGAGATTGCATTTCTTGCTGTTTTTAAGTGTCTTCTTTGGTGTTGTTGTTGCCTAGATCGACCTTCTAAATGACATATTTATGAAACTCCAGGATAATCCACCTCTTAATAAGAATCATCCTCCTGTGGCAGGAGCCATTATTTGGGAGCGTTTCCTGCTAGAGCGCATGACGTACCCCATTAAACGCTTCAAGGAGGCATTTGAGCTGATGGACAGCGAAGAGGGCAAAGTAGTAAGTCTTCCTGCATTGTCAAAAGTAAAAGTTTTTGTTACTAGTATGATGAGCTGGGTGTCAAACCTTGTAGGCATTCAACATAAATATAACAAAATGGGGATATACCTGTTATAAAGGCCTATCATGAATGCATTTTGGCGAGTGCTGGCTATCAGCCAATGTTAGAGCACTCTGTCAACACTGCAGCGTAAAGACACTCCGCTCCACCTATTTCCAGCAGGTGGCGCTGATTTTAGCATTTGTAGAATATAGTCCCTCATGGAGCAGGTGAAAACCAAACAGACATGATGCTTCTGTAAGGCCCGCCCAATCGTCCCAGCGAAGGCTTCCAATAAGCGGGTGAAGGTTTTTGCACGTTCGGTCTTTTCAGCGGGGCAAAGTAATTTAATTCCAATTTACTTTTATCTGACTCCATTTTATCATGACCTCGAATTTAGGTTAGAATGCCGATTAGTTATCTAATCATTTGTATAATAATTTAACTACACATTTGATTAATCTGTTTAACTCTTTATTGAAATTATACCCGTTCATACGGATTCCAGTAACACTTTGAGTCTCGCACTGGCCGGGTTTATGATCTCTTTATCACAAACTCGTCAGTCTTGGTCATTAGACAGAGGCGATTAACTGATATTCTAGAGGGCCGTGCTATACGTTACTCACTCTAGAATATTTTTTCTTCATTCCCTTTAGATCTGAACTCACTTAATTAATGCAAGACTATATCTAACCAGAGGCCATGACCATTACCATAGAACCAAGCGACCAACTTAACTTCCTCTAATGGTAACTTTACATAATCATGCCATGGTTTCCCACGTACACGTAATTAGAATAATATTACAATAATCAGGAGTTGAGGCTCACCCTACTTAGATTGGTCTAACAACTTTTTGTTGCTGTAAACGGAAGACCCATTTGGTCTACTAGCCTCTACAGTCTAAGTATATGTAACTAATGCCAATGTGTTAGTCGGAGCTCTGAAACATCAGTCTGGTGTGCCCTTATGCTTCACTGAAACTGTGTTCTAGTCCGCTACTAACCTGAGCGTAGATTTGCGGTGTTATGGACTTAACGTAATCTACTAGAGTTAATAATTCCAGAGTAAGTCAGAATAAATCAATGTAACAATTTATTATTAGTCATATAAATGTATCATGCCAATTACATAATCAGTTCAAAGATAATCAATACATAACATCAAATGCTCTGAAGTAAAGAGTAAAAGATAGATACCTGACATCTGAAAATTACATAACACTGAGTGTCTGAAAGATGGGCTGACCTGAGTAAAGGATCGCGCCATGACCCTTCTAAATACACAGACCAAGACAGAAACCTTTCAAATGTAAACATGAGTTCACAATGGGAATTTGCAATAATCAAGTCCTGTAGACCTGTAATTTACACCTTATTGAGGACAGGAGGTAAAGACCAATTGGCAGAGGACACACCCACCACAATAAGCAAACTATCTCTAAACTCTTCAAACCTTTGTTACCTTTTGCTTTACTTCTGTGGGAATGAGACATTTGTACCAGTCGCACTGAGACGTTTCAAATGATTCCAAACATGTATAATACTGTATAGTACTTGTTCACAATAACCCATATAGATTTTGGGTGAATTTCAGCATTTGGAGAGGAGAGATGAGGGTGAGGGGGATGAAATGTAAATTAAGGGTATTGACTTCGTGTGGCTGAGCCTCGGGTGGGGATGCCACTTTCACAAGAGAAAGTTCAAATGTTAATTCCCCGAAACATCCTTTGTTTTCTCGCGAGTAGTCGTTCCTTAGCCCAGATGTCCCGGCATCTTACAGTCTTACACTTCCTTCACGCTTGGTGTTGCGTGCATATATAGTTTTAACCAAACCACACACTCAAATACCAATGTACTCATTTGCAATGATGTGCTCAAACTTTATTGAAACTATGGAATTAAGGTGGTCTCTATGTCTCTTATTGGATATCTGTGGTGAACTAGTTCCCAACTGGCATCCCTATACATTTAAAATGTTAAAATTTAAAATCCTATTATGTTATCATATTTTTTGCCAGTTTTGGAAAAGGTGCATCTTTATATTCATTACCTTTGAACCACCCATACAGCCATACACATTCAGATGGATGTCATTACACTGTTTTTTGAGTGTGCCACTGTTCATTTTTAAGATGGTGTGTTAAATAAAATAGTTCGAGACTGCATTCTTTTCCAGTCTGTTTTGCAAAATTTGCCTGTTTTTGAATGCAAGAACATGTCTTATTGTAGGAACAGTGTAGTCTTTAAGTAAATGCCCCCTAAAAAACAGTCTGATCAGGGTCAGGTGCCAAAAACCATTGTAATTATTCAGGGCTTTTTATTGGTTACTAGTCATTCAGGCAACACAATTTTGAAAACGTGTAGTTTTGCACATCCCTATATTCTATTTGGGTGCATCAATCAGAGTTCACAAACTTGAACTTAGGTATGCAGGAAAAGAGAAAAAATCTTTGCATATGCTTATGCTCTCCCATATTTGTATTTACATGAATTACTTTTATTAATGTCTTTTATTTTTCCCTTTGCAGGTGGAATCCAAATTCTTAGAGGTGGCTTTGCGTATGAGGGGCTATGAGGTGGAGCTCTTTAACCATTGGAAAGCAGAGACTAATCAGACTCTGCCCCTTCTCATGAAGAGAAGTGTGCTGATCATGGTCGACAGTGCTGGGGCTGTATATGAAGACTCCATACAGCCAAATACCGTACGTTGCAGTGAGAGGGAAACCTGTCTGTTAGCTGTGTGGAAAAGATGGTCAAAATTGATAATGGTCCTTATAGCATGGAAATATGAGGATAAGTAATCTCAGGGCCTTTGTTTCCCTCTACTCTATAGCCATCATGTATTTGAAATAACATGTTATGTCTGAATATTACTGTGATTGCAGACTGCTCAGGGCTCAGAGAGGGGTGTGGAAAAGGATGTGCGCTACTCTGTACATTTTGCCCCTGAACTGCAGGAGATCATATCAGAGACCAAATATATGGATCGCTTGGGTATCTTTTTACCAAATGTAGCACAAAATGTGGCTCTGCAGGAAAACAAGTTTCTCAGGTAGTCCAGCCTATAATATCCAGCCTATAATTAATTCCTACAATTAATTTCACTGAACCTTCATGACATTTGACCTAAAAAGACTTCCTTAAAATGTCTCTTGAAGTGTGTTTTGACATTTTTGTTATTATGCATGTAGGTACAAAATTGAACTGAAGAAGTTAGTAAACCATTACCATTCTCTGATGGATAATCTAAATGATGCCGAGTTCTCACTAATGGCTGATCAGGTGCAGGAACTGAGGCGAGTGCTAAGCATTGGGTGCAAAAGACTCAACTGGAATTATTTGGGTAAGTTTCACACACGCAAAAAAAAAGATTTAAGATTAAATTTAAGGCCTAAATTTAAGATTTATGTATTTGAAGTGTATATAAAATTTGGTAAAACTTTATTTTATATTTTCCTTGTTACACATGTTACATGTAGTTACTATAACTATAAATGATGTATAATTTCATGCAACTAACCTAAAACAACCCTAATCTAACCCTATAGTAAGTACATGTAGTTACTAGTTAATTCATATTACTCAGTACTTAAATGTATAATTACACTGAAACAAAAAAGATTAACCTAAAATTTCCATCCATTTAGATCACAGTGCTAACATAAACTAATAAACTTAATGTGATGCATATTTGTCAGTTATACATAAATGAATATGGAAAGAAAGTAAGATTTCCGTAATAGTACCAATAAACTGAATTTATTTTAAGTGCACAATAATCTGGTTTATATGTTTATCATTAATCAATCAAATTTGTTTCACTCCTATACATTTTAACTAACTGAATATTGCTTGTTCCACAGCTAGACATATTTTGTCCATGTTTGTACTGAATAAATGTAATTGTTTTCGCAATTTACAGATTTATGATGATTCTAAGCGATTTGAATTCATGCATTTTGAAAATATGACTATTTAAATAAAATCAAATAGATGTAAATAGTTAATAAACTATGCCATGATTTTTTGAGTGTAGAAATTACCTTACCTGTTTCAAGTATGTATGACATCACATTAAATTTAGTTTATGTTAAAACTATGTAATTCAGATGGATGGAAATTTTATATGCAATTCAAATACATAAATCTTACATTTAGGTCTATATATCATTTTTTGAGTGCAGGCTATACTAGTAATTTTTGTGTACCCCATGAAATAAGTAGTGGCTGTCCCACCATTTTGACTTCTAAAAGTTCTTACCAATGTAATTTCTTGAATTAAACTTCATTTAACAGGTATACCAAAATTCATCCAACGCGGAAACCAGGCCACTTCCAAATTTGAGTCACTTGTGAACCAAATTCAGAAGAATGAACGAGACATTGACGATAAACTTAAAACCATTGAATCTGCAAACCTTTTCAAGTTCCCAGTGGCAGATAGAACCGGACACCTACCAGGTTAAAAATTTTATTTGCAATGACTAGATTACTCTCAATAACTCGCAAGCACATCAGGTACAAAGTGGCAATGTGTTTTCTGCCTGTTATTCCAGGAATAAAGGAGTTCTGTGATTTCATTGAGAGTGAGAGGGCAAAGGTGGTAAACCTGCTGGTGAATAAGTATGCAGCTATCAGTCCTCTCCTCACCAAGATGGAGAGTCTGATCATGGGGACCAGCACTGGCAAAGCCAAGCGCATGGCTCAGTTCTACGCTTACTGGGAGCGCAAAATCTTTGATTCACTTACCAAGATGGTGCTTCAGTAGGTTTATTTGATTGTTTCACAGATGCATTTATAGGTCTAATGCTTTTATGCTTACCATTACATTTGTCTTTCAGAAATTTTCAAGCTTTTAACAACGCACTGATGGGCACTACTCCACTCTTCCAAATCGATACCATCCTAGCTGCTCCTGAGATTGCTTTGCTTCCCAAGAACAGTGAGGTGTACAAGCTTATTAGACAGTGTGTCGCTGACTGTGTGGAGAGCACCAGGGTATGTTGCAGGCTACATTTAAGTCAAGTCACCTTTATTTATATAGCGCTTTATGCAATATAGATCTAATTCTGCAGTAAATCAACTCTGAGCTGTCATTATTCAACTCAAGTCAGTTCAATGTTGATTTATTTCAGTTCAATAACTGTCATCGTTGCAAAATTCATCAATTATGATAGGATTATTTAGATAGGAAAATAATTTACATTTATTCAAATGAGGAATACAACAAGTGATTTATCTAATAGAGGCAATAAACATGAGAAGTGCTAGTAATGTAAAGTTTCAGACATCGTTCAGAATAGTACAAGTTAGAACAGGGAGGGATTAAAGGGTTAGTTCACCCAAAAATGAAAATTGTGTCATTAATTACTCACCCTCATGTCATTCCAAACCCGTAAGACATTTATCTTCGGAATCTTTTTAATTAAATCTGAGAGCTTTCTGTCCCTCCATTGACAGCCTACGCAACTACCATGTTCATGTCCCAGAAAGGTAAAAGGTAAAGACGTCATTAAAGTAATCCATATGACTCCAGTGCATGCGTGTTGTGTTGATGCGTGAGTCTGCTCTCACGTCAACACAACACGCATGCGTCATGGTGCTCTCGTGAACGCACGTTGGAGATGAATATTTTGATAATAAAGTGGTGAATTGCATTTTTTTGCGCATTCTATTGCTGATTGGCTACAAGAGTGTTTTGGTACTCCATGGATCGGTCCAATCCACAATTGTGTACAAACAAAAATTTTTTCCAGCACACACACATCTAGCAAATATTCACAAAATTGTTTGTTTAGGTGTTTATTTACATTTTCAACATTGTTTCTCTTACTGCAAATCGCCCACGGAAGCGAATCGCTCAAATTGAAACTACTACGGGACAGTTCGGCACTTAAGCACAATAAATGTAATGAGCAATAATTTTTTTTTATATATATATATATATAAATAACAATCTATTATTGTAATTACAAATAAATGCAGTCAAAATACAAATTACAAAAAAAATTGAAAATACAAATAAACAGTAAACAAATTAATCATGCATTAAAATATTAATAAATTAACAACAGAAACTGACATGCTTCTCTGACATGCATACTGCATACAGTTTTAGTGCAAAATAGATATTTGGTCACTCAGGTCACCTTTTTCTCTGTTTGTATCTTTTTAGCGGTTTGTTCGCTGGATGCATGGCAGTTGCATCCATTGCCCTCCACAGTATGTGGATGGTGAAGACAAACCATTCGTCTTCACTTTTTACAATGAAGTGTGCCAGCTTCCACAGATAAATGAGCAAGCCACAGCCATCTCCCAGACAATGCAGCGTCTCCTTAATGGAATCAGCCTCTACCTCAAAACCTGGATGAGCTACCGCTCTCTCTGGAAACTCGACAAGGCTATTGTCATGGAGAAGTTTGCAGCCAAGAAGCCCTCCTGTGTGATGTATGATGAGAAGTTTCAGTTCTATGTCAAGGTCAGCAATGAGGTGGCAAAGCAGCCTTTGGTGAAGCATGAACACATAATCAGGTTGAACCTGGAGCCACTGGCCTGTGCCATCCAGGAGAACGCACAAGCATGGGTCACTTCTCTGGGCAGGCTACTCAATGACTCAGCCCGAGAGGAGCTTTTCAACCTGCGCAATGAGCTGTTGGTGAGGACAAATGTTGCACTGTTTTAAATGTTATCTTCATCTAAGAATCATGTAAGTGAAATGTTGAAATTTTGAGACTGTCTGTTCTAACAGAATGCATTTACTATGAACAGAAATGGTCAGATAATTTGAAGAGGAGCCCCAATACCTTGGAGGACCTGAAATTTGTTCTGGGCACCATCACAGACATTAGAGATATGTCTCTCTCAGTGGAGATGAAAATTAGTGATATTCAAGAGCGATACAGAACTCTGAGCATGTACAATGTGGAGGTGAGTAGACCTGAGCATATCAGACAGTAGAGCAACAGTTCATGTTTAAACCAATTAGTCTAAACCAATTTGTTATATTAAAATATGATAAAATGTGCTTGTGTTGAACCCATATGTACTAGTCAAGTCACTAAATTACTGTATACACTACTGTACAGTTTGGAGTTGGTAAGATATTTTATTTTATGTTTTTGAAAGATGTTACTTATTCTCACCAATGCTGCATTTATTTGACAAAAATAAAGTAAAAATAGTTATATTATGAAATATTATTACAATTTAAAATAACTGTTTTATATTTTAGTATATTTTGAAATGTAATTTATTCCTCTGATGGCAAAGCTGAATTCATTACTCCAGTCTTCAGTGTCACATGATCCTTTAGAAATCATTCTAATATACTGATTTGCTGCTCAAAGAACATTTCTTATTGCTATATGCTATATGCTGCTTAATATTTCTGTGGAAACAGTGATACCTTTTTTCAGGATTCTTTGATGAATAGAAAGATTAAAAAATGCATTTATTTGAATAGATATATAGAAATATTTTGACATAATAAATGTTGTTACTGTCCTTAGTTGTCCTTGGTGAATAAAAGTATTAATTTCTTTCACAAAAATCCAAACTATTGGTTGTATACATGCAAAATACTGAATATGCACTAAAACGTTTTGTGGTCATTCCATTGATCATTATCTGCTTTACAACTCTTTTGTTCTGAAGACTTTAGAGGAGGAGGTGCAACTGTCTGCGAACATCTGCAATCTGTGGAGTGAACTTTTTAAAGAGTCCAGACGGGTTGACCACAGTTTGGGAAAAGTAAAGAAGACTTTTGCAGAGGTAGTACAAATCATTTACCAATTAAGATTAATTATTGTAGAGAAGCAACACACCTGTGGCCGGTTGCACAAACTATTACACTAGTCTTAAAAGTTAGTCATCTAATTTTTTTCTTCAAGACGTGTAATAACTTTAGCTTTAAGTCAGTTACATAAAAAGGTAGATTGGTCTAATTTGAATTCGAAGAATGCAGCTGGCTCCTGATCTTTGATTTCTAAATGTTTCAATTCTCTCTCTCTCTCTCTCTCTCTTTCAGATCACTCTGAATCAGATTGAGGAGTATAAACAGGAGATCTCCATATTTGCAGAGAGCTTCAACATGCATGGGCCTGGAGCAGTGGGAGACGATCTAGAGAAAGGCAAGAGCGCCAGGACATTATCCTCACTCAAAAAAATGATTCTAGCTGTTTGCTCAGTTTATTTAAATAAAATAAGCTGAAACACAACACAAAACACAAATCTTTAGTTTTTTTACTTAATTGCCATTTTTACTCAATTTTATTATGTTAAATGAAATTAAATTTGTAAAATGTTAAGTTAACCTAAACCATTTGTGTTGGGACTACATGAATCATTTCTGTTGCACTGACTGAAACTGAGCAGTGTATTTCTAGTTCCCAGCATGCTTTGCATAGGTATGGATCAGGAGAGTAAAGAGTGCTGTTTAATGTGTTTTTTTATTAAAGGGAAATAACAGTTAAAGTTTGATGTTATTTTTGACATTTAAAAGTTGTGTTATGTTGTGTCCATTTTTGAGGGTACCATTATTGTGAAGTGTAGACCTTGTGGTTAGGCTATGCTGTTCTCAATGAGCTGTAACTGTGCTAATGCCAGTGATGAGAAATGTTTTACTTGATCATTACTTGCATGCTACAAATGTTACACTTAGCATGTGAACAAGTGTTGCGTTGACTATTAGTTGTTATAGAAATAAAGAAAATAAATTTGTTTGACAGTTCCTACAGTCTAAATATGGTCATCAGTTCTACTCCTCTTTATCCTACTTTATCTAGTAGGAATGACATGATTTTTTTAGTAGTCTTGACTAAATGAATTTAAGTTCATACAACAAGATTACAACAAATCATTTCAAACCAATTAGATTTTGTTGGAAAAACGTAATTCAATTTCGTGGAAAAGTTTTCCTTAATTTAATTAAGTTCGTTCAACAGCTTGTATAGTTCGTTCAACAGCTTGTATAGTTCGTTCAACAGCTTGCTTTTTGAGTGCTGATGTGTTTTGTTTTTCATATCTTACCCACCTCATCATTGTTTATGTGTACTCTTATAGGTTTAGAGATCATGGATACCTATGAGAAGGAGTTGGCTAGGGTAGAGGCAAGCCGTCAGGAACTGGCTAAAGCTGAGAAGTTGTTCAACCTGCCCATCACTATGTACCCAGAGCTTCTCAATGTACAGAAGGAGATGAGGGGCCTGAGACAGATCTATGAGATTTATAAGAGCCAGAAAGTTAGCATGTCAATTCATTATATAAACTTTGACTTATTATTATGTTGGTCACATGTTCTGAACAGTTGTGACACAGGTGTGTGTATATTCCTCAGGCAGCTAAGACAGAGTGGTCACAGACCCTTTGGGTAAATCTGGACATAAAGCTCCTGCAGGACGGTATAGAAGGACTTATCAAGAGCTTGCGGAAGCTGCCAAAGGATGTGAGAGCTCTTCCTGTATCTTTCTTCCTGGAGGGCCGCATGAAAGAATTCAAAGAGTCACTCCCTCTCCTTTTGGACCTAAAAAATAAGGCTCTCAGGGACAGGTAAATGCTTTTAAGATTTTGTTTTATAATGTTTTAACTTAAAGTAATATGTCTCTGCCTTTAAGCTTAATCTAAGGTCACTAGCTGTTTGGATATGCTTTATGCCACACGAGACTCAAGTACTCACTTGGTTGCTGCAGGCACTGGAAGGGCCTAATGGAGAGGACAGGCACCAGCTTTGAGATGAACCCAAACACCTTCACTCTGGAGAACATGTTCTCCATGGAACTGCACAAGTATGGCAATGTCATCAGTGATATCGTCACCTCAGCTGTAAAGGAGCTTGGCATCGAGACGGTTAGAAATCTCACCAAAAATGAAATTCAACTACACTTCTTATAATAGTAATGGTTTGAAATCCAGCATAAGCGTTAAAGGGAAAGTCCACCCAAAAATGATCATCCTGCAATCAAGAAACCTGTCGTTCCAAACCTGTGTGCCTTTTTTTCTTCTGTGGAACATAAAATAGTATAGTTGGTATAGAAAGAAGAATGTTGTAACAAAACAGTTTCTGTTCCCATTGACTTCCATTGTATTTTTGTCCGTACAATGAAAGTCAATTAGAACTGAAACTGTTTGGTTGCCAACATTCTATGAAATTTCTTAAATGATTGTGAAATTGGATTACAGAGTGTGTTTGCGCATTTTTACAGGGAGTAAAAGAAGTGGAGGAAACATGGGAAATTCTGAAGTTCAATGTGCAGCGGTTCTTAAAAGGCACACAGGAGCATGGCTTCATTCTTGGTGCTGTGGATGACATCCTCCAGCACTTGGACGATGATGCCATGAACCTGCAGAGTATGGCAGGCAGCCACTATGTAGGTCCCTTCCTGGCCACCGTGCAGCAGTGGGAGAAGAATCTATCACTTATTAGTGAGATTATTGAGGTCAGTGGAAACCAACACTCTCTTGACTTTAAAACCACACTTCCTCATGCTCACATTTTTTTACTATTATTCTCAAATGTGTAGGTATGGATGTTAGTACAGCAAAAATGGATGTACCTGGAAAGCATCTTCATTGGAGGGGACATTCGGTCACAGCTACCTGAGGAAGCCAAAAAATTTGACAATATTGACAAAATGTTCAAAAAGGTGAGTTCTGCACCAACAGCTAATATGTAAATGTGTTTTTTTTGGGAAGAATGTAAATCCCTTATCCTCTGATGGATATCACCAGATAATGACTGACACAGTGAAGGACCCTGGAATTAAGAGATGCTGTCTGGTTCCAAATCGTCTGGCTGACCTGCAGATCCTGAGCGATGGTTTAGAGAGGTGTCAAAAAAGTCTGAACGATTACCTCGATTCCAAGCGAAATGCTTTCCCACGCTTTTTCTTCATTTCTGACGATGAGTTGCTCAGTATTCTGGGGAGCAGTGAGCCTACTTGTGTGCAGGAGCACATGATCAAGGTAATTTTGCATGCTAAAAAAAAGGATGAAATGAAAATGTGCATGTTATTGATCTTATTGAATGATTCACATGCATGTTTCAATTTTATAAACTATAGGGATAGAACAAGTAGAATTTGGCTAGTCATATGAGCTTAACAAGTTTCATGTGCAATAAAACCTGCTTTTATTAGACTACTCATACTCTACTGCAGGGGCTTTCAATCATTTAGAGACCCACAAAATATTATCATCCTCATGTGAGAGGCCCCTTCCTAAAATTTAAAAGGCAGTTATATATTTTCAAGTATAAAGACCCAATTAATACTGTGGAAAAATTAATATTATAAATATGTTTTCTATTCTCTGTAGTACTGTATTGTTAAATGTATCAAAATCAAAATTAATATATTTTATATTTTAATCAAATTTAAGTCAAAATTAATTTAATCAATGTATTATTTTATTTTGAAATGTATTTGTTTATTTAGTTATTAGTGTAATCTTTTTGTATTATTTATTTAGTTTTATATTTTTAAAAAATGTATATTTTTTACATGGATACATTTTTTCACAGACAAAAAAATCCTTTGTGGGGGTCCCTGAATCTCGGTTTGAAAACCCCTGCTCTACAGTATAAGCTTATGTTAAAATAATTCAAATGAACTGAATTCTGGTTCAAAAATAACAGGTGCACAACAGACCATAAATGAATCAATCATTATTTGTTTTCCTCATCGACAGATGTATGACAACATTGCAGCTTTGCGTTTTGATACGGGAATGAATGGAGAGATGGTGGCAAGGGCACTGGTGTCTGCCGAGGGGGAGGTGATGGAGCTCAAACAACCTGTCCCTGCAGAGGGCCGTGTGGAGGACTGGATGACTGGAGTGCTGCTGGAGATGAGGAGAACCAACAGACTCATCACCAAAGAGGCTATTTACTTCTATAACCACCGAAAGACTAGGTGAGGGCATTACTAGACTGCATCTCATTGAACTTTTCTGTCTAATTTGAATTTATGAGAATTTTATAATATGATCGCCTGCCCTTCCATCAGGGTGGACTGGATGCTTGACTACCAGGGCATGGTGGTGCTGGCAGCGAACCAGGTGTGGTGGACCTGGGAGGTGGAAGACATCTTCAAAAGGATGAATCAAGGAGAAAAGCAGGCATTGAAACAGTATGCAAAGAAAATGCACCAGCAGATCAATGACTTGGTGAAGCGCATCACACAACCTTTAAATAAGAATGACAGACGGAAAATCAACACTGTCCTCATCATTGATGTCCACGCAAGGGACATTGTGGACACTTTTGTCAGAGATAGGTAAGATATGAAAACTGTCCCCTCAAAAGTGGTTGAAACGTTGAGTATTTTTAAAATATTCCATCCTAAAAACACTTTTTCTGTGGGCAGTATTACAGATGCCCGTGAGTTTGAATGGGAGAGTCAGTTGAGATTCTACTGGGTTAAAGAGCCTGATGAGCTGTTTGTGCGGCAGTGCAGTGCTCAGTTCTCTTATGGCTATGAGTACATGGGGTTGAATGGCCGGCTGGTCATTACCCCCCTGACTGACCGTATCTATCTCACACTTACCCAGGTACTTGATTTACACAGTTGTCCTGCCCTAAATGGCCTGTTTTATTTGTACACGTCTTATTAATGCATTGTATGATGCTCTCAGGCCTTGTCTATGTTCCTGGGTGGAGCACCAGCTGGGCCTGCGGGTACTGGGAAAACTGAATCCACTAAAGATCTGGCAAAAGCTTTGGGGCTTTTGTGTGTGGTCACCAACTGTGGCGAGGGCATGGACTACATGGTAAGAGACTGCAGACTCAAAACTCTACTGAAAGATTATTGCTTTGCATGGTGACGCGTTTAGTTCAACAAAATTATTAAGATGATGTATTTCAATATGATGTATGTTCAAAATTTATCAAACATACAGTAAAACAGTAATATTATAAAATTATAAAAACTTTTATTCTATTTTGATATTTTTAAAAATGAAATTTATTCCTCTGATGGCAAAGTTGATTTTTCAGCATCATTACTCCAGTTTTCAGTGTCACATGATATTTCAGAAATCATTCCAATATGCTGAGTATTATTACAGTGGAAAACTGTTGTTTTGCTTAATATCTTTGTGGAAACCATAATTTTTTCCCAGAATTCTTTAATGAATAGAAAATTCAAAAGAACAGCATTTATTTGAAATTTGTAGATGTCTTCAATGTCACTTGATCAATTTAACATCCCTGCTGAATAAAATAATTAATTTCTGGAAGAAAAAAAATCATTACCTGATCCCAAAATTTTTAGTGTATTTTATTAATTTAGATTTCGTTTTTCCTGTCCTTTAGGCTGTGGGGAAAATCCTCTCTGGTTTAGCTCAGTGTGGAGCCTGGGGCTGTTTTGACGAGTTCAACCGCATTGACGCCTCAGTGCTGTCTGTCATCTCATCCCAAATCCAAACAATCCGAAACGCTCTCATGCTGGACCTCAAGAGGTTTCAAGTGAGTTTGTTACTGCAATTTTATTCCAGAGCCACCCTTATGGTCAAATACTAAAAGATGGTTGTTGTAAATATTTTAGGCTCTGAGTGTCTTTTGTTTTTTGTGTTGTTTAGTTTGAAGGTCAAGAAATCAGTCTAGATAACCGTATTGGGATCTTCATCACGATGAACCCTGGTTATGCTGGCCGCACAGAACTTCCTGAGTCAGTGAAAACTTTATTCAGACCAGTGGTAGTCATCGTGCCTGACCTGCAGCAGATCTGTGAGATCATGCTCTTCTCTGAAGGCTTCCTTATGGCTAAGGTGGGGACTCCTTCTATTTGAAAATGAGGGCTGGGCTGTCAGTAGATTAAATGGTTAGTTCACCCAAAAAAATTAAAATTCTGTCATCAATTTGTCCTCCTAATGTCGTTACAAACCATAAGACTTTTGTTCATCTTTAAAACACAAAAGAAGACATAAGAGATTTCTGTCCCTCCATTGAAAAGTCCATGCAACCAAAACTTGGACACTTCGAAAAGGTTTTATTAAAAATATCCTCATTTGTGTTTCAAAGATGAATGGGTTTTATGGGTTTGAAGCGACATGAAAGTAAGTAATTGATGGCAGAATTTAAATTTTTTGGGTGAGCTATTCCTTTAAAGATGTCTATATAAAGAAAAATATACAGTCAGTCAGTGACTGCAACTTTTTTGAAAAATACATTTTCTAAGATGGTACAGCATCTCACAAAATCATTGATCATCATTGCTCAGAATAAAGAGAGAATAAATTACACAATTTAATTAAGAAAAGATTAGTATTTTCAGAGCCGATTTTCACTGTGTGAATAGGCAAACAAAAAATTGCATAAATGGTTTACTTGCAGGTTTTGGCAAAGAAGATGACAGTGCTGTACAAACTAGCACGGGAGCAGCTGTCTAAACAGTCACACTATGACTTTGGGCTTAGAGCACTGAAGTCAGTGTTAGTAATGGCAGGGGAGCTGAAGAGAGGTTCACCTGATCTCAGTGAGGTATTGATCTCTCTTCATCATTTTCCAACCCACCTTAATGAGTTGCGATACTCTAATTATTCCTATTTCTTTTCTTCTTTATCTTTCTCCTTTCTTTACTCCTATTAGGATGTTGTTTTGATGAGGGCTCTTAGAGATATGAACCTGCCCAAGTTTGTATTTGAGGATGTTCCTCTGTTTTTGGGCCTCATCTCGGATCTGTTCCCCGGGCTTGACTGCCCACGTGTACGTTACCCCAGCTTTAATGACGCTGTAGAGGACACCCTGCAGGAGAATAAGTATATTATGCTGCCCAGCCAGGTGATTCTTCCCTTCTAAACCCATTTTCAAAGGATTGTAATTATTAGGTGTAAAGAGTCATGGCTAATTTGTGAATGTAGGTGGACAAAGTGGTGCAAATGTATGAGACTATGATGACCAGACACACAACCATGGTGGTTGGACCAACAGGAGGAGGGAAATCTGTGGTGATCAACACACTCTGCCAATCACAGACCAGGTCTTTGTCTACTCATAAATAACAATATATATTCATACAATGGCTCGTAACTGCAACCTTTTTTTATATATACAGAATGTCTAGAAATTCTGCTACACGTTCATAAAACAAATTGTTCTCTCAGGCAAATACACATAACTCTTCAATTGTATCTGTAGGTTGGGTCTGCTGACCAAAATGTACAGCCTGAACCCTAAAGCGATGAGTGTGATTGAGCTATATGGGATCCTGGACCCAGTCACACGAGATTGGACTGATGGGATACTGTCTAACATATTCCGTGACATCAATAAACCCACAGACAAAAAAGAAAGGAGGTGAAAATCATGGCTTAAAAATTCTTCTACAATTATTTTATATCAAAGGCATGAAATAAAACAGAATTCTACCATGAATTTGGCTTTGCTTTACAGGTACATCCTCTTTGATGGAGATGTAGACGCTCTATGGGTGGAGAACATGAATTCAGTTATGGATGATAACAAGCTTCTCACACTGGCTAATGGAGAGAGAATTCGTCTACAGAACCACTGTGCGCTGCTCTTTGAGGTATTATGTAAACCCTTCATTTTGTCAAAGGAGTGTAACTGTTGTAGACTTGCAAACCAAACTGATGTATTTTAGGTTGGAGATCTGCAGTATGCTTCCCCTGCTACCGTTTCACGTTGTGGAATGGTATTTGTGGACCCCAAAAACCTTCGCTACGCTCCCTTCTGGGAAAAATGGGTCAACAGCAGAGCCCCTAAAGTATGTCTATATATATAATATACATTGTTCTTAACTTATCCCAAAAATTTCTACTAGCGGTTCGTCAAGCAAGAAAGCTGAGCGTGTACTTTTTTACATGTCAAAGGAGGTTGACAGCCATAACAAATATTATTTGTTTTTAACAAAAAAGGGGGAAAGGGCTAAATTAAATTAAATATAATGGAAATTTGGGAGTGAAAAGATTATTGTCATTTATTTTCAAGGTAGTTTTAAGATCTGTGTGTGGGAGCATACATTTTAACAAAATACATGATAGATAATTGAATTACATAAAAAATAATTTATTTTTTACAATGTAAGCAGATCAGTTTTATTTTACACATCAGCCTCCGAAGAAAATTCTCTGACAAATCGCAACTGAGAATAACAAAAAAGTAAAAATCATGTTCTGACACTACTAAGATTATATTTTCAACATGCCTTTGCTCTGTTAACAGGAAAAGACAGAACTCCACAAACTGTTTGAAAAATATGTACCAAGTGCCATTGATATGATAGTGGATGGTATGGTTGATGGAAAACAGACAGAGAAACTGAAGACTGTGATCCCACAGACGGATTTAAACATGGTGAGTGAATCAGACCTGAACAACACTACAGTGTAAGTAATCTCTGTAGCGTGTAGCACAAACTTCTTTTTTCTTGTAGGTGATGCAGTTGACTGTGATGCTGGATTCTCTGCTAGAGAACGAGGACTTCATTTCTGAGGAGCTGGAGTGTTATTTTCTGGAGGCACTCTACTGTTCTCTGGGGGCTACTCTCCTGGAAAAAGGCAGACAGAAGTTTGATGAGTTTATCAAAAAGTTGTCCTCTCTGAACAGTATTCATGATGAGAAGATGCTTGCTGGCCCTGGACAAATTCCAGGTGAGGTGGAAGCAGCGTCCAAAATTAACTTATTGCCATACCTGGCATTGACAGTGAATTGAGAAAATATAAGTATTTCTTAGTGCACATGAAACTGTATACATAATTTTATAAAAATGACAAACAACACAGATCATTGTGCAACTCCATATACAAGATCAGCCAGTTCCCATTTTTCATATAAATATTTTTCTTAAATTAAATTAAATTAAATTACTGTTGTTATTATTATTATTAATCGAAATGCTTCTTGTTATTGCCTATTTTTTAATTCATTTATATTTTATTCTTTTGTTTAATTTTGCAGTTTACTTGCCAACTCTCTATGATTTTCATTTTGATGGAACCCAAAAGAAGTGGGTTCCCTGGAGATCCATGGTATCAAAATACATTCATAACTCTGATATGAAATTCATCGACATTCTTGGTAAAGCAGCTTATTTCTTCTCTTTATTCCTTCTTTGTATTGCTGTCCCTTCCTCTCCAACCTTTTCCTTTCTCTCTACTAGTCTAGTTAATTTTATTCAGTACTGTATGCTTCACCAATAAAAACTTATTTGATCCGTTGCTCTCTATCAGTCCCGACAGTGGACACCACTCGTGCTAACTGGCTGTTGGAACAGATGGTGAAGGTGAAAAGGCCAGTGGTGCTGGTTGGAGAGTCTGGCACCTCTAAAACAGCCACCATACAGAACTTCCTGAATAATCTCAATACTGATACAACTGTAAGTCCATCACTATGAATATTGGTGAAGCTGCTTCTATAAATTTAAAACTATAAATGAATGGAGTCCAATTGGACTTCACACACAGATTAACAATATGCACCTTTTCCCAGATAATGATGACTATCAATTTCTCGTCGAGAACAACATCTATGGACCTACAGAGGACTCTGGAGGCAAGCGTTGAAAAGAGAACCAAAGACACGTATGGTCCTCCAATGGGCAAAAGACTCCTTGTCTTTATGGATGACCTCAACATGCCAAGGGTAAGAATGAATTTATACTGTAGGTCATATCCAAGACTGAACCTTCACCTCACGGCTCATCGTGGATTCATGTTTGTTTGATCTCAGGTGGATGAATATGGAACCCAGCAGCCTATAGCTCTTCTAAAGCTGCTATTGGACAGGGGTGGCATGTATGACAGAGGAAAGGAACTTAACTATAAACTCATAAAGGACTTGGGCTTCATTGCAGCCATGGGGAAGGCAGGGGGCGGTAGGAATGAGGTGGACCCTCGATTCATCTCTCTTTTCAGTGTGTTCAACATCCCCTTCCCGGAGGAAGAGTCCCTGCACCTCATCTACTCTTCCATTCTTAAAGGACACACCAAGGTGCGAGAAATAATTCAATTGCCCATATCAGAACAAATGACATTTGCTTTCATGATTTCATACAAAAATCTCTATTTTAGGCCTGTGATGACACAATCATATATACACTCACCTAAAGGATTATTAGGAACACCTGTTCAATTTCTCATTAATGCAATTATCTAATCAACCAATCACATGGCAGTTGCTTCAATGCATTTAGGGGTGTGGTCCTGGTCAAGACAGTCTCCTGAACTCCAAACTGAATGTCAGAATGGGAAAGAAAGGTGATTTAAGCAATTTTGAGCGTGGCATGGTTGTTGGTGCCAGACGGGCCGGTCTGAGTATTTCACAATCTGCTCAGTTACTGGGATTTTCACGCACAACCATTTCTAGAGTTTACAAAGAATGGTGTGAAAAGGGAAAAACATCCAGTATGCGGCAGTCCTGTGGGCGAAAATGCCTTGTTGATGCTAGAGGTCAGAGGAGAATGGGCCGACTGATTCAAGCTGATAGAAAAGCAACTTTGACTGAAATAACCACTCGTTACAACCGAGGTATGCAGCAAAGCATTTGTGAAGCCACAACACGCACAACCTTGAGGCGGATGGGCTACAACAGCAGAAGACCCCACCGGGTACCACTCATCTCCACTACAAATAGGAAAAAGAGGCTACAATTTGCACGAGCTCACCAAAATTGGACAGTTGAAGACTGGAAAAATGTTGCCTGGTCTGATGAGTCTCGATTTCTGTTGAGACATTCAGATGGTAGAGTCAGAATTTGGCGTAAACAGAATGAGAACATGGATCCATCATGCCTTGTTACCACTGTGCAGGCTGGTGGTGGTGGTGTAATGGTGTGGGGGATGTTTTCTTGCACACTTTAGGCCCCTTAGTGCCAATTGGGCATCGTTTAAATGCCACGGCCTACCTGAGCATTGTTTCTGACCATGTCCATCCCTTTATGACCACCATGTACCCATCCTCTGATGGCTACTTCCAGCAGGATAATGCACCATGTCACAAAGCTCGAATCATTTCAAATTGGTTTCTTGAACATGACAATGAGTTCACTGTACTAAAATGGCCCCCACAGTCACCAGATCTCAACCCAATAGAGCATCTTTGGGATGTGGTGGAACGGGAGCTTCGTGCCCTGGATGTGCATCCCACAAATCTCCATCAACTGCAAGATGCTATCCTATCAATATGGGCCAACATTTCTAAAGAATGCTTTCAGCACCTTGTTGAATCAATGCCACGTAGAATTAAGGCAGTTCTGAAGGCGAAAGGGGGTCAAACACAGTATTAGTATGGTGTTCCTAATAATCCTTTAGGTGAGTGTATATATATATATTACAATTCTTTTTCACTCATATTGTGTTGATACTTTGGATCATTGCCATAGTTGGGCTAATTCATGAAATTAATGATTGACATTAATCAGATTTATTGCACTTGTATTTTAAAGCCCTTTGAGGAATGCATTCAAAACATCTGTGACAAGTTGACCTTTTGTACTCTGGAATTGTACAAAACCATAATTAAGGACCTACCGCCAACACCCTCCAAGTTCCACTACATCTTTAACCTACGAGATCTCTCCAGAGTCTACCATGGCTTGACAATGACCAATCCTGAAAGGTTAGGAGTTTCATCATTCAGATGAATAAGAAAGCACTGAGGAAGTTTTTTTTACTTTGATGTTTGCAATATTTAAATACAGTCTGTACCAGTGGTTCTTCACCAGGAGGCCTGGGCTCACTAGGGGGCTTTAGCAAACTTCCAAGGGGTCTGCAGGATGACTTAAAATAATTTAAATTAATATATTATTATTAATATATTGAAACAAAAACATACAATCAAGATGTAAACTGAAATCATATTTCTTTTTCCCCTCAAAAACTATTGTTTTAATTGAAGAACATACAGTTCTTGAAGTATCTGGAATTACAAAATAAATTGTGGTTTATTAATTTACCTATATCGACATTCCTAATTTCTGTTCATAATATATTATAGTTAATAGATATAGTTATATTTCTGTTAATATTATATCATACAGAGGGCTATATTATATTGTGATATAATCCAAAACGTTGAGAACTACCACTCTATGCCATATGCAGTTCTCTATACCACTATGCTCCATATTGTACAGTATGCCTCACTCAGTGTCTTTTATGACCAGTTTGTGTTTTGCTCTCATTTAACTCCAGGTTCTGTACAGTCACCCAGTTTGTACGTGTATGGAGGAATGAATGCTTAAGGGTCTTCCATGACAGACTTATCAATGAAACTGACAAAATCATGGTATGCTTACTTCCTAGTAGCATGTTCCAAAAGCCTGCAATTGTCTCCATCTTAAACTACACACTTATCGTCTCATGCTCTGGCTTTGCTCTCTACAGGTCCAGGGGCATATAAAGAATCTGATTGAAGAGCACTTCAGATCAGACCTCGATTCAGCCATGAGAGACCCCATTCTGTTTGGAGATTACAGAACAGCTCTCAAGTCTGAGCCAAGAGTTTATGAGGATATACTTGACTATGATGCATCCAAAGCTCTGTTTCAGGTGCATAGATGTCTTAATGTTCTATTTACATTTACATTCATGTGCTTGGCAGATGATTTTATCCAAAGCAGCATGCATTGCAGTCAAGCTATACATTTTTTTCCAATTCATGCATTACCTAGAAATGCTAGACTGGGTAAACCCAGCCTGATCTGCCAGCGATTTGATTTCACCCTGCAGCTCAGGCTGGAAACCTGTACATTAATTTATCCTGCTTCTGTTACACATTTGTGGGAACCAATCACAGACTGGCTTATCCACCTGGCGCGCTATTGGCGGGTTTAACACAATGACGGATAGAGAAGCGATGGATTGATGCCCGTTGATCACGCCTCTTGTGGTCTGATTGGTTGAAGGACTATCCAATTACGTACAGAGTCATTTGAATTATGCTCGTTGATCACACCTCTTGTGCAGTAGAAAATACAGAGCAGACTCCCCAGACCAATGTTTAATCTTAAAAGATTGAACTTGGTCTGGTGATAGCCAGACAATAGAAATGCCCTTTCCAAAGCAGAAATCCATCAGTGTATCTGAAAATGAACAAGCTTGGCAGTCTGAAGCTTTTATTATTTTGCTTTTCATACTCATTTTTTTTTTTCTTTGACCCCTATAGGAGATCCTGGAGGAGTATAATGAAAATAAGACCAAAATGAATTTGGTGCTGTTTGATGATGCTCTTGAACACCTGACTGTCATTCATCGCATCATCAGAATGGACCGTAGTCATGCGTTACTGGTTGGCGTAGGTGGTTCAGGGAAACAATCTCTTACAAAGCTGGCTGCCTTTACCGCAGGTTATGAGGTGATTCATCGTTTTTCATGTTCTATATGCAATATTTCCTGTATTTTTTCTGCTTTTATATATTTTATCTAGATTTATCTATCCCCTTCATTTTCTTTTTAAATTGGTAATTTAGTAGTAGTAAGAATCATTTTATGCTGTTTGTTTATAGGTGTTTGAAATTGTGCTTAGTAGAGGGTACTCAGAGACTAACTTTCGTGAGGATCTGAAAACTCTGTACCTTAAATTGGGTATAGAGAACAAGAAAATGGTCTTCCTGTTCACTGATGCCCATGTGGCTGAGGAAGGTTTTCTGGAGCTCATCAACAACATGCTTACATCAGGTATTTAAAACAACTGACTTAATGAAGTCTAACAAAGGTAACATACACATTTGTAAATTAATCTACAAACCCGATTCCAAAAAAGTTGGGACACTGTACAAATTGTGAATAAAAACAGAATCCAATGATGTGGAAGTTTCAAATTTCAATATTTTATTCAGAATACAACATAGATGACATATCAAATGTTTAAACTGAGAAAATGTATAATTTTAAGGGAAAAATTAGTTGATTTTAAATTTCATGGCATCAACACATCTCAAAAAAGTTGGGACAAGGCCATGTTTACCACTGTGTGGCATCCCCTCTTCTTTTTATAACAGTCTGCAAACATCTGGGGACTGAGGAGACAAGTTGCTCAAGTTTAGGAATAGGAATGTTGAGGGAGCATATGTTGTTCTAGAACTTGGATATACCTTTCAGCATTGATGGTGCCTTTCCAGATGTGTAAGCTGCCCATGCCACATGCACTCATGCAACCCCATACCATCAGAGATGCAGGCTTCTGAACTGAGCGCTGATAACAACTTGGGTTGTCCTTGTCCTCTTTAGTCCGGATGACATGGCGTCCCAGTTTTCCAAAAAGAACTTCAGTTTTTGATTCGTCTGACCACAGAACAGTTTTCCACTTTGCCACAGTCCATTTTAAATGAGCCTTGGCCCAGAGAAAACGCCTGCGCTTCTGGATCATGTTTAGATATGGCTTTTTTCTTGACCTATAGAGTTTTAGCCGGCAACAGCAAATGGCACGGTGGATTGTGTTCACCGTTTTCTGGAAGTATTCCTGAGCCCATGTTGTGATTTCCATTACAGTAGCATTCCTGTATGTGATGCAGTGCCATCTAAGGGCCCGAAGATCACGGGCATCCAGTATGGTTTTCCGGCCTTGACCCTTACGCACAGAGATTGTTCCAGATTCTCTGAATCTTTGGATGATATTATGCACTGTAGATGATGATAACTTCAAACTCTTTGCAATTTTTCTCTGAGAAACTCCTTTCTTAAAAGATAGCTCCACTATTTTTTGCCGCAGCATTGGGGGAATTGGTGATCCTCTGCCCATCTTGACTTCTGAGAGACACTGCCACTCTGAGAGGCTCTTTTTATACCCAATCATGTTGCCAATTGATCTAATAAGTTGCAAATTGGTGCTCCAGCTGTTCCTTATATGTACATTTAACTTTTCCGGCCTCTTATTGCTACCTGTCCCAACTTTTTTGGAATGTGTAGCTCTCATGAAATCCAAAATGAGCCAATATTTGGCATGACATTTCAAAATGTCTCACTTTCAACATTTGATATGTTATCTATATTCTATTGTGAATAAAATATAAGTTTATGAGATTTGTAAATTATTGCATTCTTCATCCTTTTTTATTCACAATTTGTACAGTGTCCCAACTTTTTTGGAATCGGGTTTGTATTTAGTTTAAATTCCTTGTATAACATGTAAGCATGAACAAATCATGTTACAGTTTTATGGACTGTATTAAAGAGATGCTAACAGCAGTATCTTTGTGTTGTCAGGGATGGTTCCAGCACTGTTCCCTGATGACGAGAAGGAATCAGTCCTAAACCAGCTGCGAGATGAGGCTATGAAAACGGGCTCTGGTCCGTCGAAAGAGAGTGTATGGCAATACTTTGTCAACAAGAGTGCCAACAACTTGCACATAGTGCTGGCCATGTCGCCTGTTGGAGACACTCTCAGAACACGCTGCAGGAATTTTCCAGGTCTTTGAGCAATGCATCAGAAATGTTTTTGTTTGGTCTTACTCCTACTTCCTTGATTTCAGAGCTTCATGAGTTTTATATGTGTGTTTTTGTGAATCAGGGTTGGTTAATAATACAAACATCGACTGGTTCTCCCCATGGCCTCTTCAGGCTCTACATGCAGTGGCCAAGTCCTTCTTAGGTATGTGTTAACTAGGGATTTCAAGGCAGTTTATAGATTGTTGTTTACTAAACCTGTGCATGCATATATGATAACCACGCACACTCATTCATGCTAGTTTATGTATCGTATTTCAGGTGAGAGTCCAATGATCCCAGAGTGTCATTCAGAGGCGGTGACTGCTCATGTGTGCATGGTGCACGGTTCTGTAGGGGAGTATAGTAAACTGTTCCAGCAAACACTGCGTCGCAGCAACTTTGTCACCCCTAAAAACTACCTGGATTTTATTAGCACTTACTCCAACTTACTGGAGGACCAAGATAAATACATACTGGGTAAGAGCTCGTTTCACTTGAGCTGTTTGGGAACATTTTATTTATTTGAAATAATGTACTGCATCTATATCAGTGTTGTTTGTTAACCAAAACTAAAACTAAATCTAAAATAAAATAAAATATAATTATTAGATGAAAATAATCAACTAAACGAAAATTTGAAATGTTGCATAGCCTTTTTTAACATTACAAAAAAACAACAAAAACTATTAAAAGCTCATAACAAAATCAATACAAATTAATACAAAAAAATTCAAATTTTAACTGAAAATACAAAAAATAAAAGCTAAATATTAATAAAAACTATAATATTATTTATATAATCCTAGAATAACACTGATCTGTATGCATTTTCCAGCACAATATAAACGTCTAGAAGGGGGTTTGGATAAGCTGAAGGAGGCGAGTGGGCAGCTAGCAGAGCTCAACACCAAACTAGCTGAGCAGAAAGTGGTGCTGGCAGAGAAGACTTCAGCTTGTGAGATTCTTCTAGAAGAGATCTGCTCTAATACTGCTGTTGGTTAGTACAACATCACATACAAAAATTTCTGCAGTAAAACTATGGGTAATTAATATCAGGTTGGTTTTTTTTCATGTTACAGATGTGTTTTTAGTTACATAGTTATTAAAATAATGTGAAAAGTGGGAAAAGAGAGGAATATGGAAAGATACAAACACTCTATTAAACAGCAACTGCTAAAAATAGATTGTAAACTCTCTCTTTCAGCGGAGGAGAAGAAAGCCCTGGCGGAGGAGAAGGCTAAAGAGATAGAGGAGCAGAATAAGTTGATAGTGGTGGAGAAGAAGGATGCTGAGAGCTCTCTAGCTGAGGCTCTTCCTGCTTTAGAAGCCGCTCGCATCGCCCTGCAAGACCTGGAAAAAAATGATGTCGTAGAAATCAGGTAGTGACTTTGCTTCTACACTCTAATACTAAATCAAAGCAAAAGTATTCATTCTTGACTCTTGTAAATCATATGCAGGACTCAACAAATATTTTTTTCTGTTGCTGGGCAGATTTTTTTAAAATAAATATACCGTATTGTTCTGAATATAAGATTTTTTTTCTTAGAAATATACATCTGGAAAAAAAACGGGTTCATCTTATATTTAGGGTCTAAGAGATGACTGTCATGTTTGCGTGCCTCGATGACAGCACCAAACTTCTCCCGTACAAGATTTTAAGACGGTACCCTAATTGTTATAAAATTCAGATGGGCTACAAAAAGTGGTTATTTTTAAATGTGATCGTTGGAATATTTTACCAGTATTTACCATACTTTCAATACAAAATTTAAATATAAAAATATGCAGTATGAAAATTATTTTAAAATAACATTTTCTTTATAGGTAAGCCTTTTTCCAAAAGCTACATCTCAAAAAAGGGGATGTCTTATAATCAGGGTTGTCTTATATTCGGAACAATACGGGTATTACGTTTGTATATGAAATATTACAATTATTATATAGTACAGTTAATTAATGAATTATATAATAATAATAATAATTAAATATATAAACAAAATTATAAACGCAACATTTTTGTTTTTGCCCCTATTTTTCATGAGCTGAACTCAAAGATCTAAGACCTTTTCTATGTACACAAAAGGCCTATTTCTCTCAAATATTGTTCACAAATCTGTCTAAATCTGTGTTAGTGAGCACTTCTCCTTTGCCGAGATAATCCATCCACCTCACAGGTGTGGCATATTAAGATGCTGATTAGACAGCATGATTATTGCACAGGTGTGCCTTAGGCTGGCCACAATAAAAGGCCACTCTAAAATGTGCAGTTTTATCACACAGCACAATGCCACAGATGTCGCAAGTTTTGAGGGAGCGTGCAATTGGCATGCTGACTGCAGGAATGTCCACCAGAGCTGTTGCCCGTGAATTGAATGTTCATTTCTCTACCATAAGCCGTCTCCAAAGGCGTTTCAGAGAATTTGGCAGTACATCCAACCGGCCTCACAACCGCAGACCACATGTAACCACACCAGCCCAGGTCCTCCACATCCAGCATCTTCACCTCCAAGATCGTCTGAGACCAGCCACCCGGACAGCTGCTGCAACAATCGGTTTGCATAACCAAAGAATTTCTGCACAAACTGTCAGAAACCGTCTCAGGGAAGCTCATTCCTGACTGCAGTTCGTCGTCGTAACCGACTTGAGTGGGTAAATGCTCACATTCGATGGCGTCTGGCACTTTGGAGAGGTGTTCTCTTCACGGATGAATCCCGGTTTTCACTGTACAGGGCAGATGGCAGACAGCGTGTATGGCGTCGTGTGGGTGAGCGGTTTGCTGATGTCAACGTTGTGGATCGAGTAGCCCATGGTGGCGGTGGGGTTATGGTATGGGCAGGTGTATGTTATGGACAACGAACACAGGTGCATTTTATTGATGGCATTTTGAATGCACAGAGATACCGTGACGAGATCCTGAGGCCCATTGTTGTGCCATTCATCCACGAACATCATACACACCGGACATGTCACCCATTGAGCATTTTTGGGATGCTCTGGATCGGCGTATACGACAGCGTGTTCCAGTTCCTGCCAATATCCAGCAACTTCGCACAGCCATTGAAGAGGAGTGGACCAACATTCCACAGGCCACAATCAACAACCTGATCAACTCTATGTGAAGGAGATGTGTTGCACTGCGTGAGGCAAATGGTGGTCACACCAGAGACTGACTATTATATAAATTTTAATATATAATAATTATAATATCAATATTAGAAAAATAAATAGGAAATAAATAAGGGAAGTGACAGGTTTTTCTTTTTTGTGGTGAGTAAAATTTATTTGCAAAAATACATTTTTAGTTGCTGTGTATCATTTTCATTGGCCCCACCACAAAAAAGTGCCTTTCTTTTGTTGCATGAAGGCCACAAGCTTCATGTAAGACAAACAGTGTAAGAACAGTATTGACGCTTTTTCTAGTTTACTATGGGGCTTTTCACATGGTGCTTAACCCCTGGTTATTGTCATTCTAAATGGGGAAAGGAACGTTTCACACTTGTAATTTAGAAGCGGGGTTAGCGCCACTTTTTACCCGGGGTTATGAAACGCTGCTCTGGAGCAGGGTTAGCATCACTTTTGGGAAACAATGCGATGTTGGAATATTATGACTAGATGCTTGGCAACCGACAACCAATAGCGTGCCTCATATTCATGTGCTTTGGACAGTCATGGAAACACCGCATGTTGTGTAAACATTAGTTTCAGCGTTTGAGGGGAAAAATGTCAAACAGCAATAGAAAACGCGACAATTGGAGTGAAGAGGAAGCTGTTTCATTCTTACCAATATAGTCCAAAAAGTTCATTCAGGATAAACTAACTAAAATACACTAGTTCTAGATGGTGCAGTCAGCAAGTTCGGCAATATATAATATGAGAATATGCAATTCTAGAGCCATTATGTAAGCACTAAAACAAGGACATTAAGGCAAATAAAGACATTAAGGTTTAGGAATGTACAATGTGGAACGGCAGTGTACGAATACCCAGGATTAATTGTTAACCCAGGGTAAATTATGAAAAACTTAAAACGTGAATCAAAATAACCCAGGATTCCATTTACCCAGGTTTATAATAACCCAGGGTTAACTAAGTGTGAAAAGCCCTTGTGCGGTTTGCTCAGTGATCCTCAGATAATTCTCATTTTTGTTTATTTGTAGGAAAAGGAAATAAATGCCTTTTAATGACAGCAAAGCTCATTTCTGGTCTATTCCTTTACACATTCCATTTCATCGCCGGATGTTGTAGCGACTTGACATTTCTGATTTATGGTTCTGTGCTCTTCACTTATGTATCTCCTCCACCCTCTTGTTTTGTATTGTAGATCCTTCGCCAAGCCACCCAAACAGGTGCAGGTTGTGTGCGAGTGCATCCTAGTGATACGGGGCCAAAAAGAGATCAACTGGAAGGCAGCCAAGGGCATGATGTCAGAGGGCAACTTCCTGCGCACTCTTATGGAGATGGACTGTGACTCAATCAATGCCGGTCAAGTCAAGACTGTCAAAGGTAAACCAACATCCATATACTCATCTTCTTGATGCTTCTCTGTAATCCCAGTGCCTTGAAACAACTTATGAAGTATCTAGCTCCTCAACGTAAACCCACTTCTGATGCCTCCACCTTGTCATATTGTATACCCAGCCTACCTAAGGAACCTCAACACCAGTTTGGAGGAGATGCAAGCCATCAGTAAAGCTGGTTCTGGCATGCTAAGGTTCGTGGAGGCCGTCATGGGCTACTGTGACGTGGCCAGAGACATTAAACCTAAGCGAGAGAAGGTATGATATGCTTATATAATTGAGACTTTAAATGCATAAATTCTTCTAATTTATTTGATCTCATTAAATAAAATGAGCTGAAATTAAATCACAAAATTACATTTAAAGGTAGCTCGTCTGGAGAGAAATTTCTTTCAAAGCAAACGTGAGCTGGAGCGAATCCAGAATGAGCTCAGTGCCATCCAGAAAGAGCTTGGAGCTCTTGGAGACAAATATGAGGCTGCCATGACAGAAAAGCAACTTCTGCAGGAAGAGGCCGAGGTTATGGAGAGAAGACTCATTGCTGCAGACAAACTCATCTCAGGCCTGGGATCAGAGAATGAGCGGTCAGCTTACTCATTAAAACCTGTGCCAAAAAAAACTTTGCTTGAATATGAATGACTGATCAAAGATCACCAAGTTAAATGACATTTTAGGAATATTTTACTGTATGTCTATTTACGTGTAGCTGGATGGAGGACCTGGAGGAGCTGAAGCAGCGGCGAGTACGTCTTCTGGGAGACTGTCTGATCTGCGCTGCCTTCCTCAGCTACGAGGGAGCATTCAGCTGGGACTTCCGCAATGAAATGGTTTACGAGGTGTGGGAGGCAGATATCCTGGAGAGAGGTATTCCTCTGAGCCAGCCTTTCCGAATAGAAAACCTGCTCACTGATGAGGTGGAGATAAGCAGGCGAGTCATCAAAGCATGTGTAGAAGAATGAATGTATATTTGTTTATGGTGAAAAAAAACTCTGTGCATTCTCTTAGATGGGGATCTGAAGGTCTTCCTCCAGATGAACTTTCAGTGCAGAATGGCATCCTGACCACCAGATCCAGCCGCTTCCCCTTGTGCATTGACCCCCAGCAGCAAGCCCTCAACTGGGTTAAAAAGAAGGAGGAGAAGAACAATCTGAAGGTTTCACTTCATTCCATCACTTTAGTCTGCACAAAGTTTTTCTGTAATCAATCTTGGACTATTTTTATAGTAACCTTTCTGCTTTACAGATCTCGTCATTCAATGACCCAGACTTCTTGAAGGGGCTGGAGTTGGCCATTAAGTATGGCTTCCCCTTCCTGTTCCAAGATGTGGATGAATATATTGATCCAGTTATTGACAATGTCCTTGAGAAGAATGTAAAAGGGGCAGAGGGGCGTCAGGTTGTCGTACTTGGTGATAAGGAAGTTGACTATGATCCCAACTTCAAACTTTACCTCAATACCAAACTTGCAAACCCCAAGTTCTCTCCTGCTGTATTTGGGAAGGCCATGGTTATCAATTACACAGGTGAGCGCAAACTTTATGCCAATTCACAATGCAAATAGATGTGTACAACATTTACAATTTATTACAAATACATTCCCACAGAGTCCAATGTCAATTTTTGATCGTTCTCTGTATTACAGCATTTTAAAAAATTGCCTAGTTTTTGAATTAAAGAAAAACAGTGACACAGATTTTAAGACAGAGATTTTACAGATTGTCATTTAATCTTTCTGCTAAAACTTTTTTCAGTAACCCTGAAGGGCCTGGAAGACCAGCTGCTGAGTGTTATCGTGGGATTTGAGCGGAAGGAGCTGGAAGAGCAGAGAGAACGGCTTATTCAAGAGACTAGTGAGAACAAACGTTTGCTGAAAGACCTGGAGGACTCGCTGTTGAGAGAGTTGGCCACCTCCACTGGAAACATGCTGGATAATGTAGAACTGATACAAACTCTGGAGGAAACCAAGGCTAAAGCCAGTGAGGTCAGTTCACTGCACACTACACACATGTATAATGGCCTACTAACTATTTCATAAATATTTATCACAGGAACTCACTACCATTCAAAAGTTCAGGGTTGGTAAGATTTGTTTTAATGTTTTTGAAAGAAGTCTCTTATGCTCACCAAGGCAGCATTATTTGATCAAACATACATTAAAAATGATAATATTGCCAAATATGATTACAATGATAACGTTCATATTTCATATTTTAATATATTTTTTAATGTAGTGTATTCCTGTGATGAAAAAGCTGAATTTTAACAGCCATTACTCCAGTATGCTGGTTTGGTGCTCAAGAAACAGTGTTTTTCAGGATTCATCAAACAGCATTTATTTGAAACAAATTCTTTTTGTAACAATGTAAAAGGATTTACTGTCACTTTTGATGAATTTAAGGCATCCGTGCTGAATAAAAGTATTAATTTCTTAAAAAAAAAAATCATAAACTTTTGAATGGCAGTGTACATACTGATTAATGAAACTTAACAGGATATGAGCAGTTACATTTATTATTTGACTCCAACAGGTGTTCGAGAAACTGAAGCTGGCAGAAAAGACAGCCATTGATATTGACACACTGAGAGACGGCTACCGTCCGGCTGCCAAGCGGGGGGCTGTCCTGTTCTTTGTGCTGGCTGAGATGGCTCTGGTCAATAGCATGTATCAGTATTCGCTTGCTTCCTTCTTAGAGGTATTTGACCTCTCACTGTCCAAGTCTCTACCCAACACAATCCTGCCCAGCAGATTGAAGAACATCATGGACACACTTACACAGAATGTCTATAACTATGGCTGTACTGGTGAGCCTGTTAAACCTTTCAAGTCTAATAGATTCTGATGAATTTTAATAAACTATTAAAACTTCATGCCAAGAGATTATGACATTTTCTAGTCCATGAACATGAGCAGTTAGGGATGACAGAAACAAGTTTAAAAGAAATCACTGTTGTTTCTTCAACACATTCAAACCAAACTTCTTTTTGCTTTGTTGTTTAGGTCTGTTTGAAAGACACAAACTTCTCTTCTCCTTCAACATGACTATTAAGATTGAGCAGGCAGATGGCAGAGCACCCCAGGATGAACTTGAGTTCTTCCTCAAAGGTAGGAGCTTCAGGAAGACTTGTCTCCCACTTTTTCTCTCTTTTGCAATATAAACATGCATAGCAATGCACATACACACCCAATCTTCTTCCTCTCTCTAGGTAACCTCTCTCTAGAGAAGAGCAAACGTAAGAAGCTGTGCGACTGGCTGCCTGATCAGGGCTGGGAGGATATAGTGCGCCTTATGGAACTCTTTCCTAATGAATTTGGCACTTTAGCTGATGATATAGAAAAGAATCCTGAGGAATGGAAGAAAGTGAGTGGCAGAAATCATCAAACACACGCCAGATGAACCTATGGTGAGATACTATACATCACTTATGTAGTCCCATCCATAATGTTTTTCTGTTTCTGCCACAGTGGTATGACTTCGATGCTCCAGAGCAGGCTTCCTTCCCCATGAAGTACAAGGACAACCTCACTCCCTTCCAGAAGCTTCTGCTGATCCGCTGCTTCAGGCTGGACAGGGTCTATCGTGCCGTCAGTGATTACGTCACGCTTACCATGGGAGAGAAGTAAGAGGAAACTGAAAAACACTTATGGATTTTATAAAACAGCAGCATATTACAAATAGATCATGTAATCAAAGGAGTGTACATTTAATGAATTATTATTAGTGGTGGATTGGTGGATTTTTAGTATTGAAAAAATAATGTGGATTAAAATGTATATTTTGGATAAGAAATTAACACATAAAACCTTAGGGTCTTATTATAATAATTATATTTGGTTAATAATTGTCAGGAAATTGTATTATGCAAATGTACACCTCTAGTAAGGACTACAGAGGGAAAATTATGTCTAAAGGCTGGAATACACTACACAACTTTTAAAATCCACACAACTTTTAAAACAATAGGCATTGTACACTTGCAGACTTGTAAAATTATTATAGAGACAAACTGGGCATCATACACTAAATGACGGAGGATTACACACAACCCCGCTTTAAAATTGTTCTAAACTCATGCAGAAACATGCTTGGTTGCTAGAAGACGCATAACAAATGAAAACAATATGTGTTCTAAAAACGATTCAAAATATCAAACATGTTTTTATATCCTCAGACTGGATTGAATCATAGTCTGTGTCCATCCAACTCAAACTTCCAAAAATCTACACACTGGCTCTGACTTTCAGCAACTAGCATTGACACTGCAAACTGGGACAAAAATGTGTGCAAATGTTGTGTGGTGTATTCCGGCCTGAATGTTCATATAATAAAAGTCCAAGCTTTTTAATGTCAGACAATTAGAAACAATGGCATTTGTTGGGAGGGTGAAGTTCTAACTTTTTCTTTGTCACTTCTTCACTCTGTCACTCAGATACGTACAGCCCCCCGTTATCAGTTTTGAAGCCATCTTTGACCAGAGCTCCCCAAACTCTCCCATTGTGTTTATTCTGAGTCCGGGCTCAGAACCAGCCAATGATCTGACGAAATTAGCCAAACGTTCTGGCTTTGGGACCAACAGACTCAAATGTCTTGCTATGGGGCAGGGACAGGAGAAGGTAAACACAGTCTAGAGTATATGCTACAAGTATATGCTACAGTTCTCATGTCTACAGTGTAACATATATTTGACACCAGTACAGTGCACTGCGGTGGTGCATTGCATCTTGACCACCACCCATATCATAACAGACATATTTGGAAAATCTACCCTTGAACTCTACAAGACAGTCTGGAAAAAGGTACAAATATGGCATTTCTATTTCAGGTTGCGTTGCAGCTGTTAGATACCGCAGTGGCACGAGGCCAGTGGCTGATGCTACAAAACTGTCACCTGTTAGTGAAATGGCTGAAGGATCTCGAGAAAGCACTGGAACGAATCACTAAACCCCACCCAGACTTCCGCTTGTGGCTCACTACAGATCCCATTAAAGACTTCCCCATTGGCATCCTGCAGAAATCCCTCAAGGTCAGGACACATTTAAGGCTTGCACATTTAATGTGTGAATATTAATTTCCATGTTAACTTATGTTTTTCTCATGTTCACCTTCAGGTTGTAACAGAACCTCCAAATGGGCTGAAGCTGAACATGAGGGCGACATATTTTAAGATCCCTCATGATAAGCTCATGGGCTGTACTCACCCAGCCTTTCGCAGTCTGGTTTATGTGCTGGCCTTCTTCCATGCTGTGGTACAGGAAAGACGCAAGTACGGCAAGATCGGCTGGAATGTGCCTTATGATTTCAATGAGTCCGACTTCCTGGTAAGTTTGCTCTAATTCGAAGGTCCTTAAAGGTAGTGCTCAGGCAGTATTGTGAATACTGAGACACTTTACATTGCATTTTGATTGTGTAGTTTCATTGTCTCTCAGGTGTGTATGGAAATCCTGGACACCTACCTGACCAAAGCCCAAACTCAAGGAGATGCCGCGATACCATGGGGAAGTCTCAAATACCTAATTGGAGAGGTAACTATCATATTAAGTTAAAGGGATAGTTCACCCAAAAATGAAAATTACCTCATGATTTACTCACCCTCAAGTCATCCTAGGTGTATATGACATTCTTCTTTCAGACGAATAAAATTGTTTAGTTATATTAAAAAATGTCCTGGCTCTTCCAAGCTTTATAATGGCAGTGAATGGCTGTTTCTGTTTTGAAGTCTATAAAAGTGCATCTATACATCATAAAAGTGTTCCACACGGCTCCGGGGGGTTAATAAAGCCCAGCGTTTGTGTGAGAAAAATATCCATATTTAAACCTTTATAAACTAAAATAACTAGCTTCCAACATATGGCCGTACGCATCGATTTACAGAGAAAGAGTAACCCCTGACCTGACGCACGACGTATTGATGAACGCGGAAGCGCAGAGGATGCAGCAAAACAAAACACTGGTCACGAATTAGAAGTCTAAAACGAGAATTTTTAAAGAGAAATGCCGGAGGATTTCGATATAAGAGAAGAGGGACTTGAGTTTGTTGCCCAGCCCTATTTGTTTGAACCGCGAGAGGCGTCAAAGCTTGTGATACTCCTACATCCTGCGTCATATATCGCATCAGGGGTTATTCTTTTGCCGCAAGTCGACTTGCGTAGGCCGTCTGCCGGAAGCTAGTTATTTTAGTTTTTAAAGTGTTAAATAGGGATATTTTTCTTACACAAACGCATCGCTTCGCTTCAGAAGGCCTTTATTAACCCACCCGGCGCTGTATGGATATCTTTTATGATGGATTGATGCACTTTTATGGCAGAGGGTGAGGGTGAGGGTCACTGAGGGTGAGTAAATCATTAATCTTGTCATTTTATGGGCTGACTGTAGAAAATTGATCAAAAGTAACAATAAAGAGGATTTCTATTGAAAATATGCTGTTCTTATTCAAAGACTCCTGAAAAAAAATAATAAATAGAAAAAAATAATAATAGTTTCCACAAAAGATAAAGCAGCACAACTGTTTTCAACAATATAAAAATAAGAAAAGTTTCTTGAGCACCAATAAGCATATTAGAATGATTTATGAAGGATCATGTGACACTGAAGACTGGAGTAACGGCTGCTGAAATTTCAGCTTTGCCATCACAGGAATAAATTACATTTTAAAATATATTAAAATAGAAGAAAAGTTATTTTAAATTGTAATAATATTTCACAATATTGCTGTTTTACTGTATTTTTGATCCAACAAATGCAACCTGGATGAGCATAATATATAATTTCAAATGCCTCTTGCAGGTGATGTATGGTGGCAGGGCTATTGATAGCTTTGATCGTAGGATCCTCACAGTTTACATGGAGGAGTATCTAGGTGACTTCATCTTTGACACCTTCCAGCCATTCCACTTCTTTCACAATAAAGATGTGGACTACAAGATCCCACCACACGGACCCAAGCAGGTTTATGTTGGTACGTTGCTGCTTAGAATCCAGCATCAAAAAGACTATGGTTTGAATGTGGCAGACACTCAAACTCTCCATGTTTTGCAGATGAGATAGAGTCGCTGCCTCTTGCTAACACGGCAGAGGTGTTTGGCTTGCACCCTAATGCTGAGATCGGATACTACACACAGGCTGCTCGAGACATGTGGACTCTTCTTATTGAGCTACAACCACAGACAGGTACCTGATTTACAGTACTTTATATTACTTTATAATGGGATGCCCCGGCCGATCTCAAGGATCGGTATCAAGGCCGAATAAGCATTTTTTTTAACTGGTCGGTTATCTGCATTCTTAAGCCTGATCCTTTATTTTACGTCAGCTGTCACGCGGTATGCACCTTCAAGTGGGTTTACCAACCGGCATTAAAAGGAAAAGAAGCTGCTCCAATGTGCATGGGAGAGAACCATTCTAGCGCGTCACACACTCACGTTCAAGCGTCCGTGTTTAGCATATTTCATGCACACTTTTGTATGGAATCACTCGAAATTCATTTATTTTCTGTTTATTTTTATCTGCCGTTAGACTATCTGAGACGTCATTGCCATAATGCATTGCTATAGATTGCATCTTTCTTCAGACTTAACTGACAGACTGGCATTCTGACACTGCAAGCTTCATGCTTTCTAACCTTATCTCCACATTTTTTTTTCCTTTTTGTTGCAATTATTCTGCTTATTGTACATATAAAATACAAGTTTATCAGTAGTCCCATATTCATAATTGTGACCACACATGTTTACATCTACCAGTGTCTATTAAAACAGATAGTTCACCCAAAAAGGAAAATTAGCCCATGATTTACTCACCCTCAAGTCATCCTAGGTGTATATGACATTCTTCTTTCAGACGAATACCATCAGAGTTATATTAAAAAATGTCCTGGCTCTTCCAAGCTTTATAATGGCAGTGAATGGCTGTTTCTGTTTTGATGTCTATAAAAGTGCATCTATCCATCATAAAAGTGCTCCACACGGCTTTGGGGGGTTAATAAAGCCCTTCTGAAGCGAAGCAATGCGTTTGTTTAAGAAAAATATCCATATTTAAAACTTTACAAACTGTAATCTCTAACTTACGCTAACTGTCGTATGTGCGTTCATGAGACACTGGCGTTCCAGCGTATGACATGCGCTTGAGGGTGAGTGAAATCATGGGCTAATTTTCATTTTTGGGTGAACTATCCCTTTAATGCATCGTGTTTCCTTCTGGAGCATATATACAATTACTATATTTAGCATATCAATCCTCTGTTGTTTTTCTTTATTTTAAAATGCTTGCTGCCTTTAAATACATTTACTGCTTTGTGTAATCTTAAGGCGACTCTGGCGGTGGCATTAGTAGAGATGAGTACATCAGCCAGGTGGCACGGGACATTCAGAGCAAACTACCCGAAGCATTTGACCTGGACGTGATCCGCAAGAAGTTGGGGCTGGAGATCTCCCCCACAACTGTAGTACTGCTACAAGAGCTGGAGCGCTTCAACAAACTTACGATCAGGATGAGACGTTCTCTGGCTGAACTACAGCGAGTGAGTGACATGAAGAGAGGGAGAAAGAAAAGAATCAAATAAAAACTATTACAGCTAACAATTAATACAACTCTTTATGCTATACTTTGGTTGTTCATAAAATATGAAATAAAATAAAAAACTGGTAGGTTTCACAGTATACCATGTGTTCTTTCTGTCTCAAGGCCCTGGCTGGTGAGGTGGGAATGAGCAGTGAGTTAGATGAGGTGGCGAGAGCTCTGTTTAATGGGCAGATTCCTGTTATCTGGAGGAAACTGGCACCAGATACTCTAAAATCTCTAGGGAACTGGATGATCCACTTCAAGAGACGACATGAACAGTACAGCTCATGGGTGAGAATCAAATATCACACCATATATAAACATAAGTCTCATGCTCACCAAGGCTACCTTAAAGGCACAATATGTAAGATTTTTGGATTAAAATATCCAAAAACCACTAGAACAATGTTATATATTTTGTTAACTTGTGTACTTACATTATCCTAAATGTTTCCAAGAATGTTTAAATCCAGAGAAATAAGCAATTTTAACCAGGACACGGACATTTTTAATGCCAAATTTTCAGTGTGGAATTTTTAACCCCGTTATGGGGTTCAAAATTCAAAATGGGGTTCCCCATTATGGGGTTAATGTTTATTTATGTCTACTATCGCAGCTACTGTAAATCAACTTCTAATTGAATTTATCAAATGTGCTACTAAACAAATAAATACATTTTATCTTGTATTGTTTTTCATTTATGTAGGTGAATGAGGGAGAGCCTTGCGTGATGTGGTTGTCAGGCTTGCATATCCCAGAATCATACCTGACAGCACTGGTCCAGGCCACCTGCAGGAAGAACAGCTGGCCTCTGGATCACTCCACTCTCTACACACAGGTTACACACTACAGGAGTGAGGACGAGGTCAAAGAGAGACCAGGACAGGGTAAGAGCACACAACACCCTGCACATAAAAAAATGAACATAAGGACATTGAGACTCAAACACATGTTGTTCTTTGTTTTCTGTCAGGATGTTATGTATCAGGACTGTATCTGGAGGGGGCAGACTGGGACATGGAACAGGGCTGTCTGGTACGCAGCAAACCCAGAGTTCTAGTGTCTCAACTACCCATTCTCAAAATCATTCCCACTGAAGCACGCCGCCTTAAACTCCAGGCAAGATGTTTTTTTTTGTATCAGGTGTTCAGTTCATGACATCTTAGAATATCTGTCTGGAAATCTATGTGATCTATGTGATAAGTAAAGTGTATCTTTGGCTTATTTTGTAGAACACCCTGAGGACTCCAGTCTACACCACCTCAATGAGGAGGAATGCTATGGGTGTTGGACTGGTGTTTGAGGCTGATCTTTTCACCACCAAGCACATTTCTCACTGGGTACTGCAGGGAGTGTGTCTGTGCCTCAATGCTGACTGATACTCAAACTGTTATAAAATGAAATTATTTATAAGAGGATTTTAAACTTAAAATATACTAATAACTTAATAGAATAATAGAATGTTTTGTTTGTGACCAATGATTTTATTTTATATTTTTTCAAAAGACCTTTAATGCTGTCAAAGTGTTTTGTGTTTCATCACTTGGTGGCAGCACACCAATCATTGCTGCGAGAACCTGTTGCGTTCAGTCTTTGAGAAAAGATCTCAGACTTTGCCTAGTTGATTTCACACACACAAAATAAAAATGTTAAATAAGAATCATAAGAATTTTTGCTTGCTTAATTGCACTCTTAACAAGTAAAACAACTTCTAAATGTTAGATTAATCTGTTCAAAGAAAAAAAAAAAATTGTTATTTTTATTATTGTTATTAAACCTGCTACAAAATTAATTATTGACAGCCCAGTCTGTTTTCTATGAATAACCCTCTGCATGTAGGTGCTCTGAACCAGTTTTGTGGTTCAGACATTGTTGTTTGAAATAAAGTATAAATATAATTATTAGATGAAAAACTAAAAACAAATGTTGCCTTGACAACTAGCTGAAATAAAGTTTAAGCACAAAAAATACTGAATTAAATATAAATCAAAGCGAAATATAAATATAAAAAACTAATAAAAAACAGACAAAAGCACAACAAAATCACTAAAACTTAAACTGAAATTAAAATACTATAAAAGTATATAAATAATGCTAAAATAACTCTGCTCTGAACTTGAAATGCTCAACATTAAGCAGAAAGCTGAAGTGTTTGTGCAGGTAGTTCATTAGAGATTGGCCCATCATCTTCTAACTTATGGATGTTTATAGAAATAGGTTATTTATATATATATATATATATATATATATATATATATACACCGATCAGGCATAACATTATGACATTATGTCCTAATATTGTGTTGGTCCCCCTTTTGCTGCCGAAACAGCCCTGACCCGTCGAGGCATGGACTCCACTAGACCCCTGAAGGTGTGCTGTGGTATCTGGCACCAAGATGTTAGCAGCAGATCCTTTAAGTTGCAAGGTGGGGTCTCCATGGATCGGACTTGTTTGTTCAGCACATCCCACAGATGCTCGATTGGAACCGTTATAGAAGTATGGATAAAAAAGGATGGATATACTTTTTTGGGCTTCAATTTTTAGGCTGCCATTATAATGCTTAGAAAAGCCAGCACATTTTTTTAATATAACTCCGATTGTATTCATCTGAAAGAAGAATGTAATATACACCTAGGATGGCTTGAGGGTGAGTAAATCATGGGGTAATTTTTATTTTTGGGTGAATTATCCCTTTAATTTTATGTTCCTTGGAGCTTGCTGTTCCACTGTTCAGACACTGGGGGGTGCACTGGCCACATACAGTCTGCCTCATTAAAGTTAGTGCCAAGAAACTGATTTACCTCCAAGTTAAGCTGTATAAATTAAATAGTTACATTTAAGATCCATTTCTTTTTTTCTTAAATATAATTTTAGTTTTAGTATTATAAAGTTATAAAGAAAAATCTATTTACAGACCCCATGTCTCGTGCTCCTCTCAAACCTATAACCAAGTAGAGACTGAGGAACGCTGACAGTCGAGTAGTATATTTACAGTATATTTATCGATAACTAAGGACAAAAGTGAACAACAAAAAAACCCTCGAAACTACATGTTTAGTTGAGAAAGGTGGTGTAGTTATAGCATCAACAAGCAGAGGCTAATTGGGTCGTTCTGACCATCCAAACCTTAATTTCATGGTCTTAATCCCCTCTTAATTTAGCTGAATTTAAACTGATACTGAGAGCATATACTCTCTTAGCTGCCTTATCTAGCCACACTTTGATAGAAACTTTAGACAGGTGAGATTCAGTGGCACTAATCCGATATATCCTCAGGCTGTTCTCTTGCTTCCTGGACCCAGCACTGCATCAGACAGGAGGACTGTGTCATCATGTTAAGTACCAGAGCTCACTGTTGGGGAGGTGAATTTAGACTAAATTAAATAAGCAGAACTATACCAATTTCATTTTTTATGAGACATTCAGCAAATGATGATTCCGTCAAACTGTCATAGATGCATTGGCAATGGCAACAATTCAAGGGAGTCATTTGGGGAAAAGAACTAAAATGCCTTCTTCTGTTTATGTTATTAGTTGGCACAAGTTATGAAATCTCAGATTACAATAAAAATGAAATAAACGTCTTAATATTTGGCAGTCCAGTCAAATGCTAAGTCAGGAAAGAGTTGTGAAACCTCTTGGCTGATTTCACTTATGATTCATCACTCACACTGGACATGGAAGTTCAAGTGCATTGCATTAAGGGATACAGTACTTCAGCAAAAGTTCTGTTGTGTACTGCTCATTATGGCAAATGTTTACAATATTCATACTAATATACTGCCACAAATGTTGTTTGGTAGTATGATATTACAAACACATCCATTAGAACACAGTTACATGTGAGAAAGTGCTATGATATCAATGCAAATGTTAAGATTTTGAATCTGAGTCTGCTTCTATGGCTCTTTGGATGTGCATAAGAAAAGATGATCTAGTTTCTAAGTCTATAAACAGCAGGCACAGATACCAGACTTGTAATCTGTTCTTTAACCAAAGTCCCTTTCCCAGTTACAAATCCCTGTTCCAGCACACTCACGACTCACAGCTGGTTTGGGACCTAATGGGTGATGTCATTGCTGGGAGGTGGGGGCCATTTACTGCCCTGCTTTCCCCGTCATCATCCATAATAAGATGCCTGCTGCCATGTTGTGATGTATGCTGTACGTAGATGCTAGTGGAATGTTCACGGATCATCCTCACAATTTTTCTCTAGTGGCGTTAATTCTCTAAAAACTCTTTGTGTTATTTTAAGCATTGCATTCTCCACATGGGGGTAGAGTAGACACTATATTTATTGTCAGGCATAATCTGTTTTTATTAAAACAGTTTTGCAAGCTATCTACACTATGTTCAAAAAAATATTCAATATTTTTCAAAGAAGTCTCTTATGCTCCCCAAGATTTGATCAGAAATACAGCAATATTCTGAAACATTATTACAGTTTAAAATAACTCTTCTTTGTTCGCATATTTTAAAATATTAGTTATTTCTACAATGGCAAAGCTGAATTTTCAGCATCATTGCTCCAGTCTTCAGTCACATGATCCTTCAGAAATAATTATAATATGTGGATTTGGTGCTCAAGAAATATTCCTTCTATTATCAATATTGAAACACTTATGCTGCTTAAAATTTTT
Organism: Coreius guichenoti; assembly: GCA_039654105.1. Taxonomy (NCBI): domain Eukaryota; kingdom Metazoa; phylum Chordata; class Actinopteri; order Cypriniformes; family Gobionidae; genus Coreius; species Coreius guichenoti. The sequence goes on from CM077169.1 coordinate 19,734,619, forward strand.
GTGGAAACAGCATTTATATGAAATTGAAATATTTTTGTCACTTTGACCAGTGAAATGTATCAATGCTAAAAGTGTTAATTTCTTTCTTTAAAAAAAGTCATACGGACCATAAACTTTTTTATAATTTCTTAATTATGATATGCAGTTATGCAGACTAAATTCAGCAAATTCATTCCGGAATATAAATCCCCTCTCAAGACCCTCCTTGATCCTCCTGTGGCTTTCTCGATGGGTGGTGATTATGTTGATTCTAAGAAGCCAGAATGGCATAGATCTTACCTACTATGGAGAATTTTTGTCTGGGTGGCTGCTATGGAAACACTGGCAGAGAGAGTGAAGGTAAGGAAATACTGATGACTGAATATGAAATTAATAATACAGGGTTATGTAAGGCCAAATCTTACTTTCAGGCTGTTAGTTGCTCAACTCATATTGACCTGTGACATATATAAAATATATGCTGATTATGTGGATAGCGGTGTAGATATAAAATACTATATGTACATTGATTAATGATCATTGAAACCCAAGACTTGGCTTCAAAACAAGCATTATAAATCCTGCCTCTAAGCAAATGATTTTTGTCTCTGGATAATCACCACTCAGACACACTCCCCTGCAGCAATAAGATGATTAAAGTCTTGCACGGAATTATAAATAAGACAGGTGGATATCTGCTCTTTTTAGACTTGCAGTCATCTAGGTCTGAAAATTGAGATCTGTATGATTTATGAATCTTAAAGGACAGCCACTACTGTTAGTATTAAAGATCACAATTGGCCCATTGGAGATTGGCAAATTTGATTAGATTGCTGTGAGCGTCCTTTCATCTTCTCATTGCTTCTAGTTTTCTTGGCTTCTAGCCGTATAAATGGCCTTTCTGTGCTGACTAGGAAGCTGGCTACCTGTATGGAAAGACTGTTTGATGTGTGGTACAGTAGGGTGTACAGACCAACATCAAAATCAGGAGAACCAATGTGAGTGAAGCAGCATCACGCCTCTCAAAAAAAGAGCCGTTTTCCTTGGTGTATCAATGCAGATTTGCCGATTTGATCACAATTCATTTAACTATATAATGTACAATATCCATTTTTTTTCTCACAAATGAACGAAATTCTCTCTGCTAGCTGTGTAAATGATAGACGACGGTGTTTCAAACCCAAGTTCCCAAGGACAACTCGATAGATGCACGGATGTTTGTTGCCATTATTTTTCGATATTACACGTTCTATAATGGCACCATGCACCTTATGTGCCAGAGAAACAAACACGCAGCAATCTTTAGAATTTTGTTTGAAGTTTGGATTTTGTGATAGCTCTGTACCTTTGAGCTGCATCTGAAATCGAATACTTCCCTACTATATAGTATGCAAAAAAACAGTACGCCCGTCCGAAAACTGGAAAATGCTGCCTTCCGAGGACACATTTCAAGGTAGACATCAAGGCACGTCCAAATCCAATGTTACACTATATTGCCAAAAGTTTTGGGACGTCTGCCTTTACATGCACATGAACTTTAATGACATCCCATTCTTAATTCGTAGGGTTTAATATGGAGTTGGCCCATCCTTTGCAGCTATAACAGCTTCAACTCTTCTGGGAAGGTTTTCCACAAGGTGTAAGAGTATGTTTATGGGAATTTTGTACCATTCTTCTAGAAGCGCATTTGTGAGGTCAGGCACTGATGTTGGACGAGAAGGCCTGGCTTGCAGTCTCTGCTCTAATTCATCCCAAAGGTGTTCTATCGGGTTGAGGTCAGGACTCTATGCAGGCCAGTCAAGTTCCTCCACACCAAACTTGCTCATCCATGTCTTTATGGACCTTGCTTTGTGCACTGGTCCGCAGTCATGTTGGAACAGGAAGGGGGCATCCCCAAACTGTTCCCACAAAGTTGGGAGCATGAAATTGTCCAAAATGTCTTGGTATGCTGACGCATTAAGAGTTCCTTTCACTGGAACTAAGGTGCCAAGCCCAACCCCTGAAAAACAACCCCACACCATAATCCCCCCTCCACCAAACTGTACACTTTGCACAATGCAGTCAGTCCTGGCAACCCCCAAACCCAGACTCGTCCATCAGATTGCCAGACAGAGAAGCATGATTCGTCACTCCAGAGAACATGTCTCCACTGCTCTAGAGTCCAGTGGCGGCGTGCTTTACACCACCGCATCCGACCCTTTGCATTGGTCTTGGTGATGTAAGACTTGGATGCAGCTGCTCGGCCATGGAAACCCATTCCATGAAGCTCTCTACACACTGTTCTTGAGCTAATCTGAAGGCCACATGAAGTTTGGATGTCTGAAGCTACTGACTCTGCAGAAAGTTGGCAACTTCTGCGCACTGTGCACCTCAGCATGCGCTGACCCCGCTCTGTGATTTTACGTGGCCTACCACTTCGAGGCTGAGTTGCTGTTGTTCCCAATTGCTTCCATTTTGTTATAATACCACTAACAGTTGACCATGGAATATTTAGTAGTGAGGAAATTTCACAAATGGACTTATTGCACAGGTGACAACCTATCACAGTACCATACTTGAATTCACTGAGCTCCTGAGAGCGACCCATTCTTTCACAAATGTTTGTTGAAGTAGTCTGCATGCCTAGGTGCTTGATTTTATACACCTTTGGCCATGGAAGTGATTGGAACACCTGAATTCAATGATTTGGAGGGGTGTCCCAATACTTTTGGCAATATAGTGTAGCTTCATTTCCTGCTTCCTGAGAGACCTTCATCTGATCGATTTTTGAAGGCAGCATAGATGTATCCTTCGCTGCCTTTGACATCCCACAATCCTATGCGTTCCATTCGGTGACAGTTGAGCTAGAAAAAGTAAGATGGCGTCTGAAAATTGCAGTTGGTCAGTTTGTGTGTAAATGTACGTTTTTGACCAACGTTTTCCACTTCTGATGTCATTTCTAGCGAGAAATTACTACTGTATAAATATTTGTTTAGTTCTCACCAAAGCTCGCTTCATTTTGCTGTAGATCATTAAACTGTTATGCTGCCTCAGAGTCTGTCCGAAATCCGTTACCTTGGTGGAACCTTTTTGCGCTTACGCTGCCTTACAAGTCATTGGCTGATAAGGCAGCGAGGCTAGGTTTTCGGATTCAGCCAGTATGTCCAAATACATAGTGTTCGAAAAATAGTAAGCGAAAAGTCCCTGGATGACCTACTACGTGAGATTCTGAAGTGCGCATTCAATGGACACTTTACTATCCCATGAGGCCACGGGAGAGAATTTATGAATGGAGGTGAAGCGACGTAACTGACGCTGGTAGGTCACATGACAATGACAACATGGCAGATGTAGTACATCCGGATTAAATTCATACTCACACATTCATACTATAAAGAACATACTTTTTTAAAGGTCGCAAAGTAAGTTCAGATTCAAATGTAGTACCAACTCAGACTGTACGCGATTTCCGACGCAGCTCAAGAGTAATTAGCTGGTGAAGTGGATTTATTGTAGAGTTAACACGAAAGTTAACACAAGCATTGTAATGTTTGAAGCGAATGTCATTACAAAAGTCAGTAGACCAGGAAGTTTTTAAAACAAGCAATTCATTCATAAATCCGTGAGATATTACCTTCATGCTGTGGAAATACAAACTGGAAGACAGAACACAACGAGCGCAGCACTGAAAAAGGGCCAATCCTCCAAAACTTATGTGAGGTACAATCAGTAACATACAATTTCTTCACCTTCTTTGGAGCCCATGGCAAAGACCTAATTCTCTTATTATTTTTCACACAGGTGGTGACCTGTCCCAAAGCATCTTCTAATGACCTGACCAAAGTAGTGTCCAAAATTAGAGCCAGTGATGCAGGCTGTCGTGGAAAGTGAGGAATGAGCACTGTATTTAGCATACACCCACATTCACATACTGCATTTATTCCTGCCCTCCACTCGCCTTTTTGTCTGAAAAACGAGTCTACAAACGTCTACATATTAAACCATATACTGGTTCATGTGTGTACAGTTTTCCTCCTTGTCACTGCATCCTGTCTTTGAATTCACACTTTGAAAACACACAGCATTGATGTTTTATTTTGGCATCACAAAAAGTACATTTGAACACTGGATTTCTGGATTCAAGTCCTTCAGTTCCTTTTAATATAAGTTCCATTGTGTAATAAGGTTGATTTAAAAAAAAAACCTCTTTGTCAAAAGTGAAACAAAACAATATGAAAAATGTACTAACCAAAATGTCAACTGCTTCTATTTGGAGAATGCAATACAATGTTGGTACTATATTCCTTACTGAAAAAAACAATGACAATATTGTAATTAAGTTGTCACAGGAATTTTTCATCAGATGTCACCATGAAATTGCATTTAAGAAGCAATGAGCAGTGTGAGAAGTGTAACTTTACATGATATTTAGATTATGATGTCCCACAAAAAGTCAATCTTGGGTCTCTATATTGCTGTTCAGCATATATATTAATGTCATCCCTGATGTCTGTCAAATGTATGCTGATGATGTTGTTTTTCATGCACATGCAAAAATATGCAGCTGACTATATACAGTTACATCAGCAAAAATGTAGTGTTTTTAATCCTAATGCCAAGAAAACTCTGAATATTTTTTTTTACTACAAGCACAAATTGTGAAACCTGCAGTACCTGTTCTAGAAGAGAACCTCGAGGTTTTCAGAAGTTTAGATATCTAGAAAAACAGCTGTGCATCCTTCTGAAGCGAAGCTCAATTTTTGTAAGAAAAATATCCATATTTATAACTTTATAAACTATAATTACTGGCTTCCGGTAACGGCCGTGTGTTATTTGTGCGTAGCACACTGTCTCGCTTTCTTTGGATTGTTATTTGCCTGCCTATTCTTTAATAAATCCTGTTTTATTTTATAATCATCTGCTCCGACATTTCTCTTTCTAAATTCTCGTTTTAGACTTTTAATTTGTGACTGGTGTTTTGTTTTGCTCTATCCTCTGCAGTTCAGTGCTCATCAATACATCATGCGTCGGGTCAGAGGTCACTATTCGGCCGGAACTAGACTCGCATACGGCCGTTACCGGAAGGCAGTCATTCTAATTTATAAAGTTATAATAGATATTTTTCTTACAAAAACGCATTGCTTCACCTTCAGAAGGCCTGTACGGATTACTTTTATGATGGATGCGCTTTTTTGGGCTTCAAAATCTCAGTTACTGAGATCAGACACATTATGACGAAGTAGTAGGCTATGTCCCAAAGCTTGCCTGCTACACACTCAAAAGTATGTACATTTTCTTCACAAAAACAGTACATACTTTTAGGGCATACTGAAATCACATGACTTTTTGAAATGCAGTTTGATATGCACTCCAAACCACTGATTCGAAACAAAAGATTCGTAAAGGTTTGGAAGCTTCATGAAGCAGTGTTTTGAAAGCGCCCATCATTAGTAGATCGCGTCCATCAACACCCCCAAAGCTTCACAGTCTTTTTCTCTTCCTGGATCAACATTTCATTTGGTAACGTTTTAGCAGTTTTGATTTGTATGCTGTTAAATTTCTGCTTCTTCAGCTGTGTTTTGAACCGGACATTCTGCACTCTTTCAGAAGATGCGTAATGGTGCCCCCTACTGTATAACAGTGAAAACATGGATTGCCAGAAATTTCAATTACGGGGAAGAAAAAAAACGTAAGTGGTGGGGAAAGAGTTAAGATTAAGTAAATTCCTCTGTATACTACCAGTGGACTACACAACAATTAACATACTCATAATTAGGAACATATCTGTTTTCTTTATAAATCAATATTTCCAAACAAATCTATTTTATTGGATGCCAAAAATGTTTATAACTTTATAAGACAGTATGTTAAAGGTGCACTATGTAACTTTTCCGTCCGCTAGAGGTCGCCTATTCAAAACAAAGGCGTAGCTTGATGACGCCAAGTTTGAGCGCAGAATCTTGGGACATGTGGTCTTCTCCTCACAGCCGGTTGAAGAGAATCGGGATAGGACTCGGCAGAAATCATGTTCATGGATGCAGTTATTAACGTTACTGTAGTATGAAGCAGAGCAGGACCGAGTGCTGTGGGAGCTGAGCAAGGCTGCTGGAGCGATTGTTAATAAGATGAACGCAACACACGCCTCACGAGCAGCGGGACTTTTATTATGCCACAGTCGCTGGCGCCGTTTCCGCTTTTCCGGTCATGAGTATGAGGTAACGCAGCTCTGTTTATCATATTAGATACATTTGAGTGTGTTGAAAATGATGTTATGATGTTACTCTGTGCGTTCGCTCGGCGGCTGCTATGACACTTGTTGCACACTGCAGTAAGAGTAAAGCATTTCTGCAAAATAAAACCGGAAACCGAGGGTAACGCGGATATGACACCATTGACTGGCGACTCCCTCACCTCTGCTCAGACGTCCCGGTTCCTTGGTTAAAAAAATTAAATAATTTTCGCAATTTTCTCACAATATACAAATAGTTGGAAACATTTTGGATATTGTAAGTACTCAACTGAACAAAATATATAACACTGGCCTAGTGGTTTTTGGATATTTTACTGCAAAAATCCTACATAGTGCACCTTTAAACTAAGTGAAAAAAAAAGAAAAAAAAAAACATTTAGTAGGCTACTCAAAAGAGCAAACCACAACAGGCCAAGTATACTTAGAATACTTAATTATACTTTTAAGTAGCCTATATCTTGATCAAAAGTATAGGCTAAATGTACTTAGTGTCACGGGTGTGTGTAGGCAGGAAGACGAAGACGGGCGGATACAATTCTTTAAAGTTTAATGATCAAGGAATTTCAGGTGAGTCAATACAGGCAGGTTAACAACACACTCTATACAGAGTAGACCAGACAGAGACTGAAGGAAACAGGAGAACTTAAATAGGGAACACAAACAAGATGAATACACACAGCTGACACAGATGAACTCATAATGACGGTGACCATGGAGACAGATGAGTGGCGGGAAACTGGAACAAAGGAACATGTCAAACACAAGCAAAACAGACTGAACATGTGACACTTGTTACTTGTTACTTAAGTGTAATTTTAGGTATGTTTCTGAGAAGTACATAAAAAGTAGACTGAAGGTATACTTCCTTATTTTTAGTTTACAAGAAATATACTAATAGCACACTTGAATACTTTTTTTTTGTAAGGGTCCCCATTGATGTAGATGCAGTGGTTCTTTAATGTTTCTGTTTGGCATGAGTGGCTGGTTCTCTATTGGCCTGAGGACACATCCTCTAAAATCTGCCTCACATCACTGTGAAATTTGGCCCGTGGCTGAGTCTTCAGTTTTGATTGACTTTTGAGCTGATTAGTATAAAGGCGCTCCTTTCTTTGTCCCCTTCACCTCCAGCTATCTTCAAGATTAACTACCTGCTGGCAACATATTCAAAGTCACAGCCCAGAGCTCCACTTAAAGTCATAATCTAATCAGATACGAGACCCTGGCCAGCCCACAAAAGCCTTTTAACGCAGAGAATAACAGTTCAGCAGTTATGCTGAAGTGAGGAGAGAAGCCATGGGTTTAGTTATAATGGGACATTTTAAATAATGCCTCTAAAGACATCATTTGGTATGGTTCAGGGCGATGGTTTATAGCCCTTTTAAAAGGGTTATTAAACAGTGCAGGAAGGCTGTATAGGTCTCAGATCTGTGTGTGGACTGAAAGGCTGAAGCTTTAGAAAGAAGAGTTGGAGTTGGCACAAGAACAGCCGATCTGCAGCCAATGAGACGAGAGCCTGAAGAATCTTTACTGCGAGCTGTCTGGCAACAAAAGTGTGGAGCGTTGAAAGGCAAATAAATCTGTTGCACACATTCCCGGTTTGTTGGTAGAAAAGATTTGTGGCTTACTTCCTCAAACCAAGTACTATTTTTGAAGAGCTGGAGAGAACATAAAATCCCATAAATAAAAATACCGTGGAACCAGACGTTCTCTTTTCAGCATCTCACACTGATCACAGTGCTTTAAAAGTCACCATGAAATCAAAATGGACATTTTTTATGGAATAATGCAGTATTTATTATGTCTTATCTGTGCTTATAATTATTTTTGAAATTCATATGCCCTCATTATCTTAAATCAAAATAACTTCCCCTCCCACTTCTCTTCTCTTCTCTTCTCTTCTCTTCTCTTCTCTTCTCTTCTCTTCTCTTCTCTTCTCTTCTCTTCTCTTCTCTTCTCTTCTCTTCTCTTCTCTTCTCTTCTCTTCTCTTCTCTTCTCTTCTCTTCTCTTCTCTTCTCTTCTCTTCTCTTCTCTTCTCTGATGATGTGTTTACAACCTGCCACTCACATGAGATCACAGCAATAGCAAACCACAACTATCTAATCAATTCCCAATTGACAAAATCAAGTCCCTCCCAACATTTTTTTTGTTTGAGAAGCACACAGATATACTTTACAATAGAGAAGAAAAGACGATTGCAACTTCAGTTTCATGTCGATTTTAAGTTAACATGTTAAGTTTGAACTTTTAAAAAAGAGTGCTGAGAGATACATAAGTTCTCTTCAATTATGTTTGTCACCTGTCCGTTTTTGAACTTGAGAGTGCCTACTATGTGAATGGCTCCTAATAATGTTCCTCATTCAATAGAAAATTCATACTTGTGTGCACAAAACAATTTACAGCAAAATTTACGTGTAAAAATTAACACCTTATTCTGTTATTGATGAATGTGGAATGTGGGCCATAAGGACTTTTCCTCAACTTCCAAAAGTCTTAGAAAATCGTGTAGTGCTCGATTTTTTAATTTTTTTAGCTTCAGACTATCACTGCGTCCGAAATCGTATCTGAGTAGGTACAAAATTCGAATTTGAATTTACTTTGTGACCGTGAAAAAATAAGCTCATAGAGTATGAATACGGGTAGGACTTAAAAGTCTGCTATTGTGAACCTCAGTCATTTAGTGTATGATGGAGGAAGTTTTTCCTCTGTAACCATTTTCTACTCTAAGGAAATGGTCTATTCTCAACACATGCAATTGTCTGTTGAGATTTCATTTCTCTCCATTGATGACTTGTAAGTCCATATGTCTTTCCATCTCCTTCCACTTATTATCCAAAGACATCTTTCAGTCCTGTAGTCAGGAGGGACAGCTTTCTTTTTTCCAAGAAGCATTTTGGCATGGAGCTATATTGATGTTCACCAATCCAAGAAAAAGACATAAAAATTATTAGAGAAAAAACACCAGAGAGGGAAACGGAAAGAAAGAAACTGTGGGTTATTTTCAGAAAAACAACTGTTTGCTAAATTTAAGCCGGGTGAATATAATTGTGAAGGGGATTCAATTTGGCACAGTTCCAGCGAAAGATGGGTCTAGTTGCTTTGGCTGTGAATTGAGTGCAACAGGACTGAAATCCTTCGGGTTGATGCAGTTCACCCTTGATTAAGCGGGCACTTAGAGAAAACCAGGTCATGATACAGATCAATATATTCCACAAGCGTGACATGAACCAGATCAATGACAGATGAGACGATCTACCCAAATGAGGAGGATTTGCTTAAACACTGGTGAATGTGGAAAAAGGGGGCATAACATATTGGCCGTCAGACCAATACGAACTGAACTACACTTGTATACAAATAATAAATGGGACAAAAAAGGTAAACTGAGTTAATTGCACACAGCCAAGGGCATTTCAATAGTGCTTCTTCAGTATCCGATCAGTCATATAAGCTATTCCTTCTGCATCCCGTACTTTCTGCATCCCGTACTTTTTGTAAATAATACAAGCATGAGCAGGTAATTCGGTCAGTGCCCAGATAAAGTTAAATCATCTCCAGCCTCTGCTCAATGCCATATTGCATCAGGATCAATTGGTCTCCTAAGTTCCCCACTTGAAGATGGCACACGTTGCCCATGTAGGATCAATGGAACAAGTGATTCAGTAAAAAAGGAAATTGAAATGTATTGATTTTTGTCATGTCCATACTGAAAAGGGTAAATTCTTTAACATACTGCAGCTCACATTCTGGGATTGTAATCTAGAGAGATATGTCTTTGATTAATATAAATTCTGAGCAAGTTTTAAATAAAGAATTTGTATCATGATGTCTTTCAAAAAATATGACTATTTTATGCAAATATGCTTTCCTTTTGGTTTTGTTGTGTATTACATCTTTATAACGAGTCCATAAATTAACTTTATTTTGCAACGTTTTTACATTTCACTACCATGAGCAATACATGTTATTTAGTAGCAGAAATCACAGGGTGTAATACATTTTAAGTTTACTTTTTCAGTTGCATTGAATATGTATTTAGGAAACACAAAACAGTGTGATCAATTAGTCTGTATTAATAGGCTGCCTCTATGTAAATTTTATTCGGCCAGATTTGTTTAGAACAGAGAATTTATGATGCTTAGGACCCCCAAATATGTTGATTCCCTTGCGAAGGAAAGGCAGATATATATTTTCATGTAAAGACCTATTTATACTGTGAAAAATGAGTATTATAAATACATCTAGGAAATGTATTTTGCTTTGTTTTGTTTACATTTTTATTACTGTTTTTCTTTTCAGTGTCCAGACCTCTTTATCCATATCTTTATCCATCGAGACCAAGTTTTGTTATTCTTAATTTACATCAGAAGCAACCTCATTTACATTGTGGGTGTAACTGTTTTAGAAACCGAATAAAACTTTTATTTACGGTGTTGATAAAAAGTTCTGCGTCTTCATATAAATATAGACCCAAACAAAGCACCTGCCAAAAGCAATCAAATTTCTGCTGTTAATTCAGTTTATCCCCCAAGAAAGGATGTATAGCTTACGGTACTTCTTGTTTTTAAAGCTCCTCTTTGAAAATCTCTAGCCATTCTAGGGATGTGCTATTTATTCAAATGTGGATGTGAATGTCTCACTCTTATGGTTCTTCGTACTTCATAATTTACATAAATATAATAAAAGTTCTAGCTTATAATGGGAATGATATTTCAACCGTGTTGAACAAGCGGGTCATCTGGGCCCTGCACTAGATGGAAAAAGGGCCAAGGTTTTTTTTTTCTCATGCTTTTGGACACACTGAAGGATTCTGGGTGAGTAATTACCAGCACCTGCTGTGTGACCCATCTCACCAGACCGATTGGAGGAAAAAGCAGCACAGGGACAGAGGAGGAGGTGACGAGTAATTAAAGTGGCCCATGGAGGGATCACAGCAGACAGGCTTGGGTAAATGACAGCTGGGTCTGACACGTTTACCCACCACTGGGCCTCCTTCTGATGTACAGGTGGCACAGAGGGCGAATAAAAGTGAAAATGAGGAGCCAAATTGAGTTTTCCTTATGGATCTTTCCCCATCCTCCCCTTTTCCTCCAAGGGAACAGGAGCTGGTCCTCCAACTGAGCTCTGAAACCAAGCCAAACAGTTCTGACCTGATTGGTTGTCTCTAGAATTGAAGTTAAATAAAGTCTCAGAATCTAGATTAATCCTGACAGGCCAGTTATCATTAGTAGTAAATGAAACCTAAAGTAAATATTTTCAAAGAATCATCATTATCACCATTGTGCTTGGACCTTCAAGGCCAATTTGTTTGGGGTAGAGTTTTGAAAAAGGCTGCATTTATTTGAGCAAAATATAGTAAAAACTAATTTTTCAGCATCTATTATTCCAGTCTTCAGTGTCACGTGATCCTTCAGAAATCATAATAATATGCTGATTTGCTGCTCAAGAAACATTTCTTATTAGCAATGTTAAAAATAGTTGTGCTGCTTAATCTTTTTATGGAAACCGTAATGCATTTTTTACGGATTCTTTGATGAATAGAAAGTTCAAAAGAACAGCGCTTATTTGAAATAGAAATCCGTTGTAACATTGTAAATGTTTTTACTGTCACTTTTGATCAAATTAATGCATCCTTGCTGAATAAAAGTATTTTCTTAAAAAAATAAATTAAAAAAACCTACTGACCCCAAACTTTGTACAGTATATCATTTATATATTTGTATCATTGCACATTCATGGTGCATGGGCTGGTAAACAAAACATTGAGATAGACTGGACAAAGATGAGATTTAAGAAACGTGTTTATTGGTTGTATGAATAGATGCCTGGAATGGAAAAGATAAATTGAATAATTACATTTATGTGGTTTTGGTGTGAGAAATTGGAATTGTGGAATTGTGTTCATAAACCAACCAAGGTTATTGTGGGTGAAGCCTCGAAGGAAGCAAAGAGTGAATCATAGTCACAGATCAATAATTTAAACACTGAGTAATAACTTTCAGATATGATACTGTACAGCATTATGATTACACTTGTTTAGAAAGGTTCAGAACATCCTAATTTATTGTAGTTCATAAAAAGATAAATAATCCTTTATAATTGATGTTCTACCATTTGAATTTTTGCATGAATACGGTTTAAAAGTTCTGTTAATTTTGTCAATCTTCTATATATCTATATCTTTCAAAATATATGTTTAATATATGTTTATGTTATGACACAAATTATCCATAAACGCCCAAGAAAATAAGGCGGCACACCCCTTTCTAAATAAATTAACTTAATATCCTTGTTTTAGTGACATACAATATATAGTTCAAAAGTATGGTAAGATTTTATTTTAAAATGAATACTTTTATTTTAAACTTCTAAACATTTCTTGATATCCCGCCATTTATGAAAATACATGTACAATAATGAAGAAATATAAAATCTGCATTCTGTTTAAACTGATCATTTACGTCAGTATCCCATCTAACCTGAGCAGTATGCAATTAAAAAGAGTGGCCTGACCTCTTGCAGAGCTCCTATTGCTTCTCAGGGGGAGACAGCTGGATCAATCCACATTTCCAGCTCTGGGAAGAGGTTGCAGGTAATAATAGCACCTAGACAAGCTTGCTATTTATATGCACTGATGTTTTGGTGCGAAGGTGGGCAGACGGGGATTAATCTCCTGATTTGCGTCACCAAGTACCTAGACCTCTAAAAACAGCTCAGAAAATGTGAAAATCCACACGACACCAGCCTTAAAGTCATCCTACAGTGCCTAGACCTGAGCTAATAGTGCTGTTATGATAAAACAGCAGCTTCCTCTCAGAGGATGAGTCAAAGCTGGAGGTTTGGCCTGAGGGTGACCAAAAGAACTAGAACACAAAATTGGATTCACCGTTGGTACATTTCAAAAAGCTCAGCTTGCTATTAATATTTTGAACATGATGACAGATACGGTCTAAAGACTCTATTCAAGGTCCATCATGGAGAATGAGGATGTATTTAAAACTGCCATCACTAACCCGCATCTCTCGAGTTGGGAATTCAAAATGACGCTTCACATGATGCTTTCTGTACTGAGACGTGACTAGAACTGCCTCACAAGTTAAGACACGGCCCACTTCTGCAAGGGCGACGACCCTATAAGTGGGAGGTGTTAAAACACCTCTCAGTGTCCTGGTTGTTTCTCATTGGCATTTCTGAGACGTGTGATCCTAACAACAGGTCTGTGTGTGAACTGTGATGAATATGTGGGGGATGTGAAGTTCACGAAGTTCGAGAATCTATGTTGTCCTTTCTCACAGTTTTTTACCACATGCAGATGGTCTGCTTGTCCTCTAAAAGGAATAGGAACTCAGGGCACACTCAAACAAATTAGTTCAATCAAATTAACTTTCTTTCTTTTTCTTTTGAGTTCACGAAACTGACACATTTTAAGTAATCTGAATTGTTTCATTGTTTCTTTTAATTTAGACAAACTTAAATTTACCTTAAACTGGGCTATTTCCCAGCATGCTTTGCCATGGCACTCAAACGGGAGAGTAAATGCTACAAATACATTGTTATATAATGTTGATTAATTGACTAAATTGCTATGCTAATTTAGAAGGGGGGGGGGGGGGGGGTTACTATTATGGTGACAAGTGGAGCATGGAGCTTGGTTTGAGAACAGGTATAAAATGTTCTATATTGCTTTACTCATTCAGCAATTGCTATATGCTATGCTATGCTAATGTTATCAAACCATTGTGTTACCAATTAGAATTTGCTGAATTAGCTATAGCTAGCTAAATTTCCACTACTAAAATATTTAAATTGAGATTACATGATAATTTTAAGTTAAATGTATGACTTACTCAAAATTAAAAAGTTAAGGGCAATTAAAATGTATAAGTGCAAAATTGAAATCTGCCAGTTCTGCTTACTTAAACTTTGAATTTCTTAACTTAAAAGATTTGATGTAACTGACTACCTAATTTTTTTGGAGTTTTACATTACGCAACATTCAGGGCCATATGATACACCCAGCGCAATGCGACACCAGGCGCGACGCAAGTGTTTTTTGCTAGTTTCAGCCCGACGCAGTTATCATTTTCACGTCCTGCGCCACATTGTTTAAATAGCAAATGCACTCGCGCCCATCTGTTCGTCCATGGGCGTGCTGGTCTGAACACGAGGTGCTCAGGCGCATTGTTGGTGCGTTGCTAATTCGAGGCAACTGAAAATGGCTGCGTTGACCAACAAAAACCTGGTCTAAAGTCAATAGCGCAGTATTTTTGTGTTATTTAAAGGGTGCGTTAGTAATATGCGCCTATAGGTGGGTACACAAAGCGTGTACACTCTGCTTGTTACACACACAGGGATGCGCAGCAGCACACAAACATTTTTAAATATTAAAAATAAAAGGATTCCTCTCTGGAGAAGCATTCAGTCTTTCCGCTCGCACATTCCGTCGTGTAAATAGCGAATACGCCATGGTGCAAGGGCAACTGGCTTTTAAAGGGAATGGGAGATGAGACTCTGATTTTATTGCACGTTACGCCCAAAACACACCCATGACTCATTAAGAGACTACAGCCCTTTTGGACCATGCGCCTGGCGTTAAACTAGCAAAAGTGGATTCGGACACGTCCTAAGTGCACCTGCGCCATGCGCTTCAGTCCATGCGCTTAGATCATTAAAATAGGGCCCTTAATTTCATTAAACATTTATTGTGCCACATATTGTGTAGCCTAATAATCCAAATCTTCTGAAGCCATTCAGTAGATTTGTGTGTGGAGCAAATTTTAATTACTTTTGATTACTGAAGTTTGCTAGTGGAGTACCAACAACCACCAAGTAAAATATGTTGGTTTTGAGTCCAAGAATTTCCAACAAGTAAGTATGCGTGTAGAAAATACAGATGAAAATGAACAAAACAACAGATAAACAGCTTTGATGTAAAATGGCAACAGGTAAAAAGGCTCAATGCGTCCATGCCTGTCAGTATAAAGTACCAATGGGACAAAAAAGAGCTGCTGAAAACAGGGCACCAGGTATTTGTTCCTTACTTCTGAATAAAAACTTGTTGAGTGCACAAGACATTTCAATTTCAGCTCTGCCTTCTTGTCATAACCACAAGAAGGTGTCATAACCACAAGAAATGAAACAGCCACGATGGCCGTAAGGTCTGAGACCCTACCAGCTAGCTTTAATCTCATTCATATGGCTTTTTTTCCTCCCTCACCTGTTATTCTGCCAGTCTCCTGGAGATATTTAGGTCACTCACCTACCATGGGATTTCTGTTTGATGACTCAGAGGAAACTGATAGGATCAAGTGTGTCACGTCACGACTGAAAGAGTGTGAAAACTGGAGTGAGGATATTTTTAACATGATCTTGGGGGAGATAAAATGAGGTTCTTGTTTACTGTTGATTGAAAAATGTTCTAGATGATTTGATTTGCTAAATGTGGTGGATACTAGGACTGTGATGATTCTCATTCCTCAAGCATGCTCATGGTACTTGATAGGGCTGTTTGTCTGAAGTCAAAACAGAAGCAAAGTGGATATAGCCTATGTCACAATGGGGGGGCAATGAGCGCAACTCCCGTATCATGCTGAAAAAAATATGGATTATTTTGAACTAGTAATACATATAAAATAAATGAGTACATATAAAATATAGATAAATCAATGTTGTGTGTATTTTATAGCTGAAAAATTAAAGTAATCACCTGTCTAGATTACAGGCATTTTCTCAATCAACTTCACATGGGAGTAATCATTACGGTCTGGGATACTTTTTAAACAGTACTTGAGTTTCCTGGGTTCTTTTTCTTCACTCTCTCATCAATGTAAAACAAAATAGATTTGTCAAGAAACTTGAAATTTGTCTACAAACTAATTTCAAGCATTTAAGGATAAGCCTTTAGTACAAAAGGACCTAAAATCATGAACAAGGTGTGGTCAAACCTTTTACAGATACAGTGGGGAGAACAAGCATTTGATACACTGCCGATTTTGCAATTTTGCGATTTTGTTAATACATTACCTGTATTTACTGCACCTGTTTGAACTCGTTGCCTGTATAAAAGACACCTGTCCACACACTCAATCAAACAGACTCCAACCTCTCCACAATGGCCAAGACCAGAGAGCTGTGTAAGGACATCAGGGATAAAATTGTAGACCTGCACAAGGCTGGGATGGGCTACAGGACAATAGGCAAGCAGCTTGGTGAGAAGGCAACCACTGTTGCCGCAATCATTAGAAAATGGAAGAAGTTCAAGATGACGTCAATCTCCCTCGGTCTGGGGCACCATGCAAGATCTCACCTCGTGGGGCATCAATGATCATGAGGAAGGTGAGGGATCAGCCCAGAACTACGCGGCAGGACCTGGTCAATTACCTGAAGAGAGCTGGGACCACAGTCTCAAAGAAAACCATTAGTAACACACTACGGTGTCATGGATTAAAATCCTGCAGCGCACGCAAGGTCCCCCTGCTCAAGCCAGCGCATGTCCAGGCCCGTCTGAAGTTTGCCAATAACCATCTGGATGATCCAGAGGAGGAATGGGAGAAGGTCATGTGGTCTGATGAGACAAAAAAAATAGAGCTTTTTGGTCTAAACTCCACTAGCCGTGTTTGGAGGAAGAAGAAGGATGAGTACAACCTCAGGAACACCATCCCAACCGTGAAGCATGAAGGTGGAAACAAGGGGACAGGACGACTGCACCGTATTGAGGGGAGGATGGATGGGGCCATGTATCGCGAGATCTTGGCCAACAACCTCCTTCCCTCAGTAAGAGCACTGAAGATGGGTCGTGGCTGGGTCTTCCAGCATGACAACGACCCGAAACACACAGCCAGGGCAACTAAGGAGTGGCTCCGTAAGAAGCATCTCAAGGTCCTGGAGTGGCCTAGCCAGTCTCAAGACCTGAACCCAATAGAAAATCTTTGGAGGGAGCTGAAAGTCCGTGTTGCCCAGCGACAGCCCCGAAACCTGAAGGATCTGGAGAAGGTCTGTATGGAGGAATGGGCCAAAATCCCTGCTGCAGTGTGTGCAAACCTGGTCAAGAACTACAGGAAACATATGATCTCTGTAATTGTAAACAAAGGTTTCTGTACCAAATATTAAGTTCTGCTTTTCTGATGTATCAAATACTTATGTCATTCAATAAAATGCAAATGAATTACTTAAAAATCATACAATGTGATTTTCTGGATTTTTGTTTTAGATTCCGTCTCTTCCGGCTAGATGATTGGTATCTGGGGGCGGCCCGTGCCGAAGGCGCCCGTCAGCCCCCAGTGCCCTTCTTCCCGGAAGTGCATGAAGAGGTGTCGAAGTCGTGGAAGTCTCCCTTGACTTTTCGCGATCGTTCGGCAGCCACTTCCGCCTTCACTGCCCTCGATGGCGGCGCGGTGAAAGGGTACACTAGGGTTCCCCCTTTTGAGCGCTCTGTTGCGATGCAACTGTGTACGCAGAGCGCTGCGACGTGGCGTGGTGACCCAAAGCACCCGTCCAACACGTCTACTCTGGTGGCGAAGACCTACAGAGCTGCGGGCCAGGCCGCGTCCGCCCTGCATGCGATGGCCACTCTTCAGGTCTACCAGGCCAAGGTGCTCAGAGACATGCATGAGGGCAATGCTGACCCCGTGCTAATGCAGGAGCTGCGGGCGGCCACCGACCTCGCTCTACAAGCGACGAAGGTGACCGCTCGCTCTCTCGGTCAGGTGATGTCCACTTCTGTGGTCCAGGAGCGCCACTTATGGCTCAATCTGGCTGATATGAGAGAATCTGAGCGAACCCGTTTCCTCAATTCTCCCATTTCCCAGGATGGGCTATTCGGCGGGGCGGTCCAGGACTTCGCCCAACAGTTCTCGACCGCTCAGAAACAAACTGAGGCAATTAAGCATATTCTGCCCCGGCGGCCTGCTGCTGCCTCTACCCAGCCGCCGGCTCAGAAGCCTCAGTCTGCTCCCCGCCGAGGCCGCCCTCCTGCGGCTCCCGCCCAGCCCCAGCAGCAGCCTTCACCCGGGCCGAGGCGTGGAGGACGCCGCAGGAAGGCGGCCCCGCCCGTCTCAGGACCGCCGCTTAGACTGACGTTTAGCAGGCTGGGGGGCTGGGACGCTTTACCCTATTCATGGTTAAAGAAAGAACTGACATTTTCACCTCCGAGCCTCAAGAGGGCGCGGCTGGCAGTGTGCAACGCCTCCCATGTCTCGGCCGGTCATTCCGCCTCGCTGCCCCATCGGGGGTACGCCTGTGGTCCGCATGACCCCGCTGATACAGTTTCTGGGAGCCTGGCTAGCGCTTCCCAATCTGTCCAGCTGGCTCGCTCGCACCATCAGGTTCGGCTATGCAATTCAGTTTGCACGGTCTCCTCCCCGCTTTCGGGGAGTCCGCTATACCATGGTGGGTGGCAATGCCCCTGTCATGCGTGCGGAGGTCGCCATCCTACTGGCGAAGGGTGCGGTCGAGATCGTCCCTCCAGCCGAGATGGAGTCCGGCTTCTACAGCCCTTACTTCATTGTACCCAAGAAAACCGGTGGGTTACGGCCAATCCTGGACCTGCGCATCTTGAACCGAACCCTTCACAGGCTTCCCTTCAGGATGTTGACAGCCAAACGCATTTTCAAATGCGTTCGTCCTTTGGATTGGTTTGCAGCGATCGACCTGAAGGACGCGTACTTTCATGTCTCCATTCTTCCTCGACACAGACCGTTTCTACGGTTTGCCTTCGAGGGGCAGGCATATCAGTACACGGTTCTCCCGTTCGGGCTAGCCCTGTCCCCTCGCGTCTTTATGAAGGTCGTCGAGGCAGCCCTTGTGCCGGGGTTCACGCAACACGGGGTTTGCATCCTGAACTATCTCGACGACTGGCTGATTCTAGGCCACTCTCAGGATCAGTTTTGCGAACACAGGGAACTGGTGCTTCAGCACCTCGCCCGTCTGGGCCTTCGGGTCAACTGGGAAAAGAGCAAACTCTCCCCAGTGCAGAGGATCTCTTTTCTCGGTATGGAAATCGACTCGGTCGGCATGTACGCGCAGCTTACGAGCGAGCGCGCGCAGTCACTGCTGTAGCGTCTGGAGTCTGTTTTGGATTAAGATGAGTCGGTTCTGCTCTAAGTGTCAGAAAGCTTTTAGCTTTAGACGTTTGCATATAAATTAAATGTCCTGGCCCTGAGAAGTCTGAACTAAATTGCTCCGTTGTCACTTCTATGGCTTGGCCGAGGTAGAACAGACAACACCGTTAGAATCCTGTGAGAACTTCAATCAGGACACAATCTCTCCCCTTATCAACACGTCTCCCCCCCCCCCCCCCACTCAGACAGAGAGGGGCCAGGACACACGCAGACCCATTCTTAAACACTTTCTTTATGTAACTTTAATTAAACTATTCCAGAATGTATATGATGATTCCTTTGTGTATGCATGTTACCTATGTTACACTCTACGAAGTCATGATGTGTGTGTAATGTTAAAGTTATTTTAACTGCTTGTATTAATGAGTAAAGTGTGTATTTCTTCTTTTATACTTTCCTACCAAAGCTTGTGTGGTACCTAAAGATTCACTTCTCTTTTTGCTAACCAACGATGCGCAGTATGTGATTGTGAGATATATTATTAATATGTTTAGCCCCTTTTTTAATATGTTTAGTTTAACTGTGGCCGCAATTTCGGCTCATCATGACCTGGTGAATTCAAAAACGGTAGGTCAGCACGACCTGGTCACCAGGTTTCTTAGAGGAGCGAGGGGATTAAATCCTCCTCGTCCTGCTCTAATACCCTCTTGGGATCTTGCAGTGGTTTTATCTGCCCTGCAGAAAGCTCCCTTTGAGCCTCTGCAGTCTGTGGAGCTGAAGTTCCTTTCAATGAAAGTGGCGCTCTTGATTGCTCTGGCTTCCATCAAGAGGGTAGGGGACCTGCAGGCATTTTCAGTTGACGAAGCGTGCCTGGAATTCGGGCCGGCTAATTCTCAAGTGATCCTGAGACCCCGGCCTGGATATGTGCCCAAGGTTCCCACCACTCCCTTCAGGGATCAGGTGGTGAACCTGCAAGCGCTGCCTGTGGAGGAGGCAGACCCAGCCTTGGTACTGCTCTGTCCAGTACGTGCCCTTCGCGCTTACGTAGACCGGACGCAGTGTTTCAGGACCTCAGAACAGCTCTTTGTCTGTTACGGAGGGCAGCAGAAAGGGAAGGCTCTCTCCAAGTAGAGGTTGTCTCACTGGATAGTGGACGACATTGTCCTGGCATATCAGGTTCAGGGCATGCCATGCCCCCTTGGGGTTAGAGCACACTCCACTAGGAGTGTTGCTTCCTCTTGGGCTTTAGCGCATGGCGCCTCGCTGACAGACATTTGTAGAGCTGCAGTCTGGCGACACCCAACACCAGTAACTGGACAGGTCCAGGTGTCTTCACTTGCTGCGCCATTCCACTCCACGGACTGGATGCGTGTGCATTTTCTCTCAAGTGAGCTTCCCAGTAAGCCCTGAGCTCGACACCAGAGTGCATGCCCGCTTGGTCAGCCCTCGTGTTCGGCTAGGTGCCTCTGTGTGCATGGTTCCCCCGTTGGGCAACCCCCACATGTGTATTTCCACGGTAAGTCTCTCTGAGCACGTGTCTTCCCTTGGCAAGACACCCTTGTCACACCTGGGGTTGAAAAATTTTCCACCTGCGGCTGGATACCCCAGAGTGCTCCATATGCAGTCCCTACGGGGGTCATATGTGTATTCTTAAGTCCTCCCTTCGGGCAGGCATTGTGTTGCATTTCTCCACGTGGGATATGCTTCCCAGTGTACCTTGGTATCGGCGTTGAGCCTAGCCCCTCGTTCGTGCTAAGACTCACGGCAGGGAGCCCTGGTCAGCGCAGGACGCTGGAAGACAGCCGTCGTGGCGAGATTGTATTGGGACCCCCATTTCATCAGTAACTGACGTAACTCGTGGTGTACTGACTGAAAGGGAACATCTCGGTTACGTATGTAACCCTCGTTCCCTGAAGAAAGGGAACGGAGACGTTACGTCCCCATGCCACTTCCGCTGTACCGCTGGAACGGCCGGACGCTCATGCCTCGGCTCTTCAGCAGGTAACATAATGCGAGATTGCCACGCAACGCCCTTTATACCCACGCGGTGAGGCGGGGTTGCGTTATGCAAATTCCGCAGACCCATGGCATCTTCATGCCATTGGCTCGTTTTGTAGAGCTCAAAGGCGATTGGCTTCTAAGCGAAAACCCCCATTTCGTCAGTAACAGTTCCCTTCCTTCAGGGAACGAGGGTTACATACGTAACCGAGACGTTCTCCCCACTGTACATGTATGCTGACATCGATCTGTCAGTATCTCCACAACAGGACAGAAGGCTGATTCAATTAACTGTACCACCAATCCAATTAACGGGCTACTCTTTATTTGCTGCCCACTCCCTTATTTTCTCCTCATTCATCCTCCACCTGTCTCATCAGTCTCTCTTTTCACCTCTTTCCATGTCCATCTGTTTACTTCTTGTCTGTCCTCTTTCCATCACGTCTTTATATCTGTTCCACTCCTCCTCTGCCTTACCCTGCCTCGTGGTTCTCACTGGCCAATCACTTGAGAGCAGTCATTATGATCATGCCAACAAACAGATCACCCTTCAAATGGTTATTGACGTGCATATCAATCAGTTGTGTTTGCTCAATAAGAAAGTCTTTAAGTTGACATGCCAAGATATATTGCATCTGAAAACCTCCTGCAGTGTATATGCTCTGCACTTGAAGGTCATGGTAAAAGTCACACTCCATTCTGTTGATGAAATTAGACATGTATGCATCATAATCTGATTTAGGAACAGGTCTCTCATTATAACTAAGTTATCTTTGGATTCTACCCGTATCAATTCAGCAAACTGTAAACCAGAGACATCTATGGCACAGTGAAAATTAATTTTGCATTACTGCAGAGAAATCTAACCACACCTAATCTCTCTCAGGCGCCAATTTATTCTGCTTGTTTACTGTGTCTCTCTCATTCTGTGTGTGTTTTGTTGCAACCTGCTGCATCGAATGTATAATGTTTGCTGAAACAAAGGCCACAATTTGAAATTGTCTCCATTCCAAAGCAAAATCTCATTACTCTGTCCCAACAAGCCGCATGAGTAATCATAACATATCCGCTTGCCTGCATGTTAAGGTCAAGTGGAGTTTTTGCATTAGCATCACCAATCTCAATTTAAACACATATGCAATGCATTTTTATGAAGTCTAAAAATGGCAAAAAGGATTTTGCAATGAAGAATCTAAACAGGAAACAGATGAAGAAAAGGATAGGTCACTTTCCTTAGACTGCTTTTGTTTTCAAAAATATGTCAAAATAAAATATTAAAATATTCAGAAATATATTTTCAGAAATGTTTAGGCTTCAGGTATAAACCAGTGTTTCCTAACGTTTTTGGGTGGTAAATAAAATACTTTACCTGCCAATCAGTGACATCATACAATTATTTTATGCACCAATCCCTCAATTGTGTATTAAATGTGTATTATTAATCAGTTAAACACACACACACACACACACACACACGCAAAACTAAAACAAAAAGTGATAATGTGGGTCAAAAACAACTCACAAAATACTACATATATACTGAATTTCATTCATGAAATTTTAACTGGTTTCTTTCCTACAAAACATTAATTACAATCAGTTATTTTAAGCTATTATTTATTTTCCTGTTTTATGGAACCTGTTTATAAACTTAATGTATTATGCATACTGCATGCAATCTAATTAAAAAACACATGATATTCCCTCACTACAGTTATTTCTGCAGCAGTCATGTCAGTTTCAGCATCAGTGAAAGTGAAGTGGTTAGTTACCGCCTTAGAAAATTCCTCTTTTGCACATTTATGAATGAAATCAGAGGTTATAAATAAGTCAGTACTGCTATAGGGAAGGTGATGAACCTTGCTCTTTTGCATTTGTGTCCAGCTCTCTGTGTGCTAGAGGGAACTATCAGATCACAGCATCATCCCTCTGGACAGATCTATTAGCATGATGTATAGAATAAACATGCACAATGCAGGAAACACAACAAGGGAGATAAGAATATATCTTAACAGTGCACTGACCTCAAAGCAGAACCCATCCAGAGGTACAGAATTTAATTTACTACCGTTTTGTCCACAGCGTCTGAATTATAAACCTGTGTGCCATTTACGAATAAGGCTAACATTATGTTGAGGGTCATTGGAAAAAAGAAAAAAGAAGTTAGGAAAATGAGCAGTTCAGTGAAATTGCCTTTGCTTTTGTTGACAGTTTATTCAATGAGTCAGATGCGCTGACTCATGTCTGAAAATCTATACAATATTTCTTGAAATAGGAAAAAGTATGTTATAAAAAATTCTAAACACACAACAGTGACAGAGCAAAAGGGAAAAATGCACAAGCACCACTGAAGGGGAACTACATACTTCATAATTATAATACTGTACTATAGTACATAATGCTAATGATGTATACAAAATGTACTAGCTTATACGTTATTTTACATATACAGTTTAAACACTTACAAACCCGATTCCAAAAAAGTTGGGACACTGGGAAAAAAAGGAATGCAATAATTTACAAATCTCATAAACTTATATGTTATTCACAATAGAATATAGATAACATATCAAATGTTGAAAGTGAGACATTTTGAAATGTCATGCCAAATATTGGCTCATTTTGGATTTGGATTCCAAAAAAGTTGGGACAGGTAGCAATAAGAGGCCGGAAAAGTTAAATGTACATATAAGGAACAGCTGGAGGACCAATTTGCAACTTATTAGGTCAATTGGCAACATGATTGGGTATAAAAAGAGCCTCTCAGAGTGGCTCTCAGTCTCTCAGAAGTCAAGATGGGCAGAGGATCACCAATTCCCCCAATGCTGCGGCGAAAAATAGTGGAGCAATATCAGAAAGGAGTTTCTCAGAGAAAAATTGCAAAGAGTTTGAAGTTATCATCATCTACAGTGCATAATATCATCCAAAGATTCAGAGAATCTGGAACAATCTCTGTGCGTAAGGGTCAAGGCCGGAAAACCATACTGGATGCCCGTGATCTTCGGGCCCTTAGACGGCACTGCATCACATACAGGAATGCTACTGTAATGGAAATCACAACATGGGCTCAGGAATACTTCCAGAAAACATTGTCGGTGAACACAATCCACCGTGCCATTCGCCGTTGCCGGCTAAAACTCTATAGGTCAAAAAAGAAGCCATATCTAAACATGATCCAGAAGCGCAGGCGTTTTCTCTGGGCCAAGACTCATTTAAAATGGACTGTGGCAAAGTGGAAAACTGTTCTGTGGTCAGACGAATCAAAATTTGAAGTTCTTTTTGGAAAACTGGGACGTCATGCCATCCGGACTAAAGAGGACAAGAACAACCCAAGTTGTTATCAGTGCTCAGTTCAGAAGCCTGCATCTCTGATGGTATGGGGTTGCATGAGTGCGTGTGGCATGGGCAGCTTACACATCTGGAAAGGCACCATCAATGCTGAAAGGTATATCCAAGTTCTAGAACAACATATGCTCCCATCCAGACGTCGTCTCTTTCAGGGAAGACCTTGCATTTTCCAACATGACAATGCCAGACCACATACTGCATCAATTACAACATCATGGCTGCGTAGAAGAAGGATCCGGGTACTGAAATGGCCAGCCTGCAGTCCAGATCTTTCACCCATAGAAAACATTTGGCGCATCATAAAGAGGAAGATGCGACAAAGAAGACCTAAGACAGTTGAGCAACTAGAAGCCTGTATTAGACAAGAACGGGACAACATTCCTATTCCTAAACTTGAGCAACTTGTCTCCTCAGTCCCCAGACGTTTGCAGACTGTTATAAAAAGAAGAGGGGATGCCACACAATGGTAAACATGGCCTTGTCCCAACTTTTTTGAGATGTGTTGATGCCATGAAATTTAAAATCAACTTATTTTTTCCTTAAAATGATACATTTTCTCAGTTTAAACATTTGATATTTCATCTATGTTGTATTCTAAATAAAATATTGAAAT
This sequence comes from Coreius guichenoti, assembly GCA_039654105.1. Classification (NCBI taxonomy): domain Eukaryota; kingdom Metazoa; phylum Chordata; class Actinopteri; order Cypriniformes; family Gobionidae; genus Coreius; species Coreius guichenoti. Next base: position 19,759,842 of record CM077169.1, read on the forward strand.
TTGAAACTTCCACATCATTGCGTTCTGTTTTTATTCACAATTTGTACAGTGTCCCAACTTTTTTGGAATCGGGTTTGTACAAATGCACAGATAATATAATTGATAAACCGATAATTATTTTTGAATTTCAGCAGTAGCCAACAGAATATTAAAAACAAAAATACTGTTTTTCATAAAGATAGTGTTGCGGAAAATATCTATTTAGTGGTGAGACTGCAATGAAAACCAAACACACTTGTCTTTGAAGTACTTTATTCTTGCAAGAAGGTCATTCACATACACTGTAAAGAATTATATGATCAAAAAGTTATGACAACATATGTTTTAACATAAGTATATTTCATATTTGTATATTTAACAACACAAAATAAGTTAAGCAATTTTCAACTTTTTTTTATAAGTTATACAAGATTCAACTCATTTTTTAAAGAGTTAGTTCACTCAAAGGAAAATTCTGTCATTAATTACTCACCCTCATGTCGTTCCAAACCCGAAAGATCTTCGTTCATCTTCGGAACACAAATGAAGATATTTTTGATGAAATCAGAGAGCTCTCTGACCCCTCCATAGACAGCAATTTACAGCAAATGACCACTTTCAAGGCCCAGAAAGGTAGGAAAGACATTGTTAAAATAGTCCATGTGACTCCAGTGGTTCAACCTTAATTTTATGAAGCGATGAGAATACTTTTTGTGCACAAAAAACCCAACAAATATAACAGCTTTATTCAACAATCTCTGTGTCAGTCTCCTACGCTGTTGACGTAGTAAACACAGCTCAGCACTTTCGTCTTGTCTCGGCCTCATCTCGTCGCTTTATTAAATTAAGGTTGAACCACTGGAGTCACATGGACTATTTTAACAATATCTTTCCTACCTTTCTGGACCCTGAGAGTGTTAATTAAATTGCTGTCTATGGAGGGGTCAGAGAGCTCTCGGATTTCATCAGAAATATCTTCATTTGTGTTCCGAAGATGAACGAAGGTCTTACGGGTTTTGGAATGACATGAGGGTGAGTAATTAATGACAGAATTTTCATTTTTGGGTGAACTAACCCTTTAAGTCAGTTTAATGTAATTTAAGTTGAAATGACATAAACATCCAAGTTAATTGTACTTAAAAAACTAAGGCAGCAACTTTTTTTTTACAGTGTACAGACAAAGTTTCTGCAGGGAAGGACAACCTCACCTGGTGCGGGCTGCCACATTAAGTTCGCTGATGACACCTCCATCCTGGGCGTCATCACGATCGGCGATGAGATGGCCTACAGAGATGAGGTAAAAACACTATCTAAGTGGTGCAACGATAGCAGCCTCTGCCTCAACATCAGCAAAACCAAAGAGATGATCATTGATTTTAGGAGGATGCAGGTGGACAGCCACGCCCCCCTACACATTGACGGAACTTCTGTGGAAAGAGTCAGGAGCATCAAGTCCCTTGGTCTGCACCTCTCTGATGACCTGTCCTGGTCCCTGCACTCAACGTCAGTAGTAAAGTCTGCTCGCCAGTGACTACTTTCTACGGAGGCTCAAGAAGTTTGGCCTCCCCCCAAAATCCTCACAAACTTCTACAGATGCACCATTGAGAGCATCCTGACAGGGTGCTTGAAGGTCTGGTATGGAAGCTGCTCCATCATCGATCTCAAGGCCCTCCAGTCGTGAGAGCAGCTGAAATCATTATAGGCACAAAACTACCCATCTTACAGGACATCTTCCTCACGCGATGTCTGAGGAAGGCTCAGGCAGGCGGTATAGGAGTATTCAATACAGAACCAACAGATTGAAGAACAGCTTCTACCTGCAGGCCATCAGAACTCTAAACTCTTATTATTATAAGTATTAATAAATATTTAATATTTATTTTTTTTCCTCTTTACTGTCCTGTGGATATATTTAGCTGTACTGTCCACAACGTTTTTGTGTGATCTTGTGTGGCTGTTTTGGAGTATGTGTGTAATATGTGTTAAACTGTGAATAAAAAAATAAATTTAAAAAATTAAAAAAAAAGAACTCTAAACACACTGTAATGCAGACTTTTTTCCTCTAAATTGTACTGTATTGTATTGTATTGTATTGCACTTATATAGTATTATATACTGTAGAATGCCTGAGCCTCAACCTAAGCATTTCAATGTGCAAATTGTCACTGACAATTGATAAATAAACTTGAAACTTGAACTTAAACTCACACCCCACCCTGCTGTTTTCCTGTTATGTTAGTTTAACTAAAGATCTATACCATATAAGGAGAGAAAAGCATCTCTCACCCCTAGGTCCAAGCAAGAGGAACTGCTTCTAAGAAATAGCAGTGTGTCCAGTACACATGTAACACGTTGCAAAGAAACTTTCAGCTCATTTCAGCTGACATTTGGAATAGCACACAGTAATTTTCCACTAAGATCAGTTGTTTCTTGTCATGCAAGCACATACATACATAAAGTAAAATTAATTTCCACTACAATAGATAGTCCCCAATTCTCTGTATTAACCAACACTAAGCACTAATGATGGCCTATGTAGCAAATTAGCTCAAGGGAAATATGAATAATTAATTATAACTCGTTATAATTAATTATAAATATTTGGATCAGTTAATAGAATTAACTTGATGTAGCAGAATTAATAACATAATAAACTAACCTGTTTGTCCTGCGCATTAATTATTTATTAATTCCAAGAAATGTTAATTTCCTGGGTAAGGGAAATAACTTTTTTGCTGTACAGTACTACTCAGAGTATGTAGCCAAAATCTGCATGATTAGGGACTCAAGTATATGAGCATGAACCACAAAAAACTTTAAATGTGACATGAACAAGACTTTATTAACGAGACTAAACACTTAGACTGATCTAACATACACGCAAATACATGCATACAGTTTAGCAAAGGAAAGAGAGCTGAAGCAGAATACAGGAAAGCAAGACGTTATAGCATTGTTTGAAATTCAGCAGATCAACAGCCTTGAGCAAACCATCACCCTTCTTTAAAAGGGGTAGGGATACTTAAAGGGGTGGTTGATTATGAGTTCACTTTTTTAACTTTAGTTAGTGTGTAATGTTGCTGTTTGAGCACAAACAACATCTGCAAAGTTATGATGCTCAAAGTTCAAAGCAAAGGGAGATCTTTTCTTTTACAGAAATCTTTTTAAGGACTACAACAAATGGCTGGTAGGGACTAAGGAGCTTATTCACAGGTTAGTGACATCACTAACCCTAAAATTTACATAAACCCTGCCCCCGGGAACGTGTTTGAGTTAATAGGCCAGACCCTATAAAAGGAAAATCATGAGATGGGAAAATCGGATACATCGGATCTGTCTCAGTCACTATACCTATATGGACCTGATATGTTGTGCATCTCTAGTTTCTTGCCTTTTCTGGTTGAAATTATATTTCCAGAGAGTGTGGGGGTGCATACACATAGCCTACTAGCTGCTACCAGGGGAAATGTGTTTATCTGTGCTTGAGGTCAGTCAGGCATGCAGCATTAACCACAACTAGCATGCAGAGCATACAGTAGCATACAGAGCTGATGCATAAATCAAATGCAATGGCAAATCAGCTTATAAACACACATTACTATAATGCATTAAAAACAGATGTTGAAGAAAGAAAGAAATGCTAATTACACCTCAACAAACAGCACATTCATGCACAGCCTTATTTGGCCAGACTGACAGTTTAAAAAAAGTTCTAAATCATTTACAACTGCACTATTTTTTTCATACGTTTGCATACTCGTTTATTCACATTCAGAATCTTAATGTCTCTCCACAAGACCACAATTTTGTGATCAAGGCCTAATGGATAGAGAGTCAGACTGGTAACCCGAAGGTTGCGGGTTCGATTCTCAATACAGGCAGGAAATGTCTGAAGTGCCCTTGAGCAAGGCAAGGCAACCCCCAATCACTCCCATGGCTGCCCACTGCTCCGGGTGTGTGTGTGTTTGCAATGTGTGTACTACTCACTACACTCTAAAAACTTTTACTATGATTTACTTAATTTTTTTGGTTAAACATTATTACACTAAAAATATTGAGTACATTTTAAAGCAGTGAAATCAATTACATACACCGTATGAACTAAGTAAATGTAAGTAAAAAAATTAAGTAGATCTGAGTAACTGCATTTGGTACATTAACAAATAAAATTAAGTAGAAATAATTGGGGAAAAACATTTAAAAACCAATATTTATGAGTAATATTAACTGTTTTTATTTATGAGTAATATTAACTTTTATAGTATAACTTCTGTATTAACTTTAATTTCCTCTAATTTCCACGCAACCACACTTATACATGACATTGGCCTTTATTGTCCATACAGCAATACAGCATATATTACTGTTTTGACATGTATACAATATTGCCAACATTTAAACTCATGTAATATAATAAACAATTAGCACAATAAACAAACAGTGCACAATTCTGAGAACATTTTATCATCCGAATTAATTATATTCATTAACTTTAGAAATAAAGTCGTGTTTTATGCAAGGGATCATCAGATGTTTCAATCACGCAAAAAGACGGAAGAGACACAAAAGACACAAAACATTGCATCCCTGTATGTTGTTTTGCATTAAATAAAATGATTTTAAGCACAGTAATGATTTTATAGATAAAATAAAACACAAACCTGAATTTCACAGAGGAAATGCACCAATTCTGCGACGCTGAGAAGAAGTAACTTATCTGGAGACTGAAGAGAATTCAAACAGCCCGCGCTTACTCAACCATCGAGTCGTCGTCACGTCAGGGGGTGGGTGAGGGGTGCATTGTTTTAATCGAATAAACTTACTCAGTTTCTTCAGTGTGTGTTAAATATTAATAATCTTGATTTCAATTAAGTAATATTTGTGATTCTTGAAACAGATCAATTTAATTCTCCATTCTCAAATATTTTGATAGAAATTTCACAAATATATTAAGTATATTTTAAATAAATAATTGGTTATTCAAATACTAAATTCGTTTAGTGAAAAAAACTTAAATATAACTTTTAGACAAAATTAACTGTTGGATTTTTAGTCAATTATTTTGGTATGTTCAACTCAAACCATCAAGTAAATGATATTCAGAGATTTTATTAAGTTAATAAAGTTAATTATTACTGTGATATTTACTAAGCCACTGAATTATCTAACACTGAATCATTCCTAACTTGGATGGGTTAAATGCAGAGGGCAAATTCTGAGTATGGGTTACCATACTTAGCCTTCAGATGTTATTTTCACTTCCTGAGACTACATCCTCACATAACGCTGGGCAGATGTCAAACTTTATATTCTCATCAGCAGTTGGCAGGTTAACATGGAGTACCAGAACATTTCTAATTGCTCGCTGTTTGCCCGTACCTCAATGGACGTGCTAATGTCCAGCACTGTTCTGGGATTGTGCTGTGCGCTGGGTGTACCAGGTAATCTAGCGGTGATGGTCATGCTCGCCCAACATTTAAAGAAAAAAACATTTATTATTCATTATGATTAATTATGAATACTTGAATCAGTTAAATTGATTAACTTGATGTAGCTACATTAACATTACAATCAATCAATCAGTTCATCCTATGAACGTTCAGTATTGATTATTAATTAATTCTAAGAAAAGGATATTTTTCATGGCCACAGAAAAATAATTCTTCCTTTGTACTTACATAAGCGCTTAGAGCGCATAACAAGATCGATCATTTAAGTGACAATTTGTTTGCAGGCAGGGAGTCAGAACCAACATATATTGTGCACAAACTTTAATAACTAAATCGCGGACAAGATTAAACAGACATAAAACATACAGACACAAAACATACATGGCAAGAGGTAAAGTTAAAGTGGTTAGAAGAACTGGGTCAGTACAGATGGATGAAGTTATGCAAAGAGTCTAAACCTGGGAGAACCATCCCTGATAAGCTCCTTTGTCTGAGCAAAGGAGTTTACAGTTTTACTAACTACACAGTGACTTGTATTTCTTAGTACATTACTTGCATTTGCCCGGCAAGGTGTCCAGATATACGGTCGCAGGAGAAAGTCTTGATGGTTCCGTCCGATGGCTTTGCAGTGGCGATCGTTTCCTTCCGTGTTGAGCGATGGAAAGACGGTGAGCTTGCATGGTTGCTTTGACTCCATCGAGGTTGAGGAAGCTGCACACGCCGTGAGGAGTTGGGCCTGCTGGCCCAACTGGCTGTGTGATGGCATCTGGTTTCCTGTCCCACACACACACGTGAGGCTGTGTGTGTAGGCCTTATCTGGCCTGGCCTGTTGGCCTTGGCTGCTCATAGACAGCCAAGATGACGCGTCGTTTTGGTCCAGAGGTAGAAGAGAAGAGGTAGAAGAGAAGAGAGAGGGCGTGGGTCGGCAGCATCTCTCTTAAGAGTCTTAGAGAAATCCCACCCTCGACAGTCGGGTTGACCAATGGGATTGTTGGGCTTTTCCAGCGCGAAATTCCTCTATTTCAAGCAGGATTCAATGGGTCTGTGCCCATTTATACTCCAATTAATGCAACAAACACATACTGCCTCTTGCAAGGAAGTGACATACATGAAAGTGTAAGTCGTGAAGTGAGCATTAATCTGATAGGAGACGTGACATATATGAGGTTACATGAACTAGCAAGTTGCTCATAAGACATGCATAAATGAAATAACATACAAGGGACACTTTACAAGACAGTTATATGCGTACATACAATGTCCTGGAGTGCATGTTCATTTATAGACGGTTTGTCTATAACATGAGGCAAAAGCGTGTGTTTTACAGGCTTTGTGTCTTCACTATGGCCTTTTCCATGTGGCCACATTTTTTAGGGCCATAAAACGTCTTAGCAGTTGGTATCCAGGGTAACTGAGGACCTTTCTCTGTTGTGTTGGGGGAAGGTCTGTTACTAAGCACAAAGCATTTAAAACATATTTGTTAAATGTAACAGCCGATTATGTGTCTGATTTGCCTCAGTCGCTACAGAGGGCAGCTTCACCCCGAAACTGATGATGAGTCTAGCTGTCTCGAATCTACTGAGTCTGATTTTTCTGCCTCTGTGGATCTATGCCCTTGTGAACGGCTGGGTTTTTGGCAGAGGTCTATGTAAGTTTTTTTCCTGTGTAGTGTACTGGAGCCTCTACAGTAGCGTGCTTTCTGTCACCTTGATGAGTGTGCAAAGGTACCTGCAGGTGCTGTATTCTCAGTGATGGGCGAAGCTTGGAGGGAAGGGTCAAAAGGGGCTGATTTTTGGGATATGGATATCAAGTGGAGCTTTGGCTTCTTACGCTTTTTATTATCAAAGCGTTGAGCAGAATAAGGATGGGCTTCCACGCTGTTATCAGGATTATAAGAATACTCAAGGAAAAATTGTTGTCTTACTTGTCGAGACTCTAGTCATGTTCGTTGTGCCTTTCTTCAGCCTGTTGTTCTTCTACCTTCGACTTCATCAACGGATAAGTCAATCAGCTGCCTTCAGAAGCCACAGGCTGACAAAACTGTCCGTCAGAATCGTAGTGGCCTTCTTCATATTCGCCACCCCCTGTATGATCAACAACATTGTTTTAATGGTAGTGCCATGGGAATTAGAGGCCAGCCACAATGTAACCGGTGCTCTTTTCTTTATCAACAGTTGCGTGAACCCCTTTCTTTACGCCTTTTCTGCTCGAGCGCTGCGATCCAGAAGTAGACAGGATTCAGACCAGCCACAACAATATCAGAATGACACTGAGGAAGCAGGAAATCTTTAGTCATTTGTGACTAAATGTGCATTTCTGATGTTATTCTCTGTGTCTAATATTCGTGCTTGCTTTGTGCAAAGGGAAGTGCATATAAAAGTTTTTATAATATACCGTATATGTTTTCACAACTTGTAATCTGAATAGGATATTTCCTCTTTGCAAAAATATTACAATTAACAATTAATAAATTATTTCTATAACAGGAAGCTATAAGAATTCTGCTATTTGCCTTGGCTTTGTCTTAGAATGTAAAGGTTGTAGAATTAATGTTTTTAGTAAGCTTTCATCTGCCCTCAAAAAATGAGAAGAAATGATGAGGCAGATACACCACACTTGCTCTGCTGACAACAGCTTTTAAAGAGGAATAACTTTAGTTGAACAAGGAACACACATTCCCTCGACAAAGAAGATGAAGGATGCCATCAAAAACTTTTTTCCTACTGATTGTAATTTATTATTTGAAACTGTATTTTTTATTAATGACAAAATTAAAGCTTCTGGACTTGGTTATACAACAGTCTCCTAGTGGTTTGTGATTTTCTCTTGTCTCCTCTGTGATTTGTCTTTATGCATGGGACCCCAACTTAATCTGTATAAGTACAACAAATTTAATAATACATATACATAATATTAATAACATAGTTTAGAATCACCTTTAAACAAAGTTTGGTTAAAAATAATCCTGAAACCTAAAAATTGATTGGTGAATGAAAAAATATCCCATTGTTTTTGCCTATACATGTCAATTCATGTCATTTTATTTTTTAAACAACTGAGTCCTGGTGTCCACTTATAAGGACAAAGCATAACAAATAAATAAAATATAATTTTTCAAAAAAAAAAAAAAAAAAATTCCCCTGGGTCTTAGGAGGTTAAGAATGTTTTCATTAACCATATTTATCACTGCTGTGAAAGGCAAAGTATAGAATCTGGGTAAGCAAGGGTTAGCTTAGTAACTAAAAGCTTTACACAAATTTGTTTTTTCTAGGAGTGGTTTTGTATGCTGGTTTCAAACACCTATAGTTTACAACTGTCTTACTAGTTTTGAAAAAAAAAAAAATGTATTGTTCTATTTCTCTTTTCAGCATTTTACCTCTGCTCTATACACTGTAAAAAAAAAAAAAAATTGTAGAAAAACAGAAAATGTAGGCTGGTATTTTTCTGCAAAGACATTATCCGTCAAGTTTATGGACATTTCCTTTAACCCTAAAATACAACACAATGCAATGTGTAATTCAAAATGCGGCTTTCATATTAACATGGTAGCATACATTGGGCCCTATTTTACTGATTATGTTCTTAAAACACACTTTGCTATACATTCAGACAGTCTAAGTCTGAAAAAGTATGTTCTGTAATAGCATAGATTTTAACTGGAATCTGTAACTGTCTGACATGAGTATTAGGTTGGGGCAAGTTGTTTCATGTCTTTTAAAGATTATTTTAATTTTACACATTTTATTATTTACAGTCAGCTGGCTGTTTAAATTCTGATGAAAAGCGAAAAGTTACAGTGTGACACGCCTCACTATTGGGGTCAACATGTTTTTAATGAACTGCATCTTTTTTTTGTTGGGCAAAATAGGCTGCTGGTGGAAATGTCCAATACTGCAGACAAAAAAGAGGTTCGTTCTCTTTCAGTCAGTACACTACGAGTTACGTCAGTTACTGACGAAATGGGGGTTTCGCTTAGAAGCCAAACGCCTTTGAGCTCTACAAAACGAGCCAATGGCATGAAGATGCCATGGGTCTGCGGAATTTGCATAACGCAACCCCGCCCCACCGCGTGGGTATAAAAGGCGTTGCGTGGCAATCTCGCATTATGTTTCTGCTTCAGAGCCGAGTGTTACTGCCTGAGCATTTTCTCTCTTCAAGATGAGTGTCTCTCCAGAGTGTTGGTGTTACGGCGCGTTCTAGCGAGTTCCGCATTCCTGTCTGATTTGTGCAGTGATCTAGCACAGCGTGTGTGTTCTCCCTAGGCTCTTCAGCATTTCTGCAGAGCAAAAACTCCTCTCTAAAAGAGCTGCACGCGGCACGTCTTTTTCAAGATGTCTCGCCCGTGCTCCGTTTCTGGGTGCGGTCGGCTGGTTCCTCTGTTTGACGGGCATGATCGCTGTTTGGCGTGCTTGGGCCTCGTGCACGCCGAGCGCGCGTTCATGGATGAGTCATGTTCCCACTGCGGGAACATGGCCATCGCAGTGTTGCGGTCAAGACTCCATGACCTCCGTACTGGTGGGAGGGTCCCCTCTACCACACCTCCACGAGAGGGAATACTTTGGCTGGTGGTCAGGGTGACTTGAGGGTGACGGTGTGGGCCAACCCGACGAATCCTCCTCGGGCCACACCCCCTTCTAGCACACTGCAATCTGTGGTGTTGCCAGATGAGGGTGCAGGTGTTTCCCGTCCTGGGCCCTGCGTTTCATTTGGCGCACCGGCGGAGGATACTATGTCGATCGTCGCATCACAAGGTGGGCTGGATTCCTCCGGAGATGACGATTCGGCTGTGTTGCCTCCTTCGGGAGTTCCAGCATTGCCCGAGTCTGATCCAGAGCTCACAGCCATGCTTTCCCGGGCGGCCGAGGCTCTTGGGCTTGTGTGGAACCCTCCGCCATGTCCCGAGCGCTCTCGGCTAGATCATTGGTATCTGGGGGCGGCCCGTGCCGAAGGCGCCCGTCAGCCCCCAGTGCCCTTCTTCCCGGAAGTGCATGAAGAGGTGTCGAAGTCGTGGAAGTCTCCCTTGACTTTTCGCGATCGTTCGGCAGCCACTTCCACCTTCACTGCCCACGACAGCGGCGCGGTGAAAGGGTACACTAGGGTTCCCCCTGTTGAGCGCTCTGCTGCGACATGGCGTGGTGACCAAAAGCACCCGTCTAAGGCCTGTAGGTTTACGTCTACTTTGGTGGCGAAGACCTACAGATCTGCGGGCCAGGCCGTGTCCGCCCTGCATGCGATGGCCACCCTTCAGTTCTACCAGGCCAAGGTGCTCAGAGACATGCACGAGGGCAATGCTGACCCTGCATTAATGCAGGAGCTGCGGGCGGCCACCGACCTCGCTCTACGAGCGACGAAAGTGACCACTCGCTCTCTCGGTCAGGTGATGTCCACTTCTGTGGTCCAGGAGCGGCACTTATGGCTCAACCTGGCTGATATGAGAGAATCTGAGCGAACCCGTTTCCTCAATTCTCCCATTTCCCAGGATGGGCTATTCGGCGGGGTGGTCCAGGACTTCGCCCAACAGTTCTCCCGCCCCTGCCACTCAGCCCCAGCAGCAGCCTACACCCGGGCCGAGGCGTGGAGGATGCCGCAGGAAGGCAGCCCAGCCCGTCCCAGCCCCCCAGCCTGTTAAACGGCAGTCTAAGTGGTCCTGAGACGGGCGGCACAGAGGTGAACTCGGTTCTTTCCCAGGAGATGGTAGCAGGTCCACTCCTTCCCCCGGTGGAGGGCCAGGGGAGAATCCTTGATTTTCCCTTTCCACCGCTGGCCTCACGGCTGGCGGCACCCTATTCAGGGTTAAAGAAAGAACTGACATTTTCACCTCCGAGCCTCAAGAGGGCGCGGCTGGCAGTGTGCGACGCCAAGCAGCCTCGCCACTCTCGGCCCCCTCTGTCGCCAGCCCCCTGGCAGACGAGACCCCCGTGGAACGCTGGTTGTTCCCTGGTCTCCTCTGTCAGGGCGCGGAATTCGACCCCGCCCACACCTCGGGACGCTCCCACGCCTCCCATGTCTGGGCCGGTCATTCCGCCTCGCTGCCCCATCGGGGGTACGCCTGTGGTTCGCATGACCGCGCTGGTACAGTTTCTGGGAGCCTGGCTAGCGCTTCCCAATCTGTCCAGCTGGCTTGCTCGCACCATCAGGTTCGGCTATGCGATTCAGTTCGCACGGTCTCCTCCTCGCTTTCGGGGAGTCCGCTATACCATGGTGGGTGGCAATAGTCCTGTCATGCGTGCGGAGGTCGCCACCCTACTGGCGAAGGGTGCGGTCGAGATCGTCCCTCCAGCCAAGATGGAGTCCGGCTTCTACAGCCCTTACTTCATTGTACCCAAGAAAACCGGTGGGTTACGGCCACCTGCGCATCTTGAACCGAACCCTTCACAGGCTTTCATTCAAGATGTTGACAGCCAAACGCATTTTAGAATGCTTTCGTCCCTTGGATTGGTTTGCAGCGATCGACCTGAAGGACACGTACTCAAATACCCTCTTGGGATCTTGCAGTGGTTCTATCTGCCCTGCAGAAAGCTCCCTTTGAGCCTCTGCAGTCTGTGGAGCTGAAGTTCCTTTCAATGAAAGTGGCGCTCTTGATTGCTCTGGCTTCCATCAAGAGGGTAGGGGACCTGCAGGCATTTTCGGTTGACGAAGCGTGCCTGGAATTCGGGCCGGCTAATTCTCACGTGATCCTGAGACCCCAGCCTGGATACGTGCCCAAGGTTCCCACCACTCCCTTCAGGGATCAGGTGGTGAACCTGCAAGCGCTGCCTGTGGAGGAGGCAGACCCTGCCTTGGCACTGCTCTGTCCAGTACGTGCCCCTCGCGCTTACGTAGACCAGACGCAGTCTTTCAGGACCTCAGACCAGCTCTTTGTCTGTTATGGAGGGCAGCAGAAAGGGAAGGCTCTCTCCAAGCAGAGGTTGTCTCACTGGATAGTGGACGCCATTGTCCTGGCATATCAGGTTCAGGGCATGCCATGCCCCCTTGGGGTTAGAGCACACTCCACTAGGAATGTTGCTTCCTCTTGGGCTTTAGCGCATGGTGCCTCGCTGACAGACATTTGTAGAGCTGCAGGCTGGGCGACACCCAACACATTCGCAAGATTTTATAATCTCCGAGTGGAGCCTGTGTCCTCTCGTGTACTTGCCCCAAGTGGCCAGTAACTGGACAGGCTCAGGTGTCTTCGCTTGCTGCGCCATTCCACTCCACGGACTGGATGCGTGCGCATTTTCTCTCAGGTGAGCTTCCCAGTAAGCCCTGAGCTCCTCCAGCACTGTTGATGTCGACACCAGAGTGCATGCCCGCTTGGTCAGCCCTCGTGTTCGGCTAGGTGCCTCCGTGTGCATGGTTCCCCCGTTGGGCAACCCCCACATGCGTATTTCCACGGTAAGTCTCTCTGAGCACGTGTCTTCCCTTGGCAAGACACCTTGCCACACCTGGGGTTGAAAAATTTCCACCTGTGGCTGGATACCCCAGAGTGCTCCATATGCAGTCCCTACGGGGGTCATATGTGTATTCTTAAGTCCTCCCTTCAGGCAGGCATTGTGTTGCATTTCTCCATATGGGATATGCTTCCCAGTGTACCTTGGTATCGGCGTTGAGCCTAGCCCCTCGTTCGTGCTAAGACTCACGGCAGGGAGCTCTGGTCAGCGCAGGACGCTGGAAGACAGCCGTCGTGGCGAGATTGTATTGGGACCCCCATTTCGTCAGTAACTAACGTAACTCGTAGTGTACTGACTGAAAGGGAACGTCTCGGTTACGTATGTAACCCTCGTTCCCTGAAGGAAGGGAATGGAGACGTTACGTCCCCATGCCACTTCCGCTGTACTGCTGGAACGGCCGGACGCTCATTCCTCGGCTCTTCAGCAGGTAACATAACGCGAGATTGCCACGCAACGCCCTTTATACTCACGTGGTGGGGCGGGGTTGCGTTATGCAAATTTCGCAGACCCATGGCATCTTCATGCCATTGGCTCGTTTTGTAGAGCTCAAAGGCGATTGGCTTCTAAGCGAAACCCCCATTTCGTCAGTAACTGACGTAACGTCTCCGTTCCCTTCCTTCAGGGAACGAGGGTTATACGTAACCGAGACGTTCTTATTGTCCACCTTTAAGCTGACGCCAAAGGACAAGCTGAGCCACTTTCCCCCTTATATGGCACTAGTTTCCGTAATGTCACTCGTTTTATCTGGATCTGAGAGAGAGAGAGAGAGAGAGAGAGAGAGAGAGAGAGAGAGAGAGAGAGAGAGAGAGAGAGAGAGTTTGTAAGTGAGTGGCGCGCGAGCACATTCTGTCTTACTGGCACCAGGTCACCCTTCACATTGCTGTACTAACTCAAACTCCCCTAACTAGAGACCATAAACTTCACGTAGTGAAATTCAGCTGGATGTCGCGTTCCTAAACATGAGGAACAAACGGAACGTCTGACAGAGAGACCCTGAGCAGCAGTTTGAATCAAGGAAAAGAAAGGAGGCGATCGTATCGCCACTCTGCGGAGGATTTCTTTGCATTGTGCATTTCTTTCCTTCATTGCAGATGTGACGAGTGGAATGAGCTGTTTTTACACACTGGTCGTTTCACTGCAGCATGGGAACTGCCGTATCTAAGAAGAAGAATTTAAGGAATGATGCGATTTCTTCTGTTGCCGCAAAAGTTAGGTGAGTCTCTGCAGCAGCACAGGCGCGAGCGTCTCATGGAGGAACACATCTCATCACACCTCATATCATAACACGTTTCCTTGTTGTTGACGACTGTAAAACACAGATCAAACTAGTCAGAAATGCATCAGTGACAGCTCCTGGTGCTGTAATCGTGTTGACGACACTTTGTACACATAAACTGCGCGCTAGTAACTTTGTATCAAAATATTTGAGTTCGACTTAAATTAGCTTACTTTTTCAGGGCTTTTTAAATGTAAATAATTTGTGGTGGTTTTGCCGTTACAGCATCGATCTATGTTTGAGAAACAATCGGACATTTAGTTATTTACTGTTGAGCTGATGACATCAGTGTGACCACATTTATTGTTATTATAAGTAGTATTATCATTGTTTTTGCTGTTGATGATGATGAGGAGGATTGTTGTTGTTGTGACGTTAACTGGTGGTGATGATTATGCTAAAATTATTATTATTATTATTATTATTATTATTATAAAGCTATTTTCTGAATTCAGCAATTTACAGTAGCCTGGTGATTAGGCTCTAAACAAACAATAATATTGTATAAAAATAAATAACCAAAAATTTGGTAACACTTGACAATAAGGTTTAATTTGTTAATATATAATATATGTTTTAACTAACATGAACTAACCATGAGCAATACATCTGTTACTGTATTTATTAATCTTTGTTTATGATAGTTAATAAAAATCCAGCTGTTCATTGTGCGTTCATGTTAGTTCACAGTGCATTAACTAATGTTAACAAATACAACTTTGGATTTTAATAATGTTAAATTATTAAGAGCTTTGATTAACCAGAAAAGCGTTATATAAATGTAACAGATTATTATTATTATTATTATAAATGTATTAGTAAATGCTGAAATTAACATAAACATTAATAAAAATAGAAGTGCAGTTCATTATTAGTTAATATTAACTAATGTAGTTAACTAATGTTACTAATGAAACCTTATTGTAAAGTGTTACCAATAATTTTACCTAATATTGTATAATTATTATTCTTATTATTTATGTTTTTTATTTATTATATTTTAAATATTTCAATACGGTTTTATTTCCATTGCATTTCCATTTCTGCTGCTGCTTCAAACTAGTTTTCTCAGATGGATTATTGTTGTGTAAGATGCATTTACAGACTGGATATACTGTACACTGAACTGCACTACACAGGCCTTAGGGGAGCCTGATGGCTACTTGACCACAGTATTTCTTGTTTGTGAGATGTTCTTTACATTTTTCTTATAGTATGAAGTTGGATATCAGATCAATCATCATGGTGGAGTGCAATCCAGCGTCTGTTCTGCATAAAATTAAACTTAAATAGATGACAAAAGATTCACTACAAAAGTATGTTTATACACATTTGCAATCATTATGGATGGATGAATAGATGGATAGATGGATGGATGGATTGATGGATTGATGGATGAATAGATGGATTGATGGATGAATGAATAGATGGATGACTTTAGGAATCTGTTGTGCCACATTTTTCAGCCCTTTAAAATTTCTCCCGCATCCAAAGAAAGTAAGAACGACGCTGAAATGACAGCCCACTGTCAATTAGAGTTATGCAGTAAAGGGCTATAGATCTATAAGCCTCCCCATAGTCACACAGGCTGACATGTCAATGTCTAATTAGAGCTTGAGACCACCTGCAGTCATACTGGAGGGAGGCCTAGATTATATGAAAACTCATATGTTTATATGTGTGTGATGATGCTTTGGGTAAGGCTGGGACACATGGCATTTTCCTATCATTTGTACTAGATGTTTTGTAGAGTTATTGAGTTAGGAAACCAATAAATTAAAGACTCTTATTTATCATGTATTTTATTTCCTCCCAAAAGTTAGTGAGTACTGAGCCTCCTTTTTAAATCTATGCATTTGTGAAATTAGTTAAAATGCGGTTTTTTTGCGGACTGAGGATTTTCTGTTGGGTCTAATATAGTTGGTCCTGTCTCATCCTTCAATATCTGTCTCTGTAGAAAGCCTGCATTATATTGACTGTTCACCAAATAATGAAATGTGCAGCACAATCTATAAAGGTCAGACTGATAGAATTAGGGACTTTTTAAAAGAAACTTCAGTCATTCTTTACTAAATTAGTTATATCATCTGGGATAATGTGCAATGCATATTTTTTTTTGTGGATAGAAATAATAAAATCCTCCATTCTGCTGCTATTTTACCGACTGCGCAGGCTTAGTTCCAATTAATGGCACTAAGTACTGCAGGGAGAGTTTTGAGTTCTGAAAGGTCTCGAAAAATTTGAATGGATCAGCTGGGACATTGTGGTCGATTGCCATTTGGAACCGCAATGTTTGCTAGTGCGACTAATTTAGAGACCTTCTCATTAAGTGTTAATGAATTTCTAATGAGGAGATTTTAAAATCTGCATGCCAATGGCAGATGTTGAGCATTTTCAGAGACGAATATGACTCAGTGTTTAGTTCACACTGCAAGCTTACATAAATTGTAGCTGTTAATGACAAAAACTCCTAGTTGGCACCTGGCAGTGAGGACTTTGTGAGATGAGGATCTGAACGTACACTAAGAAATCAAACTGGCAAAGAGAACACAAAATTTGTCAGTTCAATACGAGTGAACAAGGAAGAGGACTGATGCGAGAGAAAGGGCTCATGTCACACATGGATGTTCTGGTTAATGCGTCTGAGGCACTCAAGAACAAATTGTACTTGCGTTTTACTAAATTTGTGTAGCACACCAAAGCGGTCTGCTGAAGTCATAGTCACCCAGGGCAAAAGCACTCATTTCTGGCTCTGTGCATGAACAGACGCATGAAAACAGCAGTGAACAGCTCCAGGGTGTGCTATCTCTACTCTCCTTTACCCATGTTGCCTTCGTGCACTTTTAGCCTCATGCTTTCAGTCTATATGCCAGTGTGTATTTGTGTCCACATTGGGCAGTTATTTTTTTACATCTGCTTGTATCTT
The DNA here is from genome assembly GCA_039654105.1 of Coreius guichenoti. Taxonomy (NCBI): domain Eukaryota; kingdom Metazoa; phylum Chordata; class Actinopteri; order Cypriniformes; family Gobionidae; genus Coreius; species Coreius guichenoti. Next base: position 19,776,903 of record CM077169.1, read on the forward strand.
CATGTTGTTCATCTGACTAGTCATCCGCCTCTTCTCCTGGAGCGCCACAGGGCTTTCGTCTAGCAGTCCTGGTTAAAGCATCTGCTTTAGTTAATATGGTTAAAACGCTTCTCTCTGTGTTCCCTCTTTGCTTCCTCCCCTTCCCCCTATACTGTCACATGGCTGAAAACATGAGAGATGCTCCCAGATGAAAACACTACTACACCCTCAGGCAAAGTGGCATGAGACGAAGGCTAGTCTGTGTGCGAAAGAGAGAAGAGAAATATCTTTGTGAGTGATTTGGCCCTTTGATACCCTACAGTGCTTCTCAATATTTATTATTCATAATTTAATTCTCTCCAACTGAGTAGCTTTGCTGTTTTTAATCGGAGATTTTTGATTTTAAAAAGAACAGTAAACTATCCTCACACTAATACGGTAATTGCTTGTGCCTCGCTCTTAGGCAGAACGTATGCAGAACAATTGGATTGAATCGCAGAGTGGATAAGCAGGCAGTTTTAAGGTTTAGCGGTTCAGCAATGAAGGTGAGGGGTGAGGTATCACTTTCCCTGCCTCACTCCTTGCATCTTTAAAAAGGATAGATTATAAAACAAGGCAATGGGGCCAGTGCTGGGGGCCTCTGAGTGTGTTAGGGACCTCCAGCCTGACACCAGGATACAAGCCACAATGTTTTATTATTATTATTATTATTTATTAACAGTTTGTCAAGTAAAGTAAATTGCATTATGTCCAATTTATTATCTACTGTATGTGACCCTAGACCACAAAACCAGTCATAAGTCGCACGGGTATATTTGTGGCAATAGCCAACAATACATTGTATGGGTCAAAATGATCGATTTTTCTTTTATGCCAAAAATCATTAGGATATTAAGTAAAGATCATGTTCCATGAACATATTATTAAATCTCCTACCGTAACTATATCAAAAATGTATTATTATTAGTAATGTGCGTTGCTAAGGACTTCATTTGGACAACTTTAAAGGCGATTTTCTCAATATTTAGATTTGTTTGCACCCTCAGATTCCAGATTTTCAAATAGTTGTATCTCGGCCAAATATTGTCATATTCAGTTATTTATTCAGCTTTCAGATGGTGTATGAATTTCAAAAAATGACCCTTATGACTGGTTTTGTGGTCCAGGGTCACATATAGTAAGCAATTATATACATATTTTGAAATAATATTGTTTGTGTGTACTACTGTACTTGATAAAACTATTAACTAGTAGTTGATGGAGAGGAGACCTGATTTCTCATGACATTGGCTGTCAAAACAAAATTTTTACAAGATGTAAATATACAACAATTTATAGGGAGAGTAATTTACACTAGGCCATCCCATTTAAGCTTCGGATCCTGGCGTACTGCCCTCAGACACCCACTCCACTTATCTATCACACATTTACAGCAGTTTAACGGGGTTGCTCCCGCTCTGAGTTCTGCCTTCCAAACGTATTGAAAATGATTTGTGTCCTAGCAGGGAACTTTTTTCCGAGCAGCCCCCTGCACTGTACTTCCTTCTCTGCCAGCGAGCGTCCCATCCCATTTCTCCTGCTATTTGCCTGCACACACCTCTCCTCACTGACTAGAAGCTGAATGTGTTATTTTAGAACCACCATAGAGTACATTTCAAGTTAACCATGTCTGTACAATCATAACACAAACGCTGTGGGTTTCGATGAGTTGGCATAGGTCCAGTGCTCTCTTTTAGTCCTGCCCTGTAATGTTTTTTGATTGGCCCATCACACTTTAAAACACTTAGCTTGTACCTACTCCAGGCACTGCGGAGTTAGATAGTGAGAAGAATGATGAGAAAGAGATTGGACAATTGCACTCTGCTCTATTCTTCCCATCTGTTAGAAGAGTTTGTTGAGTGAGGAGAGAGAGATGCACATGCTGGCTAGTATTTAATTATTCAAAGTGTCGTTGCAGGAAAGCATGGCTACTCCAACAACAGCGCCATCCCATTTCCCAGCATCCCTAGAGAGGTGCAGAGACTGCACAATTTGCTCATAGTGTGCTGATTATGGGTTTGTGTGCTTGTAGAGGTGCTTGTCAGTTCACAGCGTTCGTCTGTGTGAATTTGTGTAGCATGCACGTTTCTCAAAGTGCAGGGATGGAGGTGGGCCTCAAAGAGTCTATTTATGCACGTTAGAATCTACATATTTAGTGAGCTTGTGCAGGAGAAACATTTGTGTGGGAAGGCATCATTAGTTGGGAACTAAATTAAAAACAAGGTGAGTGAAATGGGTTGGGTCTATTTTTTGTTTGTGCATGCTAGTTGGTGTACTCCCCCAGCATATGCGAGCGATTAGGCTGCATTAGTAGTGTTCTCGCTGGGCCACACATGAGGGGAATACTGTCTAAATCTTTCCCATGCTTAAGAGGTGAAGAGATGCATTTGATAATGGAATCTGGCAGCTCTTCAAATGCATTAATGATTTGTATAAATCATCTATGCTGATTGTAAGGGCCATCGGGAGTGCAAATGCATGCATTTTTTTGTTTGTTTTCAATGTACTTCAGCATTGTGGAAGCCATTTTCAGTGGCATAACCACACACACGCAGTGAAAACATTGCATAAAGATCATCCTGCAGGTTAAATGAGAGGACGGTATGGTAATGTAGCAGACAGAGTTCTTTGAATCCTGAATTTTAATGCTAAGAAAACAAGGTTCTACTCATAAAGATGTTTTCTTTTTCCTTCTTTATAACAAACTCATCTTTCTGACCAGAGGTCACGTTAACAGAATATTTAGGTTGGGTTAGTTGGGTTAGTTCACCCAAAAATGAAAATTATCCCATGATTTACTCACCCTCAAGTCATCCTAGGTGTATATGACATTCTTCTTTCAGAGTTATCGGAGTTATATTAAAAAAGTCCTGGCTCTTCCAAGCTTTATAATGGCAGTGACTTGTTGTTTCGTTTTTGAAGTCCATAAAAGTGCATCTATCCATCATATAACTGCTCCACACGGCTCCGGGGGGTTAATAAAGGCCTTCTGAAGTGAAGTGGCGGGTTTGTGTAAGAAAAATATCCATATTTAAAACTTTATAGACTTAAATAACTAGCTTCCGGTGGTCATCGGTACGCAAGTCGACTTACGCAAAAGAGTAACCCCTGACGCGATGTATAGGAGCATCGCAAGCTTTGACGCCTCTCGCGGATAGGGCTGGGAAACAAACTCAAGCCCCTCTTCTCTTATATCGAAATCCTCCACCATTTCTCTTAAAAAATTCTCGTTTTAGACTTCTAATTCATGACCGGTGTTTTGTTTTGCTCTATCCTCTGCGCTTCCACGTTCGTCAATACGCATGTGTCAGGGGTTCAAGGGTCAAGGGTCAAGGGTCACTCTTTCGCCGTAAATCGATGCATACGGCAGTCCGCCGGAAGTTAGTTATTTTAGTCTATAAAGTTTTAAATATGGATGTTTCTTACACAAACACATCACTTCGCTTCAGAAGGGCTTTATTAACCCCCCGGAGTCGTGTGGAGCAGTTATATGATGGATAGATGCACTTTTATGGACTTCAAAAACGAAACAACAAGTCACTGCCATTATAAAGCTTGGAAGAGCCAGGACTTTTTTAATATAACTCCGATAACTCTGAAAGAAGAATGTCATATACACCTAGGATGACTTGAGGGTGAGTAAATCATGGGATAATTTTCATTTTTGGGTGAACTAACCCTTTAAGTTGATGCAGACCAGGAGGAAGATTTGACTTCAGGCAGAGTGTTGATTGAGTTCAGTTCACTTTTTTTTTTTTACATTTTTTACGTTTTGTTCATTAATATTATAATCAGAATTGTATTTTGTAATATTGCGTTGTTCATATTTGCATGTTCAGGCACAAAGGTGTTTTATTGGCCTCCGCCAATTCATCTGCTTTGTGTGGTGTTGAACATAAGTGACGCACAGTCTCTGTTCATCCGTTGGCTTCTTAAATAAATAAATGCATAATTTAGCCTATATGTTAATCCTGTAAATTCATGATTAAAAATGGAAATGTGAGTGAAAACGAGATATTAAGTCTTATTATCATTAAAATATGAAAATTAAAATGACGATAAAAAAAAAAATTAGATTATGATGTAATTTTTACAACACTGTCCATCAAAGTGACAAACTACCTCTGTTCCTGACTAAGCTTCCTGACTTCTGAGCTATTGCTCCCTCTCTTCATGCAGCAAGTCATATTAGGGACCATGTTCTTGTACCACAGCAGCTGAGTGGCCTCACACAGGAAGTTGTAGTGTATGCATCTATATTTCATTCACTGCTTTACACCTCATTGCCCAGAGAAGTTATGGGATGTGGAGTTTTTCATTTTTCTGCCATCTGTGGTGGCTTAGTTTAAATTAGAGGCATATCTTGTGACATCTGCCAATATTTCCAATTTGCTTTGCTTTGTGGGAAAACCAGTATTAAGTCTCGACTGCACATCTCACAGTGTTCAGGTGAGAAATATGGTCAGAGTTTTTATTTTAAAGCAGACATTATATTTAAATGGGAAGCAAAGCCATAAATCACTCGTGCACATTAGTGGCCAATAGGAGAATCTAAAATTGCTTGATAAAGTTAGTGGTCTGTAAATGTCTCTGTGTAACTCTATAGAACAGGTCCATTGAAATGGATATGAAATATAGAAGCTGCTTGTAATATAATGAAAAACGATCTGCTTGTTAAGTCGTGGCGTATCAAATACTTTTCCTGGGTCCAAGCTTCTCCATTTCAAGTGAGAATACTCACTTTCAAATGGCTGTTTCAACAGCCATTTATGAGCAGTGTTCATTCGTAGTCCAACACATTCTCTGGGCTCACGTGTCCCAGACACCAGTATTTTAACAATTTGGCCAACTGAGATTTTTGGTATGGAGATAAAGGTTAGGATTAGGATTTTTTGGTAGTACTACAGCACACGGTTACTGTATATTAGGACCATTTTTGTTTGCTTTTGGGATCCGAAAGAGCATTTGGACCCGAAAACAGTGAAAACGAAACATTTAACAAATGGATTATGAATTTGTACTGAGATCTGAAAGTACGTCAAGACCGAGAGTTTTATCTCCATGCTTTGATTTGGTCTTCTGTTTGTCTCTCTGCAGAGCAGCTCGAGCATTTGGAGAGTATCTTTCTCACACACACCCTGAGAACCGCAACGGAGCAGGTTAGGTTCATTCCACCTCATGCCCTACCTCCATTTGTTCTCACGTCTTTTGTCTCTCCTTCCATTCACCTGTTTTACAGTTTGTGAAATACTTGAGTGTATTAATACTTGCATTAGGCAAAGAATCATCCTTTAGGTTTAACATTAATTCCACCTCTGACCACTCACCCAGTCATCTTTCAATTGATCATTACAGAGAGGCTTCATTGGCACCTGTTGCTTTGCCAAGACAAGATGAAAAATCTTTGTGTTTCTTGGTTTCTTGGTGTCTCTCACTTCAGATCATTTGCTGTCTGACACCTACATTGGTCAAGACACAGACTCCCCTGACATCAGCCGACTGAACAACAATAACAGCCTCCAGCCATATTCCCAACACACTCCCATAGTCAAGCCCAGTCCAGAAAAGGTTCAGCCAGGCAGCGAGTCTGCACCCCTTCATACCAGTTCCAAGCGTCGTCTCTCCGTAGAACGCAGCCTTTCTTCTGAGGACCAGCAGCGTCAAAAACGTGCGGAGAGCTCTTTGAAGCCAGCACGTGTCTACACCATTACCAGGGAGCGAGATATGCTTGGGGGCCAGGGAAGTGAGGAGAGCCTGGAGCTAGAGGTGCTGAAGAGGACCAGAGACCCGCCAAGAACCAATGCTCCCTCCAGTTTACGTGGCAGCCATCATCAAGGAAGCCACCATCGTGGAAACAGCGGCCCCACCCACCAGCATCACTATGGCCATGCACCTCTTACCCAACCTTTGCAGAGCTCAGGAAGTGCCCATAACATCCGGGACTGGGGGTCGAGACGAAGCAGGTCTAGAGAGGACTGCACGCCGGATTGTGTTGCCTGTATTCGGCCACACTGCCAGAGCCAGCGCTCTCTGGACCTTGAGACGTCACCTCATGGTGGTGGCAAACAGCACAAAAAGCTGGAGAGAATGTACAGTGAGGACCGTGTGTCCTCTGAAGAACGAGGTAAGGAGAACATCATGATCACTGAATGACTGTTTATTGGTTTATTGATTTTGAGATTTACACATTACCTGCTGCCTTTGCTCTTTTTGCTTGCAGAGGATCACGGGAACAGCTGGTTCCCTAAAGAGAACATGTTCAGCTTTCAGACTGCGACCACCACCATGCAAGCGTGAGTACACATGGGATTGCATTTTATCAATCTTTCCCTTCATCCCTTTGGCTTCCTCTGGAGTAGGGTTGGTCTCTGAAGCAGACATGTAATTTAAGCTATCCTGACTCATGCATGTGGGAAGACAGGAGGTATTCTCTCTTTCTCCTTCTTCTTTCTCTTATTCTTTCCCTTCTTCTTTGCCCTTTCCAGTTCTTTCCATTACTGTTTCCCTCCCTTTTCCCTTTGCATTCTTTGTTCTCTTCCTGTTCCTCTTCCTTTCCCCTTCTTCTTCCACATCCTCTTTCTATTCCTTTGTCTCTTCATCTTTCTTTTTCCATTTCAGTTTCCTTTCTACTTTCTCTTTACCTTCTTCATTCTCTTCCTGTCTCTTCCTTTTGATTCTGCATCTTTCTCTTCATCTTTCATTTTTCTTTCCATTTGCTTGCCCTTCCTCTTTGCCTTCTTTGTTCTCTTCCTTTTACTTATCTTCTTTTTTCTTTTCTTATTTCATTTCTTTTGTCTTCTTTTTTCTTCCATTTCTTTATCTCTTTATCATACTCTCTTTTTTCTTTCTCTTCCTCTTTTTTCTCTTCCATTTTTCTGTTCTTTCCATCCCTGTTTCCCCTCTCCTTTCTCTTTGCCTTTTTTGTTCTCTTCCTTTTCCTTTTCCTCTTTTTCTTTCCCATCCTATCATCTTTCTCTCCCTCTCCCTCTTTCTCTTTTGTTTATTCTTCAACTTTTCAGTCGAGTGAATTCAGGCTTCATTTTTCTCTGTGCACAGACGCTTTCGCTCAGCTTGACTGCTTAATTATCACCTGTCGGGCAGAAGTCTTAATCACAGAGCCCACCTCCTCCCCCACCGGGGTGCAGTCCACCTCCCTCTAGCCGACATGCATGTTGTCTCCCCCTCAACCTTACTATGCCCTCCCACCTCATCATGCTATCCTCCACTCTATCCCACTTCCTGTCTACGAATAACTAGCTATCTCTGTAACTATATTTAATTCATGTTCTTTTCTGACTTATTCATTCCCTCCTTTTGCTGGGTTTTAATTGACACTTTCACTTTAGAATCTTTTCAGTTTGTGTGAAATGTCAGGGTTTTTTCCCTGTCCTTTGTGGTTGGCTGTAGAGCTGTCATTTTGTAATTGACTATTATAGGTAGTGATAAAGCACTTGGTGATTCTTTCATAAGACCTGGCCCAGTGTTTATATTTAAAAGACACTCTCTATTTCCTATGTACCTTACCTTTTTTACTTTTCATGTGTTTTCTTGTAATGGTTAAAGCACTGTTCTCTCTTTCCTCTTTTTAACTTTTCTTTTTATTATGCATCATTCCTTGGCTGTAAAGAATATCGTGAGTATTCCTTTCTCATTAGCCCTTTGTTTTAAATAGTCAACACTCCACTCCATCCCCACCCTCTGCTCCTCTGTGCTGTTGCCTCTCCTGTCCTGTGTTAACTCTCACTCCACCAGCATTAGACAGAGTGTTTGAAGTTATGGAGGAACTCTTGTCTCAATACAGCACACATACTGCTCTACCAATAGTGAGTCATCCAGGTCGGTATCGCTACTCACATTTCAGCTGCTGTGTAAGAGAAAGACCTTGTTTGTTGTACTACTATAGTGACCTGACCTTTGAACTTTTTAACCACTTTTTGCCCACAAATTAGTTACTGAAGCTCTGTTCCAAAACCTAGTGAGCTGCTTTGCTGTGCATTCCTAACATTCTAACTGAAATGGAAACTCATGTGACTGATCTGGATAAAGGTGCAGGAATCCAACAGCAGTATGTGTTAATATGCCTTTGCTCTAGTACATTTGAACTTGACAGAATTCAGAATAGCATACTAGGATACTACTCCGCCTAATTGAGCCTAACTCAGATGTATTCTAAAAGTGTCTTAAAGGCAACCAATGCAACATAACACATAAGACATAACACATAACACATAACACATAACCATAAAATATAAAACAGTGTTTGATGTTAACATGCTTGTTAAAGGATGTTAAAGGTACACTATATAACTTTTGGCCCTCTAGCGGTTAAAAAAAACAAAACTGGATGCATTTTGCGGAAGAACATTGTTTGGTTTGCTTTAACCAGTGTAGATGGAAAGGATCTTAAGCTGACTGGCTGAAGATGTTACCGTAGCTATACCTCTTAATAGACACAGTACTTCCCTTAAATAAATTAATAAATTCCAGCTCAGCGCTACAGCAGCCAAAATGAAATGACCCTTCACAATAGATAATGCTTTACAACAAAATCTGTTAGAGAGCTACATATAGCAATTTATATGTTCAATTAAAAATACCTTACTCACCTGTTGAGTAATAAAAACCCCATCTCCATGTCGCAATTTCAAATCCCTCAGTTCTCGCCATTTCCAAAATGCCAAGCCAATGTTGGTTCTCATTTTATTATGAGCTCTGTCGCGTTCTCTTTTTGCCAGCAGACTTTTTTTTAAAACAGGTGATTTAACCTAGATTAAACCTATTCTAACGAGCAACTTTTCTCTATTTACGGTTATGACGAGACATGCACAGGCGTGTGATGAATATACGCAATTTCCCACAAAAACCATCTCACTAGGTCTAAATTATAAACTCTTATAATAGGCTGACCGAAGTGAATCAGGGTAAGACAAAAGCATGTTTTGGAAGAAGGACTGTGTTTTGAACACAAAAAAGTTACATAGTGTACCTTTAACAAAGCGATACTGTAATGTCTAAAACACTTAGAACATAGAATTAAAAATAAAATAAATTTTTAAATAATTATCAATACTTTTTGATATTAAATGAAATATATTTATAATCAAAATTTCTATCATCTCTAGCCGCATTGCTGCCTTAAATTCTATCTAAAAACAAGGTATCTTAGAGAGTGGCATAATGTACCTACCTACCTACCTTTAGGAATAGCTTTCGTGTCGGGAGCCTGCCTATGGTGTCCTAAAATAAGGTCTAGGTAGACAGTTGACTAGATTTTGGAACAAAGCTTGTATTTTGATAATAATGCATGGTATTTTTTAACAATTTTGACAAAATGGTGGACTGTCCCTGTTAGGAGCAATATGGTGATTGCTGCCATCAGTGTTGAATATTGCACACAGAATATATAAATATAGCTCGGGTATACCCCAGAAAAGTCACTCATCTCAAGATTTCCACGCAGAGTTCCAAGACTGTCGCCAGTCTGTCAAGGCTCTGAAGGATTTCAGGATACATCCACATGCAATAAATGCACACACACAATGTCAGAAAGTAGCTTCTGGGCTGTCATTAACCTCATCCGCTGAGGACAGGAGTTTGATTTAACATCAGCTGTCAATGATGATGGATATATCTTCTGTCACCCTGTCAAAAACAATAGAAGCATGCTAGATATGATAACCACTCCCACAAAGATGTTACACTTTTCTGTGAATTTATCCTCTGTGCTGGTTGGTGACTGAGTGTCTGTTACACTTGACTTTGCTGTGGTCATAGTGTTTAGTTTGTGTACGTGCGTGTAGCCGTGTCCTGTTGACCTGTGGGTGGTGATCAGCACCTGTTGTGGTTTGAACCTCCCTGTGGCCACTCTAGACTTTTCCCTTTGCACTGCTCCCTGTACACACACCCACAGCCCATAACACTGTGACCGGTCCCAGCAGGGCGTTCCGTGGAATTGCAGAGAGAAAGAGGAGGAAAAGAGAGCAAGAGGCCACCGCACTGATGGAGAGGTACTGTCTACTGCCCCTAATGTCATGTGTCATAGCCTTTCCCAAAACACACACACAGAGTGAGACAGTGGTGAGATGGTGTTTTGTGTTGTACTGTGTTACTGTGGTATTATGGTGTGTGTGTATTGCCTCAGATCTCAGAAGTCCACACTCCAATCCTGAATACTACACATGAAGAACTGTTTCCTTCATTGCACACTTCTCTGTGGAGCTGTGATGCTAGGCTTACCAAGCAGAAAGCCAGCAGCAGTTTATTGATCTAAACCCAGAGATTTCTGCAGAAGCCTGTTTCCACGTTACAGTAAAAAATAAAGCCAGTTATTGTGAGATAAAGTTTAAAATAAAAAATAAAATCACAATGGTTAGATACATTGGGGAGAACAAGTATTTGATACACTGCCGATTTTGCAGGTTTGCCCACTTACAAAGCATGTAGAAGTCTGTAATTTTTATCATAGGTACACTTTAACTGTGAGAGACGGAATCTAAAACAAAAATCCCGAAAATCACATTGTATGATTTTTAAGTAATTAATTTGCATTTTATTGCATGACATAAGTATTTGATACATCAGAAAAGCAGAACTTAATCTTTGGTACAGAAACCTTTGTTTGCAATTACAGAGATCATACGTTTCCTGTAGTTCTTGACCAGGTTTGCACACACTGCAGCAGGGATTTTGGCCCACTCCTCCGTGTGTTTCGGGTCGTTGTCATGCTGGAAGACCCAGCCACGACCCATCTTCAGTGCTCTTACTGAGGGAAGGAGGTTGTTGGCCAAGATCTCGCGATACATGGCCCCATCCATCCTCCCCTCAATACGGTGCAATCGTCCTGTCCCCTTTGCAGAAAAGCATCCCTAAAGAATGATGTTTCCACCTCCATGCTTCACGGTTGGGATGGTGTTCTTGGGGTTGTACTCATCCTTCTTCTTCCTCCAAACACGGCGAGTGGAGTTAAGACCAAAAAGCTCTATTTTTGTTTCATCAGACCACATGACCTTCTCCCATTCCTCCTCTGGATCATCCAGATGGTCATTGGCAAACTTCAGATGGGCCTGGACATGCGCTGGCTTGAGCAGGGGGACCTTGCGTGCACTGCAGGATTTTAATCCATGACGGCGTAGTGTGTTACTAATGGTTTTCTTTGAGACTGTGGTCTCAGCTCTCTTCAGGTCATTGACCAGGTCCTGCCGTGTAGTTCTGGGCTGATCCCTCACCTTCCTCATGACCATTGATGCCCCACGAGGTGAGATCTTGCATGGTGCCCCAGACCGAGGTAGATTGACCGTCATCTTGAACTTCTTCCATTTTCTAATAATTGCGCCAACAGTTGTTGCCTTCTCACCAAGCTGCTTGCCTATTGTCCTGTAGCCCATCCCAGCCTTGTGCAGGTCTACAATTTTATCCCTGATGTCCTTACACAGCTCTCTGGTCTTGGCCATTGTGGAGAGGTTGGAGTCTGTTTGATTGAGTGTGTGGACAGGTGTCTTTTATACAGGTAACGAGTTCAAACAGGTGCAGTTAATACAGGTAATGAGTGGAGAACAGGAGGGCTTCTTAAAGAAAGACTAACAGGTCTGTGAGAGCCGGAATTCTTACTGGTTGGTAGGTGATCAAATACTTATGTCATGCAATAAAATGCAAATTAATTATTTAAAAATCATACAATGTGATTTTCTGGATTTTTGTTTTAGATTCCGTCTCTCACAGTTGAAGTGTACCTATGATAAAAATTACAGACCTCTACATGCTTTGTAAGTAGGAAAACCTGCAAAATCGGCAGTGTATCAAATACTTGTTCTCCCCACTGTATATAGAAATTTAGAGTCAGTACAATTTTTTTATTTTAAGAAATTCATATTCAGCAAGGAAGCATTAAATTGGTAAAAAAAAAAAAAAGAAAATGACAGTGAAGACTTTTACTGTACTTTGTTACAAAAGATAATTCTATTTCAAATAAATGCTGTTCTTTTAAACTTTCAATTCATCAAAGAATCCTAGAAAAAATATATCATGGTTTCCACAGAAATATTAAGCAGCACAGCTTTTTATTTTAAATTGTAATAATATTTCACAATATTACTGTATTTTTGATCAAATAAATGCATCTTGGTGAGCATAAGAGACTTTTTCCAAAAACATTAGAAAAACCTCCCCAATGGTGGAGTTTCCATTTTTATGCAGAGCTAGTGATATTTTCTATCACCAAACCCCTAAACCTAACCCTCACACAAACCTCTGTGGATTTTAACATTTTCATTTTTCAATTTTTGATGTTTATTAAGCTATTTGCTGGTCCCCACAATATAAGTGATTTCAGGTTTACTGCTCTTGAATGAAAGCAAAACCTGACACACACACACACACACACAAAGCACCTGGGTATTTGTGTGTGTCTGTCTATGTTTGGCTTCTTGGATCAATAGGTCAGAGTGTGTTAATCGATACAGCTGACAACTGAACACTTTCAGTTTCACTTATCAGTCTAGTGTCACGCATCACACTAACAACAGCAAATCTCATTCCACCTGGCCAAATTGGCTTACATATTTAAAAACATTTGTTCACCAGTAAAACCTAATTGGCCTGCTGACAGATCATCAAAAAAGTCTTCCAGCATGATGCAGAATTGCTAGAGAGGACTAATATGCAGTGCACTGAAGGAAAATTGAAAGGACATATTTGGTTCTCATCTTCCCAGCAAAAGTATAACAAAAAAAAGAGCAGAATGTGAATGTAGCTTTTAGCGTTCTCCAGAGATCCCATGACGCTGCTCAACATTACTGTAGATGCCTGTCTCTGTCCTCTGACTGGAAGGTTGCAGATAATTAGTTGCATCCATTAGGATTACAAAACAACTGCACATGAAAGGTTTAGTCCACTCAAAAATGAAAATTCTGCCATCATTTACTCACTTTTATGTCTTTCAAAACAAAGTCTTTCTTCCATCAAACACAAAATGAACAGTTTTATTATAATGATAATAACTTGGTCCTTTGTTTCCATGCAATCACAATCAATGGTGACAAATTCATATTCGTATTTCTATACATTTGTGTGCTGTAAGTCTTTTGAAGTATGATTAATACAGTAGCTTTGTGTGATGAACAGACCAACATTTAAGCTGATAATAACTAATAATATTACTCTTAACCCACTATAACCGAATAACTCAGTGTCAGTGAGTTGACTTCACAGTTGAATTGGACTAGTTCAATTAGCGAACACATCATTCTGGTTTGTGAACTGCATCAGCCGATTCAGTTGATCAATTCATTCACAAATCCGATATCTCTACTTCTCGTGAACACATCAAAGAGAGGTAGGGCAGGCCTTTTTTTCATTTTGGAGCTTGACAGCCCCAGTCCTCGTTTTTGAAATAAGTGGCCAATATTTTCTTCAAAAGCACTTTTATATGTTCCATAGAAGAAATAAAGTCATATGGGTTTGGAACAACATAAGGAGGAGTAAATAATGACAGAATTTTCATTTTTTGAGTGAACTATCCCTTGAAGCTCATAGTATTTTTAATTGTGCCGAGTTTCTTTATCTGATAAAAAAGTAGAACATGCACCAAATCTTCTGGCACAGTTGAGTTGTTTTATTTAAACATTGAGCTGTTTCTGTTGTTCCCATTTGAATGGCTGTGCTTTTTAAAAAATGTGTGATGTTATATTCTAGGCATAAAAAGCAATGGATATATATATCTGTGAGGATCAACATGTCACACTTGGGCGATCTGACTGATCACTCTATTTTCAGCACGCTCACAAATGAGGATTAAGATCATTAGAGCGTCTAATTAAAAATGCTGCTGAAAAGACATAATTCTCTTGATATGCGCTACTATTTTTGAAACTTGATGAAGATCTGCGCTCTTTTCCTGTCAGACGGCACATTCACTTTGACAGCAGTTTAGAAGGTTGTCAGCAAGATGGACATAAGGAGAAAAGCAGATCTGACAACTATACAGATGCATTGTCACCGCACTCTTTGTAGCCATCTCAAATTTAACAGCGATATTAAAAAAAGCCCTTTTCTTTTTTTTAAAAATGTTCACGTTGGTGGATTTGATTAGAGGCTCATAGTGGCACAGCTATAGTACATGCTGTAAAAATGTCCTCTGCTATGCATCACTGTACTGCAGGAATATTAGTTTTCCCGCAGTATATTTTACTGGTTTAGGCCGCAGTGCTTCTCTCTAATATTGTGGTGTTGTGCAACTGCATCATGCCTGCAGAAACAAAATGCTTACTCTACACTGTGGCCATCGGTTTTGATCCTGTTTTTTGTACAAGCCAAATTGCCTCATTATTTCATCCCTGGCCCAGCTCTCCTTTATTTTAAAGGCTCCACATTGAGTGTGTGAGCTGCTCTATTATTTGTTGGCAAATGAGGAAAGACCACCTACCTCTCCACACTCTACAATACTAAGCTACGGTGTAACCATGGTGACATGATGCACGGAGAACAAGTGTAGAGTGCTAACGAGAGGAGGGAGGCTGTCAGTTGAACAAGTGGGTCAACTGAACTTGCTTTCATTCTCTGATGAGGCAGTTTGTAGTAATCAATTTTTTGTGAGCGATTTTTCTGGTTTGAGAGTCACTAGAACTCAGTAATGAAAACATTGAAAACATTTTTATTTTGCACTTTCTATCAAGTTATTCATATTGTTAGAAAGATTTACTGCACTAACACGTACACACAGGCAAATTTAAGGTTGCGTCCGAAATCACATACTGTATAGAAGGTACTACATTTGAAACTTACTTCACGAAAAAAAGTATGTTCTATATAGTATGAGTGTGTGTAGTATGAATGAAATTCAGACATACTATATCTGCCATGTTATCACTGTCATGTGATCTACGCCGTTAGTTGGGTTGCTTCACTGTCATTCACAGATCCTCTCCCGTGGCCTCATGGGATAGTAAAGTGTCCATCGGATGCGCACTTGAATCTCGCCGGAGGTAGTACAGCAGGTCATCCGGGTACTTTCACCTACAACTTTATGAATACTATGAATTCAGATATACTTCTCGCTTACTATGTAGTGTGGAAGTAGGTCATTTGTTTCACAGGCCAATACAGTGTTTATACTGACATCTATCTGTGTATGGAATGATATTCCAGACAATTTTCAAAAGCAATTGCAAATTGTATTTGCAATTACATTTTCAATTTGTGCACGCATACGTTGTGACATAATGGAAACACACATGCGTGATTTGCATTTGCGTTTGGATTTTCTTTTCCCTGTATGTAACATATCTGCCAAATTTCAAATGGAAACGCAAAGTCCATTTGCAGTTGCGTTTCAAATGTCTTACGAGTTATGACCCTGACATTTTGGAATAGCAATAGAAAATCACCCATTTGCTATTTCACTTCCTCCGCGTCCTGCCACAACCTTCACAAAATTCAAATGGAATCGCAATTCCCTTTGCACTTGCATTTCCGATGTCTAACACAGTCAACTGTCAATCAGTCTTGAGGGCGGGGTTTATTAATGCAAACTATGCCACGCCCTCGAGTGGTGGAAAACAAAGCACCGTTCATCGTTATTCATTCCTATAAGGAAAACGGGGAGAAATATTCAATAAATGTGTCTATTTTTTGAAAACAAACAAACAAAAAAAAAACCTCATAAAACTGCTGTGTAGTTTTGTGCACTTCAAACAAAGCCAAAAGTGAACCTGGAACTAAGTCTGCTCTGGTTGTAAGCAACTTGTCGAGAAGAAATGAAGATACATCTGTGGAACCCCACAGCTAAGCAGCATGTGTAGGCTATGTCTGAAAATGTTATAAATGTCAAAATAAAGATACAAATATAGCTGAATGAATATGAATACATTTCAGAAAATAATGTTGAATAAAATGCTGAAATGAAGCAGAATTCAGAGCATCGTCCTACGAAACGAACATGAACTGCGATTGAATGTCACTAATGTAATTTTCTTTTTTTTGATCGCTTGGATCGTGAGAAAAGTCATATGGACAACACACCACTCACATCATGTGAGATTTCTACAGATTCTCTGATTTTATCTCAAGATAATTTACTGTGTCAGCTGGAACTATGATTATGATATTCGTCTGATATAGGCCTACCGAATGCTGTGAAGTCAGTTTTCTTATTTGCTTTTTTTTCTGGTTGCCAGGTGAACATACAGTCAGTTCTGGATTTTTGACTTTGTTTGAACTTAAGAGGGAAAAAAAGTCATGTTTTTATTACAGAATTAGCCAAATCCCCGTTTTCCACCACTTGAGGGCGTGGCATACTTTCCGACTATATCAACAAACCCCGCCCTCAAGACTGATTGACAGTTGACTGTGTTAGACATCGGAAATGCAAGTGCAAAGGGGATTGCAATCCCATTTGAATTTTGTGAGGGTTGTGGCAGGACGCGGAGGAAGTGAAATAGCGAATGGGTGATTTTCTATTGCTATTCCAAAATGGCAGGGTCATAACTCGTAAGACATTTGAAATGCGTTTGAAATTTGGCAGATATGTTACATACACGGAAAAGAAAATCCAAACGCAAATGCAAATCACGCATTTGTGTTTCCATTATGTCACAACGTATGCGTGCACAAATTGAAAATTGAAAATAATTCCATATGTGTGGATGTAACATCACACAAAATCAAATGTTTTTGGTTACCAATGCTGTTGTAAAAATACCTTATTTACCCTATTTTTTTCACCCATAAAGTAGAGTAGTATTTGACAGATCATGTAATCTCACAAAATGTCAGCCTCCATGAGGCGGCCACCTGTCTTATGTAGAATAAAACTGGCCACTGATTTTACTAGAGTAATTTCTCCTTTTAATACGTTTAATTTCCTGTTTATATTCACAATTTTAAATATATTTAAAAGTACTATTTATGGAGTTGTAAAACACTTTAGTGGAAAAAAGGCTCATAGCACATTTAAGTTTGAACATTTCAGTTTTCTATTCTAGTCTTTATGAAACTGAAGTTGCGATCTTCCCTATTGTGACATATATCCGAGTGAAGCGGTTTCTCGATTGAGAAAAGATGTTGGACGGGACTTGATTTTGTCTATTGGGAATTGATTGGTTCATTGGATTGTTGTTGTTTGCTAATTGCCGTGATCTCATGTGAGTGACAGTTTGATGGAATGGAGGAATTATTGTCCTGAAGAGTTGTCGTTGCAAATTTTGATTAAAGAAGTCACATCACTTTAAAAAAAAAAAAAATGTCCACAGATAAATAATCTGATATAATAAACACTGCAATATTCCATAAAATATAAGAAATGGCACTTAGATTTCTTGGTGACTTTAAGCTAAAAGCTCGGACCATGTGCTAAAATATCTGAAAATAGAGACACATAGATGAGTAAATGTGTTTCTGAAGCCTGAAGCAGTGTCAAACTGGGACAAACTGTTTATTCTTCCCTTTTTTTTTTTGTTTTTTGCAGAGGAACTGTGAGGACTGGAGATTTGTTTAGAGTGCATTGGGCTTGTTGTATAACTTCAAACACTCATCCCTGTCCATAATCTGCCATGCTAATGCTACCATGTATAAATGGATCGTTTGAAAGTGTGTTTAACATTTCCATTTTTGTCTCCTCTTCCTCCATCTCACATTCTTGTTATTTTCCCCCTCGTCTTATACCTCTTTCCAATCCACTGTGCTTCTGCAAATCCTTTCTATCCCAGAAACTTCCGGAAACATTTAAGGATGGTGGGCAGCAGGAGGGTGAAGACCCAGAGTGAGTTGTTTGTAGACGTCTGTGTGTGTATGTGTGAGTTTGTTACTGCTTTTGTACGGTTGTGTGTATGTTGTCAGTATGTTTGTCTGATTCATCTGTGT
Source organism: Coreius guichenoti (assembly GCA_039654105.1). Lineage (NCBI taxonomy): Eukaryota > Metazoa > Chordata > Actinopteri > Cypriniformes > Gobionidae > Coreius > Coreius guichenoti. The sequence goes on from CM077169.1 coordinate 19,794,774, forward strand.
ATTTGTGCAATTTTCCAATGCAAATATGTGAACATGCCATTACTTGACAATAATTCATGGTGTCAGATGAATTATTTTCAGGGATTACAGATGCTTCAAGCATCTCGTAAAAAGGATGAAAAAGATGCTCTTGTCTGATATACAACTAAGTTTCTGATATACAGACTTAGTTTCTGAACACCTTGCCTCTTTCTCATTAATAAACATTACAATATACAGAGTAAAATTGATTCTAATATTTAGAGGTAGTCAGCCTAAAGCAGAGAAATCCTCAAACATGTCACATCCCAACCTCAGACAAGAGCCCAGAGTGTGTGTGTGTGTGTTGAAGAGCAGTGTGTGTGATGCTTTCCTCCTACGCTTCGTTATTAGCATTTGCTGATCGCAAAGCGAAGAGTTTCAGCCGCTCCTGGAGTGACCCCACACCCGTCAAGCTTGACTCTCTCCATGACTCCAGAGACAGTGAGTCCACACACACACACACAACACACAGCCATGTTGTCTATTTTTCTGATTTCAGTACATGTAGTATATGATTTGTCACCCACACAAAGCATTCATACACGAATCTTGTTGCCTGTCAAGATCATGTCCCAGTCTTATTTAAACGTGTTTGAGATTTCTGTCTTTGCCAACTAAACTGAATAGGAGTTGGACTGACTTGCCTTAAAAGGAACTTTGATTAAGGCAAGTACAACATCTACTATCATGATTATGTTTTTAAATACACTAACGTTCAAAAGTTTGGAGTCTGTAAAGTTTTTTAATGTTTTTGATTAAAAACATCATGATGTTCTCATGATGCTCACCAATACGATGCTACATTTATTTGATCAAAAATACAGTAAAAACAGTAATATTGTGAAATATTATTATAATTTAAAATAACTGTTTTCTATTTTAATATATTTTAAAATGTAATTTATTTCTGTGATGGCAAAGCTGAATTTTCAGCATCATTCCTCCAGTCTTCAGTGTCACGCGATCCTCCAGAAATCATTATAATATGCTGATTTGATACTGCAAGAAACATTTATTATTATCATCAATGTTGAAAACAGTTGTGCTGCTTAATGTTTTGGTGCAAACCAAATTTTATTTCTTTTTTAGGATGATTTATTTCTTTTTTAGGATACTTTGATGAATAGAAAGATTTCAAATGAACAGCATTTATTTAAAATAGAAATCTTTTGTAACAGTATAAATGTCTTTGCTGAATAAAAGATCTTACTAACCCCAAACTTTTGTAGTGTATTTTATTTATTTATTACATTTACAGTAATAACAATTCGATTTTTTTTTTTATATTATGAGAATGTAATTTTCGGTAGCAGAATTTAATGTCTTAAATGAAAAAAATGAAAAAAGACATTCTCAATATGAAATGGACATGTTCTTCAGAGGCTTCATTTGTGCGTTGAGCAAGATTCGTAAATCATGCTATTCATCACTCACACACATCAGCATCTGTGCATGTGTAAAATACTCTGCGGTCTATATGTGTCCTATATGGCACTAAATGCCTTGCTTTGTAAGACCTTCTCCTCACAAACAAGCAGGAGAGGTCATGTTAGAAAGGCCAACCTCTCTGACATGAACAACAGAATGCTTGTTGATAGGACCTGTCATTTCATCTGTCGTTTATGTGCTTGTGTTGTGTTTCTGTGTATTTGCATTTTACCTTTTCCCCAGGTGGAGACCTCCAGGCGTCGTCTGGCAATCTGGATGAAGAAGACTGTGATGATGTCGACTGGGAGGAAGAGAGAGAGTCGGAAAGAGCAGCCTGCGAGGACGATGACTTCATCCCACCAAAAATCATGGTACGTGCATCACCCACATCCATTTTGACACAGGCGAACTGCCTTCTTATGAAGTCATCATCAGTTTCTCATTAAATGTAAAATAAAGCTTTTTGATCATCAATGGGCTCATTAATACGAGTGTGTTTTATTCATCCTTGTTTTTGAACAGCTAATTTCATCAAAAGTACCAAAGGCAGAGTACGTTCCCAACATCATCCGCCGGGATGACCCCTCCATAATCCCCATTCTCTATGTGAGTATAGTTTAATGATGCAGTCATACACCGGATCAAAGAGAATCAAAGTTTTGATCATCAGTATAAAGCCCCTTGTGTTAAGCACCACTAATGATGTCTGCTAGTCAGCTCTTGCGTGCAAGTTTTAGTAGTGCAAATCATCATTGTTCGAGATTGCTGATAACTGCTTTGTAATGCCAAGCTAGTGGTTTAGTGCATATATTATGCTTAAATTATGTTAAAAGAAAAACGCCACGTAATATTTAGCAACTGATATTTCCTATCTTACATTTACGCAGCTTTTTTTTTGTTGTTGTTTATGCTTGCCCTGTTTTCTGCCCGCAGGATCATGAACACGCCACCTTCGATGATATACTAGGTACATGTTAATTGCCCAAACAGGTTTTTTTTTGTTGAATGCCTAATGTTTACTCCTGCTGTTTGTTTACTATGAAAAAGCTGGGCTGTAATTTCATATGATTCCCTTGCTGCCTCCCTCTCCACCTCTCTGCTATCTGTGTTCTCTCATCTCTCTCTTCTTCAGAGGAGATTGAAAAGAAACTCACCGCCTACAGAAAAGGCTGCAAAATCTGGAACATGCTCATCTTCTGTCAGGTTTGAAAAATATGTGTGTGATTATTTGCATATCTTGCTTTTTCACAAGTGTGCTTGTGGAGTATTTATGTGCGTGCTATTTTTCACTGCGTAATTGGCTCTCTGTATTCTCCAGGGAGGTCCAGGTCATCTCTACCTTCTGAAGAACAAAGTGGCCACATTTGCTAAAGTAGAGAAGGAGGAGGACATGATACAGTGAGTGTTTGCATTCACAAAACTGTTCTGTATCGTTTTGTTCTATTTGTAATAGTTCTGCACAATTAATAAACAAAACACAAAACTGAGATTACAGTGGTGGCTCCCGCAATGAATTCAGGGATGCAAAAATCGTCAAATTGAATCCAAAATACTGTAGGTCATTTGTGTGAGTCATGTAGATCCAATGAGCTTTTACAAGCAAGCTTTTACTCAGTTCGCAGTAAATGCTTCTCCACACGAACTTCATCTTTGCGAGCGCTGTGAGTTAGGCTTAAAATGTGAAAATGCAACACATGCAACCATCTTCCCAGATTTCCCAAACTTGTTGTCAACAAAAACAAAACTTTCTCTCTTCAGTATTCCACCACAAAAAAAACCTGTGGTTTAACATAAAAGACGAAAGATGAACATAAGTTTTAGTATGTTTATTAGTACTAGAAGTAATATATTTGGTTACACTTTTTCGTTGGTCCACTTTAGACACTCTACTAACTATAAGTAACTTTACAACTACATGTCAACTAACTATTAGTAGACTGTAGTAGACTGTTAGGTTATGGTGAGGTGTTAGGGTTCAGGTTAGTAGAATAAGTTGACATGTAGTTGTAAAGTTACTTAAGCACCCTTTCACAAAGTGAATTGATCCCGGAAAATTGCCATAAAATTGCCAGAGTGCCTTCTGTGTGAACGCAAGCACATCCCGGGATTGATTCTGGTCAGATGACCAGTCCCGGAATGCGCTCTGTGTGATCAAAAGGCAGGATCAATGTCGTAAAGGGCTGTGCCGTAGTGATGACGCTGAAGCTGAGATCATTTGCCAGCTTGTGAAATGGTACGTGATGTGCTAGTTTATGATCGAATCAGAAAAACAATGCAGGAGTGTGAGAGAGAGAAGTTTGATCATCACAGATCATAAGCAAACTTAAGACGCTGCAGAGACATTACATATCACATCGATGTCATGTGTCCTGTACCGTCAAAATTTTCTATTTACAGTGTGCGACAAAACTAGAATGCTCCCATTAAAATCAACAAGCCACAAGATGGTGTAAATACAGGATTTATTGTTCATTGTAGACCAATTCATTAAATATAATGGTCAGTGACTGTCAATGAGCTTGCGCTAATAGTTGCGTGAAGCTATGTAAACGTGCAATGACAACTTCAGTGATTATTGTATGTTCGTGTATTATCGCGTTGTGCACTGTGTATAATTAATTCAAAATTTGAATGATTGTTTTTCATGCTGCCTCATTATTTACTGATTAATAATTCAAGATCACAGCTCAGTTTATTTTGTATGTGTGGCTTACTTGAATATGACATTCTGTTTCCCTGCACTAAATACATTTTTAATGTGAATTCAATGAAAAGAAATTGATCACTGTGATAACAATATCAAGATAAATAATCAACTGTGAACCGTGTAGCCCTAATTTCTAATCGTTTTGAGCCTTTTGTGTGCAGGTTCTGGAAGAGACTCGGCAGATTCACGAGTTTATTAAATCCTGAGCCCAACCTCATCCACATTATGGGCTGCTATGTGCTCGGCAATGCTAATGGAGAAAAGGTAGATAATATCTACTCACCTCCCTGTGTGTTTTAACCACTGTTTCATGCCAAAGGATTTTTGTCATAAAGAAAAGATGAGGGAAAGATGGGGGGAATGGGATGAATATTCAGTGTATAGATAGAAATACAGTCATACTCTTTATATTCATACTAATTTATGAGTTTTAGCACCCTTGCAGAGCTGCCACTACTGTACAGCCTCATATTTCCATGTACTTTAATGCTGTGGCAGGTGTGTGCATGAGAAATAGAGGAAGACAGTTGTAACTGTGTTCAGGGTGAGGCAGGGATATGATGGCAGGAGATGAGGGTGCCAGACTGACAAGCAACTGCTCTGTGACTGACAGATAGACAGTCTGTCACCCCTCCATCCTCGCACTTCTCTGCCTCATATACTCTCACACACGCACACACACACACACACACACACACACACACACACACACACACACACACACACACACACACACACACACACACACACACTCCAACATGTACACACACGCAGTCTATCAGTGGCACATACTGACAGTTGCCTCTGGCCACCACAGCTCTGGACATGTATTCAGTTGTGCCAAGCTGGATGTGGGTTTATAATGATACACGCTTTCAGAAAAGTGCTGTGGTGATAGTATCAGATGGCACTGAATAATTACCATGGTATTTACTAGGGGTGTAACAATACATCGATATGGATTGATATATTGATAAAATGACTAACAATACGATGTATCAATGCAATGTGCAAAAAAATGATACCTTTTTTTTTTAAAGAGACACCGTCATTTTGACACTCTCCACATATTCGCAATGTCCGTCTATGCATTAAATGAGAATGCACGCATTAGCGCAGGTAAACTCACCTGGGCTCAAAAGAAAACGCATGTGTATCAGTATATTCATGGATCAGTGCATTCGCTCTTAAAGTGACAGCAGCCTAATAAACCTGCTACTGTCTGTGTCATTAATCAAACAACAAAAGACAAGGAGAAAATCTCTCACTTCTCTTAACTAAATAACTTTTATAACTTTAATATTATAAATCTATATTTAATTTATACAGTGAAGACTATGCAGTGTTATTATACACTTGCTTACTTTTTTAAATTTCTGTGCCTGAAAACTTATTAGACCTACCTAAAAAACCCGAAAAGCACTGATTATTTCATTTGTGTCTTTGTTTTATTGTATTTATTTGTGCTATTGCTTGTAATTTGGTTATCTATTGAAAATATCCTGAATAAAATCGGATCGTAATCGTATCACTGAATTTTTTGAGGTATCAGCAAATTTATCAGACCGATTTACACCCCTAGTATTTACGTCATACTTCAAGGTTCTTCAAAATGGTACATTGGTATTATCACGCTAAATGTCCAAAATACAAACAAACCTGATCCAAGATGCATCTGTAAATCGTTTGAGATCAGATTAAAATCTGTTTTTTGGAAATATGAAGTCTGAAGGGTCAGATCAGATTTTAAGTCACTATTGTAATTTGGGATGCTGCATGACTGACTGTGAGATCATAAATAAATCACAGGCGTGCAAACAAATGTGTCTAAATGTTGTAATGGTGAATGAATGCATATGCATATTTATAAGTGTAATGGTCTCTGACACGCATGTTGTCTGATGCGCTGATGAGTTTTAAACCACGGAGAGGTGCTGTGAGGCAAATTTTTTTTTCCTGCAAATCACACAGATCATTTTAAGCATAGTTAGTGCTCTGCAACACCATTATGCTGAGATTTGACAACGCCATAGTGCACCTGTATGACAGACACTTGGTAAACAAATTTGGATGCAGTCTCCTGATTGAAGTACACACAGTCCCTGATTGAAGTGCACATAACCATGCACGAAACTAGAGTCTCACTAAAATTTCTGCCACATGAGCATTTCATCCAGTCGGTTTCTGACGCAGGTCTACAGAGAGAATATAGCTGAAGTAAAGAAAAAAAAAAGAAACATGGGAGGCTTTTTAGCAATTTTCCCCCATGGTCCTCTCAGCAATGCACTGCTTCTTCTGAAGGGGAAAGAAAGAGCTTCAGTGAACTTGCTATATATAGATTCTGACCAGGTGCAGAAAGCAACTCAACAGCTCTATGCCTTCTCTCTGTTTTTAAGGAAATAGTCCCGCACAAATTAAAATGCCGTCATCGTTTACTCACTCTCATATTATTCCAAACTTGTATGAAATTGTATTGTTTTACGCATTGCTCTTTTCCATGCAATTACAGTTAATCAAAAAAAGACGCAAAAGTTCCATAAAAGTGTCATATAAGTAGGCCATACGGGTTATGAGTCAATGAGTTGAGAACCAGATCAGTCCAATCCATGAACAAATCATTCAGATACGTTTTATGAACCATATCAAATTAATTTAAGAGATCCACTTCTAAAGAGTGATCTGGAATATCATGCACAAGGCGTATGGACTGTTTAAAGATACTTTGTAGCTTTTGTGTCCCTTTTGAGCCTTGGAAGCTAATTCCATGGAAAAGAGCAACCAGCGTGTTATTAAAAATATCTGCTTTTGTGATTCACAGAAGAAAATCATACAGGTTTGGAACAGCATGATGATGAGAGAATTTTCATTTTTGGGTGAACTATGCCTAAATAGTTAAACAGTTAAATAGTTAAACTCCTGCCTTTGTGCTTTTGTTGTAGTGTTAGCATCAGATAACATACACTGTCTCTGTGATTTGTTTTCTATTAGCCATGCCAAGGCAGCAGCAGCCGGCCATATGTCTTGAGTGTTCAATACCAGAAAGCTAATAAGGTTGTAACGACTGCCTGAGCACATGTAATGTTACACTGAATAAAGGAAGGGCTTAATTTGCGCAGCATCATTATAACCATGAGCTTTAAGACAGTTCCTCATGTGTCCCATTTTTGCTGTTGTTGTTTGATTTTGAGCTGCTAATATTGCTTTTAATGATATGAGTCATATTTGTATATGCTGATGAAAGAGGATTCTTAATGTGAGCACTGTGGTTTAGTAATGTCATAGAAATGGCCTGGCCTTCACTACAATGGAAAGAGATTGATTAGCTGAGCTTGGATTCATGAGGCTTTCTGTGGCTTTCATGATTGATTAGAGAGGTGAGGAATAGCTCTCAGAAAAGATGCCCAGATGAGAGATTATACTGACAGCAAGCAGAGAAACAGAAGTTCAAAGGATTTGGAGGAGAATAGCAGGAGGCAATTAATGCACTCTGACAGGCTTTGTCCTGATATGAGGGATTCTCATTGACACTACCAGACCCCCTCCAGCGGAGGTCGATCACAGCACGGCAGAACACACAGTTTATGATGCACACACATCGCTGTATGGCTCCTATTAGCAGCCTGTGCAGTGAAATTATCAAGTCGACCAGAGTAAAGGATTAGATTAAGATTAAGATTTTGGTTAGCTTTTAGTAGTTACAGACTTTTATAGCAGTTTTGGATTGGCCATTTTGAAATGTACAGACAGCCTAGTCAGTTAAAACAATTTTTTTTTAAAGTTTGAGTACATGGGTAATATTATTATTATTAATAATGTATTACTTTAATATAATTGTATTATTTTAATATTTTACTGCTTTGCTGTTGTTGTTGAATAGTTGTTATTGTTGTTATATACACACAATAATAAGTAAGCCAATAATAATTTGTTATATAGTAAGTGAGTAAATAGGTAATAATAATAATCATAATCATAATAATAAAATTAAGCAGTAAAGTTTTATTAGTAATAAAATATTATTTTTTATCAAAATAACACGTTGTTATTATTATTATTATTGGAAACTTGTTGGAAACAATATTTTATATTGTAAGCCAATACTAATAATAATTACTATTATTATTCATTATAATTATTATTAATTAAATATTGTGTAATAACAAGTATTAAAGGGGTCATGAACTGGCCTTTTTTTATTTTTTTATACTGTTGTCTGAGGTCAGCTTATGACGTTCGTGTGGTTTTTACATTCAAAAACATCATAATAAATAGGTAATAGGCTATTTTCTACCCTGGTTTTGAGCCTCTCTCATGGAACGCTCGATTTTTATGGGCGTGCCGCACTGAAGACTTGGAAGTAAACGCCCACTGCTATAACTGGATAAGCTTTGCATATTATAATGAGCTTCGGCTCCCCCGTGAGTACACGTGAGGAATTGTTTTGAAAGCGTGTGGGAAAACGGCAACCGGAATGATTCGCTCACAGGGCTCGCAAAATGTCTTTATCAAAAAAACACAATGATTTATCTCTCATCACCCCCGCAATTAATTGGAATGTTATTTTTTATTACTTGTCCCGCCCAATCGGTGGATATAACCGTGAGCCATGCATCACTAACACACACACACACACACACGCACACACACACCTCACTGCAGAGTCAGACAAATCAGCATGATCAAAACTTCCGTGATTGTATTTATTCAAGTCAAGAGAGTGAACAACGCACATCAAGAAAGGAATGTTATTTCACTATTTAAGATAGCCCGTCAGCAGGCCGGTGATACGTTTTGGTAGCCCGTCTGGAAAACACATAGCCCCGGGATGTTGGGCTTTGTGAGCCCTGGCCCATACATGTCCGAGTCTGATCACGAATCGCAGCACAATGAACCAACAACACCTCAAATAAAGGATTCTCCAGACTGTGACAGCATGCTAAGTTTTGTTCAGTTAGACACGTATACATAATCAATAGATATCAAACGATATGTAACAATGCAATACTATCACATATAAAAAAAAATTTTTACTCACATACAGTGGGGAGAACAAGTATTTGATACACTGGCAATTTTGCAGGTTTGCCCACTTACAAAGCATGTAGAAGTCTGTAATTTTTTATCATAGGTACTCTTCAACTGTGAGTGACGGAATCTAAAACAAAAATCCAAAAAATCACATTGTATGATTTTTAAGTAATTAATTTGTATTTTATTGCATGACATAAGTATTTGATACATCAGAAAAGCAGAACTTAATATTTGGTACAGAAACCTTTGTTTGCAATTACAGAGATCATACGTTTCCGGTAGTTCTTGACCAGGTTTGCACACACTGCAGCAGGGATTTTGGCCCACTCCTCCATACAGACCTTCTCCAGATCCTTCAGGTTTCAGGGCTGTCGCTGGGCAATACGAACTTTCGCAGCTCCTCCGCCTGCTCGTCGCCGAGGGCAGCCGCCCGCCGCCCCCCCGCTCCCGCCCCAGCCCAGCAGCAGCCTCCACCAGGGCAACGGCGTGGAGCCGGCCGCGGGAAGGCCGTCCAGCCCGCTCAGGCCGCTGCCAAGCCAGGTGGCAAGCGCCGTTGCAAGAGACCCTGAGACGGGCCACCCAGAGATAGAGGAGACAGCTCTTCAGGAGGTGGTGACATCCGTACTATCAGACTCGGCTATGCGATTCAGTTCGCCCGGCGGCCCCCCAAATTCAGAGCCATTCACTTCACCTCCTTGTCGAAGGAGAGCGCCCCCGTGCTACGGGCGGAGATCGCAGTCCTACTGGCGAAGGACGTGATAGAGCCGGTCCCTCCAGCCGATATGAAGACAGCCTTCTACAGCCGTACTTCATTGTACCCAAGAAAGGCGGCGGGTTACGGCCAATCTTGGACCTGCGGTTCTTGAATCGATCCCTTCACAGGCTGCCGTTCAGAATGCTAACGCAGAAACGCATCTTCAGGTGCATTCGTCCCCAAGATTGGTTTGCAGCGATCGACCTGAAGGATGCGTACTTTCATGTCTCGATTCTCCCTCGACACAGACCGTTCCTACGCTTTGCGTTCGAGGGACGGGCATTTCAGTACAGAGTCCTACCCTTCGGGCTGTCCCTGTCACCCCGTGTCTTCACGAAAGTCGCGGAGGCGGCCATTTCTCCCATGAGAGAGCGTGGTGTTCGCATCCTCAACTACCTCGACGACTGGCTGATTCTGGCTCAGTCGCGGGTGCAGTTCTGCGAACACAGGGACATGGTGCTCAGTCACCTCAGCCTGTTGGGACTTCGGGTCAACTGGGAAAAGAGCAAACTCTGCCCCGTGCGGAGGATCTCTTTTCTCGGTATGGAGTTGGACTCGGTCAATCTGACAGCGCGACTCACAGAGGAGCGCATCCAGTCGGTGTTGAACTGCTTGAATTCGTTCAAATGCAGGACAGCGGTACCACTGAAACATTTTCAGAGGCTCCTGGGGCATATGGCATCCGCAGCCGCAGTGACGCCGCTCGGATTGCTTCATATGAGGCCGCTTCAACACTGGCTACACGACCGAGTCCCGAGATGGGCGTGGCAGAGCGGCTCGTTCCGTGTCTCAGTAACACCGAAGTGCCGCCAAACCTTCAGTCCGTGGTCGGACCCTTCGTTTTTATGGGCAGGAGTTCCCCTAGAACAAGTGTCCAGGCATGCTGTTGTCTCCACGAATGCCTCATCCACCGGCTGGGGGGCCACGTACAACGGGCTTGCAGTTTCGGGTCTGTGGACGGGGCCTCAACTGCAATGGCATATCAATTGCCTTGAGTTGTTAACAGTTTGTCTTGCGCTGAGCCGCCTCAAAGGGCCGCTACGAGGCAAGCACGTTCTGGTCCGTACGGACAACAGGGGACCTGCAGGCATTGTCGGTCGACGAATCGTGCCTGGAATTCGGGGCGGGTAACTCTCATGTAATCCTGAGACCCCGGCCCGGATATGTGCCCAAGGTTCCCACCACTCCCTTTCGGGACCAGGTGGTGAACCTGCAAGCGCTGCCTTCAGAGGAGGCAGACCCAGCCCTGGCTTTTCTCTGTCCCGTTCGCACTCTGCGGACTCACGTGGACAGAACGCAAAGCTTCAGGACCTCAGAACAGCTCTTCATCTGTTACGGAAGCCAGCAGAAGGGAAAGGCTGTCTCCAAGCAGAGGATGGCTCACTGGATAGTGGATGCCATCGCCTTGGCGTATGAAACCCAAGGCGTGCCTTGCCCGCTCGGGTTGAGGGCCCACTCCACCAGGAGTGTGGCCTCTTCCTGGGCGCTGGCGCACGGCGCCTCGCTGACAGATATATGTAGAGCTGCGGGCTCGGCGACACCTAACACGTTCGCTAGATTCTATAGCCTCCGTGTAGAGCCGGTTTCTTCCCGTGTGCTCGCTTCAAATAGCCAGTAACACCGAAGGGCCCGTTCTAGTGTCGGCTTGCTGCGCCATTCCCCTCCTCATGGACCGGATACGTGCGCTGATATGCTCCAGTCGAGTTCCCCAGAACGGCGAACCCTGTTGAGTCCTCCGCAACCCACGGCAGTCAGACGTGGCGGAGCGTCCGACGCCAGGTCTAACACTCGTATGCATTGGTGGAACTTGTGTTAGGCTGGGTATCCATATGTTGTGACCCCTACGGCGGTCCCATATGTGTATTCTTCCACGGTACGGCTCCCTACAGCGAGCCCGTGTCTTTCCCTTGGCAGAGCTCGCTCTGCCGTCTCTGTGCGGTGTAGTCTCCCGCCTGCATTGGCCGGGGCCACCCCTGGGACTTCCGTATGTTGTACTGCCCACGGCCAGTCCATACGTCTATATTCCACATGATACCTCCCTACGGGTAGGATGTGGCTTCCGCAGCGGCCCCCCGGGGCACGCTTTCCCAGCGTTATCCAATACTCTGCTGAGTGGGTCTTGCGGAACAGCAGCAGTGACTCTCCCTGCGTGAGTTCCCCGCCCCGAACAGACGGGGGTCTGAGGGGCTTTCGCTGGGCGCTGGAAGTGGTAGTAACTGTGGCATTTTCCATAGGGATCCCAATTCGACGGTGACGTCCGACGTACGTCGAACGTGACCGACTGAAAGGGAAAGTCTCGGTTACGTATGTAACCCTCGTTCCCTGAAGGAGGGAACGGAGACGTACGTCCCGTCGCCACAGTTGCTGTACCATCACTGCACGGCCGAGTCACTAGTTCGGCTCCTCAGTGAAAAACAAATGTGCGCGGCATCCGCTTCCGCTTTATACCCGGGATGCGGGGCGGAGCGCGAGATGCAAATCTCGCATGCCAATGGCCATTGGCCCATTCTCTATACACTTGAAGCTGATAGGGGCTCCCAGAAGTGATCCCAATTCGTCGGTGACGTCCGACGTACGTCTCCGTTCCCTTCTTCAGGGAACGAGGGTTACATACGTAACCGAGACGTTTTCTTTAAGACTGTGGTCCCAGCTCTCTTCAGGTCATTAATTTTATCCCTGATGTCCTTACACAGCTCTCTGGTCTTGGCCATTGTGAAGAGGTTGGAGTCTGTTTGATTGAGTGTGTGGACAGGTGTCTTTTATACAGGTAACGAGTTCAAACAGGTGCAGTTAACACAGGTAATGAGTGGAGAACAGGAGGGCTTCTTTAAGAAAAACTAACAGGTCTGTGAGAGCCGGAATTCTTACTGGTTGGTAGGTGATCAAATACTTATGTCATGCAATAAAATGCAAATTAATTATTTAAAAATCATACAATGTGATTTTCTGGATTTTTTAGATTCCGTCTCTCACAGTTGAAGAGTACCTATGATAAAAATTACAGACCTCTACATGCTTTGTAAGTAGGAAAACCTGCAAAATCAGCAGTGTATCAAATACTTGTTCTCCCCACTGTAAGTGTGTTGCTTCATTCATTCATGTAATCTCATCCTGTCTGCAAATCCGGTCTCTTGTTTACAAACGAATCCGTGGTGAAATGAAGGAACAAACGTGCAATGTCTTACCCACGTGAGCTGGATATTCATTAAAAATAAAGTTCATCCATGCATTCATAATATTGGAATCCGAATGAAGCTTATGCAGCATGTTTATTGCTCGGTTTAGCTCCATGTAGGCCTATGTTATTTATCTATAACATGCCATGCACAAATCGGTGGGCGGGGCTACAGAATCAGGCGTTCGTCTTCTTCGGTTAAGGTGGTGTTTCACCACACTCTGATGTCACAGGGAGGCACATTCCCAGATCAAGCGTTTGCTGAGCCAGCTGTCATTAAAAGCTTTTCTTTGACTAACAAGGAAGTTTTCAGCTCTGAAACTTACAGGATATTCATATATTACCATGACCTTTTATATATCAAAAGCTCAAGGGAAAGTTGATTTCTCAATTCATGACCCCTTTAAATAATAATAATAATAATAATACATATTAAATATACACACTATATAATATACTAAATTATTATATAAAAATAATCAGATAACCATACTGTGTATATCTCATTTGTGTTCATTAAATGATATTTATCAAATATATTATTTATATATTATATCTGCATTGTATTGTAATCAACCTCCTTGCTCCCTGAATATTGCATCAGCATTGATCATTGAAAGATATATCTGTAATAGTCTTTATTGGGAATATTGTGAGTAATACCGAAGGTCTTTTGACAATTTGAGGATTTAAAGGGATAGTTCATCCAAAAAAAAATGTGTCATCACTTACTCACTTACTCAGTTTCTTTCTTCTGTTAAACACAAAAGAAGATATTTTGAAGAATGTTGGTAACCAGACAGTTGATGGTAGCCACTGACTTCCATAGAGGGAAAAAGTCAGTGGCTACCGTCAACTGTCTGGTTACCAACATTCTTTAAAATATCTTCTTTTGTGTTTAACAGAAGAAAGAAACTCATATAGGTTTGAAACAACATGAGGGTTAGTAAATGATGACAAAATTTTCATTTTTGGGTGAACTATTCCTTTAACAATTGTGAAAAGTGAAAAGTAGTGAAACAGCAAAATTTTCTTTCATCCTCAGCTTTTTCAAAACCTCAAGAGACTGATGAAACCTCATGCTATTGAGTTTAAGTCTCCTCTGGAGCTGTCAGCTCAGGGTGAGTGTACTATACACAGACACACACACACACACAACAGAGATGACCACTCACATATTCTGACACACATGCGATAAACAAACTGTGAAACATGCATTCGAAAAAAAAATACAATAATGGAAAATGTATCTGTACATCTGGCTTTGGTGGTCTGTGAAACACTTGCATGGCAGATCACATACAGTATGGAGAGTTCTATGTGCCACATGAACTCTGACCACAACTTTCATCCATGCCACTGCTATTGATTTGACATTTGACAGTAATTATTTCCTAATTAAATCCTCATTATCTTCTCCTACTGTTTCTGTCTCTTCCCTGGACTCAGGAGGCCCACTTGCTCCCCTCCCTCCTCTTCTGTCTCCCTTTGTCCCCTATGGACTCTACACAGCTTGATTTGCACTGTTGAGGATAATTACCACTGTTTTAAATAGAGAACTGTATTTAAAACACCCACAAATGCCTATAAAGGCTTCCTAATGTAGACCTATTTTACACAGCGGATGGTACAGTAGATGTGTGACGTGCTGCCTGTGATTTTATGGTCTGATATTTAAAGGAGAGCTAAAAATGTTGTGCTCTCTCCACTCTTAGGTAAGGAGATGATCGAAATGTACTTCGACTTCCGCCTCTACCGCTTGTGGAAGAGCCGCCAGCACTCCAAACTTCTCGACTACGATGACCTTCTGTGACATTGTGTCATTGGTTTAAGCAGCCCAAGAGGCAGGTAGCTTACTTTAGGGCCCACGCGGCAACGTTCCCTCCTGAGAGAGAGAGAGCCAGGGCGGAAAAGCCCTGAGGTGGAGGAGGAGGATGAGGTTGAGGATGAGGATGGATGACATTGAGAAGACGTTCAAATTCTCTGCCCTCAGATGTAACAAGATGGGAAGCAGCCATTACTGTTACTGTAGGTGCTTTGTGTTCACCCCATCCATTTGAGCTATCAGCCTGAAAGAGAAACATTCAGTAGATATCAGCAGGTCTTATCTTTTAGCCTGTGTGAGGTCTAGAAAATGTTCAATTTCTCTGAGAATTGAAAAAGCTGTGATAAGAAGGAAAAATAAGAACAGATTTGATTTTTTTAGTATTTGAGTAGCTGTTTTTGTGGTGAACTAACAGGGACAGTGAAACAAGGCCATTTACTAAACAGGACTAGAGGTTCTTATGTTATTTACTATCTACAGGTGCAGGATAAACTGTGGAACTACATTAATGTTGTATGTACATATTCACTCTAACTCTAAAATAACTACTGTAATTTATCTTTCAGCATAATATTGCACTGTTTTGGTTGTTAAAGTATGGTGTTTTTTGTTTAGGATTCATGAGAGGGAATATAACTCAGGTTTTATTTGTTTAACTGACCTCCCTCTGTACTGTACCATCTTTAGATAGATAGAGAAAGGAGACGAAAGAGAAACTTTTATAAAAAAAAAAATCCAATAGGAAGTTGTTCAGTCCAAAGGATTGAGTTACCTGAGTAGGGTTAAAATAACACTTGAAATCTGTATCAGGGGCTTTGTGTGCATTTAGACATTTTAGATTTCTATAGACTTACAGATTCATTGTCTTAAATTCCATAAAATTACACACTGTATGTGTAACATTAAGGCATGTGTAGATAGCTTTTGTCTTTTACCTTCAACGTTTTTCAAAAATTTCTAGCATCTTAAGAAAACATTGAATACGATTTTAAAATTGATTACATTTGAATAAATATAGACAATGTTAGACAGTTAGTGAATTTACGCTCGAATCGTGACATATTTGTGTATTTCTCTGTCTCTTTGTTTGTCATAAGCGTCTGTATGTATTTGATGTGATGTCACACTGTTTTGTGGTGTTTTCTTTGTAGGTGAAGGATAACTTATCATTTACAGTTTATGACAAGTCAAAGTGCAATTGTATCTGCAGTATTTTTCTTTTCAATAATAAGTGGTACTGAATGTTACTTTTTTCATAGTATACAGGATAGTACATTTAGCCTTTAAAGTGGTTTTCTGTGGAGAAAAATGTTCTCGAATCTCTGTAGTTGGTACGTGGGTGTGTTTTGGATGCACCAAACAGATAAAACGGTAGATAGTTGTAATCTTTAATCTTCACGAGTGGATGTTCAAGTGCAAAACAGCAGCAGCTGGTGCAATAGACAGTCCAAAGCATTTCATCAAAAGCTGCCAGATAAAAAAAGTGCAATGTGGTTAGTCTTACTGGTGTAATAACGTGAAGATGAGAATGCATTGCAATATCCAATAGAATCGAACAGGGAAAACATCCCTAATATCGCTATATTTAGAGCATAAAGTCGTGGAGAGTATATGTGCAGAATTACACGTATATCCATGTCTGTGTTTGTGAGTGAGTTTTAGCTTTAAAGATGTGGACAGGAGCACTAAGGTGTCATCTGAGGATGCATATCTGTTTTCCTTGTGTTGATCCATCACATCTCTTTTCATTTCTGACCACTCGTGCAGACGGCCCGAAAATCAAATAAAGCACAAAACCTGTGTATCCATAGGGCCATCGGGGGAACGGAGTGTGTTTGGATTAGATCAAATCAAAACAGCCCGACCACTTCTTTACTGAGGATACGTTTAGACGATTGCATGTCTTGATATGGATTTGTATTTTGGTTTCCAACCTCCCTGCACTGTTTCTACCAAAGTCATTGTATGCTATAATACCATAATAGACTGTAAAATAGATAGTTATGCATATATATATATATATATATATATGATCTGTGGGTGCAATAGAACATAGAATTTGATTTCTTGTGTGTTGTCACTGATTAAGCCAATGGCACATGAGAACCATAAGGACTCTGCAAGAGCTCTGAGGATTATGGAGCCATTTGGATTTGCTGAAAGGCCTATGGCAAGTCAGGTGTGAAACATAATATGTGAAGACGTCCCTACTCTTGCAATAAGTGTATGCCATATGGCCTCGTGTTGATTGTATCATGCATCAAAAAGCTCATATAGGTGGGATTTAGGAAATGAAAGGAGAGTTTGGTGGAAAAATGCATTTTAAAACATGCATCCATCGTTGTGCATCTCTAACTATTTTTAGTAGCAATAGACATTGTAACATGAGCTGTATTGTTTCTAGGACAGACTGTGCTGATTCTAGGACACTGTTGTCTGAATATCTTTTGGATGCTGTTTATGTTTCCAACAGTATCCGTTTTATTTTTACCACAGCCAATGGCTTTGCAGCATAATGGAGAGAGGCATATAGGGTGTTATTGAACTTCGGGCAATTATTTTTAAAGGCTTCAGGCAGTTTTTTCTCTGTTGACTGTACAAATTATTCATGATTCCAATATATAAAGCAATTAAACGAAATGATTAGTTGTGATGCTAATAGGCACTGAGATACATTACATGTTTTATGAAAACACAATATTACTATTAGTTCCCTTTGGACTTTGTGGAGCAAACTCTAAAAAGCCTGATATGTTGAGATTTAAAGATAATTTGAAAAATATTGCAGAATGTTCATATGGTTCTGGTGTGGATTTGATGTACTACCCGCTTGGGGAAGAGAAAATTCCTCCAGGAGCCTGATTTTGACCTAATATATGAAGAATATTAGATAACACTTCATTTTACAGTGTCCCTGTTACACATTTTACATGTAAATCATGCATAGTTACATGCAACTAACCCTAAACCAAATCCTAACCCTAATTATATAGTAAGCACGTGTTGTTAATTAAGTACTTAATTGTATAAATTCACTGTAACAAGGGCACCTTAAAATAAAGTGTAACAGAATATTACATCAAGATTTCTTTTTTTTAATGTCTGGACTGTTACACCGCTTTAAATGTATTCTTGTGTCTCTTGTCCTGCTGTTTGATATGGAGTAGTTGATTAGATTAAATTCTGAATGATTGACAACATCATGATTGCACCGTTAGACTCTTTGGCTCGTGGTAGTTTTAAGAGAAATACTGTGTTTTTTTTTCTTTAGTCTTGCAATGACTCTTATTTTCTGCAAAGCCTAGCTGGTGAAACAAATCACTTTAAAGCATTGTCAGTAGCAATGATAATACTTTTAATATAGCCTATATTACAATTTCTAAAAAGTCTTGAAGAGTGCTGACAGTAAACATGTATGGTTTTCTTAGTCTGGCTACATAGCCAAATACATGATATGATATAACAGTGTTTAGTTCAGATAAATGGTCAATATTTCTTAAGCAAATGAGCTCATCTTGTCATTTTTCTACTTTAAATGACCGAGCTTAAGCTCATAGTTTCTATCTCTTTAGGTCAGTGTTCACAGTATTTACAATGATACGTTGTATTCAGGAAGGTAGTTTGCTCTAAAACTGTTTCTTTTTCATTGTACAACCTCTTCACAGCAGTGAACACTGGACACGTTTCCTAATCTGTTTTACAGTAAAATGTGCCCATTTTAAGTGGAATTTTGTCTCGAGTCTTCTTTCATCAATTCAGGTCACCTTTTTTTATATAGCGCTTTCAGTGCAGCTTCACAGGGAAGTAACAGAATCAACAATTCGGCTCAAGTCAGTTCAGTGTTGATTCAGTTCAGTTCGATAACTGTGTTTTCAAACTCATCAATTGTAAAAATGAGTTAAATTTAACTATAAGTAGTGCTACTGAAGGAAATAACGTCATTTATTCAACTCTATTCAGTTCGGTTACACTTTATTTTAAGGTGTCATTGTTAATTGAGTGTAATTATATATTATATTTAAGTACTGAGTAATATTTAGTAACTACATGTAACTATAGGATTAGGGTTTGGTTGAGGGTTAGTTGCATGTAATTATGCATCATTTACTGTTATTACTATGGTAAGTACATGTAACATATGTAACAAGGACACTGTAAAATAAAGTGTTACTTTCAGTTCATTGTTGATTCAATTCAGTTCAGTAACAGTGTCAATGTTGCGAAATTCGACAATTATGAAACAAATTCGATTCATCTATAAAGCAGCTCTGCAAAAGACAGTGTCATCATCCAGCTCAGTTCAGTTCAAGTTATGTTCACATCTGATAGTGTCAAATCAATAATATTACTGAATATTAAGTGTCTTTTAAACCCCAGCTAAGCAAGCCGTAGGCGACAGTGGCAAGGAACCCAAACTCCATCAGGTGACTGAAATGGAGAAAAAAAACCCACCTTTCATCACTTTAAACATGATTTTTTATCTTTCTAAATAAAAACAAGTGACCAGCCATATCAAGGAGAAAACCAGAGAGAAATAAAAATCGGTGACATTTGCTTAGATTTGCCATTGTTTTCTCAGTCTATCAATGATGATCTCCAAACGCTGTTTATACACCATACCATGCACACATCCTACGACCCTATAGCGGTTTGGAAAATGGATGGATAGGCCCGTACGCACATGCTTGCACAATCACACACAACACTCCGAGTGGTATAGCAGCCTGGGCTGGCAGTGAGTAATCCAGGGGGATTGTAGTTCTTTTCTGATGAGCAAAAAGCTCTGATATAAGAGTGTGGATAATAGAAAAACAACTGAGGTGAGATTCCCTGTGGTACAGAACAGAAAGCCTGACACAAAGCCGCCGGGAAAGGTTGCCCTGCGCTTAGATACAGGACAAACCGCTGTACAGCATGAACTAATCTAGGACAACCTCCCTCTCTCTCTTTCTTTCTTTTTCTTTGTCACTCCTTTTCTTTTTCAGTTTCTTGTTTCCAATAGTGACCCGAAGCAGCGGAGGCCACTTTGCTCAATCTCTTGACATACTCACAGATTGCACTGTTTAATTGGTGCTGCAGCGCTGGAGTTGAGAAACCGATGGTCTCGAGAGACTTTTGGTTCATTAAAAATAATTAGTCAGACAAGCTCATCAGCAACACAAAATCATTATGTGATTCAATTGGAAAATATCAACAGAAATGTAATTAAAAACATTATTACAACATGTATAATGCAATAGCCTTACGAAAAGAAAGGGAGAGTTTTTTGCTGGTCAAGCATATTGAGTCTGTGTGAGAGTGTGGAGAAAGAAGAGAGAGGGGAGTAATCTATCTCTGACCAGCACAAACACCGTACAGGCTGCCAGAGAGAAACAAAATGTGTTCTCTGGGACTTACTGGCATTGGCCCCACATGTACCAAGGACATAATACCATTTAGTGTCTGTTTTATCATTACACAAAAACAGTGTAAAGCCTAAATACCTACCAGGAATCTGTAATGCATCACATCTGCTAAAACATATTCAGCCACCCACTGCTTTCATGCCGTTATTGATTGTGATGGAAAAGAAGTCTGAAAAGTGTATAGAATTGAAAAATGTCTGATGCTGCATGGCAGTGCATTAAGCGCTTATATTATCTTTAAGCGCCTTGAATATTCTGTAATGTCAAGTAAAGCAAGTAAAATCCAGGTGAAGTCAATAATAAAAAAGTCAGTAATAATCAACCCTCATTTTCTGATCTACTCAGAGTCACTTTGAAATGAACCTATTATTTCTCATTTAAATTATTATAAATTCCTCTGGCCTAATCAAAATGCAGTAGGCAGTTATTATTTGTGTTTTACTACAAAGTATTGGCAAGCACTTTACAGAAAATCTGATGTATTTATTAGAGAAACATTGTTTCTGTTGGGGTAAATTTGAAATAGGAAAAACCCATTCTAGAAGAACGCAATAAAATAGCAGAAGTTTAGTGTAGCTCTATTGTGTTCACCATTCAGATTTTTAAAAAAACGTGTATGATTAATTAAATTTAGTATAAATGGGGTATACATATAATAATGTAACATTTCTATGGATGGTTGAAGCATGTTATCAAGTTGAAATTCAAATTAAAACAATACTCACACAATAATAATAATAATAATAATAATAACTTATTTAATGTTTAATAGAATTATTAATTAAATACATAAATAATAATAAAGTCTAGATTATAGGAATAAAATAAAAAAAAATAGGAAAAGATAGATTAGGAAATGTCATAAAGTGCCATCCTCATACTTGATCCAACCTGATGCAATGTTATGTTTTCCAAGCTATTTCCAAATCTAATTGGCCTCGGGGTCTCTGAGACCCCAAACAGAATTTGAGAGATCTCTGTAATGGTCAGGATAAACGTTTAAAAATACTGTACTGTGCAAACTGTTAGGTCAAAGATAATACTTAAAGAAAATGAGTCAGCAACAAGAGTGAACTTCAGATGAATGAAACACTGATATATTTTTCTTGCTATCAACTATCATCTATCCATTTGAAGCTCTGGTTTTGGCAGGTTCAGTCCTGAGGCTTAGATTAACCTTTCCTTGTCTGAATGCTTGCACACTATCATAAGTTAACTGAAAGTCTGTTGGCATTAGCCTGCCTGCATGCAGCTTCTGAAGGTTAACTGGATTAAACTCAGATATAAACCATAAAAATCATCCAGGCTTAGATAGCTGCATATGCATGCAGAGGAGTGGAGTGTAGACAAGGAGGGCAGCTGTGAGTTCTGCTGGGTTATAGCAATGACATGCTGCACTGCAATAGACTGTGACCTATTGCGCCAACGACTGCCATAAGAAAGTGACCGAATCCAAACTGAGGAAAAGCTGCATGACTTTTCCTACCTCATACAGCAATTACTTCTTGACACTCGCTCACAGAAGAGAAAGCGGCAACATTGCATCATCTATTTCTAGTTGGGTTATTAGGCGTGACTGGCTTGAGCATCTTGGTGTCTGAAGTGATTAAGGGGATGTGTGCTGATGGGAGAAGGGAGCTATCGGGTGCATTGCCCCACTGCATCCATCATGATTATGTGAAGCTAGGGAATGCTCCACCCCGCTCTGCTTCACTAAGTGATAATAATAATGCCATGATGCCACAGGTGATTGTGGAGGCTGGTGTGTAGATAGAAAAGCACCACTGAGATTTTCCATGTATTGCTGTTATAACATTTTCACATTTTGTTTCAAATTGTATGGCCATGTGAACCATGGTGATGTCTTGTGCATATTGATAATGAACAAAACTGATGATTCTGTATTATGAATATTTCAAGAATAGTTTTCGAAAACAATCTTGGTTTCTTGCTGCGGCAGCTCTCTTATTGTACTTTTATAGAGACAAACTGGTGTAAAAACAACAGAATCAGCAAGTAACATTTTGAATTAAACGTGACATTTTAAAGTAAAAAGACTATTAATTAACAATTACCCTCGCACACCTGCAGGTAATGGATAGGTGTGTAGAAGAAAGAACCAAAAAAGTAATAAAAAACAAAAGAAAGTCCCGCACACTATTGTAGCAAAGTTCGGTATAGGAAAGGAAGGAAGAAGACAGGGTCAGCTTGACTGAGACTCGTGGTATTTATTATAAAAAATAAACAACTCAAACCAAACATAAACAACGGCTCAGTAAGTATGTATTTCTTTCAACAAGTGCTCCCCAGAGCTTCCTCAGTCCCTCTGTGCCACGAGTCTGCAGTCAGTCTCTCTCCCCCGCATGTCCTCTTCCAGGTGGCTTTTATCCGGTCTCTCCATGCCCATTACTGGAACAAGACACAGGTGTTCATCATTTGCACTTAACCCAACTATGCCACGCTCGTTTCCCAACTCTCTCTCCCGTCACAGACCTCGCTAAACCACACCCCCCCCCGGCACAACTATCTACTTACAAAGGTATCAAAATAGCTTTATTAGCAACGTTTCAGTCCCATGACCTTCATCAGGCATATACGTAAAAAGACTGAAATAGTATCATTTTCTTGTAAAACATACTCCAATAAAGTTGGTGTCTTAAATCATTAGTCATTAAATCAAGTATTCAACCGATTAGTTAAGAAACTCTTATTCATTCAGTAACAAAACAAGAGTCTAAACAAGACAGTCTCATTTCTAAGGCTGCACCCTAATTAGGTTGCATTTGTCGGCCGCATAAGTCATCAAGGCTGCAGAAAAGCAACACTGATTCATTCAGGAATTAAACAAGTGACTTTCTTTATAAGTGATTCATTGAATCATTCACCCAACTGATTCATTCAGGAATGCCACTACTGTGTGTTGCTTGAAGATGCAGAGTTAATTCAGTTTCATCTTTGGCTCAGCCCATATATGGAAAACCAGAAGCTGAGAGTGGGTTGGAGCTATTTTCATGATTTTGAAGGGTGCGAAAAGAAAAGCCAAGTGTCCTAAATTGAATAGGAAGAAAATAAATGAATTGACCAAAAAGAACCATAAAAGAAGCAAGACGACTGTGAACATATGCATGCTGTCTCCTCTCAACTGGTATACTTTAATCCTCTAGGGCTACAACAGTCAAATGTCATTCAGCTTCACTTACAAGAATCATTGCTTTTGAAGACTAGTACTCATATATTAACAGTTTATAGCTGAGTTAATTGAGTTGTAAACTCTAGTTTACTGAGATTCAATCCCACGTTTATTTTTCTTATTCAGTTGACACCAGTCACCATGGTATGCCAAAGTTGAAAAAAAAAAAAGAGTGCACCTTGTTTTCATTCACATCAGATTAAATATGCCAGTCTATGGATTATATAATTATTATTATACAAATTGATTACCAAAAAAAAAAAAATAAGTCAACTCGTACCTCAGTTCCAACTTGTACCAACACACAGTACTTGCAATAGCATTATATGAAATTCATGATGCAAGTTGGGAGGAGCTTGTCACCTTCTCAGGGGTATATAAGCAGCATCTTCTCCACCTTAGGCCTACATTCATTGCACTATTGGGAGGGGGATTTAAAAGCTTGTTCTCAATTTAAGAACAAACTTTACCCTTGGACAGCACGCCAAACCTGTTTTTATATACATTTTTGACCAATAGTTACATGATCATGCAAA
This sequence comes from Coreius guichenoti, assembly GCA_039654105.1. Lineage (NCBI taxonomy): Eukaryota > Metazoa > Chordata > Actinopteri > Cypriniformes > Gobionidae > Coreius > Coreius guichenoti. The sequence continues at coordinate 19,818,846 of CM077169.1, forward strand.
CTTTGGGAAATGAGGCAATCATTGCAGTCTTAAAGTCTGCATGAAAAGGAATTCTTTTCTTCCCTATTATGACATATAGCCGAGTAAAACAGCTTCTCAAACAAAAACATATGTAGGGTGGGACTAGACTATGTGCCCGGTACACATTGTACGATTTTGGGCTGTCCCAAACGAAAGATTACCAATTGTGGTGATTACAGTGAGAGAGGTTCAAAGTTGTCACGGTCTTGATGACCAAAAATAGTCTGCGATAAATTTCTGAGTGTCAGAAATTTAGCATGATCATCTCACAGTGTGTTTGCTGCTACAATCTACGTCTACTGGCTAGCTAATAAAAAGCAACATAAAAATGGCGTATTGATCAAAGCGACATGGCGCTAAAACTTAACTTCCCTAGCCATGACCGTTACCATATTCTCCTCTTTTGCTTTTTTCAACGCACATAAAAACCACAATTGCCAAACGGTAATTCATCTTGCTCTTTGTTTACCACTAGTGCATACTGACGACGTTTTATTCTTCTATACTAACTTGCATCGTAGACGTCGTACAGTCTACATACATGTCATACCAAAGTTTATTAGATCCATGTTGTACAGTGTGATTTGTAATGATCTTATAGGACTGCCGAAATCACACAGTCTGTAGCAGGCATAATGTGAGCGACAGGAAAAAAACATTTCAGAGAAGAGAAGAGAAGAGAAGAGAAGAGAAGAGAAGAGAAGAGAAGAGAAGAGAAGAGAAGAGAAGAGAAGAGAAGAGAAGAGAAGAGAAGAGAAGAGAAGAGAAGAGAAGAGAAGAGAAGAGATGTCGCTGCAAGTGGGAGGGGAAGTTATTTTGATTAAAGATTATGAGGTCACATGAATTTTAAAAAAAATAATGCTGTGCACAGATAAATCATTTATAATAAATACTTCAATATTTCATAAAAATTACAAGAATTGTCCATTTTGATTTCATGCTGTTGTAAACTATTTGGCTATTAGCAGCACCAAACGAAATTGCAAAAATAGTGACGTTTCCAGATAGTTTCCCCACAGGCTGCCCCAAACTCACACCATATTTTTTTGAGTGGCAATCACGCGCAGGCTGTTGTCAGATTCTTTTATGCTGTTTACTGACTCAAAAGCTTCAGGCTGTTACTGACTGAGACAGAGTGTTATTTCTCAGAATATCTGTGTCAGTGATATTTGTCAGGTTGTAAAGACATTTTATGCATGGTACTTCAAAATAATCACAGCTTTTACTTCAGTGTTTTATCCCGAACACCATTTCAGACAATGGTTTTGTTGTTTTTATTGTTTTACTAGTATGGATTACACAGCAAGTGGTTCAGTTGTAGTTGTCGATGTTAATCAGAAAAAGACTTCTGACTGACTCGCCCCCCCACCCCAAGGTTTGCTCGTTTATCCATGATGCACTTCTTTTTCGGCACCAGCTGATGCTATCATGCTACTGATTGGCCTAATTTACTTAATCAGACTGCAGTAATAGCTCATAATTTCAAGAGGCTGTCTTCTCATTTATCTGTGAACACCGTCTCAACATACTCAACAAAGTGTCCTCGGCACGTCGTGTTCCTCCATTTCAAATGTAGGTCTACCAAACTCCACAGCAGGACTTTTTGTTAGTAAAGGGCACTTTTTAAAACTGTTGTGCATTACATAAAAATCAGCATTATTATTTAACATGCTCGCTAACCACTGTGTTTTAAAGGCCTGCTGCTCACTAGAGGTGAAAACACATGTTGACGATGACTATAGGAGTGAGTCATTAATAGATGAGAACTGCTGAATAGAAGCACACCTGTGGCATCGTCACGGTGCGTTACATAAGTGATATTTGAACTAAATAACACTGGCTGTACTATGTTGTGTTCCCGCAGCGCATGTACTTGTTTTAAACCCAGTCATTCAGCATGTCGAGTAACATGTTTTTTGATGTGGCCCTGTGCTAATACACGTGTATCTACCTGACAGAGAGCACTGTAACGCTAGGCTTGACCAGCAGAGACGCCATGTCCTGACCGACGTTATGTAGCACAGCATTCAGGTTTATTCTCATCTCTTCGTGCTCCTGCTCTTGTCTCAGCGTGAGTGCTGTATCTCTCCACATCAGGCCGTGAGCGAGTGTGAGCGACCCTGACAGAGCCTTAGCAACTGCTGAGAGTGTTTATTTGCATCTTTATTGCTGAGAGTGGCTGTTATGCGAATAGCTGACTGTCCAAAGATGAAAGTTTACTGAAACTCTCATCATTTGAAAGAGTGTGAGGCAGTTTTTGGTAGAAGGCTGAATATCATGTTCCAATAAAGCTTTACTATTAAAACTTTGGTTATTCAGAAAGAATGTCATGTCATTCATATAAATGATAAATTATACAAACATTTAGCCACTTACAGTATTGTTTGGCCTTATTGACTTTCTTACGCTATAATACAACAATTAAAGATTAAAACGGAATATATATGACACTAATGTATAAGCACTTATTTTTTTTTTATTCAGTTTTAATGTGTGTATTTATAAGTAAGAATATGTTTTCTAGAGGGGTTTGGGTTCAAACTGTTTTTCTGTAATAAATTAATACTTTGATTTAGCAATGATGCATTAAATACATCAAAAGATACAGCTAATGTTACAAAAGATAGTGTTACAGCATTTATCAAATTATTCTAGATTTTTTTTAAATCACAAAAATACAAACCAAAAAGCAGCACATCTGTTTTCAACATTGATAATAATAATTATGTTTTGTGAGTACCAAATCAGCATTTTATAATGATTTCTGAAGGATCATGTGACACTGAAGACTGGAAGTTGAGGGCTGCATACAAAATCACATACTTCCCTACTATATAGTAGGTGAAAAACAGTATGCGACAAAAGAAGTATGTCCAAATTCACAGTAGGCTACTCATAAAAGAGTAAGCAAAAAGTATCTGGATGACCTACTTCTTCCAGTGAGATTCTGAAGTGTGCATACGATGGACACTTTACTATCCCATGAGGCCAAAGGAGAGGATTTATGAATAGCAATGAAGCGGCGTAACTGACGCTGGTCACGTGATAATGACAACGTGTTGAACGCAGTACGTCCGGATTACATTCATACTACACACATTCATACTATATAGAACATACTTTTTTTAGCAATAGTGAAGTAATTACTTATTCAAAATAAGTACCTACTCAAGAGAGTATGCGATTTCGGACACAGCCCTGGTTTGCCATCACAGTGTCATGAACTTCAGTCACCAGTCACCTTAGCACACTACATTTCCCATCATCCCTCACATTCCTCATCTGCCCTCAGTCAACCATTGTCCACACCTGATTCCCATCTTCACTGCAATCACCACCACATATAAGCACACACCTCAATTCAGTCAGCATCTGGCCTTAAACTAGTAAACAGACCCATCCAGTGATCTGTTCCTGTTCTCCAATGAAGTATATCCTTGTGTTTTCTCCTTGTGTTTCCAAGTCTGTCCTTGTTAATATCCACCTGCAATACTTACCTCTGCCCGTCTATTGATGTGTGTGCTCCGTCAGCCAGCTCTTCCAACTTCTCCTAGATCACTTGTGAGATAAAAGGACTGTTATTGTTACCATTGCACCTCCAATTATTATCCACCTTGAGTAACTCACCTGTTCACTCCGTGCTCTTGTGTGTCTACGATAAAGTTGTTGTCTGTCCGGTGTGTATTTCCTGACACACAGGAAAAATAAATTACGTTTTAAAACATTATAAAACTTATTTTAAATTGTAATATTTCACAATATTGTTTGAATGTTTTTGATCAAATAAATGCAGCCTTTGAGCATAAGAGGATTCTTTGAAAACATTAAAAGATCTTACCAACCCCAAAGAATTCAATGTTTTTTCAATTATGTTGCTATACAATTCAAAATCACTCCTAAGAGATTCAGGTAGTACAGACAAGCCACGTTTTGGCATATACATTGCCTTTTGTGTCTGAAAGTGTTGCCGTCTTGGTCATAGTTGTGATTTCTAGTGGCAGGCTTTCCTCTGAATGTCAGGATGAGAAAGGCCTGGAGTTCTGGACCCAGACATGCCCTGTCAAAAAGGGTGAAAGTCTGTGCCTGTCTTTGCGAATACAAGTCCAATATTCACCCAGCTGATGTGCCCTTTCTCAAAAGGTAGGCCTATTCGCTCATTCTCTCTCATACTCCTTCCCTCTCTAGTTTTTAATTTCTTATCAACAGGTTTTTCCATAATTTGTGCATTGGACCTCTGTGGTTTTGATAAAACTCTTAGACAATTAGAAGAGGATCCATTTTAGTCCATCAAAGCTGTTTGGCACCAATGAATGCTTCAGTGCATCAGATTTTCTTCTCATAGTATCATAGATGAAAAGTAAACTGACATCAGCCTCAAAGTGCTTTAGACTTGTATTTACATTTAAGGGGTTGTGGTGTAGTATGACCTAATTTGTGGTTTTGATGGTTCTCAGCTAGCTCAAGGGACCTAATATGAATCCTCATGGGCAAAGGCATCAGGCGAGAGAAGACAGTGCATGCTCACAGATTTAATTTCTTGCCACAAGTGACTGCAACGAGCTGGACTGTCAAACTTGCCACTTTAATTAGCAGACAGGAACAAAAAATGTTAAAAAGATGTTTGGTGGTGTTACAAAATATATATATGGGCACTAATAAAACATGACAGTGACTGGTTAAAGTTAAGGGTAATGGTATTCTCGGACAAAACTCTTCTGGTTTTCTGCTGAAAGGTCAGAGCACAGTATCGTAAAGACATTATTAAAAAGATGGCTGCACTTTACTGGCTGACTGAGCTTCATGAGTCATTCGGGTGGTAACACGTTGTTTCGTTCCTTGGAGAACTGTGAGGTTTTGGTGGCAGCTGGTATTTTATTTCAGATATTTCATTTGTGTAATGGAACTCTGGGCAATCCCTCATCGATTTCAGAGTTACTTTCTGACGACGTTGTTCACTGAATCTGTTTATTGGAGCATGTGCATTCTTCATGGTTATGTGTCTGCTGATATATTCCATCTTGACCTTTCTCATTCTGTCTTTCTGTCTGTCTCGATCTTGCTCAGTATTTTTTTATCCCTCTATTCAAAGTATGAACCTGTGTCTCAGAGTAAAAAATTTTGTGACGTGACTTTATATTACAGTTGCAAGTTTACATTGCGAGAGTTAAAATTTTGTGGCATAAAATCACAGTTACCCTTTTATTTTATTTATTTTGAGGCAGAAACTGCATAAAATTCCCCGTCTTTGTTTTCTCTTGGCCTCTGTTTCTGTGTTTTTGCTTATGTTTTATGCTTACAGTAAGTTTCCTGGATGATGAAAGGCTCTGATATCTGTTCTGCTCCACAGCTCATTTATCCACACACACACACACACTTCAGCAGATATGGCCACTATTTCCACCTCCCTCTCTCTATACACCTCATTACTCTTCAGTCTGTGTGCACGTGAGCCGAGCCTATAGCTCACGTTACCTCAATCTTGTCTTTAATTTATCCTCTTTGCATTGTTCTCATCTTCTCACATTCACTCCCTCAGCCATCTTTGCCTTCATCACCCTTCTTTTATAATTATAATCTTCTGCCCTGAGATTGAGTTTCTTCATCATTGCTTTTGTCATTTACATCACTCCCTTTTATTTTCATTATCCATCCTCCCACCTTGCTTACTTTCTACTCACCTCGAAGCATCAAAATCACTCACAGGCACATAGTATAAAGATACAGTCCTCAGTATAGAGCAACACTGCCATATTAGAAGTACAGTCATGGGGCTGTGGCTGTTATTCTTTATTTAATTAGTTCCTGTGTTCCATTAAAAAACATAATATAAATATAATAACGATATATAGGTTACACTTTATTTTAAGGTGCCTTTGTTACAGTGCAATTATTCAAATATGTTTTGAGTAATACTATATAATTATGTTTAGGATTAGGATTTGGTTTAGGATTAGTGGCTTTTTAATTATGCATGATTTACTGTTACTACTATAGTAAGTACATGTAAGATGTGTAATAGAGACACTGTAAAATATAGTGTTACCATTATATATTATGGGAAGGTGTAAAACTGTATAAAACCGCTGCAACCAAATCATCAAAAACACTTTGCACTTTTCATTCACCCTATGGTGAACATTAAGAATTTGATGTAGCCTATACAACAGATCATTAGACATAACACATAATTAATATTATGCATAATTATCCATAAAACAGAACATTAAACATTAAAAATGTTAATCAAAAATGGCACCATCACTTCCTTTTTATAGCCATCAGAGTTGACCTACTTAGTGATTCATTTATATTGTCTTACCCAATACAGACTGATGAATCAAAGAGACACAATAAAAAGAGACAATTCTTCAGGATGGGTATTCGTTTTCTCCACCTCTTATCGCTCTTATTCTTTATTTCTCCCTCTTTTAAAATTAACATTAATCAATGCATTAATCAACTAACAATGAACAATATTTTTTACTGCATTTATTAATGTTTTTAACATTTCCGGTTGTGTAAATTTAAATTAACATGATTTAACAATAATCAATAGTATATTTATAAAATAACATTAACCTAGATAAATAAATATTAAAACAAAAATGCTTTATTTTTTGTTTCAGAGCTGATTTGTCAGTTGCGTTTTTGCTCCGTGTTCACAAGAAGTTTCAGTCCTTTCAATTTAAAAGTCTTCGTTTTATAAAAAAAGTATTGTTTTATGAAAGCAATACGGTACTCGAGGCTAGTGCTGTATCATGAATAAGTCGCGGCTAGTGACTTATTCACAATACAGCACAGTCTCTTGTGCCTTATTGCTAATGCTTACCATACATTACTGTTCAGATGTTTGGGGTCAGTATTCATTCATTCATTCACTGAATCACTCACTCACTGAATCATTCACTTACTGAAATTTCTATTCATCAAAGAATCCTGAAAATCACTGCTTTTAATTTTAGAATGGTTTCTGAAGGATCATGTAACACTGAAGACTGGTTGTAATAGCTGCTGAAAATTCAGCTTTGCTGTCATATGAATAAATTACGTTTTATCAAAAACATTTTACATTGTTTTTTGGTCAAATAAATGCAGCCTTGATTAGCATGAGAGACTTCTTTCAAAAACATTGGGTTACACTTTATTTCGATAGTCCACTTTAGACATTATACTTTAAGTAATTTTGCAACTACATGTCAACTAACTCATTAGAGGTAGACTGTTAGGTTAGGGTTCAGGTTTGGGTTATATAATAAGTTGCCTTGCAAAGTTACTTATATAGTCAGTAGACTGTCTGTCGGGGGACCATCAAAATAAACTGATAGCAGATATTAAACAGACTATTAATACTCTAATGACTGGTAGTTGACATATAGTTGCAAAGTTACTCATAAATGTAAAGTGGACTATCGAAATAAAGTGTTACCAGTTTTTATAACTAATATTTTGGTGTGCATAAGCATGGCTGCAACAATAGTAGTCGTATCAGCACCCCCTCAAGCGCTCTTCTGTGTGAGGCTTAAGACAGATTACTGTCCCACTCTTCTCAGCACACTCTCTCTGGAGGCCACTGGTTATTTTAGCTCCAGCTTTGGCCTGCTGCATCCTCACCCTGTGAACAAGAGCATTCAGTCTAAGAGTCATGATTCTGTGCCGATCTATTTCTGCGTCCTTCCACCGACCCTCCTTCATCTTGACCTGACAGGTTTTCCTTGCATAAGTGCTCTGTTCCTGCACCGTCCAGCATCTCTGTCCATTTACCTTATCATTGACACAGAGTCCTGCTCTCTTTCTCCTTACACTGTTAGATTAGTATTGATCACAGGGCTACAAATAACTGCTTGTTCACTGCTTTTCCGGGTCAAGGTTGCATTGCTTGAGTATAGTGTTTATGCATGTTGGGAAGTCATTAAAATGGTGTATTATGTGTATATGAATTAGGCTATTTCTTTTAAAGATCTGACAATAGTTTCTCCTTAAATCATTCTGAAGTACTAAGCCACTTTGTTCAAGTTTTATTTCAAACTCGTTTGAGTCCAGTTACCTGTAGTCAAGAGATAACAAATGACCCTGTCGTTGAGACCAGAATATAATGCTGTGGCTTGCCAGCTCCGATCTATCTCCCAACACCTGCTATTGGCAAATCTGTAAATCCTCTGTCATTTTAGCACTTCAATTACAGAAAACAACAGTAATGCACAGCCCCATTTACACCCACACAAAGTGCCTATCCCTTCCCGGAAAACAAATTACTGTTCGCTGAGGTCCAGCGATACAACGAGACCTCCACTTTATTTGGTCAGCAAATTAGAGATCAGTTTTAAGTGAACAAATTAATCTTTTCCCAGGGGCTTGAGAATACAAATTGTGCAATTTAAGTATGATGCTTTCTGAACAGAATACCATTGAAAAGCTAAATGTATTCCTAATGGAAATGAAAACTGGGTTATACTGATGCTAGTCTCGCTCACCAGGCTGTTGACTACAGAATTAGGTCTGATCCATTTAAAGCTTATTCTGGCCGATGATGCCGACTTAGAAAGCAAGAGACTGATTAACATGTAAAGCAACCACTCACAGTTTGTTTTACGTATTCTGTCAACCCTTTTAAATTCGACTTGGTTTCCAAGAATTGGAAAAAAATATTGTTTTGCATAAAGACGCAGCCAGTCAGATTAGAGCTTGTCAGATTCTCCTTTTTTTGTGAAATATGCATTTTAATATGCAGTGAGTGAACACATGCTGATCATTATGAATTTTACCACTTTTTATATATAGCCCTTGTAAACATGTCTCATAGTGATAAAAATGGCTCCATATGTCCTTTTTTTATTTCACTTTCCTATTATCCTAATGGATTATACTTACTGGAATTTTATGAGAGAGTTTATATCTGAACTTTGAAGTCATATTTTGCAAAAATGCACTGAAAATGTGACTTCCAGTTCTTTTGACCCATACTGTATATGTGGCTAGTATATCAGTGGTTTGTGTGTGTGCGTGTGCATCTGTGACCTGTCCTTTAGTCACTCCCCTGTTCTACATTTCACACTCCATTAGCCATATAAATTCATTTTATTCTGCTGGGAAGGTGTTAGCTGCACCTTCTGAAGCAGTTATACTATGGCACATGAAACCAAGCACAATAAACCCTTTGACGGTAGGATATTAAAGTGTAGGCTATATTACTCATATCCACTATTCTCTGTGCTGCCTTAAAATAATATTTATTCCATATGCTTGCATGTCAGTGTGTGTTATGTTCTGTTACATTACGCTCCTTATGGCAGGAGCTCTGACATTTGAATGGTTTCAATCGATCAGCATTCTCATAACAGGCTGTGGGAAGCGCATGAACCCCACAGAGGATCCAATGTTCTGTAGACGTGTTTGTTCGGGTGGGGGGTTGTATGAAGGTCAGAGGCAGCAGGGCCAAACAAACGTCAGGCTGCTATTGCTCCAGGTGGACACACAACATTAAACCCATAGATGATGAGCAGCCAGACTTGACGGTGCTGAAGCGAAGATGTCTCATAAAATGCTTGATTATTGCCTTCTGTTCCTCAAGGTCTTACAACATTTCTGGGAAAGTATGCCCCATATGAAAGATTTGTACTTGCATGTTGTCTGAGTGGTGAAATTCATTAAACCTTCTACTGCATATGCAATGTATAATGGTAATTCTGCTACTGAATATTAATATTAAAAATATCAGCTATCAATAACAGAACAAATTAATAAATGGAAAGTGTCTTAAGGATAATTCAAAATGATTAAAGTGCTTATTACTGTTATTACTAATAATAGTAGTTTGATAAGTGCAATATCTGGAATGTTAACACAGTTCGTTACGTTTGTGTAAGAAAGATATCCATATTTAAAACTTTAGAAACTGTAATCTCTAACTTCCGCTAACTGTCGTACGCGCGTTCACGAGAGAATGCCGTTCCAGCGTATGACGTAGGACGCAGGTGTAGCGTAAGTTCCGGTGACGTACGCGGAAGCGCAGAGGATAGAGCAAAACAAAACTTGGTAGCGTATTCTCGCCGGAGCGTCCTACGTCATACGCTGGAACGCCAGTCTCTCGCCAGCGGAAGTTAGAGATATTACAGTTTGTAAAGTTTTAAATATGGATTTGGCATCGCTTCGCTTCAGAAGGCCTTTCTTAACTCCCGGAGCCGTGTGGATTACTTTTATGATGGATAGATGCACTTTTATTGACTTTAAAACAGAAATGAATGGCAGCCATTCACTGCCATTAAAGCTTGGAAGAGCCAGGACATTTTAATATCTGATTGTATTCGTCTAAAAGAAGAATGTCATATGGATGACTTGCGATGACTTGAGGGTGAGTAAATCATGGGCTAAATTTCATTTTTGGGTGAACTATCCCTTTAACATATTTTATAATGTAGGCCTAATTTATTTGTGTCATAACAACATAGCAATAAAGCTGATCTTTTCAGCAGCCATTACTCCAGTCTTCAGTGTCACATGATCCTTCAGGAGAAACATTATTATCAATGTTGGAAACGTAGTGCTAAATATTTTTGTAGAAACCCACACACTTGCAGTGACTCAAAAACGCTTTTTTGTGTCTGCTTTAAAAGTGGTCGGTAGGCGGCTAAGTGTGAATCAGACAAGACTGCCATCTAACGGACAGATTGTGTCACTACCGTTCTTGGCAAAATGGTGGCAGAGCCTATTTGTAAATTAGTTTAGTTTTGAACGATTTTTTTAGACCTGCATTATTGATGTCTCTCTTTTGATAAGATGAACAAAGATGTAAACAATATGTCTTTGGAGAGACTTAATTTAGATTGATTTAAGCTCTGTTCCCAAACCTGAGGATCTGTCTCACCGGCGGCTGCCTATAGGTCACTGCTCACTAAAACTGTCATGGTACCTCATTAATGTCTGATATGAAATGATCTACATAAGCATAAATTATGGGATTGTGGTGTGGTCTGTACAGAAGGAACAGCATGTATCTCTGTATCTGATGTTGTCTTTGTTCAGGATAATTCTGTGTGTAATAGTCACATAGATTCAGCCAAAAGAAACTGACACAAATGATCATGGGCTTGGCAGAAAAACAGGCAGACTGGCACAGTTACATAAACACAGGACGGACATCCAGAAAACAGAAATTAACTTCCTAATATCCCAAATCTGATCTTATATTGTTAATATTAACATTCTAATCACCCTACGATAGTACAATACATTTAAAAAGATTAAATGGTGTAAATAGCTTGTCAATTTCTTTTCTAGTCATAAATCACTGCTATAAAGCTTGATAAAACATGGCCCACCACCAGAAACCTGAAGAACTCATTCATGTCTGTTTAGTGTTTTGGTACAGCTGGAAACACTGTCCATTCTATAAACACCAAAAGCACCAGTTTAAATTGTTCCATTTTGTTTTCAGGTCAAGTGAGGACAAACTGAAGAGCATTGATATGTCTGCGAGAAAAGAGGCAATGATGTGACATTCAAACAGAAAGTCTGTGCCACTTTATTTCTAAAGAAACTTAAGGATCACGACTGCTGAGAGCTCTGGAAATTACTCAAGACATTTCCATTATAATGTCTGTTCAAACTCTCAGGTTTGTTTAATCTAATGTAGATAACGTCTATGGCGGTTTTAAGCATGTCACCTGTCACCGAGTTAATTCAATAGCCCAGCATCACATAAAAGAGATTAATCCCTCAATATGCTGATTATCATTCATGATTATTCAAATAATTTGCATTGAGTTGTTTGATAGCAGGCGCCACAAAGAAGCCCGATTAGCATTGGGTATCTTAAGTCCACACAGTAGACAAAGTTGCCAGGTAACCAGACATGAAAGCAAAGTGCATTTTGTCCGATAATAATATTTACACAAATGTTTCTTATAATATGTCAACTTCAATCAGGCAGAGAAATGGACAGTCCAACTTTGTTTATAAAGTCCTTTAAAAGGGATAATTCACCCAAAATGAAAATTCTGTCATCACTTAGGCCTACTCACCCTTATGTTGTTCCAAACCGACAGTTGAAGGTAGCCATTGACTTCCATTGTACATATTTGTTTTTCCTACTATGGTAGTGCCTAGTTACCATCATTCTCTAAAATAAGAACATATGGGTGAATAAATTATATCATTTTCATTATTGGGTGAACTAGCCCTTTAAGGAATCTTTTCATTAGCTTTTATATGCATTTTTTTTATTTGCATTTGCTATGCAAAGAACTTGACTATATTTATCATGACAAAACCAGTGGATTTTCAATGGCTTTATTTGAAAAATACACCATTCACATATGCTGTCTTTCCTCTTTATACATGTATTACAAAAACAATACAAACTACAGAAAGATTCAGACTATACAGACATCAGAGATATGAGGTTAGCATGACATGGTTCTCGACAAGATTCTCAAGAACTCAAGCTTCCTTTATGAGGCACAGAATGGAGATCTTGTTAAAGTTAACTTGAACAGTGTTCAAGAGGCAAATCACAGGCATCTAAAGCATAATGAGTAAAAACTGAAATAACAGCCAAGCAGAATGTATAAATATTAAAAATACAAATATCACGAAAAATACGAAGAAAATAAAAAATTCAACAGTGCCAAGTTGGTTAGGTATATTGATTTCAAAATGTGGGTGTTCTTTTTTGCTGCTCATCTGTGTGCACAAGTTTTCTGATTTGCGCACAATCACACATTACTTATCTAATTACAGGCCATATGACCATGTTATGTTAAGACACTTGTTATAAGAGAAACGTCAAGTGTTTGGTGTCACTGTTAATTGTGGGTTGGCTTAGTGCCATCTAACACCTCTGATACGTATGAAAGTACTGAAATTCACAACACATGGCAAATAAGCAAACTAAAATGAACACAAGCTTTATTTGGATGTTGCAAAGAAAAAAAGATAAGGTTCCTCAAACACTCGGCCAAAATGAGATCACTACAATTGAGAGCAGCAACACAGAAGCCCATGAAAGGCAGGAAATGGGCCTCATCCTGTGGTGGCTGGTGAGTTCTATGGAGAATTTCCAAAGATCAGTAGCTCAGCTCACAGTGGAGGCAAAACCACAAGTGAAGACAAGTGATGAATGCTTGCTTCTGTACAAATTGCTTACAAATAAAGAAAGGTACATGCTTCACTTTTCAAATATACAAATCAGCAATATAAATGCACTTTTTTCCTTTTTGGGCAACTGGTACCAAAATACTTATAAAATCACTTTCTCATGTACAATTTAATTTAAACTGATCATGTATAGATTTACTAAAACCTATGAAAATATTTGGTTATTTAAAACTTGTGACCCTCAAATTAGTCCTTTTATTATTGGTTATCTTAAGCCTCAGAAGCTAATTTAGGGTTGTTTTTAAATATAAAATGATATGCAAAACTCTTGAAAATCTGTAGCTTTGTAAATGACACTGCAAACAGCTAAACACTTTAGCTGGAACCTGATACAACATTTCTCTTAGTATATACTGTGCAATATATAGTAATATTATACCATGTACAGCTGTGCTGAATTGAAGTGTAGGCCATCTGTTACTTGCAGAACGTTCATAATAAATAGTGACCTTTTCCTTGATTTGCTCTTTCAATGCACACAGCCCAGAGAGAAATCTGCAGTTCTGCTGCATTTGTCATTGTGCTTAAGTTAAAGTCCATTAGCAGGGCTGATGGGATACCCGAGGATGTGCCGCAGATCAGCCTGTGGTAAGATCAGTGCCAGGAGTCTCTAAAGTCTCAGCAATTTCACCCAACTCGTCTTGAAGCTCTGTGAAAGATGGTCTTCGGAAAGCCTCTATCTGCATGAGACAGAACAGACTTTCAGATGGTAAAGCATAACATCCTTTTCCAGGGGAGAGGTGTTTGTTAGTTTTTAGGCATAAATGAGAGGAAATATGTGTCCATTTTTATATACACAAAAGGTAACAAGGTCACTTACCAGACAGCAGCTGGCTGCCAGCTCCAAAAGACGCTGAGGACACCCACTGACCATTTTCCTGAATGCTGACACATCCAGGCCATAATCCTGCAACACACACAATCATAAATTCATACAGGCAAGGTAGATTTTTTTTTTTTTTTTTAAATTAATGTGCTTACTGGATGTGGCATTCAATAGCGTCAATAATGCTATTTATATTTACCTGTGTTCTTGGAAGGATTTCTGGGTCTGCCGGGATCCTAGCCAGAATTTCACACAGAACAATTCCAAAAGAGAACACATCCACCTAACATTACATAAATCAAAATCAGCAGGCGAGAAAAACCAATGCTTTAGAACAGTGTTCATAGGAGCACAATTTCACATCTTGCTCTGGCATTCTTGAGTCATCACCTTGCGGTCGTAGGGCTCCCCGCGCAGCATCTCAGGGGCCATCCAGAAGGCGGAGCCCACGAGTGAAAGCTTCCTGTCCTTTGCAGGAAGTTCTACCACCTCTCGAGCCAAACCAAAATCAGTCACCAGCGCTTCTCTGCCCCTCGCAGTCACCCTTATTAGGCAATTCTTTGGGAGACACAAACATACACTTTTTTTTGTATTTTTCAGTTTTCAGGCTCTTTTTAGTACATCACTATTAGTTTATTTGCACTTTTAGGATTGTAAATACAGTAGGATTTAATACAAGAAAAGTTTAACAGTAAAAACAGTAATATTGTTGTGAAATAGCATTACAACTTAAAATAAATGAAATAGTAAATGTAGTTATGTTACAAAAGAAAAAAAAAATCTGACACTTGATTAATTTAATGTTTTGTTGCTGAATAAAAGTATTAATTTCTTTAAAGACCTCAAACTTTTAAACAGTAGTGTATATGGCATTATATTTGCTAATAAATTGTATGCTATAAATTAATATGAACTCATTTTTTAAATAATGAGGTCATATATACCATTAAATGATTTAAAATAAAATATACCAGATATAGCAAGGCAAGACAACATTTTTACATTTTTTAAGCAAGCATCTTGGGTTACATAATTATTTTAAGTGAGTGTGCTTTTCTTCACTGCCAAAAGGGGGCAGCAAAAACCAGCATAAATTTTCACAATCTCTTCCAAAAACTCTTCCAAAGCATTTCCTGAATGCCAAAATAACACCTTCACATGGTGGGCATTTAAAATACAGTTTTTAAATAAACACAAACGAAAAGTTTAAACCTGTAAAGACTGACTTCTCTGTGGACTTTTTGTTTGAACAAACTGTAAATAAGGTAAATGGCTTCTAAATGCAATGCATATCAAATGCACTTACAAGACAAATGAAACATAAATAAGATACATGGCTGCCATTGTGTTCTTTAATATCTGTAGCATGTAATGTGCCTTTGGAGACAATGTGCCTGGTGGCTGAAGCAAAACTCCCAGGCTCAAATGAAAGACCTTCCTCGTCATCAACGTCTCTGTTTAATGAATTATTCAGCTGAGCTTGTACATCGCTAAAGGGTCTGGACCACCTACAATTCCTCTCCTCCATCTCTCTAACACCCCTGGGGTACCAATATGCAATGTTATACCTCGCTTTCAGTTGAATGGTCTCTAGTGATGATGTGTCATGGCTACAAGCATACCATTTAGTCTGAAAATCAGTTTAAAACACAATTATTGTGGGTATAATAAAAAGGGCTGTTATTTTAGAGGAAAGGCAAATGAGGAGACACTGAAGCTGACCAGAGTAAGGGGACTCTAGGTACAGCCGAGACGTTACATAATTTCTTGGAGCAGAAAGTGCTGATGGATAAAACAGTAAATTCTGCATCTGGATTGAATTAGAAACCTCAGCTAAGCCTCCATCCTAAAAACTGACCTATGATTATAGGACTAAGAAAACTCCAAGCACAGCCCTGAGCCTAGAAGCCTCCAAATTTAGAACAGTAACTCATGCATATGCCAAGTGTTGCAACACCCTCTGACTGTGCAGCTAATGGGTGGGTTTGAAAGAAAAGGTTGTCTGCTTCAACATGAAGAAATAATAAAAAATAAAAAAATGTATATATTTATATACAGCTCTGGAAAAAATTAAGAGACCACTTAACATTGATTTCTCAATGTTAAGTGGTCTCTTAATTTTTTCCAGAGCTGTATATACACAAATACATGCAAGTGTATGTATCTCTAACAAATAGGCATATGAAACTCTTTGCAAATGTTTGACCTCATATTTAAATCTTGTATTTCTGCCATTGTGCAATTCAGCTTGATGTGAATCCTTTCACCTCCTCTACATTAACGTTCCACACATTCTTAAAAACATCAGCTTTAGGGAAGCAGTCAACTTTAATAGCTTCTATTTTCTATCAACTTCCCACAGTCATACTAAATTCTATGTCAAATGCCAACTGTGGAAACCAATCGATGATCCCACTAACTGACGTGCTAGATGTCATGGTTGTGTAAATTGTGTGGCTGGCATTTTTGTTTGCTCATTGTTCATATCTGAATGGCTGACAAATAGGCAGTGGCACAAAGACGAGGGTAAAAACAAAACAAAAAAAGGGGGTGGTGGGGGGTCTGCGAGCCTATACACTGTTTGTGCATTTTGCATTTTCAAATGAGATGGGAAGGGTTGGAGAGAGAGTGCTTATGTGACACGGAGAGAAAGACTGAGTGGGAGAGTTTATTACCATCACAATGGACTGGCCTTGTTGCCTCGCCCTTCACCCCAGGTTTGGTGAGCACTTCTGTGAAACCTGGCAACCAGTGACACTCTCACGCAAACAGTATTGAAACTATTTCTCAGGGGAGAATTCCATGTAAAGACTAGACAACCATTCTCTGAGATCAGATGATTGCTCAGGGGATCTCCACATAAACCATATTTAGTTACTCTGTTCGTCACTAAAGATGAGTGTGAGTGAGAGTCCTGCTGTACCTTAGAGTTCAGATCTCTGTGATAGATGTTCTTGTAGTGGAGGTAAATCATCCCTCTGGTGATGTCAGAGGACAGGTCAACTTTCTCTCTCCAGCACAGAGGCACATCTTTCCTGGCCAACAGCTCCTCTAAACATCCTCCACTAACATACTGTCAAAAGAAACAGTCAGTGAGGGAAAGAAACAAACATACACTTTCACTTTTATTCTTATTGTTATGTGCAGGTCTCAACAATAAGGATGTCTCTAGGGCCAGTGTAATGTAAAGTAATACAAAAATAAAACGAAACAAAATGATAAAAACAAAAGGTAAAAGTTTATATAAAACAACAAAATACTGGTATAGGCCTTTTTCACTACTTAGCTCTGTTTGTTTCATCTGTAGAACTTTGCTGTTTGATTTCATTAATAATAATAATAATAAATTAAATTAATTATATTAATTAACCAATATCTAACATTTAATTGTCTGTATCTAATACACTATATTGCCAAAAGTTTTGGGACACCTGCCTTTACATGCACATGAACTTTAATAACATCCCATTCTTAATCCGTAGGGTTTAATATGGAGTTGGCCCACCCTTTGTAGCTTTAACAGCTTCAATTCTTCTGGGAAGGCTTTCCACAGGGTTTAGGAGTGTGTTTATGGGAATTTTTGACCATTCTTCAAGAAACGCATTTGTGAGGTCAGGCACTGATGTTGGACAAGAAGGCCTGGCTCGCAGTCTCCGCTCTAATTCATACCAAAGGTGCTCTTTCGGGTTGAGGTCAGGACTCTGTACAGGCCAGTCAAGTTCCTCCACACCAAACTCACTCATACATGTCTTTATGGACCTTGCTTTGTGCAGTCATGTTGGAACAGGAAGGGGCCATCCCCAAACTGTTCCCACAAAGTTGAGAGCACGAAATTTTCCAAAATTCTGAAGCAATAAGAGTTCCTTTCACTGGACCTAAGGGGCCAAGCCCAACCCCTGAAAAACAACCCCACACCATAATCCCCCCAGGCAAGTACCGTTCTCCTGGCAACCGCCAAACCCAGACTCGTCCATCGGATTGCCAGACAGAGAAGCGTGATTTGTCACTTGATTCAGAACACGTCTCCACTGCTCTAGAGTCCAGTGGCGGCGTGCTTTACACCACTGCATCCGACGTTTTGCATTGCACTTGGTGATGTAAGGCTTGGATGCAGCTGCTTGGGCCATGGAAACCCATTCCATGAAGCTCTCTATGCACTGTTCTTGAGCTAACCTGAAGGCCACACAAAGTTTGGAGGTCTGTAGCTATTGACTCTGCAGAAAGTTGGCGACTTCTGCGCACTGTGCACCTCAGCATGTGCTGACCCCGCTCTGTGGTTTTACGTGGCCTACGACTTCGTGGCTGAGTCGCTGTTGTTCCCAATTGCTTCCACTTTATTATAATACCACTAACAGCTGACTGTAGAATATTTAGTAGTGAGGAAATTTCACGAATAGACAGGTGGCAACCTATCACGGTACCACACTTGAATTCACTGAGCTCCTGAGAGCGACCCATTCTTTCATAAATGTTTGTAGAAGCAGTCTGCATGCCTAGGTGCTTGATTTTATACACCTTTGGCCATGGAAGTGATTGGAACACCTGAATTCAATGGTTTGGAGGGGTGTCCCAATACTTTTAGCAATATAGTGTATGTATATAAAATATGCACATGTAATTAATTATTGGTAGCAAATAGCTAATTGTAAAATATACATATTTTCTGAAATATATATAATAGTGTCAGAGAAAGCAGAAAAAACTAAATCCATATTATTGAACCCGGATAAACAACTGCAAATCACGTCATATCTTTGGGATGTTTCTAAGCACAATAAAATGCATAAAATAAATTCAAACTGCGAAACAAACTCTTTCATTTTGAGGCAAAGATGGAGATCTCACCTCCAGAATTGGGTACAACTTGTCCTCTTTGACACAAATACCCAGATACCTGAAAAAAAAAAAAAGAGATAGAATAAAGGTTACAAGCCGTCAGCATGACGTTCCGTAAATCTGCAATGTTGAGCAAGTTTTGTTTGTCAAATGCAAGTCAAGTCAGTCAAGTCACCTTTATTTATATAGCGCTTTTTACAATGCTGATTGTTTCAAAGCAGCTTCACAGTGGTAACAGGAAAATAATGCAACAGAATTTGATTCGGCTGTACAGCCGTTCTGAAGAAAACGTTGATGTTATCCAGCTCATTTCAATTATCATATAGTGACCATGCGGGCAGATCAGTAATTTAGTTGAAAATTTATTTGAATATTTAGTTTAAAATTTTAGTGTCCCCAACTGAGCAAGCCAAGCCAAAGGTGACAGTGGAAAGGAACCAAAACTCCATCAGGTGGCATAATGGAGAAAAATAAACCTTGGGAGAAACCAGGCTAAGTCCGGGTGCCAGTTCTCCTCTGGCCAGAATGCACATTTGTACTGAAATGAAAAGTTACTTTGAGTTAAAAAGTGATGTTCAAGCTTTCATTTGTCATCACTAACACATTAGAGAACCATGAATCAGTGAAGCAATGAGTATGGGTAAATGTAATATTTCACTGTCATGGTGACCTCATTTGGTTTTGGTCACATTCAGCAGTTCTGTTCATGGGTCAACATGACTGTCATCTGTAATGAGGTGATGACAGCTGGCAGTAACTGCGCAGTGTTCATTTATCTCAACTTTCCAGAGAGTTTTGAATATGGCTTTGTCCTTCCATAACGCACTGGCAATTCTGAGATTGCTTAGACAAACACACGTCATAGTACAGGATTAATAACAGCGCTGTGCTGGACAGGGCTTGGTGTGACTTGTAACCTTTAACAGGCTTGTCAGAATTTTTCAAAATCTTATATAGTATCTTGCACTTTAATGACAAGGTCATATATCTTCAAAGTAGCCCTCATTTGTCTAGATTACAGCACTGCACACTAACCGGCTTCATGAGGTGCATCCGCATCCTGGTATGCATTTTAAACACATCAGACAATTCTGGGGTCAAATTCAATTAATTAGTGGGAAGCCTTAAAGCAAAACACTTTAGATTAAAAGGTTTTGAGATAAAACACAATCAGTTCAGTGTGTCCAAACTTTTGACTGGTAGTGTAAATACACAGTGTACATATAAAATGAGAATGGAAAGCATAAATAAAATGCCAGAATATCAACAGACCTTACTCAGGGTAGCGCCATATTTAATTTTTGACAGGAATGAAAACGAGGCTGTGAGGGACAGAAGTACAGTGCGTTCAATCGATTGCACTGTTGTTTAACAACAATCCGATTGTTCAGCTGACAAAAGTTCAGCTGTTTTAAAAGTTATGAATTGTGGAAATTACGTGATCTAGGACATTTATACAGTGCAGGCCATTGTAAAGACTGTACGTCTCAGTGTTAATTTTGATTTAGTTTTAGTCATAGTCTTTTGACTATGGATGCTCATTCAAATTCAGATGAGGGAGATAAAATATGCATTGTTACAACCGTCTAAAACATATTACTATATAAACATCTTAAAGTAAACATTGTCATTATTCCTCAGCATTAGTTCATAAACAAGTACCTGGCATAAATGTGCGCTATTCATTGATTGAACCGCTCTGAAGCACTGTTGCGTGAGCCTGTAGAATGCGCAACAGCGCCGTGTTTTCCTGCCGTTAGATCAGCACGTTAGAATTCAAATGTGCGCATCTATTACACAGGACATCAGTTCTTGACTGGATCTCTTCCCTAATCGTCCCTCCCTAACATTTTCGTCTCGTTTTTATTCGATGACGAAAATGACAGTAGATTTTCGTCATAGTTTTTGTCATCCAAAACTGGTTTTTATTTAGTTAACGTCTCGTTTTCATCAGTGAAAAAAGGTCATTGACGAAAATTATTGGTCAACGAAATGAACACTGGTACGTCTATCCCTCACAGCCTCGCTTTCATTTGCATTAAATTCAATACGGCGTCTAACTTGACTATTAGGTATAAAGGTATATTAGGCATTTAGATGAGCGCAACAAACTGCGATGCACTGTGTATTCTGACACTTTTCTATCAGAACTTCTTGAGCAATTTGAGCTTATCTGTTTGATCGGACCACACGGGCCAGCCTTCGCTCCCCACATACATCAATAAGCCTTGGCCACCCGTGACCCTGTCGCTGGTTCACCACTGTTCCTTCCTTGGACCACTTTTGATAGATACAGTGGGGAGAACTAGTATTTGATACACTGCCGTTTTTCCAGGTTTGCCCACTTACAAAGCACGTAGAGGTCTGTAATTGTTATCATAGGTACACTTCAACTGTGAGAGACGGAATCTAAAACAAAAATCCAGAAAATCACAATGTATGATTTATAAATAATTAATTTGCATTTTATTGCATGACATAAGTATTTGATCACCTACCAACCAGTAAGAATTCCGGCTCTCACAGACCTGTTAGTTTTTCTTAAAGAAGCCCTCCTGTTCTCCACTCATTACCTGTATTAACTGCACCTGTTTGAACTCGTTACCTGTATAAAAGACACCTGTCCCCACACTCAATCAAACAGACTCCAACCTCTCCACAATGGCCAAGACCAGAGAGCTGTGTAAGGACATCAGGGATACAATTGTAGACCTGCACAAGGCTGGGATGGGCTACAGGACAATAGACAAGCAGCTTGGTGAGAAGGCAACAACTGTTGGCCCAATTATTAGAAAATGGAAGAAGTTCAGATGACGGTCAATTTCCCTCGGTCTGGGGCACCATGCAAGATCTCACCTCGTGGGGCATCAATGATCATGAGGAAGGTGAGGGATCAGCCCAGAACTACACGGCAGGACCTGGTCAATGACCTGAAGAGAGCTGGGACCACAGTCTCAAAGAAAACCATTAGTAACACACTACGCCGTCATGGATTCAAATCCTGCAGCGCACGCAAGGTCCCCCTGCTCAAGCCAGCGCATGTCCAGGCCCGTCTGAAGTTTGCCAATGACCATCTGGATGATCCAGAGGAGGAATGGGAGAAGGTCATGTGGTCTGATGAGAGAAAAATAGAGCTTTTTGGTCTAAACTCCACTCGCCGTGTTTGGAGGAAGAAGAAGGATGAGTACAACCCCAAGAACACCATCCCAACCGTGAAGCATGGAGGTGGAAACATCATTCTTTGGGGATGCTTTTCTGCAAAGGGGACAGGACGACTGCACCTTATTGAGGGGAAGATGGATCGGGCCATGTATCGCGAGATCTTGGCCAACAACCTCCTTCCCTCAGTAAGAGCATTGAAGATGGGTCGTGGCTGGGTCTTCCAGCATGACAACGACCCGAAACACACAGCCAGGGCAACTAAGGAGTGGCTCCGTAAGAAGCATCTTAAGGTCCTGGAGTGGCCTAGCCAGTCTCCAGACCTGAACCCAATAGAAAATCTTTGGAGGGAGCTGAAAGTTCGTATTGCCCAGCGACAGCCCTGAAACCTGAAGGATCTGGAGAAGGTGTGTATGGAGGAATGGGCCAAAATCCCTGCTGCAGTGTGTGCAAACTTGGTCAAGAACTACAGGAAACATATGACCTATGTAATTGCAAACAAAGGTTTCTGTACCAAATATTAAGTTCTGCTTTTCTGATGTATCAAATACTTATGTCATGCAATAAAATACAAATTAATTACTTAAAAATCATACAATGTGATTTTCTGGATTTTTGTTTTAGATTCCGTCACTCACAGTTGAAGAGTACCTATGATAAAAATTACAGACTTCTACATGCTTTGTAAGTGGGCAAACCTGCAAAATCGGCAGTGTATCAAATACTTTCTCCCCACTGTACTAACCACTGCAGACCGGGAACATCCCACAAGAGCTGCAGTTTTTGGAGATGCTCTGACCCAGTTGTCTAGCCATCACAATTTGGCCCTTGTCAAACTCGCTCAAATCCTTTCGCTTGTCCATTTTTCCTGCTTCTAACACATCAACTTTGAGGACAAAATGTTCACTTGCTGCCTAATATATCACACCCACTAACAGGTGCCGTGATGAAGAGATAATCAGTGTTATTCACTTCACCTGTCAGTGGTCATAATGTTATGCCTGATTGGTGTATATGCTATAGTTATATGCAATACACATATTATATATATATATATATATATATATTATTTTTTATAATAATAAATAAATAAATAAACAAACAAAAATAATGGATAAATAAAATGAGTGCAGAATATGGAAAGTTTTTAATTCAGGGATACCTCACTATGTTGGGGTGTGAGAGTTTCTGCAGAAGGCTGATTTCTCTTACAATGCTGTCCTGATCAACATCATTCTTATAGATCTTTACTACCATCACCTTCCGTGTGGTGTTGTGGATGACCTGAAAATAAATGAAGCAAAATGAAAAACAGAAGTGAGGGGAAGGGAATGAATCCTAAAGCGGTATTAAAACATTCCTCTCTCTCTACAGTAAAATCAAAGAGAAACGCTTCCATGTTAATATACAGGAAGGGACAGAACTGCTGAGACACACAGTTGAACTGTGCAATCATCGCTTATGTAATTTACACAGCAGGGACTCATCAGGAACCCATTAACGGGTATGGTGTACTCAGGCACGAGGGCCACCTCAAACTGGGCTTAGCTGACAAATATGTCCTAATTAGTAGGACTACAATACAGCACTGTATGAGTGCCATTAAGATATGCACACAAATATATACTGCACACTGGGAGACCTTCTGCAGTACAATAGGATGATCACAAGTAATTTCCATTTAGATTTAATTTAATCGCTCTTCATTCTTGTATGATGGACTTCACTATAAAACACTTACAGAATTCTGTAAAATATTGTTTAGTAAAACAGGGTAACAAAAATCAATATGCATGAAGTAGTCAAAATTGTACACTGCTTTATTTGTTGCGAAAAATTCTTAACAGACAATGTGTTAAAGGACTAAGCAGATAATTCATGTCTGCCAACATTTCTTAGCACCTACTGTACATATATTATTAAATCACAGACAGATTCGCGACATCAGATTCAAGATATTTTGAGCGTTACCTTGTAAACCTTTGAGAAGAAGCCACTGCCAATCAGCTCATGTGTAAAGTTTTCCCAGAATTCTAGCTTGCGGACGGCTGTGCGTAGCTTCTGCCAGCGGTCCACATGACAGTATGTATCAGAAGATTCTCTATATAGCGTCGGGCTGGTGGGCTCAGAAGAAACGTCCACCTCACACATCCTGGAGATCTCCGCTGAGAACCGAACACACACACAAAGTGTTGAGAGAAACACCAAAGCTTTCCAGGAAATATTTTTACAAAAAGGTTTATTCTTTAAATATTTATCAAGCGCAAAGCCTAAACCTTAACTGCCAAAGAATTAGAAGCTGGTTTCTAAAGGAAGCAGTGCGTGTTTATGGATGAAAGTGAAGCTCTGGTTTGAAGCTCATACAGGAAGTACTTGATTAGCTCAATGATTAGGAAGGCTCTCGTCTGCTGTGACAGGGTATAAAAGTGACAGAACAACCATGTCTTAAAATAGCCATGGAGAGCAGGGAGAGAAAGATCCATGCAGGTGAAAGACATACTGTTCTTGATCAAAACACAAATTAGACATCAACAACTTACAAAAACTTTACTATTGAGACACATTTAAAAGGTTAGTTCAAACATAAGTGACAATTCTTTTACTATCATCATTTATCTCAACTCATATGACTTTCTTTCTTCTGTAAACCAGAAAAGGAGATATTTAGAAGAACAGTCAGTCTGATCTTTTCACAGAGTGAAAGAATACAGTGGCCACAGACAAAAGGGATATATTTATATGGTGTTTTATGTCCTTTTTGAAGCACACTGACACTTTATGCTTTTGCTGTATTTATATAAAAAAAAAAAAATAATATGGAGCAATGCTACAGTTAAACTCAGAAAAAAGAAAGCCACATGGGTTTAGAAGAACTAGAAGATGAATAAATGACAATTTTCATTTTCACTTTAACGGTCTATTGTAAATGGCTTTTAAACAATGTAATGTACAGTACCGCTCAAAAGTTTGAGGTCAGTGAGATTTTTCTGTGAGAAATTAATACTTTTATTTAGTAAGGATGCAATAAACATATAAAAAGTAAAGATATTTATAATGTTAGATGATTTCCATTTCAAATAATTGTCCTGTTTAACTCTATTCACCAAAGAATCCTGAAAAAAAGCAGCACAACTGCAATAACAAGGAATGTTTCTTGAACACCTGAAGGATTTCTGAAGGATCATGTGACACTGAAGACTGAAATAATGGCTGCCGAAAAAACTGAAGAGTTATTTGTAATGCTCTTTCACAATATCACTGTTTTTATTGTATTTTCTAACAAATAAATGCACCCTTGAAGAGCATATGAGACTTATATATTGTATGTTGAAGTCAATGGGGACTGTCATCACAGCCCAATGATGCTGCCGGGGAACAGCACTGAGTGGCACGCTTACACAACCCGCCGGGCTTTGTCACTTAAGCGGGAATCATCTAGCGATATTCATCAAGGGTACAGCACACACATGCAGTCTTTGTGTTTCCAGCAGCAGACGCACAATCACAGCCCTTTCAGTTTTACAACCTCACTAAAAAGCTAAATGCTTAGAGTGCAATCCTAACTGGTCTCGGTCTGTGTCAATAAAAAGTTTCTTTCATCTACAGTTTTTTGTAATTTAATGCCTGAAAAGACTCCAAGAGTGACTTAAGACTTTTGGAGGTTCCTCTAAAGCTTTTGTGCATGCTTACGGACTCACTACTTTTTGACATCTGGGCCCGTATTTATCAAGCCTCTGAGAATTACTTACAAGAACACTGCTAAGAATTGACTTAAGAGTAAAATGGCACTTTGAGATGCTTGATAAATACGGGCCCAGACCTCCATTGAAGCTTGAGTACATGATACATTCCAAAAATAATGATAGTAAATAAATAAATAAATAAATAAATAACTTCCGGTGGAAAGCATGTTATTGCACCAAGGGGCAAGTTGAAGTATCATCCTGCTACAGACTGATTTATAACAGAACTGACATCTCAACTGGAGTTGAGCAAGCATGCAAGCTGATTTAGTTTTAGACAAAAAGTTAACACTGCAGTGATAAAATTCACCAAAGGAAGTGGATTCAACCTCCCATTTTCTCTCTGAGGAAACAGACGCCATCTAAGTGGCAGCTAACGTCTGCCCTCATACAGGAGGCTCGGGGTTTGTGAAATATGTGGGTCAAAAGGAGACATTGACTCAACGTTTACACAGCACGCAGCACGTCAGAGGATGCCGTCACAAGGCCCGCAACCTGACTTCACATGAACACGAGAGGAAATCGACCCTCAACTTTTACAGGAAGACTGATGCTTTAGCATGAAGAACTAACATATGGAGACATTAGTAACGTAGAAGCTATAAAAGGACATATTATAAAAGCACATCTAATTTAAAAAAAAAAAATGTTACAAAATAATCTCTTATAAAACATTATCTGCTTTTGGCATCAGGTGAATAGTTGATCAACACTAGAACAGGAAGCATGTGGTATGTTTTCAACCTTGAAAGGAAAAAAAAAAAAAAAAAAAAGTACATTTAGAATTTAGATGTTAGTATCACTTTGCATGCAGTTAGATTTCTTAATTAGTCAAATGTTGGATTAATAAAAATATTTGTGATTTTATCCAGTGTTTTTTTAAGCATTATTTAAATACCTTTATAGTATTTATTAATATAATTCTTAATAATAATACTTTTTTTTTTAAATATGATATTTTTCATTTTAGGTTTTAGCAATTTAATACTTAATTATATTTTAGTTAGTTGCCAAGTCAACATTTCAAATTTTTTGTTTAGGTTTTGTCATATTTATGTATTATTTAACAAAAAACATTTTTAAATTTTAGTTAACAATAACACAAATAATTTTTTTTTGGAGTATATGCTGTAATAAAAGGTCAGAAGCAGCAGTAACATGAGAAATGGGATGACACAAAGTGAACATGCTCCGAAAAGTCCAGAACAGAGATGAGAGACAGCAATAAGAAAATGCAAGGACGTCACATGATCAAGCCATGAAATTCACACCAAGTAAATCCCTTCCACCAATAAGCGTCTACGCACAACATGCCATGCATTTGTTTTTGTTTTTTTGCATTCTTTTTATCCACATCACGACAAGTTCTCCCTCTCTCCGCACACGGTTTCTCGTGTGGCTGCTGGGATTGGTGTGAACTGCAGGGGCAGTAGCTGTAGTCTGTTCCAGACTGGATCTGTTGGAGAAGAGAGAGCTTTGGTGTCGCTCCAGAGATCTCCCCCTCACATTCTCTCCCACTCTCTTTCTCTACAGAAAACAACATTCAGCACAGTGGCATACCAAACATCAAAAATGTCAAAAGTCTTACTGATGTCTTTCTCTTTTCCTTCTCTGCCTGTCTGTTTTTTCTTGGAGTTTTGGAAGCACTCGTTTGGTATGTCCAAACGCAGCATATTGAATTGATCAAACTCACATTTGTGCAAACTCAATTTATAAAGCAATTTAGGTGTAATGAATAGTCGTAATGATTTTTTTTAAAGACTGGAGCCCACCTGTCTGGGAACAATCAATCAAAGGAACAGCAAGAGAAATCTAGTTTCCTATTCCTAATAATGACTTTGAACAGAGACTGCTTTGTCCACAATGATTTGCTGCTATAGGCTGTACTTGCAAACAGTAACAATATAACTGATCCAGTGAAATGGTTTATATCAGCTGAACTTATATACGGTATCAGTGAATCTAAAGCATGAAAAGGCTCAGCTTCTGTATAAAATAAACGTGACGAGAGAATGATTTTGCTCTTTTTCAAAACAGACACCAAAAACTATTCAAAAACTAGGCCTAAATAACTAGATATTATGTATTCTGAATCCTACTGTAGTATCATACATATTGTTGTTCAAAAGTTTGGGGTTGGTTTGATTTTTTTTAAATGTTTTTAAAATAAGTCTCTTATGCTCACCAAGGCTGCATTTATCTGATAAAATAATAATAATAATAATAATAATAATAATAATAAAAACAGTAATATTGTGAAATATTATTACAATTTATTTGTAAATATTTTAAAATATAATTTACTAAGCTTTTTCAGAACTGAGTTTTCAGCATCCCACCCTTAGTGTCACATGATCCTTCAGAAATTATTCACATATGCTGATTTGGTACTCAAATACTTATTATTAATGTTGAAAACAGTTGTGCTGCTTAACCCTCTACTGCATAGCGTTGCCCTCAGGCAACGGAAAGTTTTCTTAAGCCCTATTTCCAATACATGTTTCTTTAAATAATTGCAACCAAACAAAAAGGTCAAATAATTATTATGGAACAGTCCAATAAGGTGTTGGAGCCACTATCAAGCATCATTTGAAGGTGGGACTTCCTTTTCTGACATGTGGTCACAGAAGCACATGGTGTGAGAAGAAGGTAAAATTATTTGCTTTAGTAATCTCATTTAACATGACATTAACTGTAAATAAAAATATATATGTGTACATGAAGGTGTAGAGAAGCATTTTGTCAGGTTTTATTCACTTTTTTTTTTTTTTTTTTTTTTTTTTTTTTAAATTTAGCATGTCCAGAAATTCAGTTTTTCTTTGTGTTGCCTCAGGGCAACGTTGTGCGATAAGGGGTACTTTTCAAGGAGGTCTTCGCTGACAATGTGTTTGGATGTTATCACATGTTTTTGCGCACAATATAATAATACAAAAAATATATATATACACATTTTACTTTTACAGGCTAGTTTTCAGCGCAATATCATGCCAATGACAGGCGTGACTTTCTTGAAGGCCAAAATCAGTTTTTTTTATTTTGCTTTGTTTTCTGCACTGATGTTTACAGGAAAATGGACGCAGGGACATTTTATGGTAGAAAGGACAGAAATTAGCTATTTGTCAGAATCACACTCAACAATGGATTTTGTAGGAAGGACAGTGAGCTTGAGGGAAGTGACAATGATGAAGAATGGACCGCATAAAGAGGTTTGAGAGGCAGAAAAAAAAAAAAACATGTTTAAAGCCCTATCTTATATGCAGTAAATTCTGAATAAAAGGCATTTTTAAATCTTATATACAGTAATTATTAGAAAATAGGATTTCAGAAAGTGAAGATATTGGAGGAAAGAAGGGCAAATCTATCAATGTCACAATTTGAGTCAATAGCTAAAGACCTCCACACTTCGTGTGGCCTTAAGATTAGCTCATGAACAGTGTGTAGAGAGCTTCATGGAATAGGTTTCCATGGCCGAGTAGCTGCATCCAAGTCTTACATCACCAAGTGCAATGCAAAGCGTGGGATGCAGTGGTGTAAAGCATGCCGCCACTGGACTCTAGAGCAGTGGAGACGTGTTCTCTGGAGTGACGAATCACGCTTCTCTGTCTGGCAATCCGATGGACGAGTCTGGGTTTGGCGGTTGCCAGGAGAACGGTACTTGCCTGACTGCATTGTGCCAAGTGTAAAGTTTGGTGGGGGGGGGGATTATGGTGTGGGGTTGTTTTTCAGGGGTTGGGCTTGGCCCTTTAGTTCCAGTTAAAGGAACTCTTAATGCTTCAGCATACCAAGACATTTTGGACAATTTCATGCTCCCAACTTTGTGGAAACAGTTTGGGGATGGCCCTTTCCTGTTCCAACATAACTGCGCACCAGTGCACAAAGCAAGGTCCATAAAGACATGGATGAGCGAGTTTGGTGTGGAGGAAATTGACTGGCCTGAACAAAGTCCTGACCTCAACCCCATAGAACACCTTTGGGATGAATTAGAGCGGAGACTGCGAGTCAGGCCTTCTCGTCCAACATCAGTGCCTGACCTCACAAATGCGCTTCTAGAAGAATGGTCAAAAATTCCCATAAACACGCTCCTAAACCTTGTGGAAAACCTTCCCAGATGAGTTGAAGCTGTTATAGCTGCAAAGGGTGGGCCAGCTATTATATATAACATATTAAACCCTATGGATTAAGAACGGGATGTCATTAAATTTCATGTGCATGTAAAGGCAGGCGTCCCAAAACTTTTGGCACTATAGTGTATTTGAAGTGGCCAAATGCCATAATGAAATATTTGAAACATTTTCCACTGAAAAGAGTACCAGTTCCCTCTTGATTTTCCTAATAAACGTTAGGACAATATTAGATTTGTGTCTGTGATTTACTACCTATACTGCAGATCGTTGCCCTGGGGCAATAAAATATAATCTGCTAAGGGGGGGGGGGGTTAATCTGTTATCTTAAATCTTCCAGAAAATAAGATTAAATATTTTTTGAGGGCAAAAACATAATTCATGCATTAGAGGGTTAATACTTTTGAGGAAACCTTTTGAGGAAATCTTTTGAGGAAATCTTTTGAGAATCTTTTTCAGGATTCTTTGATGAATAGAAAGATCAAAAGAAGTGTCCTCTCTGAATAGAAGTATCAATTTCTTTCAAAACAATAAAAATAAACTTACTGACCCCAAACGTTTAAACGCATATTATATACATATAATATATATGTAATTGCTGTTGTTTGTATACTACATATCACCCTTTGCATATCCGGTTGTACCGAGCACCACTTTTATGTTATCAGAAGGATTCAGTCACTAAATCAGAGATACTTCTTATGTCATTTATGCAACTTGTCAAGCACATCTCAAGATTCGATCAACATAAACATGACGTACTTTCCTTAAAATCAAAGCAATTATCTTCTGAGGTTTGCTTCTTTTTGTTAGTCTACAACCCTCAACTTTGACTTCTGACTCTTACAGCATAACATTTTTGTGCTTCACGATTCTGTGCTCAAGCATCAACAATTACATAAATCTATGTTGCAGTAAAGACAAATAAGACAGTATACAGTGTGGAAACAGAAGGAAGTACTTTTGAGGACATTATTATTTTTTTTTTTTTTTAGAAAATCTTAAAACAGTTTTATATGAGAGACAGGACTGGGCAGTGTACTTTTGGAAGGAGATGGAGGGAGGAAAGCTATGTTTTCCTGTTTCAAACCAAAGGGCAGGGAGGATCTCAGCTATGTCAACAGAAGGGCACAGACTGAAAAAAATAAACTTAAGAATGAAAAATAGTGGAGTACAACACACGAGAAAACAACACAATAACTATATTTTAACCACGTGGGCATGTACTCTATTGCACTCTGTACTCCGTTTCCTGAGTAATCAGACACTGACATGGCCACAAGACTTCAACTCTGAGGTAGGAGCAAGTCACAAGAAGATATGGGAACATCAATTCTGAAGGACTCTCTTCATGACATTCTCAGTGTGAATCCACTAACCATACTGAGATAAGAAAGGTCAAGTGCAGATTATCAAACCTCTCTAATGAGCCAGGCATCTCTAAGTTGATTCTGATATATCATTAGGCAGAGCAAAGCAGAAAACCTGTTCTTTATGACACATGCAGGTGTACACAGCAGCATCAGCATGTCTTTAAGGACAACTAACTGTTTCATGTACAGTATTTTTTTTTTTGTTTTTTTTTTAAACAAAACATTAATTCCTAAGCATTGTTACTTACTGCACTGGTTTAATAAGCTATTCATGTGCATCTTGAGGTGGGTGGAGAGGCGGTCCGCCTGAGCTCAAAACACAGACAAGCTGGGAAGTGCCTATGACAGAAGCTATAAGAAAAAGGACACACATAGAAGCAACCGTGAACAGAGACACATAAAACATAGAACACGACATGACATTTTAAATTCAACAAAACTCCGATAAAGTGTAAAATCACATTGCACAACGAGAGAGCTCTGAAATAGGCTAGTTAATATATTTGGTGCACATCATTGTCGCATCATATTATCAGTCAACATTTAAATGAGAACATGAAAATGACAGACGGATGAGTGGGTGGATGGATGCATGGAGCAAGATGCGGTTGTTAACAAGCAGAAATGTTTTAAACATAAAACTTGCACGTGTAATATAGTTTATTATAATTTCAGATACACACACACACACACACACACGAAACTAGTAGAAAAACAATGACACAAAGGTACATAACATCCTAGCACTCGATAAAAAAAAAATTAAACAATCAATCTCTTACTCAGCAAAAAGCACCCCGGCGTCACCACCTCCGCTTGGTGCTGTTGATCGATTGCTCAGCGATCAAATATAATCGACTACAAACCCCAAACAAGTTCTAGACGGAGACAAACCGGTGGCATCGCCTGCTTCTACTGCGCTTCTTGGATGAGTCCATTTACCGTCATTGAACCCGACAATACAGCGAAACCGCCCTCCTTCAGACTTACAGCTGCTCGATAGGGTTTAAAGCGGTCTAGCCTAGATGAGAAATACATCTTTAATGGGCTGTGTGTAGTGTGGGAGCCAGTTGCCATGACGTCATAATTGTTACGTTCAGCCCCACCCACCTGTAGGTCCATTGCTTCAAAACCAGTGAGCTGCTTACTCAGAACTAATGGTGTGATTTTGATTCAATGACTCGAATCTTTTGAATCTCTTAAAAAAGATTCTTCTTACCAAAGAAGAGATCTGGAGAATCTTCACCAGATTCATTTATTGACCATTTGTGTGCATACACATCTGGCTATTGAGTGTTTTAAAGGGATAGTTCACCCAAAAATGAAAATTCTGTCATCATTTACTCACCATCAAGTTGTTCCTAACTTTTGGAAGAATGTTTGTAACCAAGCAGATCTCGCCTCCCATTGACTACTATAGTATTTTTTTTCCTACTATGGTAGTCAATGGGGGGCGAGATCTGCTTGGTTACTAACATTCTTCCTAATATTTTCCTTTGAGTACTGTACAGCAGAACAAAAAACTCATACAGGTTTGGAACAACTTGAGGGTGAGTAAATTATAAATTTTCATTTTTGGGTGAACTATCCCAAATTTTTTTTTTTTTTTTTCAACTGCATGGGCATTAATTTACATAAA
Organism: Coreius guichenoti; assembly: GCA_039654105.1. Lineage (NCBI taxonomy): Eukaryota > Metazoa > Chordata > Actinopteri > Cypriniformes > Gobionidae > Coreius > Coreius guichenoti. The sequence goes on from CM077169.1 coordinate 19,851,716, forward strand.
CTAGAAAAAGGGTGACTTGTTTAATTAGTTTCTTTTACAAAGTTCCAAAGTTGAAGGAGATTCAAATGATGAGACGAATAATAAAAATATTAATCAATAAAGTGAACAATTCTTTCACTCAAAAGATTCGTTCAAGAAGTCAGCTCACTCACGAACGAAACACCACTACGAACATCAACATGATGCATGTTGTCTATGCAGAAACCACACTACGTTTTTAGAATCAGTAGCTGGGTAAATAAATTCAGATAATTTACTGTAATAACATAACAGCAACAAACACAATTCAGCGCTTTGCTATAAGCCACCGGCAAATCTAACTAAACAGTCCGAATTTACTTTTCCATGGTGTGTTATTTTTTAAGAAAGCCGCTGGTTTGTTTATGATTATTTGAACAGCTGATTTCCAGGCACAACTGCATACCACAGGCTGTAAATGCAAAAGAAAGTTACGTCTTAATCATTTCTGCTTCATTACAAATAAACTAAATACTCCAAATAAATTTAAAATTAAATTTATTGTACATGGTCATACAGCAAATGGCTTTTGTAATGTAAATATAAATGGTATGATCTTTCAATAAATATGTAAGGCATTCGCTATTATTAGAGAAATAGCGCCCCCGTCTGTATAAATTACGCATTTACACAACGATTTTGCAAACAGCTCAAATTGTAATATGCCTACACAGAGGAAACGGAGACAATAATCACAAATATTATCAAAATAATATTTTTATTGTTTAAAGTGCATGGGTGGCCAATAACTCTTTTATAATCATATTCGCTACGAATTATGTTTCATGACAGAAAACAGTCTGAAGCACAAGCATAAGCATACTCAGTTTAAATAAATGCAACTCTGTGCAATCTGATTAATAAAATATATTTCTGATATATCTGTAAGGGTCGCTATGCTTTTTAAATTGACATTAATTACAAAAAGGCACATAAAACAGCCAATCAGTTGTCTTTTAAATGTTGAAAACAGACCAAATAGATTTTGATTGATATTAGGACTCCCATCCCCCATCTTCAGGTAGCCTATTACCTCACCTTTTTACCCTTTTGCTTTCTGGAGGATGATGCCGCAGCCAGCATTTGGCAGAAAAAAAAGAAATGAACAATATAATATAAAAATAAATAATCAATATATATGAGAGGGAAGGTCAATAAATAAATAGGGTATGTGGTGGGTGGAAGTGGTGATGTGAAACACTTCCTTAGATAACAGAATCGAAAAGACAAAAGACTATTTTGTAACACATTCCCTCCTTTTTTGTAAGTGTTCTTGGCCCTTTGGTGAAACTGTTTTTTGTTCTCTCTTGCACATTTGTAAGTGCTGAATCACAATGACGTGAACCTTGTTAAAGCAATGGAGTGTAGGCCTAGGCCTACTAAACATTAGTTTAGCTGCTTCAAGGTAGACCTACTTCTAATACAATTTTAGGATTTCAATTTGATGAAGGTAAATAGTATCAACATGTAAACTGAGACTTCTGAAAATCATGCCAAATGCGGAGAAGATTCTGTGGATTAAAGTCATTCACTACAATGCGCTTGGAAAAAGTGCACCTTTCATAATGAAGCCTGCGCACCTCAAAAAGATTCCTAAGTCCCAGAAATCTTGTTGAGTAAACTGGTTTTACACCCAGGATGTGCAGGCACAACCCCACATAAACATCTTCGAGCGGAATTGGCCGGACAAATCTAGAGGCCCATGATATTTTTCTGGCCAGGTCAGTGGAAAAGACATATGCAGCTCCAGACACGTATGGAGGATACCAGGTGTCTGGGTACAGATCCTCTGGGATATACCATTTATTGAAGCGGTCCCTGTGAGGAACAGCATCTGAGATGACCGATCCAGTGATGTAGTCTTTCCTTGAGGATTCGCCCTGGCCATGCAGGTAGTCCACCAGGTAAGGCACATTGAGAAAGACATCTGCATCGATCTTCATGGTATACCAGGCACCCTGGCAGTAAGTGGCTATCCAGTTCATAATCATCATTGTTTTGATTGTGAGATTATGGTAGCTGTCCACAAAGTCCATTTGAATAATGTCACCATATTCCTTGCTCTCCCTCTCAAGGTGCTCCTGCAATACTGGGTCGCTTTGTGCGGGCTGACCAATGACAAACAAATGCAAAATATTCACACCAGGAATCAAGCCATGTTGACCCCATGTCTTTCTAATAGCAGTCCTGGCCTCTCTGCCTTTGAGAGTCACTGGAATCATAAGAACCAGGAAAGGACTCTTCTTCTCACACAATTCTGGCTGGTTGAGAATGAATCTGTATGTTGACGGTGAGATCACATCATGGAGCTTTTTAGGAGTTGGAGTCTTCTTCGGAAGAGACGGCCAAAGTAATGTGCTGTTGAAAGCGAAGATAACTAAAAGTGTTGTCAATCCAGCGACAGAAAGGTACGTTAAAAGTTTTAACCGCGATCGTTTCCGCATTATTAAACGAAATAAAAAAAAAAACTTTATCACGCATACACTGTGTTAGCCTACACAACTTGAATGTCAGGTTTGACGAAAGCTAAGACGCATGCGTTTGTTTAGCAGACGTGACCAACCTTCTTGACTCGCTCAACTCCTTTTAAACGTTAGCGATTATAAATGAACTGCTGACCCACTTTTAAAGTAAAGCAACTTTCATTTTCTATCGGTTTTATGTGGACGTTATGCACAAGATAAACCACCTAAGCTATAAAGGTTAATTATTTGAAATATGTATAATATAACCAATTACAGTATCACAGGGGCGTGTTCTATCCAGAGTTGCCAGATTTCTGTACCATACAGAATTGAAACAGTGATATAATGATTGAATGAGGACAGACATTTGCTTGACTTTTGAATCACGATTAAGTAACAGAGTTTCTTCATTTAAAATGTTAAAGAAACCCGCACAAATCATCGCAAATCAGGCCAAACGTTCTTCACACATCTGCGCATTTTCCTCGCACAATCTGGCAACACATGATGTTACTAGAAAACATCACTGCTATGTTTGGTTGCAGACCGTCACATCCGTGACCGGTTTCTAATGTAAAGAAACAATTTTAAAAAGGAAGACGAACACACAAATTAAACGTAAATGCCTACACATAATTTAAAAATATGGTTTTCATGATCTACGATCCCATTCGTCAAAAAGTAGTTCCCCCACCACCCCATTACCTTTCGCCTTGGTCTACCAGGTCTGCGAATCGATAAAGTGATGATAAAACGGTCAGCCAGCCAATCAGATTGCGTGTCGCGCTTGAATAAAGTTAAACACGCAGCAGCCGCAGCTATTTATGGATTGCATTTAGGAAATTACTGTTTTTAATACATGTGAAAATTGTAAATGCTACATTAGGTTAATTTTGTGTGTCCAAATAAGCACATGTTGCAAACGTGATTTATTAAACAAAATCTGTTTTATTGTAAGAGGGGTTACAAAGAAACACCTGTTGTACACCCATTTAATAAACAAACAAAAATATTCAAATACCAAAACGAGACATAATTTACACAGGTATTGTATGGGTCAGTGGTTTAGTCGATAGAAGGGTAGGGGCAAACACGAAGACTTATTCTGTATATTAATTCTTTTTGCAAACAGAAAATTCTTTTTACAAACTTTTCCTTTATGATTCTTGAACATTATACAAGCTCAAAGTATCACTTAATCCAAAGACTGAACATAGGTCCTGCCTTAACCTTTGTTTCATTTAAATCTTTTAGAGGATAACAAGCAACAAATCAAGATCCGTATGTTCTGTGACTGAATGCCAATATAGTTATAGGGTACAGGAAACACGACAAAAGGTGCATATAAATGAACACTTAGCAGTACTGTAAAGGTACCGGTTCGAGAAACGTGCCACTTGACTTCAGAACTGATGAGCATGAGTTGTGGGAGAGAGAGAGAGATAGAGCATGGGTACTTAGATTTATCACAGACAGGCTAAAAAGAGATGAAAAGATCTCTGAGCCTCCCCACTAGATATTTTTATACAGTCCTGCATATTAAATGCTGATTTATCATGTGCCCTTAAACTTCTCACTGTAATTGAGAAGTTAAAGTATTCTTGAGGCTAACAATGAGGAAAGAGGCTCCAATGAAAAAAAATACCACACACAAACATTCAACTCTCTCCACTGTAACTGTATGTGATATACAGAAAGAATAATATTATTTTTTTTTTAACTGGAAAGCACCAAGCCAAACTCAAAATCTCTCCTCAGTCGGCATTGTATTATATAGATGTTACTGGAGTGTCTGTCTTTGGTGTGCTTATGATGTACAGGCACAGTGTGTAATGTTAAACACTTCACTATGAGTCTATTGGTTTACTGTTGAACAGAAGTGGTACACACACAACTGTCTATGGACTTTAGCTTTGAAGACTTTTTTGTTCTTGTTCTCCATGAATAGGAGAGTGTAGAGAGCAGGCTGGGGTCCTGGCAGTGGCTTTGGTAGATGAAGGGGATGAGATGATGCAGGAGGAACAAGGAAGAATGGGCAGCAGAGAAGGGTAGGTTGGTTGGAGCCGGAGCGCACTGGTTTACGATCGCTTTCTCCTTCCCTCAAAGTTCCTGAAGTTGGTGGGCCTGATCTTCATCTCTGCAAACTCGATGGAGTGCTCATGACCCTTCCAGTGGAACCAGTTTACACCCTGGAGGAAAACAATTTAAATTATCTTGACATATAGTATGTATCTCTTTCATATTCACACGGTTCTCTTACAGGGAACTCAAACAAAAATGTAAATCTGTGTCTACTGTTTGACAGATTAGAATGCACTTATGAAATTTGTACCTTGCTGTGACTGTTATCTCCGTATCGGCCCATTATATTGACTCGATGACAGTTTTTATACCAGAAAGCTCCCTTATAAGACAACGCACAGTTGGTGACAGCTATATCGTTGTCATGATCGTAAGTTGAGAATGGACGGCTGTGGTGATACGTCATTGAGTCACCTTTAAAAGAGCATCATGACAAAATCAGTCAGATTTTAAAACAACAAGCAACGAACACGTGTTTATTTTTGAGCATTATATATATATATATATACACACACACACACACACACACAGACACATACTGTTCAAAAATAACACTACTGTTCATGTTGTTTTCAAATTTGATAAAAATGACAAATGTCACTCCTAATCAGCATATTGAATGATTTCTGACTGATCATGTGACACTGAAGACTGGAGTAATGGCTGCTGAAAATTCAGCTTTGTCATCACAGGAATAAATTACATTTGAAAAGTTATTAAAATAGAAAACATATTTTACAATTTATTAATATGTCACAATATTACTGTTTTTACTTTATTTTGATCAAATAAATGCAGCCTTGTTGAGCACAAGAAACTTCTTTCAAAAACATTAAAAATATATTTTTGAAAAGTAGTATATTATATATTATTGAATGGTAGTATATTATAAGAAATATATTAGACAAATAATAAAATAAATATTTTATTTTAAATGAAAAAATATATATATATATATATCACTGATTCTTGAGATAAGGGGCAAAACATGTTTTAGATGTTAAAAAATAAAAACTAACACTACATTACTAAAAACTGGTATTTTTGTAGACAGAGGTCTCAGATAATGAACAATGTAAGGAAACAGGCTTATTTCTAAATATTTTTTCTAAAACATATTTATTCACTCCATAACTTAATTTGTGTCAACTCTGTCAGACACACTAAAAAGCATGCTAATTTAATTTAATCCATCCAAAAACAATGTCAAATCTTCAGTTATGTAATATTGGTTTTCAGTAAAGGATCTAAATCATAAAATACATTCTCTGTTTATTTTTTGTTTGTTTTCACATTATTATGAACAACCCAGTTTCTAAATTCCTTAATTCTCCTCCCTCCTTTTAATATTAAACATATATCACCAATGTTCTTATGTAATTAAGACATAATATCATGTAGTTCTATTGATGTTTTAAAATTTTTACACAATAAATTGAAAAAACAATAAGACAATTATTTTAAAATTAACAAAAACCTTCACCTGACAGTGTAAAATGAGTTGACAAAGGTTGAGCTGAGGCCAAATATACAGTATATGTAAATAGAATCATGAAACAGCATTAGAATTCCCCATATGCAAAAAACATATTAAATCACATTATACAGACTTTTTGAGAGCACTTGTCAACCATCAGACATAAAACATGACGGAGTTGACAAAATAAAAAAAGGTTTTTCCACCTTAACCACGTGTTCTACACTGGAGCAATTTAGTTTTTTTCCTCAGTCGTAGCTGCCTTAATAAACAAAAATGGCAAGATTTATCCCACAACTATTTACAGAAACTATTACACTGCGATGACAGAGTTGACATGTTAAGGCTGTGACTGCAGAGACTTCAATATTGTTTGTTTAAAATATTAAAAAATATATAACTTCCAGGACTATGTGTCCTACTGTGAGATCCACAATGAGCAGGAAATAGTAAGTGCTCCTCGGAGTTAAAGCTGCCCATGACACTGCCTGATTTACTCAGAATTATAAAAAATCCTGACGGAGTTGACGCCAAGTGAGGACACAAATTTTATAGCTATTTTTTAATGGAAAATATAATTCAATATTTACTTGTTGTATTGTTTGATATCTTAAAGATCTCCGCCTTTTAATGTAACTGTGTATTTTTTAATTTGTTGCATTTTTAAACACTTCGTTTGGCAGTTTTACATTGTGACCTCATGCTAAGGACAGGGTAAATTACATGTGTTTCCAAGTATAGAAAATACTAAAGAAATTATTTAAAAGAATAAGCAATGAATGTCCTGAGTATACAAATTTCCCTTAGATGTAACTTTTTAAGTACTTTTATTGTGATGACATTCTTACTTTTTAACATAAATAGGGCTTTTGTGTTTGGGACATGTTTTGTCCCTTATCTCAAGAATCAGCGAGTGTATATATATATATAAACACCATTTTATATAAATAGATATAATATAAAATGTATATTTATATAAAATTCTATTTAATTCTTCTATTTATATCAAATATATAAATAGAAGTAGAGAGAGGTCAAAGACTTTACCCGCAGTGCCGCTGTATCCTCCAACATGGACTTTGTAGCGACTGCGTGGTTCAGAGACTGAAAACTTGTCATATTGCGCATATGCAGACTCTCCCTTATCTCTGAGGTCCACACGCAGCTCATATTGCCCAGAGGAGGTGATCTTGTGGAGGTTAGAGAGACCTGCAGACACAGGCAATGAAATTTGTAGTCCAATATGCTAAAAATTTCACCATATCATAACACCTTTGGGCCTCTGTACTTAGCAATTTGCCATGTCTGCACAGATATAAACATACCCAGCCAGAATTCATCGTTCAGGTCACCGAAGCCTGCAGTGTAGTTCTTCCAGTTTCTGAAAAACTCTACTTTACCGCTCTGTCGTCTCACAAACACCTGCATGGAGGTACCACAATATTACAATGACTCTTGTTTATGTGAGCCTGTGTTTTTGCTCTCTGTTTGATGAGATTTTACTTAAAAGAAAAAATTCTAATTCAATCATCATGTCATTCCAAACCCTGCATGACTTTCATTCTTGCTTGGAGCACTATAGGAGATAGATACGCATTTGGTACGACATGTAGGTGAGTAAATGTTTTAATTTTTGAGCGGACTATCCCATTAAAAACCTTCTCTATAGGATCAGAACAGTGAATCTTTTTTTATCCCGCATGTAATTTGAGGAAGAATTACTCACAATCCAGCCGCCTCCATCAGTGGTCATATCGCAGTAGACCTGCAGGGGCTGATTCTCATCTCCACGCAGGTAAATAGTGTACAAGCCTGAGGCTGTGTCTCCATTTAACAGAGCCTGCGAGCAGTCTTTAGGATGCTTGTACAGCACTCCAACTGTGATAAAGAAAAATGTTTGACCAAGGGCAAGCTTATGTTATTCAGAGTCCATAATCATGTAGTGGAGCTGCATTTCAGCACTGACACAATAATATAAATGTATTGGCTCACTGGTGGTGAAGACTGTAGAGATGATTCTGCTTCTCTTTGGCCCAGCGATGGCCTGCAGTTTGACTGTGTATTCCGTGGAGGCAGTCAGCTGAGACATGCTGTAGTACGTGGCTGTGGGGCTTAGGACAACCTCCTGAGCCAAGAGAAGAAAACCAGGAACATACAACTATCAGTACAGCAGCATTGGACAGTGCATGTATTAATCACTGTAGACCGGAAAAATGACCACGCTTTAGTTTTAAGGCCCAAATAAACTGCTGTAAATCATCATGTTTAATGTTTAGTTATTTATTTGTGAGGCTCACTCACCTTGACAACGCCATCAGCGGACTCAAAGCTGAGGATATACCCGCTGATGTCTGCTCTGGGTGGCTTCCATGTCAACATGGCAGTCTCTGTTTGAATATTACTGGCAGCCAGATTCTGAGGGGCATCAACATCTGTGACAGAGGGTATTTAGTTATTTGTCTGGCATTCATGGTTAATGCAATACAAATGAGCATGTACTGATAATTGGCCAGGCCCATCTCCACTATGTTCTAGGCATTGTCGTATTAAGATTATATAGCATGATCTCTTGATGCTGACAATGTGTGTGGATGTTTCTTAAATTTTGTGCACTTATATCTAAAGGGTTGATATTTATTAAACTAGCAGGTTTTTAACTTTTTTCCCCCCGGTTTTGCTATATGAAAGTCACATTATGTGTATTTTTATTTAGTTTTACTCTTTTCCCAAACCCAGACTTTCAAAATTACTACATTTAAAACTATCATTGATGAATGAAATAAACAACTATTTCAATGGTTATTGCATGAAAAATTTTCGTTTCCAAATATGAGAAAGGTAAAATATTCTTATGAACCGAATATTTTTATCATTTACAATCAAGCTGATTCTGCGAAAAGTGAAAATATTATTTAATTGTATGAGTATGTTTAAATATTAATGTAAATGATTTAATTTATTCAAAATGCTAGCTATGAAATTAGCCTTGGCAAGATAATTTCGCCTTTTTATTCCAAAAATGTTTCAAATGTCTTTTTCACCACATAATTCCATTAAAAACACAATAATCAAAAATGTAATGGAAATGACACTGTGGTGGAAAAAAAGGAAAAGAAAAGAAAAGTAAAGAAAAGAAATGACAAAATTCATCTGTGTTGCATGTACTGTAGATTTGCTGTTGGACATTGCCTGTTCATGGAGACCAAGACGGCAGAAAGTGCATCCTGTTTGCTCTTTTTATTTTACAAAAGCAAAATGTTTTGTTGTTATTTTAAATGTACACAAAAATAGACTGTTTACACTTTTGAATGATGTCTTACTCTTTTCTATATGACCATAAATACGCTGTTTCCGCCGCTATAACGGAAAAAATTCAAGTGATCGCGCCAGTGCCTCGTGCGCACACACAACATATCAGTTCTAGTGTTGTTAACTGGACATCACAGCCTATTCATCATCAAACTAATAATGCAATCAACCAAATATAGAACAAGTTGTTCAGCTTAATTTAAATGGCTTGTTGTACAATGAATGCCACTATAATTTGTTTATTTTATAGGCTACTGTAAAGGTTATAGTTATAGACTAATGTTTATAATGTTTGTAAACATTTCATTTTATTTACTGGTATTTTATATTATTTTTGAATGTAATACTAATACTTTTTTTTTTTGGTCATTTTTCTGTCAACAACTTAAGTTTGACCTGGTGCTGCTGTATTATTAAAAAGTCCATATTTACAGATGGGGACCACTTCCGGCAATAAGACAGTATAGTGTTCAATACTCCCACACACATTAACTTTGGGTTTAATCACTGTTATAATTATGAGGTTGTCCTTGGGAAATGTTCTACCCTATAAGGGGTCCCTGGCCACAAAAAGCTTGAGAACCCCTGAAGGAAGGGATTGTAAGGGATGTTATTTTTTTAAAAGTGGTCACCATGTATACAGTGCTGATGTATTTTTGCCCAGTAGGAAGATATGTCAGAAGCTGTGCTGTGTTGCTTTACACCAATAAAAAAAAGTCTACTAGTATACAGATGTCTTGTGGTGTTTGTGTGCACAGTTGAGTAAGCGTTCACCTTACCTGTGGTGAACTCTGTGGTGGTTGCAGCACTCTTGGCTGCCTCTCGGACTGCATAGACTTTAACAGTGTATAAGGTGGCAGGTATGAGAGAGCTCATTTCAAACTCCACAGTGTTTCCAGACACCCTTTCCATCACTGGAGCCACTGACAAGGAACAAAATACACAACTGAGACTCACTGCTCTATTGTTTTAGTCTGTAGCACCTGAAGCAGCCTTCCCTCAAGAATAATGATAGAACAAAGACAGTCAGAGTTGAGTTACCACTGTCTGCGCTGTAAGTGATGACATATCCATCCACAGTAGCGATGGACGGCTGCCATAGCAGCAGGGCTTCAGTGTCGGTGATGTTGACTGCTGTCAGACCGCGTGGCTTATCCAGGGCTGAGGGCCAACAGATACACACAGAGACATGAGAGAAGCAAAACTCACAATTTGGAGTCGATTACTAGGCTTCTGTCAGACAGAAAAGCAAAACACTTACAAATCATAGGCTTACTGTATAGGCTAAGGAGAGGTCGACTACAAACCAGTCTAAGCTGTGAATATGAGGTGCTAAAAATTACAAAATTATTTAATCTATTATTAAAATGTTTATAATATAATACTAATTAAAATTATTGATTAATTTATAATCAATTAAATTAGAATATAATTATTAATAATTGAATTATATACTTATTCTTATTTACTACTTTTGGTGAGAGCTTTCTTGTTCCATAAACTATAAGAAGACGCAACTCATGAGATTATCATAATATTAGAGTGAGACGTACCTGTTGTGACCCTGTCAGATCCTGGTTCGCTCTCCTCCAAGCCCTTCACAGCGATAACAGTGACCTGGTAGGTCACTCCAGGGGTCAGATTAGGCAGCATGGCTTGAGACTCACCTCCATCTACTCTCAGTGTCATAGGGCTGCCTGCAGGGGGAGACAGAACACTGGAATAAACTAGAAATAGCTTTTGTCACTAGACGGCAGCATTGTCTGTGATTGATTGGCGTGGTGATATGCAAGAATATTCTGCTGATGGATAAAACATTTTGGCTTGATTGATGATGTGCACTGATAGATTCATATAACTGAAGATGGCCTGATCTAAAAACCTGCACAGATCACTGAGAGGCTAAAAGGACAATATGGGACTTTAGGGGAACATCTCTTGAATTCAATCAATTTATTATGCCAAGAAGGCATGCAGTCTAAGAGAATTTCCTCCTCGACTTATGCAATATATTACGCAAGACATAATTTATGACAAATCATAAACTGAAGAAGTACAAATAATAATATGATTTGCCAACAGGCAGCCATCCAAATGCATAGAAAACCACACAGTAAAGTCTCACTTTTCAAAGATGACTTGTGTGTCAACAATGTGACTTGGAAAGAGGAAGAATCCTTTATTTTATATCCAGACCAAAAGCTCCAAATGTGCTATAAATAGCTTTTTAAAAAAAAGCACACGTTCAAAAGTTTGGGGTCAGTACATTTTGTTTTAAAGAAATTAATTTTATTCAGTAAGGACACATTTATAGTGTCACAAATATTTATATTTCATATAAATGCTGTTCTTTTGAACTTTCTATTCAGCTTTTCTATTCAGTTTCCACAAATTGCTTTCAACAATCAGCATATTAGCATGATTTCTGAAGGATCATGTGATACTGAAGACTGTAGTAATGGCTGCTGAAAATTCAGCTTTGCCTTCACAGAAATAAGTTACATTTTAAAATATATTAAAATAATATAAACCAATTATTATTTTAAATTGTAATAATATTTTTGATCCAACTCCAAACTTTTGAATGGTAATGCATATAATTATAAAGTAACAGTACTGAAACCATAATGACCACATGTTACTTACCACCCTGAACGGGTACATAGGTGACCCGGTAGCTGTCTACACTGGTACGGGGCATAGTCCAGTGAACAGTAGCCGATGTATCAGTCACATCAGAAAAGCGGATCCCCTTGGGTGTACCTAGACCTGGGTAGAAATGACACACATAAGAAGCACAACAAGAATGAACTGTTAAAAAAATGTGTGGTCTAGCATTTGACAAATAGGTGTTAAAAACAAAACCATTTCCCAGTACAAGTAAATTCAGACCATAAGAGAAATAAAAAATACAGTGGGTGTGAAGAAACTTCTTGAACTACCCCATTTATCCTGCTGAACAAATAGATACATGTAAGTAAACATTCAGGACGTGAGGACAACCAACTGTGCGGCAACAGATAAAGGACACACAGACAAAGGACCTGGCCTTAAAGCTATTTCTCAATGTTGGACCTCAGAATCTCGCGTGACAGATGCAAGAAGATTAACTTGCCCCCAGTACAGAGACACAATAGTGTGACATGCCAACATCAGACACAAGTGGAAAATGAAGCTTGCTAGTATAAAGGAAGATTGCCAGAGACAGGCATGCAACAAGGAAAAATACACAAAATAGTTGGTCTTCCTCTGTAAATAAAACACTCAATCACACAGCAAATAGAGACAGAGAAAGTAAGACTGGTGAATGAGAGAAGACTTGGATGAACCAGTGTTGTTAATGAAAGTCACTTGTGCTAATCTGTAGACACAATAATCAAGAAAATAATGAGTAATGTGATTTTGTTAAATATGGGATAAATGGAAAAGACTTAAAAAAAAATTGCTGTGTTTGCAAGTTTCCAATCTACTAGCTGACAGAACAGAAGAAAAGAAAGAAAATGAGTTAGTGGTTCCTCCACCAGCATCTCTTAAAAATCCAATACCTGTTCGAGCTACAGCCAAAATGGGCTGGAATTTCCGTCCCAAAATGATCCCAAAGAGCTCGATTCCATACTCTGTATCTTCATTGAGACCTGTCACTGCTTCTGTTCGCTTGTCTCCAGATACACTAATCTGGTGAGGTTGGCCCAGTCCATTAGAATCGACGACTTTGAGGGTGAATGTATCAAAGACGCCCTCCGGTGCTGTCCATGTCAGTTTAAAGCTGTGCGGTGTGATGTCCGAGACCAAAAGATGCTCCACTTCAGGTTCAGCTTCTGGTTGACAAAATAATAAAGTTGATCTTCCACTGTAAACTCTGTGAAATGTACTTAGAAGATGTTAAATGACCAAGAAGTGCAAATACGGCTCGCAAAACCCTTTTTCCTTCTTTGTGGTGTTTGCTAGAGACAATTCAGAGATAATGTTACCCATGCATGAAAATAGCCAATTGTTCAGTCATCTATCAGTTGTTCCTATCGATGGCAGGTCATGCTGAAATCAGTGAGCCAGTAAATTTAATTTACATATTTGGATTAGAATATGGAATGAGATCTGTTGGTTAGTAGAAAAAAATTGACATTGATGAATTTTCCACCATTATATTAGGTTCCACCATCATAATTGTATCGTCATATAATAGCAGTCATGCAGAGTTCAAGACAGAGCTGTTCCAGGACAATGACATATCCATAATAATCATATTGACAGAAGGGTTCATCCTCTCGTTTTTACCTGAACTTGCAAAAAGGCCACTGACATATGAATTCTGAGAGGGACATCACTAGAGAAGCAATTGTTGTGGTAAGGATATGTAAAACTAAAAAACCTAAAGCCTCGACCACATAAGCACTGTATTGTACTTTCAACAATAGCCTTGTCTGTGCCAGAATATGGTCCATTTTTAATATGCTGTGGTTTGCTCTTTGTCTTGTACCAAGAACCAGTTACTGCCTTACACATATTTCTTGCCTTTTACTTTAGAAGTAGATTATAGCACCATATATTCAGTTGATTAAGATTTATCTCTCATATGAAGGAGGAGGAGTAGCATGTTAACTTGTTATAATAACTTGACCTAATTAAATATGTTAGTGCAGTTAAGGCTGTCCTTAATTTGACATTGTAACTTTTTGTAACTCTGCTCAGTCTAATTTTTATAGGCTGATGAGAAAAGTCAGAACCAGAGACGTCCAACAATCCAGCAGCCAGGCTCTTAATGTAATTTATTTACAAATGCAGATGGGGGAAAAACAAGCATCTGCAAACATTAAAATTCTAATTTTAAAAGGAATAAATACATAGTTTATATTTAGAGTAACCACGATTTATGATATTAATCTGATCACTGTCTCCTCCAGATATATGTTACAAATTATGGAAATGGAATGGTAATTTAGTAAAGTTATTTTGAGATCATAAATGTTCAAAAAACAATGTAGTATTGATCCAAACCAACAATGCTTTAATAGAGCCTTGTTGTCCTAAACTAAACTTTCAAGAGAAAAGAAAAAAAAAAAAAAGACCCTTGACCGGACTGAACCTCTTCTTCCTCTAAAGCTCTGGATGATGTGAAACAGAAAAGACATTTGTTGAATGTGGAAAAGTGTTGGAAATGAAAACCAGCGAGGACAAATCCCGTGGAGCTGTCCCTCTTCATTAGCACTGTTCACTTGTTTAAGAGTGTCAGCAGTGTTTGAGGCATTTCAAGAGTACTAACATGTGCTCTCCAAGGATCACTTTCATCTGACTGGCTTCTAAGTCTCTCTGGTTTGACAAAGAGGCATCTGTTTGTGGAGGTGGAAAAGGCGCCAGCTAACCTACAGAAACAAGGTCTGGAGGCAGTAATTCTACAGCAGGCAGCTAAAACCTCTGAGGGGGATATCTGTGTTGACACAGCTAAATGCTACAGCAGGGATAAGCACACCAACTATAAAGTGAAAAGTTTCTATAAATGATTTTAAAAGCTTGTCTTACTCAGGACAGAGTGAGGCAAGAGTTCATGGGTCATGTGACATGAATAGAGAGGAGGTTAACAGAAATCCAATCAGTTCCCCTTCTCCTCTGCCTATTTGCATGCAGACTTGAGAGACTGCTACAACTGTGGCCCCTGCAGCCACTGGCTGATAAACGCCAAGAAAATGTGTGAAAGTGAGGCATAAGAATGAGAAGTAGTGCAGGGTCAGAAAACTGGGCGTGCATACTGAAAAGATCCTTCACAAGAAGCGACAAAAACTCCTCAGGATCACTTCCATGGCAGTACACCCCAGCCTAGTCACCCGCTCTATTCGCTGACTCTCTGGGGGGGGGGGCTAATAAATGTATATTTGTTACAATACAACTTGTCTGGTTTGCTGGTAGACTATAAATGCCACAAACCAAATGATTTAAATTGACTCACTAAAAATGTGAATTGAATGCCGCAGTCAATTAGAATGAAAAAGCCATCAATAGTCTAACTTTGTTTTGCCCGTTAAACACAAATGTACCAGTGAAGACAG
Source organism: Coreius guichenoti (assembly GCA_039654105.1). Taxonomy (NCBI): domain Eukaryota; kingdom Metazoa; phylum Chordata; class Actinopteri; order Cypriniformes; family Gobionidae; genus Coreius; species Coreius guichenoti. Next base: position 19,867,108 of record CM077169.1, read on the forward strand.
GCAGAGGTCATTTACTGCACCTGCAGGCTGTGCTGGTGATTATGCAGACGTGAATGTGTGGGGGGTAGCATTATGATGCTGTGCAGGTGTGCTCTGAATGTCAGCATACTTCAACATAATTCAGCAGACAGGAAGAGTGTCGACATTTCACAGAATCTGCAGTTGACTTAAAAGAGGCTTGATGGGTTTTTTTTTGTAGCACTTTGCAAATTTGAGAGATTATTTGCATCTGAAATCCCATACTGTCAGAGTATGTACTGCATTTAGGAATGGCCAATAATAAAGTATATTCTACAAGTACACGTGTGTAGAATGTATAAAATCCAGACAACTACCATCAGCCATGTTGGTATTGTCATGTGACTTACGACATCAGATCATATGTTTTAATGAATACTGTTTATTCTGACATATTACGTTTGATGTATTGTTTTGCATACTACATGGGGAAGTAGGCATATTCGGATGTTGGGATTTATTCTAAAGTCAGTCATGGATGAGGCTGTGTAACAGAGGGCCAGCTAGTAAGAGCTGTGCAAGTAAACCTCACTCCCCTGGCCTCAAGAGGCGTACTAGCGACTGACGCTAGAGACTGCGGTGTTTAGTGTCCTTGTTAGCGCACCTGCCTCCCATGCCAGAGACGCTGGTTCGAATCTCGCTCTTTGCAGTGCAAGTAGAACCAGATGGGTTACAGCTGCATTACGTTACCATTCAAAAGTTTGGGGTCAGTAAGATTTTTTATGTTTTTGAAAGACGTATCCACTATGGCTGTATTAAAGGGATAGTTCGGCCAAAAATGAAAATTAGCCCATGATTTACTCACCCTCAAGCCATTCTAGGTGTATATGACATTCTTCTTTCAGACGAATACAATCGGAGTTATATTAAAAAATGTCCTGGCTCTTCCAAGCTTTATAATGGTGAATGGCAGCCCAAAATTTGAAGCCCAAAAAAGTGTATCCATCCGTTATAAAAGTAATCCACACAGGGTTTAATAAAGGCCTTCTGAAGCGAATTGATAGGTTTTTGTACGAAAAATATCCATATTTAACACGTTATGAAAAAGAAGAATAAAAAAGGAAAATGTCATATATACCTAGGATGGCTTGAGGGTGAGTAAATTATGGGATCATTTTCATTTTTGGGTGAACTATCCTTTTAATTATTGAAATATTATTATTATTCAAAATACCTGATTTGTATTTTAATATATTTTGAAATGCAATTCAATCTTGTGAAGGTAAAGCTGAATTTTACTCCAAAATTACTCCAGTCTTCAGTGTCACATGATCCTTCAGAAATCATTCTAATATGCTGATTTGGTACTCAAGAAACATTTCTTATTATTATCAATATTAAAAACAGTTGTGCTGCTTAATATTTTTCTGGAAACAGTGATACATTTTTTCAGGATTCCTTGATGACTAGAGAGTTCAAAAGAACAGCAATTATTTAAAATCTAAAAATAGAAATTAATAAAAATTAATAAAAAAAAAAAAAAAAAAAAACCTTACTGACTCCAAGCTTTTGAACAGTAGTGTAGTAGGGAAACAGGCATTTTCAAATTGGGATTTATTTTGGAATTAGTCATATTTGATGAGGCTGCATTATATTTATCTTATTTAGTTGACAGTGGCCAAATATTTACTTAACCTTCTATATTAATAGTGGAAAATTAAAACAAATACTAGTTGGAATAGTTTAAGTACTAGATGATAGATGGAGAGATGAAAACACTAAGAAGGCTACAAAATGCTGGTCAAAAACAACATGTTAGTATCAATTCAACATGTGATGTGATAAAGAATTGCACATTAAAAGAGATAAGAGGTTAGTCTGTATTGCTGCTTGAGGCACAGCATTTGATCCAAAGACTGGAAAAGAAAAGATGCCAAAAGACAACCAAGCTGATCCAAGACTTGGCAAGTAATGATACCTGTGATGGCTTCAGCAAAGACAGGATCTAAGAGATCTCCCTTGTACAGCCCATACAGTGTGACCCTGTAGAAAGTGCTAGGGGAGAGGTCAGTGACAGCCAGGCTGAACTCCTGGCTGGATAGAGTTTGGTTCTGGCCATCAGATAAGCCATCTGGGTCAGACACTTCAATCAGAAAACCCTCAACCTCTCCTCTGTCCAGCTCCCAGGACAGACTGAAGCTATCCCAGGACACATCAGAGATGGTAATGTTTCCCACCTGAGGTTTCTCCTCATCTGGATGAAAAACAAATCAGAAGATAATTATTTTGGCAGGAAAATTTACATTTAAGAATTAGAAGGGAAAAACCAATGTTATGTCGAGCAACAATAAACCACTGAATTTGTTACTTCTAACAAATTCATCTCCATCTGTTCCAAACAGAACAGGAACATCTGCCAATGCAGTGAAAAAAAAAGCACACACACAGTAATAACTTTCAGAAAGTTGTAATGACAAACAAACAAATTTGCAGTAATTTCTCTTACAACCTATTAACATCCAAGCACCAGCTTGCTGAGACAGCTTTGGTATTAATGGCCCTGAGAAAAGCCATTAATTTTTGAAGGTCCTGCCTAGCCTGCCTGAGCAGAGGTACGCTGAACACTTCAAACATGGGAGGCAGCCATGCAGCACGGCGCAGTGCAACCTATAATTGAACATCATTGTGCATTGTCAGCATTCACAGGCAAAGTGGGGGCAGATAGAAAGGAGATGCACGGTGGGCAAACCATTATCCTGTCTATGCACATTCAAGAGGGCAGAAACGTGGCGTGCAAATAGGGTGACAATGGGGATGAAGTGAATGACCTTCCCAGCCATTAGGGCCGCTTGTCGCTTTTGAAACCTGGAAATGAAACAATACAAAGCTGTCAAACAGCAAAACAACTCATTGATCATCTTGCGCCATTCATGGGAAGTGAAATTTGGTCAAATTGTTTCATTTTGCACACTTATTCAATAGAGTTCTTTCCACCGAAAGCGACCCATGCAAGTCTGAGGAGTGGCCCTCACTGCATGCAGATGGGAATGGGAAGAGGCAGAATAAAAGAATGGCTTTATTGCGGTGAGATCCTCAGGCCACAAACACCTCAAGGGCATTTGGATAAAGCCATTGTTGGAGGCATGCGCAACCCTTTTTGGCTCTATAGACACCACTGTATGGGCTTTAAGACATGCATGTTCTTTACACCATAAAGTTGCGATCACATTTGCCATGGTCACAAAGCAAAATCCAGTAATTTCAATAGGAATCCATACAATTAGGTACTTCATGTGAGGGTGAAAGATTTTCCAATGCAGATTATGAAAGTATTATGAAAGTGACTTCTGTCTGAGATTCTTCATACATCACTACACGTTTTTTAAAATTTAGCTGACAATTCGCTAATGTGACCGCACCTTAACACAACATAGCATAACTTTGTGCATGCATGCATATGACTGTTTGGTCTCTCCTTTTTAGCCTGGTTATGTCCTGGTGTGTTTCCTTTGAGATCTCAGTCATCAGATTTCCACATCTCCATGTTACAAGCTGAAACTCTTCTAATAATGCCAGAGAAGCATTTAGTGAACAGAAGAAAGCCAGACCTAGAGCTCTCCCTGCCCCCCACCTTCCCAAATCCTTTGGGTCTGAGGGAAGTGTATGCCCATGTTTGTGTGCCGTGTCTAAGGCCGATAATGGCTGCTGAAATAAATGCATTGGGATTATAGTGCTGGTGATTTCAGAGACAACATTTTAACAGGCGGCTCAGCATGTGTCCTATTTATCAGTCCGCCCCACAGTTCATTGTGGTCAAATCACGCAAATCTAAAAGGGGAGTGGGCTCACTCTGACGATTATCACATGAATGAGCTTTCTGTGCGTGTGTGAGAGTTTGTGTGTGTGTGTATTTGGGATCTTGAGGAACACTATATCTGTTGTTTTGCCTTGGCGACCAAAGCAAACAACTGAGGTTATATTTTGTAGCTCCTTGGTTTTAGTTAATGATTGCTATGTTATACAAGCAAGAATATTTTGGTAACAAAGTTCTGATAGTTAAGTAAGTGGCATCCTGACCACAGTGATTTTGGCTTTCATTGTTTTTTCTTTAAAAAATAAAATAAACCCACATGCCATAAATGAGGGCAGAAAATAGGGATATTAGGCTTCAATTTCCAGTGCATGGTGGCACACTGACAATATGAATATATTGCGATTTTTCATAGAAGTCTTCTCAAGATAAGGAGCTACAAAATGTTTAATTTAAATTCATAGAACTTCAAGGACTTCAGTATCTTCAAACTCCAAAAGAAATATTGACACTTATGGGGGAAAATAGTGAAGATAATAAATTCCTGAGCTGCCTTCAGATCCTCAGTGGCCTGCTGAATAAATGTTTATGTGCGAAAATTTTGATTTAAATCATATTTTTGGAAAGCTGATTTCATGATCCAAACCAATATTGCTTTTGTCACTCTAGAAGCAAGAGAAATGGGATGTGAAGATGCATTCTAAATATATAAATGAAAATGTAATGATGCATACTAACCTGTGGATGCTGACAGGGTGGCTGGCGCACTCATCTTTCTTCCTCTCTTGGCAGTCAGGCCGATGGTGTACAGCATGCCAGGGTTCAGATCACTCAGAATGTAGGTATTGGCAGCACCAGGTACCTCCAATTCAGTTCTCTCGCCATCCGCAGATGCAAACACTAGCTCATAGGTGTCGATTTTGGCGACCGGCCTCCTCCAAACAAGTGTCAGTGTGGTCTCTGTGGTTTCACTTACTTGAAGGTCTTTGGGAGCATCAAGATCTGAGAGGGCAGTGACATTACATTAAAAGATTAGTTCATAAAAATGGCAATTCTGTCATCATTTACTCACCCTCATTCTGTCCCAAACCTGTACAAGTTTCTTCCGTTGAATAAAATAGGAGAAGAAACTGGATTAAAGAAACTGGTTGCTTATTTACATGCAATTACAATGAATAGGAATTGAAGCTTTTAAGCTTCAAGAAGAATGCAAAAGCAGCATAAAACGACAAAAAAAGCTATATTCATAGTCTTCTGAAGCTAAACAATACTTTTGATAACCCAGTGGGCTGTTAACCATTGCAACCAGATCAGTGAGTCAATGAGTTGAATTCATTCAAACCTGCTTTGTGAACTGGATCGAATGATTCATTAAAAAGATTCAACTCACAACAATGAATCATTCACAAATCTGACATGAACAAACCAAAAAGATACATTTTTAATTAATCACAAGTTACATTATTGGTCAGTTTGTCACACCAAGGCTTCAGAAAGCACAGGGGTCATATGGACCATTTTTATTATACATGAGCACTTTGATATGGTGTTTTTTTGTCATTTTGGTACTTGACAGCCCCAGTCCTCCTTTTACTTTTGACATAAGAATGATTAAATCGTTTTTCCTGAACTATTCCTTTCAGAATGATATATCCTACAACTGAGCTTTATTATGACAGTAGATCTCACATGCACTTTCAACTCAGCTTCACTCATGCTGTTGCATATTATAAGAGAAGAAAAGGGGAAAGGCAAGCACATTGAACAAAGTTATAAATGTACATAAAAAAACATGTGAGTTAATCACTATTCTGTTAAGTCTTACCAGTCACACCATTGGTCGTTGCAGGCAAACTCTCACGCTCTTCCTTAATGGACGTCACTCCCATTCCATACTCGGTCCCGGGCCTAAGGCCTAACAGAAAACCCAACAAAAATCATTTCTCTCAAATCATTAGACAAAACAAAACCATTAATCTCTCACACACTGGTTGTTTTTGGAACCTCCATGGTAGGCAATTGTTTTCATACTAGCATTTCAATTTCATCTGTGCGCCATATCAATCTAATGCCTTTCAGTGACCGCATCAAAGAGTTTCTCCACATGCCAGAAACAATATTTACCATCATACAAGAGATTCTCAGATCCCCACAGCCCCCATTCATAACAGCCCTTAGCCCAAACCCCACACTTTACCCCTCTTAATGCCTGTATTGGCTCCTGCAGAGGTCACTGTGCAGGAGTCCTCCAGCATGAAATTACGCCTAATGCAGAGGAAGCTCATTATCAATAAAATCACAGGCGTGACGGCAATTACAGATAATAACTGTGTGAAACAGACAACTAGTGAGATGTGTGTGTGTGAGAGAGAGAGGCTCTGCGTTATTAGCCAAACAGATCGTCCGCCTTATTTACAGGGAACAGGCCTCCCAAGGACAAAGGAGCAAACCAGACAAAGAATCTATTATCCATTTTGAATATATTTTTTCTCCCAGCCATGATAATCCCTGCTTGCGGTAACACATGGTTGTAGAGAATAAGAATTAGCACAGGAGATTGCCTCAAAGCACAAGTGTATAATAGAAATGCTGCTGTGACGAAGAAAGCCTCCACTTTCCCTTTTTGACTGGGATTTTCACATTGAAGCACCAGTGTTACTTCATTTACGGCATGAATAAGGCATTATCAACAAAAAGGGTAGCATCTCATTCCACTTTAGTCGTGTAAACATTTTACGCCACTAAAACAAAGGCGCTCCTTTGGAAATAAGTGGTAAATAGTATAAGTTTTGCAATTAAAACCTTTAAACCTTTAAATTAGCCTATTTCTATTCAGACTTACAATAGCTTTCCAATTGTTTTAAATCCTTTTTTATAATAGATAATGCTTTTCGAAAATATGACTTCCAGCACTTCAACACCTGAAAACTAAATTTCTAATATCATGAGGATATGCGGATGGGTATTTGTCAAGTAATAAAATAAAATGGGTTTACTGAAAACTACTCCAGTGTCTCGTGCACACTGTAGCCGAGCCTCATTTTTTTTCCCTCTTTTTGTTTTCATACATAGTTTTTAATCTCTATGATCTGTTTGTAATTGATGTGGTTTGTAATCTCTAGAGAGGAATTATTGTGTAATTCAAACTGGCCTCTCACCAGTGATTTTAGCCTGAGTGGTGTCTTGCGGGCCGCTGGGGAAGACCAGTTCTCCGTGCTCCCCTCCAGAAAGTGGGCCGTATTTAACACGGTAATTGAGGACGTTGGCTCTGCTGTTTTTCCACTCCAGAGTTATACTCTCATCTGTCTGCTCAACTGCCTTGAGGTGCTTTGGGGCATCCAGGTCTGAAACACGTCAACATGTGGATGAAAGAAAATGCTTCTTGTAAACGTACGGTTATCCTCCAGGGCATGACGAACAAAATTGCTTCAATGCAGGTCTAAGTACACCACAGTTATCAGCAGACTTGCTAAAGCAGACTGAATTTTCACTTTATGATGTTCTGAAAGGATTTCTAGTTGTTGAAAGGAGTTCGTACCTGTGGTGAAGGTCTCATAGACGGGAAAGCTGGTCATCTCTCCCCTGCGGGCCATGAGAGAGACCTCATACTCAGTGTCCGGATACAGCTCAACCAGATGATACTGGGTTTCCATGGAGGAAAGATCGACTGTGTTCCTGTCTGAGGAATCTGTATTTGGGCCATAGGACACAGAGATCCCATCCACCTGAGCGACAGGCTGAAACCAGGTGATGAGGGCTGTAGTGTCCGTCACATCACACACATCCACCTGGCTGGGAGCATCAATCACTGCGGATGAGAGGAGACGTGTGTGACAGCTCGGGAAAAAAGCTACAGAATGGGAACATTTATGCAAACAGATGATCCAAAACAGCTGCTATACACTTTTTGATATCAAGGACATCCAAATATGATGATCGTCCACATAAAATACAATGACAGCTAAACATTTTTATTCAAAAAGACCCATTTATACTATGTAAGAAAAATATTAATTGTGTCATTATTCATTTAATAGTAATAAGTAATTGTTTTTTTCACATTGTCACTGTGCTTTAACCAAAATAAATAATTAAAATAGTAAATGAAGTGTAAATAATATCTGCAAATATTACAAAAATAAATAGTTTTTCATTTAATCAAGAAAAATGCCTACGGAAAGTAAAAATACATATTTGGTAAATGTTAGGTTTTTTTCCCTAAAATAAAACCACAACCCCAGGGGGTCCCAGGACTCCAGTTTGGACACAAAAACCCCACTATTTGCTATTATACAGATGCATTCATATCTATATTCTGACAATAAGATGGGTATTTTACCTGTATACCTTCTACAAGACTAAAAAAAGGAAAGTAAAACAACTATTTATGTGTTTATTTTCATGGTAAAATCAGTTTGTCACATTAGCATGTGCATTGAGAGCAGATACTTATGTGAACGTAAGATAATATAGAGGAACTGCATGCAGCTTAGAGCAGATTTGTGCATGCAAGATGCTCCAATGCACCGGTTATCTCACGGGAGGACAGCCTCTCATGTTGCTGAGTGGTGCCTCCCACACACTGAGAGTGAGGGAGAGAACTCACTTTGAGCAATTAGTCCTCCTTTAATGCAAATCCTATGTGGCACAAGTCGAAGAAATGGAGTAGATGGAGTGTTAGAGGCATGCTGGGAGATTTTTTTAGACATTTGTAAGACAGCAAAATCAGCTTGTTGTGAAGGGAGACTCTGGTTACTTGCACTAACAGCATAAGAGGCCAATGTTATAACGGCACATCTTTTCCCAATAGGGCTATAATCTGTAGGGTTTTCTAAAAGAAGCTATTGATAAAAGTGAACAGATGTTTGGGAAATGTCAAAATGATAATATGTAGTACACCATTTGAGAGTAAACCCTTATCCTACAATCATTTAAAAGCAAATCATCTACAGTCAAAGAGGATGAAAAAGCTTGTATGTCCCTTTCTGTGGTACTCAGAAATGTGGTGCAATACAAAAATGTTAATATTATTTAGAATGATATTTTAGTTTCATACTGATATAGGAAGATGACAAAATATATCACAAAAGCTATAAATAAAATTATCAAATAAAAATATATTTTCAATATCATTACTAAGGCCTTAAATTGTATAAAGATGATACTGTAACTTAATTTGTTTAAGCCTGTTCCAAATCTCAGATGTAAAAGTCTGGTCAAAAATGTGATTTTTTGATGAATAGAAAGATGAAAAGAACAGCAATTATTTGAAACAGAAATCTTAACTGTCACTTTTGATCAATTTAATGCATCCTTGCTGAATAAAAGATGGAATTTCTTTCAAAACAAACAAATAAAAATCTTACTGACCTCAAACTTTAGAATGGTAGTGTATATATTGTAGTTGATCCGGTGTAGTAGTAATACACATAAGTAGCAAATGGCAAGCACTAACGTCTTGCAAAATAAGGTCTTAAGGGACTAGCACTTACATTGCCAGTTACTCTAACTCAAAATAAAAAATTTTTCAGCAACACCCTGCACTGCAAATAACTCCCAATTAAAATAAAACTGACTGTTCTTTCTAATTTCAGGTAAGACATCCTGTCTCTTGAAAATTAAAAAAAAAAGGCCTGAAAAAGAGCAGACTGGTCATGGCCGCCTGTTAATTACTGTCGACAGCTGCTTACTTGTGACAACGTTCTTGCTGGCTGGGGGTCCTCGGGTGTTGTTCTTTATGACCTCAAGCTTAACTTCATACTCTTGTCCAGGTCCAAGACCAGACTGCTCAAAGGTGGTCTCAGGAGGGTTGAGAGAGTTCAAAATCTCTCCATCTTCTTCTTTCTGCCATTCAAAAACAGATTTTTTGGTGAATTGAATTAGTGAAAATATTAAATCAGATCACTGGTCAAAGGTTCTGTTGGTTAATAAAAGAACACCAAAAATCAAAGAAGCAACCTCAGGAAAACAAAGTCAAGCTCCTATGAGCTACAGGGTAATGAGAGGGTGTCCTGAGAGTAAACACTTTGGTCTTTTAGCTGATTCTACTTGGATGAGTGTTTCACTTCACAGTGAGAGTTATTTTGGCATTGACATCTCTAAACTTGATGTGTGAATGAGACTGCCAAGCTGTGTTTTGAAAAAGAGATGTAGGGGAGGTTTGCATGTTCTAATGGTGCTGTTTTTTAGAGTTTGCATAAGCCCTTGAGAAAGAAAAAAAAGCATTACAGAGACAATAACAGTTCTGTGGCACATGGTCACACATGCTGTTGCCAGGAGCTTCTTAGAGGGTTTTGTCTTGCAAAACCGCAGACTTCTCGACAGTAGCTTTTTGCTTAGTGGCACCACTCAGCTATTTTTCATTGGACACCTTTGGAGCTTCTCATTTTAAACTGTTACTTGCAAACAGAATAGTCCTTTTATATTACAACTTTTAGGAGAAAATATGAGGGCAATGATACACTTTTGGATCATAGCCCTATGGATGATGCCAGGACACTCACTGTGTTTCTGAAGATGAGGTTCCAGCTATCAAACGGAATGTTCAAGGGGTCCCACTCAACCTCTACTGTAGTCTCTTTAACCGATTTGAATTTCAGACCCTCAGGTTCAGGGAGATCTGATTGTAAGATAGAGCATCTTAGCAGAATATATTCAGGACAAAATAACAAGAAATTTTCCCAAGCATTAGATGATGTGTGACTTACGTGTGGCTATTCTGGCACTGACAGGGACACTCATCTTGCTGTTCAGGACAGCAAAGACACTGATTAGGTACTCTATGCCAGGCTCGAGCTCCCTAATAGTGGCTGTCTTCTTTTCACCAGAGACTCTCATTTCCATCTCTAAACCACCAGGAGCCGTAGGCACATATGTGATAAGATACTCCGTCACAAGCATCTCATTGACCCAGGCGAGGTCCACTGTTTCTGGGTCGACTTCAGTCACTGTAAGGTCTCTGGGTGGGGAGACTATGGATTGAAACACATCAAATTATTGACTTCATCTTCGTCAAGAACCTCTGAGTCAAAAGATAACATGCAGAACTTGGAAAATGACATCTCATTGATATTGTGCCACAGTTTGTGGGAAAGAGAATTGTTAAGATAAATGCTTTATCCAATGGCAGCTTAATGTGCAGAGACAACTAAGTAAGCCAATCATAGGTTGATTTCCTCAAATGTGTAAACATTGCCTAATGTCTAACCAACTGGCTCAACCAATTATGTGAGTTTGGGGCGGAACTATGGGTTTGTCTGACCAATGGCAGACATGGAGGAGTGTTCAGGAAATCTGTTTGAAAACCGTTATTTTTGCAAATTTTGTATGGTGACGCTGCATGCTACTTTTGTGACTCTCTGAAGATTAACTGTCATATAATTGTAAATAACAGTCTTTTTTGTTAATGGCACTTACATTGAAAGCTTAAAGGGTTATTTAACCCAAAAATGAAAATTCTGGCATTAATTACTCACCCTCATGTCGTTCCAAACCCATAAGACCTTCGTTCATCTTCGGAACACAAATTAAGATATTTTTGATGAAATCCGAGAGCTTTCTGACCCCACATAGACAGCAACACAATGAACACTTTCAAGGCCAGAAAGGTAGTAAAGACATTGTAAAATAGTCCATGTGACTCCAGTGGTTCAACCTTAATTTTATGAAGCGACGAGAATACTTTTTGTATTCAAAAAACAAATGGATTATTTCAACAATGTCTTTACTACCTTTCTGGGCCTTGAAAGTGGTCGTTGTGTTGCTGTCTATGTGGGGTCAGAAAGCTCTCAGATTTCATCAAAAATATCTTAATTTGTGTTTCGAAGATGAACAAAGATCTTATGGGTTTGGAACGACATGAGGGTGAGTAATTAATGACAGAATTTAAATTTTTGGTTGAACAAACCCTTTAATACACATACACAAGTCATTTATATTTTCCCCTGCTTCATCTTTGAGAAAGTATACTAATAGTTAAAACTGTAAGTATAAGCTATACATGTGCATATATTTGGTGTGAATTATAGTGACTTACTTTCAGAGCAGTCGTCGCCAGTGAAGCCTAAATCACATATGCACATTCCATTTAGGCATTGGCCTTGGTCATTGCAGTTTGCTGGGCAGGTCAGAACAGAGCAGTCCACACCAGTGTAGCCTTCAAAGCAGACACACTTTCCATCTTCACAGTAGCCACGATCCAAACAGTTGTTGGGACACATCTTTGTACCACAGTCCTCCCCAGTGAACCCGCTGTTACACACGCACTGGCCATTTACACAATGTCCACGGTTATGGCAGTCACTGGGGCAAGTCAACTCGCTGCAGTCATGGCCTGTAAAGCCAGTGTGGCAAACACACTTGCCATCTACACACTGTCCACGGTCATGGCAGTCACTGGGGCAGGTCTTGATGCTGCAGTCTTGTCCAGCAAAACCAACATGGCAAACACACTTGCCGTCCACACACTGCCCACGGTCATGGCAGTCATTGGGGCAGGTCTTGATGCTGCAGTCTTGTCCAGCAAAACCAACATGGCAAACACACTTGCCGTCCACACACTGTCCATGGTCATGGCAGTCATCGGGGCAAGTCTTGATGCTGCAGTCTTGTCCAGTAAAACCAACATGGCAAACACACTTGCCGTCTACACACTGTCCACGGTCATGGCAGTCATTGGGGCAGGTCTTGATGCTGCAGTCTTGTCCAGCAAAACCAACATGGCAAACACACTTGCCGTCTACACACTGTCCACGGTCATGGCAGTCATTGGGGCAGGTCTTGATGCTGCAGTCTTGTCCAGCAAAACCAACATGGCAAACACACTTGCCGTCCACACACTGTCCACGGTCATGGCAGTCATTGGGGCAGGTCTTGATGCTGCAGTCTTGTCCAGCAAAACCAACATGGCAAACACACTTGCCGTCCACACACTGTCCACGGTCATGGCAGTCATTGGGGCAGGTCTTGATGCTGCAGTCTTGTCCAGCAAAACCAACATGGCAAACACACTTGCCGTCCACACACTGTCCACGGTCATGGCAGTCATTGGGGCAGGTCTTGATGCTGCAGTCTTGTCCAGCAAAACCAACATGGCAAACACACTTGCCGTCCACACACTGTCCACGGTCATGGCAGTGATTGGGGCAGGTCTTGATACTGCAGTCTTGTCCAGCAAAACCATCATGGCAAATACACTTCCCATCTACACACAGTCCACGTCCATGGCAGTGATTGGGGCAGGTTTTGATATTGCAGTCTTCTCCAGCAAAGCCATTGTGGCAAACACACTTGCCGTCCACACACTGTCCACGTCCATGGCAATGATGGGGGCAGGTCTTGACACCGCAATGTTCTCCAGCAAAGCCATCATGGCAAATGCACTTGCCGTCTACACACTTTCCATGTCCATGGCATTCATTGGGGCAGGTCTTGATGCTGCAGTCTTCTCCAGCAAAGCCTAATTTGCATATGCACTTCCCGTTGACGCATCGGCCACGATCGTGACAATTATTGGGGCAGGAAAGCTCTGAGCAGTCGTCACCTTCATACCCAGCATCACAAATACACTCACCATTGACGCACTGTCCTCGGTCATTGCAGTTGTCGGGGCAGGAGAGAATATTGCAGTCCTCGCCCTCGAACCCGGGGTCACATATGCACTTTCCATTGAAGCAGTGACCTCTCTGATTGCAGTCATTGAGACAGGTGAGCTTGGAGCAGTCGTCTCCGCTGTAGCCAATATTGCAGACACACTGTCCATTGACACACCTGCCACGGTGGTTGCAGTTTTTGGGGCAGGTAAGCTCCCCACAGTCCTCCCCAGTAAAGCCCTCATCACAATAGCAGGTTCCATTGTCACAGCGGCCACGGTCAAAGCAGTCGTTAGGACAGATGAGCTCAGAGCAGTCAAACCCCGTCCAAGGCTCGTCGCATACACATTCGTCATCCACACAGCGCCCTCTGCCAAGGCAGTTGTTTAGGCAGTTAGTTAAACTACAGTCTTCACCGATGAAGCCCTCCTCGCAGAGGCAAGCCCCGTCGATGCACTCTCCATTCTCACCGCAATCTACAGGACACAGCTCGATACTGCAGTCCTCCCCGCCGAAGCCCTCGAAGCAGACACACTTGCCATCCTCACAACGGCCTTGATCCTGGCAGAAGTTCGGGCACTCTGGCTCAGAGCAGTTGACTCCCTTCCAACCGGGCTCACACGAACAGCTGCAGGTCTCAGTGCTGTAGTTGCCACGGCCACTGCAGTAGGGTTTGGTTGTGACTTCACCTGAGAAAGAGAGTTTTAGTCATTTTTGGCTTCTGATGAAAAACACGTTCATGCTGGTTTAGGTAGGGATGGGAATTGTACAGTATACTGATTAAGCTTCATGTTTTTGATTCACTAAAAAGAATTGGTTTGTTATAGTTCGAAAACATTTTCTATATGAAACCACTTCTATCAATTTTTACAGGTTTGCTGTAAGGCCATGATAAAAGACAAAGTAATGGCCCGAGTCGCTTGTGAGGATGAAATGAATCAAAATATCTATATATACTGTCAAAGAAGGAATTTTTGGGGAGGTTGATATGTAAATTAATCTAGTTCAAAACAATAATAGATTGCAGCATTGGTCAGTTTAGCAATAAGTGGAACATTTTGCTGCCAGCCTCTTCTAACATTCATATAGTGATTAAAACTCGTTTGGGCTACCACGTATGAAAGAAAAATAAAAATCTATATTTTTATATTATAGGCATCTGTGTTATGCATGTTATTGGATACATTTATTAAAACAAAAGTTAAAGGTATAGTTCACTAAAAAAATGAAAATTCGGTCATCATTTACATACCCTCATGTTTTTCCAAACCTGTCTGACTGACTTTTTTTCTGTGGAACATAAACAAAGATATACTGAAAAATGTCTCAGTGTTTTTTCCCCCCCCATTATACTGTACAATGAAAGTCAAATGTCACCCAGATGTTTGATTACCTACATTCTACATACTAAAATATCTTCTTTTGTGTTCTGTAGAAGAATGAAACGTATACATATTTGGAACAACATGAGGGTGAGTAAGTGATGACAGAATTTTTAATTTGGGGTGAACTATCAATTTAAGTTAATCAGCTTTGTTATGTTTCTTTTGAATACATTTGTAATGAGACTCAGCCTCCTACTGGACTGCCAAAGCATCTGTTATATTTGGCCTCACCTGTAACCTGAGCACCACAGCAGCTTGTTCCACTGGTACACTGCTCCCTTAGACTGGATACCTCTGCTTCCAGCATTTCCAGCCTGTTCAGAAGGTCCTTCAGGTCAGGCATGTGGTTATCACAACCGCAAGCTTGCTTGGGAATGTTAATCCTATGTGTAAAAACAATCTGATTCTCCCCATCCATGGTGTGTTCTATGTGCTGGTCAGATTGTTCCGATTTTGGCTTCATTTCGGTTGTTCCTGGTGAATCCAAGTCCACCGAGCACAGGGATCCAGAGGGAACGTTGATGTTGTACACATGGTTGAAAACCACAGGCTGGTCAGGACTTGGGAGGGTCAAGTTCTCAGTGGTTGGTGACAGTGATTCTCTTCTGTGTCTAATTACTCTTTTAACCAGGCCAGCACTAGAGAGATGAACTAAAACGGCTACTGCCACAGAGGCCAGTAGCAGACCTCGCATCCCCATGGTGATTTGATCTCACTTGACTCTTCTTACTGGTGTGAATGATTAAATTGTTACAAGGTACTGGATGTGGGTTTTATCCTGGAAAAAAAAAATTAAAACAGTCACTCAGATTACATGTACACATTAGAGATAGACAGATAACAGATAGAGATCTGATTGCACTTACCCTTACAAAATGGAAAATGAAACATACATATTACATCAATGATGAAAAATTCTGTCATTTAATTAATTTTAAAAACATGGACGGATCATTCAAAATGCTTCAAAAGCAATATTTCTAAAGCACAATTTAAAACTACACACAATAAATGTTCATTTAAATAATATTAATAAATATTCAAATAAATGTAAATCAATATTAATAAAATTATATAAATAATAAGAAAATAAGCAATTTATTTTAATTAAAGATAAAAAAAAATTCAATTCAGTTCAATTCACATTTATTTGTATAGCGCTTTTCACAATACATATCATTTCAAAGCAGCTTTACAGAAAATGCATGTTTCTACATTAAAATGTAGAGTGGAAGAGAGGGGGTACGCAGAAAGATGGTAAGGAGGTACTCCACTCTAAAAAGTTTGGAAACCACTGATGCAGAGTAATCTGTTATCAGAGATGACTGTGTCCACATTGTAGAGTTATTAGATAATATAAATCATGCAGTTAGCTAACATAATGTATTAATTTAGGCTGAAACAATGAAAAGAAATTATTACAAGTTGTGATCACAACGATTACAATACATAAAAAAATTATTAGTATGACAGACTTCTCACAGCAACTGATGCTAACAGACAATAAATAAAGAAAAGAGAAATTGGATGTTTTAACTTTTGACTTGTATACCCTTTCCAACTAGAATTAATAATATTTAAAACAAACCATATCACAGCAGGCAGTGTTCATATTCAGAATAACATTTCTGGAAAAAAATCCAAAACAATTAAGCACACATGGCAGTCAGCAACACTGCAGGGAAGACAGACACTAAGCACAACTCAGGTTTTGGTTGCCTTGGCTTCCACAAAGATCAACTCTGGCCAATAAAAGCAAGGCATACTTCAGCTCAGGAGCAAGTCTCCAGCAGCGTTTCCTATGACAGGCTGCCATGACACATAGCAGGCAACACCTGAATCTGAGGAGCGTACTCTCCTCTCTGACGCTCTGCCCACAGCCCATGCTGACAGATTAATACTCGCGTGGAGGAGACCATCTGCAGCGCTTCCGCTAGCGTGGGTGTTCAGAGTTCACGCTTCTCATAAAAGTTCGCTTTCTTTGACCATTCTCCAGACAGCAGCAGAGTTTCGAATTAAAACACAATACTTTTCTCATTAAAAGGAGTTAAAAGTACAGTTTTTGCAGGGCTCAGGAGGCTTGTCACTTACTAAGTGCATTGGTCTGTTAAAAATGTAATTAAAGTAAAATGGAAACAGCTCTAAAACCCTTTCAAGCAAGTTACTGTGCTGTAGGAGATTAAGGATGTCTGTGTTTAAAGAGTCCTGATGTGCATGTCATATGGTCACATACTTGCCAATTACAGGATTGCAGATTCAGTTTTCCATACAGTTGTTTTCCTGAATGTTATGAAAACCAAATGGGATCCATTTAAGATGGAAATAACCACCTTCCAAAAGTGCTGACATACTGACTTTTTCAATACCATAAAACACCCAATATTTATGTCAAATTTGGAACATTTATGTGTGTATTTTCCAGCTTGCACCTTATCTAGCCGTTTTTTAACATTCAATCACGATTGACCCTTTAACTGAATCATTTTCATTTGATTTTTAAAAGATTCTATTTTTTTAAAGCATCAAATTTGAACAATAATTTTTTACGACATTAAAGAGGTTCAATTCTGAAAATTCTGTCATAATTTCAAACATATTTGGATAAATGTTTTTGTCCACAAAAAGAAAGTCAATCGGTTTTTTAATCTTCCACTGAAGACAGAAAGTCTTGCAGGTTTGGAACAACATGAGTGGGAGTAAAGGATGACAGAAATTATTTTTTTGGGTAAACTATCTCTTTAAGGCATGCACAGTCCTTCAGAAACAAAAGAGCAACACAAAGTAGTTACACAGATCAAAATTTTGTCAAGGCTGCAGGGGGCTGACCCAAAGCTACAGCTTGCAAGGTCAATAGCAGGTAATAATTGCCAGGATCTGTTTAGTGAGTGGAGAGCTTGCTTTGACATGTGATTAGCGGGACTGACAGATGAGCTCCAGCGAGAGAGATCCCACGGCTGCCGCCCATCCGTGATTAGACAGACAGGGATGAATGCTTCTGTGATGGAGAGCTTAAGGGAGGCTCGATGATGGGAGATTCCCGATCTGGACCCTTGGGGGCGACGGGACCTACC
This sequence comes from Coreius guichenoti, assembly GCA_039654105.1. Classification (NCBI taxonomy): domain Eukaryota; kingdom Metazoa; phylum Chordata; class Actinopteri; order Cypriniformes; family Gobionidae; genus Coreius; species Coreius guichenoti. The sequence goes on from CM077169.1 coordinate 19,884,923, forward strand.
CCGCTTCTTGTTCCTCACATCTAAACCCTGGGATTAAATCAGCAAAATAGGCAGAAAATTGCTTTGAGTCGCTTTGCAGTTTTAGTTCTGGATGGGTAGCTGGCTTTTTCACTTTGAAGCCTGGCTTGTTGCCACAAGAATCGATGAAAGAAAATGACTCTGAAGGACCAAGCTGGTCTTTGTGTAAGAATTTGCCCTTAACCCCTGGCGAAGGGTGGACTGTAAATGAATGATTTTTTTTTTAAATATGTAATTTAATGATGACAGTTAGGCTTCATGGCAGCAATGATGGATATGCTTGAGTAAGAAAGAATAAGCAGTTATTATCATTAGATTGGAAATGATTTATTTATTTATTTTTTGCATTTTGAACAACGAGAAATAGACAAAGCCAGTCTCTTTTATTAGAGCTCCATCAATACAGTGCTGAGCTCAGAGCAGTATGCTAATGCTGCTGCTTACTGGCACTTTCAGATAAACCAGACACAATGTGACTGCTGCTTTCTCATGCCAGGTCTAGTTTTTATACTTTGTTACTTTCTCAGACTCTGGCTGGGCCAGTTGGCTTCCGTGTGTCTAATGTGAGAAGAATTTCAATGGGGAGTGAACCTGCTGGCACACATTTTTAGTGCCAGTGATCTAAATTGGTCCTGCGTTGTGCTAAGTGCTGAATGCTGACTAGAGCATTTGAAAGGAAGAATACCTCACACAGAGACCAGATGAATACTTTTGTAAGTCATAAATTATATAGTGACAGTTAAAACGATTCTTCCACCACACAATGTGCCACAAACAAATGAGCTTACTTGCTATTTGTTAAATTAGAAGTTTGTAGCTGTTTACATAATTGAGCAATTAGCATGTTAGTGGTTTAGGAATGAGGCATATTTGGCTGCAATTAAATGTATACTACAAAGACATAAAACATAAAAGGAATATGCCAAAAAACAGATTACAAAGTACAAAACATATTATTATTCTAAACTGGATGGGAATTAGTAACACATTATATTTAGACAACTGTTGATGGGGCAGAATTAGTTTATATTGTAAAAAAAAAATAAAAATAAAATAATTCAGGTCAAATCTAGGCGTTTCTTCTTGTCTTTAGAGGGCCGATAGTGTGGTGATGACTCGTTAATGGAAAATTATCTGTTAAATAGCATTTATCTGACTTCAGCATACAGTGGGTTATTGAACTGTAAAATATGCTGTGGTGGCTTTTACAGTTCATCATTCAGTTTCATATTCAGACTTAGTTTTGTAGGTCACCCATGGCAGAAAGCACTTGCCTTCACTGGGACGCAGCCTTAATATGGGTCGCCCGCTGTGGTGAATGAATTGGTATTGTCTCGTCTCTATTCACCTTAATAGATGCCATAAAAATGCCCTGACAGTTTGTTTAATACTGGGAAGGAGTCAATGATGAAGAAATGTCTCTCCCAGAGGTATGCTGTATACACACTGCATCATTTCTCCACTGGTGTGTGTCAAACTTCATTAAAAATCAATATGATGAAGTTGAGAAAATACTTCTTAATCCAGTCAGCGAAGCAGTAAACTTAGTGGATAGGGGCTCAAATGTGTCTGGTCTGGGTTGAAGACCAAAAAATGCTGATAAATTATAATTAAAAACATTATAAATATGAGTACACTATGAAACTCTCATTGAGAAGTAGATGCTTATTGATTGCATGGTTTCCAAGGTCATAATCAGACAGGGCTGCTGAAACCAGCACCATGAAGCAGCTCATAATCATCCAACACGGAGATGGATTTCCAGACTAGCTCATAACGCCGCTCAATGGTGTGTGCTTGGATCGATGGCAAAGTATACAGCCACTGTTATTGTTTCATAAATGGATTTGGAAGTCATCGCCTTCTTGAGCAATGCTCATTTAGGAGGAGTGGCTCAGTTGACCATTACACTTTCCATTTGCTTCTGTTCTTTCTTTATATAGTTCTGCAGTTCTTCTTCTCTCTTACTGATATTTTCCCTCTCTCTGACATCCTGTTATTTTTTATACTGTGAACTGAATGCAGAATGTCCATTTTGACTGTCCACTGGCCTCAAATGAGCTGATGAGTGTCTATGACTCACTGCTCTATTTTACTTGGCATGTCTGTGCTTCAGAAGGAAGTCAGTCATGGCTAGCACTGGGTTCACCTAACAGATTCAAACAAATGAATATGTCTGGCAATCATAAACACGCAGACGTACTGTCTCACTGCTGTATGTGCAATGTGAGCTTAAAGGTCTCTCAAATGCCACATAATGTGATCTCTCACCTAACGCATTCTCTTGGCATTTCTCCCATCGGTGGATTGACAGTGAGGTGTGAAACCAGAACCTAACAACATACGGCACTGTATATTTTATTTCCAACTGCATAATTTTCATAATAATGAGATTAAGTAATTATTAATCTTGCATCTGATTTCATTGCCAGAGCTTAAAGGTATTTCTTCTTTAATTCAATTTTAAATCAACCCCAAACGGCATAATTTTCTGTTTTTATTACAGATCATTACATTTCTGTGAGCTATTTTCTCTCTATATAGTAGAGGCATACGATTACATGCAGACTGATAAGTGAAAGGCAATGCAGGTTGTTTTCACGATGAAAAAGATGGATTTCATGACAGTTGAGGCCTATTTACAGAGCTCTAATGATGCTGGGAGATCTGATTGCACCGATAGGAGATTTGTGTGTGTGTAGAGACCGATAAACTGGTCTGGTGTATGGGCAGAGATAGAGGTGTTTGCACTGCGCTGATGGACCTGCGGTTCGCTGACATTGCTGCACTTTCACCAAAGAAGCATTAAAACCGAACACGATAGAGCTTTGGTGACATTGTCAAAGGTGAACTCTATCATGCTGATTAAGGAGAAATGGAAAATTTAGGACATGTCAGTCAACATTTGACACCAGAGACACTGGAGAGTCTACTGGGAATGAAGTTGAATAATTCCTGATTTCAGCTTCCATGTGTGCTTTCTCTTAAAGTCCAGATGGAAGGAATGAAGGAGGAACATTTGTTACTTGCTGTCTCATTTTACATTTTCAGCACCGGTGACCCCGTGTTTATTAGTTTAACCTCTGTTACAGCCAGAAAAGCAGCCTCATATGTTCAGACCTTAAAAGCTCAAACTTCTGAGCTTCCCATTTGTCGCAGCAAAATTCACTATTCCTGTACCATGCAGACAGTCCCGTTCACATCTTGGTCATAGCAAAAATAAATTTGCTTTACACTTTTTTCTTGAGGATATTGTGGTCTGGCAGGAACAGCAAAGAATAGAAGTCCATATTTTAATCCAAAAGTCATTTTGCTACTGAGTAAAAAAATGTATTTGAACACAGCAGTGGTTTTTTCACAAGCACAGAGCATCTTTCCCTTTCCCAAATGGCAAGCTATTGATCATTCTTTCCTATTCTAGAAAGAATAAAAGCTACCATGTGTCTTGTTTGCGTATAACAGGAAATTGCTTTTTCTCTACCAACAAGAAATTGTGTATTTCCTCTTGCTGACTGAGGAAAGATAAGCCATGATCAAGTGTGTATATTTAAAATGGATGTTCTCTAAAAAAGGCCCATAAAATGCACCCTACCAGATCCAATTACTTACTCTACATACCTATAGTAATTAGCTTCATCACAATATGATCTTTTGGGATTGAGCAACAAGCTCTTTTAACTTATTGACCCTAGTGAATTTTTTTCTCCTTCTGGAAAGAAAAATCAGTTTTCCCACACTGTAATGCAAGAATATTGACTGGGAGATTAAGAGATCTATTTTCCCTGTTCAAATTGGAGGCAGAAATGTCATCAACTGAGATAATCTGAGCTTTGTAGATTTCCCTTTTACAACTTCCCAATTTAAAACTTCTGCTAACCTAAAATTCTCTTCTTATCCCAGGCATATAATGACAAATGCATTCCAGCATGCCGGGTCACTGACAACTAACCAGAGTTCCTCACTTCTGTGGAAGACACATGTGCTCATCTCTTGGCTGCCACCGGTAGGGACACTGTCTGTGCTCTGAGCCCATGGCTTCCCTAGCCATGTTACATTAGCATCAGACAGCCATTAAAACCATCTGGGGCTGCAACACTTTAACACACTGAGGTCTACTGAGGAAATCTTTGTTCACTGATGCCAACAAATCATTCTGAATGCCTCTGTGGCCAATTTGGAGTGTGGAGGAAAAGGACAGACAGACAGACAGACAGATAGCCAGACAGCCAGACAGCCAGACAGACAGATAGATAGACAGATAGATAGATAGATAGATAGATAGATAGATAGATAGATAGATAGATAGATAGATAGATAGATAGATAGATAGATAGATAGATAGATAGATAGATAGATAGATAGATAGATAGCCACAGGAGAACACAGAGGGTACAATATCTGTTTAAAGTGGCCAGGCCAGGAGCAGAGCTGACAGCTGTTCAAACAAAGGCTAGTTTCCCACTCAGCTTTGTTCTGAGTGGCACTGTCAATGAATACACTGCACATAGCATCATAAAACATTTAAACACCCCGTCTAGGCAACAACCATGTGTGGTTGGAACTTCTGATGTCCTCAAGATAATGATGGCAAAATAGCTGAGGAGGTATTAACAACCCAGGAGACATTTACATTATCACACAACAAAACAGATCAATATATTATAGCTATTATGAAATGTTTAATGTGTTTATTCACATTCTGAAAATAGTCACATCAGAACTTGAAGAGAAGAAAATGTAGTCAACAATTTTTAATGCAATCATTAGCTTTGGCCTTTATTGCTAACAACTAAGTTTCCTTCATTCGAAGCAGAACCTCCCTCCTATTTAGCACCCTTGGATCCAGGGGGTCTCTGTCATTGACCCCTCCCCCCATATATACGTACTCATAAGGCTTCTCTCAGCCCCTGCGTTCCCAGGCTAGACCCCTCCCTCTACCAACACACACGCAAATCTTCTCATCACCTCAGTTTCTCCATTCTCCTAAACGGATACAACCCATCAGTAAGGACAGCGCACTGATTCACCCGAGAACCATTCACCCCTCCTTCACCATGGATGAGACTAGAGAAAAGAGCTGGCAGCTGACAGCGGAGCTACACGAGGAGCACCAGACTAAAGAGAGAAGCACTAACACAAACCAGCTGCTGCTCTCCCTGGCTGGAGAGAGGACAGAGATCCTGGGAGGCATGACACCGTCTGCCAGGTAACGGACACGGCTGACCTACAGCTGCAGACAAGCCCACCACGTGTAGAGTTACGCCAAACTATCAGAGTGCACGCTACTGTATTCCCCCTCAAGCGGAGCTGGAATAATTGCTGAGCTTAAAACAAATGTGGATCACTTCCCCTATAAACCATAATGAGCAGCCTACAGCAAGGTAATGCATCACTAGTAGCCTTAAAAGTCCCTGGCTAACATTTACACTGTCAGAAAAAATTATACCTTTAGGGGTACAACAGCTTGTCACTGCAGTCCCCTTAAAAGGACAACTTTGTACCTTATCTACCCCATAAAATGTGCATATTAGTACCTAAGAGTAGTAATATGTACCCTTAAAGTACTACTTATAAACCTTTTAAAGGTAAATAAGGTACAAAGATTTCCCTATGAGGCAAACTGTTGTACAACTAAAGGTACAATGTTTGCACATTTTTCTAAGTGTACAGTCTGACTTATAAACAGTCTGCTTTTTTACAACAACATTACAAAGTGGCAAGGCATTCTTCAGATTTAGCATTAAAACACATCCAACACAGACATGCTCATAAAGAGTATAGAGTCATTTAACTCGCAAATCTGTCAGACTAACAGGTAGATGGACTGGGAGCATCACAGCTTACCTTAGAGACCAGTCCTCCTCTACAGGCGTAGAGACGTGCCTCTGTCTAGGAACTGTGATGTGATGCCAAACGAAAGGTTGAAACCATCAGGAACTCTTGAAGTGCTTTTTAATTTTCTTTAGACAAATGACAGTCCTGTCATTCCCTCCTGTCTCTCTGCTCTCAGTGAGAGTGCGCCATCCAGCCTGTGTGCGCCTGCTGATGCTGAGAGAGGGAATGAGTGAAAGAGAGAGAGAGGGAGGGAGGGAGAAGTCGCTTTCTTTTAAACAGTAGACACTTTGCGGTCAGACCCCACTCCCACCTACCACTCTTGTATGCACCCCCTCCCCTTTCTCCCTCTGACTGGAAGCTGAGGAGCTGAAACGGGATGCCTCAAGGCTGATTCGCAAACTCACACACACACATTGGGAAGAGAGGAGGAGAAAGAGTCAGAGAGAGAAAGAGAGAGACCATTTACTATAAACTGGAGCAGCCAATGATTGGATGAAAGGGATATATCCCAAGCTGCATTAACATACATTTCAGATTAGAATTAACAGGGAGGATAAAGGAGGAAGGACCTTGTGTGTTTGATGACGAGCATGACACGGCGGATGATGGGATTATGTACGGTGATCAGCATAATCAACCTTTAATCCCCAAAATCCAACCTTACTATGGAAAAAAATTCAAAAAGACTTGTTTTAGTCAAGGTTGGTTCTCCCTTTTTTTTAAACCTTAAATGTCTCTTCGAAGTGGAACCATCTCTGTGCTGCAACCTCCGGCTTTTTGTGCTCCCCTGCGCTTCTGTAAATACTCTTCCCTTTCAGAGTGTCAGGTTATTCACCTTTCCATCTGCACTACCCACAAGCACCTCCCCCACGTGCACTGCAGGTAGAAGAACATCCAACAAAGCCAGCTGCAATTACCGGACTATACGGCATCCAGAATTTTGTGCAAACAGGAGCTTTTCTTCAAACAAACATGGAACAAAGAGCCAGCAGATCGGATTTTTCACTCCAGATGCGTTTCATCTCAAACGAGCAGTGAAGCACTTCAAAACATATTTCATTAGAGATGAGATGATGTCTCTCATCGTGTCAAAAACTGACCTTTAGTCCTCTTGGGGGGCAACAAGGAGGCACCCGTGGAGACGGGGGCTCGAACCCCCAGAGAGGAATCAAGAATGCTTTTTTTCTGATGAGAGAAAATCAACCCCCATCAGCCTGTGCTCAATAAGTCATGAATCTGTGATGATATGCCTGGTCGACATGGGATTTTAATCTAGGTCTCATTTCAGAGCGAGAATCACTACATTTCAAATCAGGCCCAGCCACTGATCAGATTCAGTTTTTTTTTTCTGTCACAAGGCAAAAATAATATCAATTTCAGGTTTGCCGTGAATGGAAAAGTACAATGTGAAGAACAGGAGATGAACATAGGCATAGGATATTTCCCAAGGTGAACTCCACAGAGAGATGCTCTTGGTAATGGTGTGCGTGTTTGTTTTTTTCTGCAAATGTATATATGTGGTGGGTGGTGGTGAAGGGAAATGCAGCCAGAATGAGATGTGAACTCCCAAACCTTTATAAGAGACTTTATGGAAGTGCATTAATATAACGCCCACCATAATGTCATATATCCAGCCAGTATGTCTATCTATTTATGTCCGTCGATATGAGCAGAACATAATACAACTGAAGTGCATGAAAATCAGTGAGTGATTCTGTGTGTGTGTGTGTGTGTGTGTGTGTACATATCTCTTTCTCAGGGTCTCTATCTTCCTGAGAACACATATCACCCTTCTCCATCTGTTCGTACTTTCACCTTTCTCTCACACTTTTCCCTTCACCGAATCACAGCGCTTCACAGGGAATAGCAGTGGGAGCGGGAGCATTCCGGGTTCATCAGGCGTCCCCGTGCTGTTGACATCCATGCATCCACCAGCTGATTTCCCAGATGACAGCAGTGTGCGCATCGTTCCCCAAAAGCCATTTTCCTCTAGCCGTAACCAGACACAAGCTACAGGAAGCGAGCTTTAGACTCATAATAGTATTTAAAAAGAGGCTGGTTGTTAGGGAATCTACCTTGAAAATGAAGTTATAGTTACAAGCTTTTTAAAGTAGTTAAACTACTGTCAAGCTATACCTGAATGCAGGAACATTTGCATTTACATTGAGCTAATAATGTGTTGCTAATGTTAAACAAACAATGTTCCTGTTTGCCATCTCAGAGTCAGACAGCTGCCTTCTAAAAATTGTATCCTTAGAATTGCTTTAAACAACGTCAGTGGAGAAAGGCATATAGTTCATCATAACATCGTAATATACATCATATACATAATTCACCCGCTATATTGCTAAATGTACACAATTTTTCATATCAACAGAAAAAACCTGGCTTCTCTTGAGACTTGCCTGCTTCTCAGCACAGTTAATAATATGCTAAAGCCTACCTGCACGTTGATGTGATTGGTTACAAGGTTTAAGAAACACCTGCGATTTTAAACTGTGTTTTTGAGACCTTTTTTCACTGCAGTTTTAAGGCAAAAATACTCAGCAATGGTATTGACTTGAATTTGCAAATGGTTTGTCTTAAAGCATATTAAAAACACCACATAGACATAAAAACTACATTAAAAACTTGATTTTCACCACAGGGGAAGTCAAAAAGATGAATTAAAGTGCATTAAGAAGTCAGTTAATGCAGTGTAAATATATTCACTGCAATATATTGCAGTGTAAATATATATATATGATTACATAATTTACAACCTGACTCTTGTATTTTTTGTCTGGCACAAAAAAGTGTTTATGAAGGAATGAACGAACAGCATCAAACTTCAACCGACGAACTTTAGATAATTTATATAACCGATCTAAAAGCAGTAATGAACAGCAGCATTTAATGAAATAGACTATATTGCCAAAAGTATTTTGACACCCATCCAAATAATTGAATTCAGGTGTTCCAATCACTTCCATGGCCAAAGGTGTATAAAATCAAGCACCTAGGCATGCAGTCTGCTTCTACAAACATTTGTGAAAGAATGGGTCGCTCTCAGGAGCTCAGTGAATTGGTACATTGATAGGTTGCCACCTGTGCAATAAGTCCATTTGTGAAATGTCCTCACTACTAAATATTCTACGGTCAGTGGTATTATAACAACGTGGAAGCAATTGGGAACAACAGCAACTCAGCCACGAAGTGGTAGGCCACGTAAAATCACAGAGCGGGGTCAGCACATGCTGAGGTGCACAGTGCGCAGAAGTTGCCAACTTTCTGCAGAGTCAATAGCTACAGACCTCCAAACTTCATGTGGCCTTCAGGTTAGCTCAAGAACAGTGTGTAGAGAGCTTCATGGAATGGGTTTCCATGGCCGAGCAGCTGCATCCAAGCCTTACATCACCAAGTGCAAAGTGTTGGATGCAGTGGTGTAAAGCACAACATCACTGGACTCTAGAGCAGTGGAGACATGTTCTCTGGAGTGACGAATCATGCTTCTCTGTCTGGCAATTCGATGGACGAGTCTGGGTTTGGCGGTTGCCAGGAGAATGGTACTTGCCTGACTGCATTGTGCCAAGTGTAAAGTTTGGTGGAGGGGGGATTATGGTGTGGGTGTCACGGATCTGTGAAGGATAGGACTCAAGTGCAGAATGAGTTTCACAAGTTTAATCAAACAGTTATTTATTGACAAGTTTAACATAGCAAAGAAGAGTAGGCAACTCTGATGATAAGCAGGAATCAGGCCTTTGTAATGAGCAGACTGCAATGGGCTGTATATGCTGATTCAAGAGGTGCTGATCCTCAGTGAAACCAGACAGAGAAATCCGACTCGAACAGGAACACCGACGGGAGACTGGACATGAGAGAGATGACTGCGGCTGCTGGTCCTCAGTAATACCAGAACAGAGAGTAATCCAACTCGAACAGGAACACAGACGAGAGGACTGGACGTGAGAGAGATGACTGGCAGGAACAAACGACAAGACATAAACACCAAACAGAACAAATCCACTAAAGACTGTTCACAAAGCAATTGGACAGTTGAGCACAAATAACACAGTTGCACATCATGACACAAGCAACGATCCAGCCAAGACATGAAGGAAGGAAGCACAATATAAAGGGAGGAAAACACACGAGGACCAGGTGAGCACGATTAGTGAAATGAGGACTAGACAAGGACTAAACGAGGGGGCGTGGTAAGGGCAAACTAGGAGGCGGGACAAGAGGAACACATGGCAAACACCAACAAAGAGAGAGCCATGTGCTTAGACACAACACAAACATGGAAACATTAAACAAAGACAACACAGACAAGGCTGCAAGGGCAGAACCCTGAAAGTGGGGTTGTTTTTCAGGGGTTGGGCTTGGCCCCTTAGTTCCAGTGAAAGGAACTCTTAATGCGTCAGCATACCAAGACATTTTGGACAATTTCATGCTCCCAACTTTGTGGGAACAGTTTGAGGATGGCCCCTTCCTGTTCCAACATGACTGTGCACCAGTGCACAAAGCAAGGTCCATAAAGACATGGATGAGCGAGTTTGGTGTGGAGGAACTTGACTGGCCTGCACAGAGTCCTGACCTCAACCTGATAGAACCCCTTTGGGATGAATTAGAGCGGAGACTGCAAGCCAGGCCTTCTTCAATACTGGCCTGTTCCTAATATCTTTAAAAAAAAAACAGCCTTTTCAACCAGTTCTTAAAGGCCCACTGAAGATCCTTGAAACGCTCAGAATTATTCAATGTGTTGACATAATTTCCACTGAAACAAGAAGACAGGGCAGGGTATATCAAGCAGCTCCCCCTTTTTAAAATAGCCAATAGCGTTTCATTTATATTACAACACGGCTAGAGCCGTTGAGCTTGGTAAAGCTGCAGTTTTCTCCTAATCTTTAACCGTTTCTCCTCCTAATCTCCTACATATCGCTTTAAAATAAAGCATTCTGTGCAAAATTTAAATGGGTCAATGGGTTATAATGTAGAGAACATTTGACTGGACAGAAAATCTCATGAGAAGCTGAAGTGCAAAGTCATCAAAATCATTGATCCATATTGGCAGAAGTGAGAGGCTAAGTTTTGAATGCTTATATCTTCTACATGCGAATTTTGTCATTGTTTTGAAGCACACTAGCTTATAGATAGCAGTAAGGCTAACATATTCATTCTAAAATCAAAAAAACTTTAATTTTGATTTCATGGGGACTTTAAACACAAAGCAACAGGGGCTTGCACTATACATGTAATTCTTAACATATATATATATATATATATATTTTTTTTTTTTTTTTTCTTACAATGTCTCAGTACATATTTTTCCACATTACTCCTCATTTGCTGGTTATAACTGAATCTACCCAAAGGTACCGGCTCTACAAATTAAAGAAAAGGTTGCTGAGAGCACAGCTCGCATTCAGTTCATTTACCCACGTAATTGGTGGCAGTCTATTCGAAGAAAGAGCGAGGGCTTGACGGCTAGCAGGGCACTTTCTATCAGCGCATGTGAGATCTAATTATGGAGAGAGAAGCCCTGCCTGCGGCTGGGTAAAGTGTCAAAGGAGAAGGGAGAGATGATGAGACAGGAGGACTCACAACTCACAGTCACCCTCATGACCCGAACAGACCTGTTTACCTCATTAAAAATTAATTCACAGGTAATATTGGCTTGTGTCTCCTCCCAAGTCTTAGCGTTATCTATTATGCAGGAGGGAGGCTGTGCAGGACGGGTTAACTCAGGCAAGGTCATTTGGACAGCTCGTGGAAGTAACTCTTGGAGTGTTGCAACCCTGGCTTTGCCACCAGGGATGGGAAATTAAAACACTAATGGCCTGTGTGAGTGTAAAAAGCATAGATTAAGTGGAAAGAGAAACTGGCCATCAGTGAAATGGGCTTGCAGTCATAATTGGGCTTGATTCATAATTTATAAAGCAAAGATAGGGATTGGCATGAATAAAGAGTGGCACAGGAAGAGGTGAAAGGCTATTTTCTGCCCTCCGCATTTATGCATTAATCCAGCAAAGGCGATGTGGTGAATATTATGGTCATTTGGGAAATGAAAAACAGCCATTACATCCCCTCAAGGGTAGCTTTTTTACATAATATAGAGACCAAAACAAGAGAGGGATGAAAGAATTGTTGCAGACACGTGATTTGGTGATATAGTCAGAGAGAGAGTGATGTTTCAGACCACACACAGGTCAGCATCGCTGTGCACGTACATAAAGAGCCTGTAAATTTCTGAGGACAAAGACAGCAGATTAGGCTTTTCAGTGACCCCAGTGACCTCTGAGGGGTTCAGATCTCAGGAGCCACCGAAATTGTGTCTGACTTTGCTTCTGCTTTTGTTAGCTAATGGTAGATGAGCATCTCTCTCGCACAGAGGTATGTGAAGATCCATACAAAACGAAAGATCAACATGCTCTCTGAGAAACTGCTCTACAAATACCACGTAAAATCACACTACACTACATAACCTATAGTTTTTATCACATTTACCATAGGTATTTTTATCCATTTTGATGATGAAAAAAAGGAGGTGCAGCTCTAAAGAACATTTACTCGTTCAGGGTAATTTAGAAAGCAGAATCTGCATCTTTCATTCTTCCTCGGTTATGTATGTTTTTACAAAGACATGGTGTTTTTTTATTCAGCAGGGCAACAGAAATGCCTACACATTCCTTTAACACCGACAGCGCTGAACAAATTATAGAAAAACAAATAAACGGTATCCTTCAGAGCAACTCACGACATTGTGAGTCTAGTGAAAGCAGTGGGTTGGGGGTTGACAGAGATATCATTGCTCAAAAAGGATTCTATAGAGTGAATAAGAGATGGACGAATGCTCGCTTCCCATAGCTCCTGAGATGCACAGGCAGCACAAATACTCATACATCATTAACATTTATGCAAATATCAGCTACAGTGGGGAGAACAAGTATTTGATACACTGCCGATTTTGCAGGTTTTCCTACTTACAAAGCATGTAGAGGTCTGTAATTTTTATCATAGGTACACTTCAACTGTGAGAGACGGAATCTAAAACAAAAATCCAGAAAATCACATTGTATGATTTTTAAATAGTTAATTTGCATTTTATTGCATGACATAAGTATTTGATCACCTACCAACCAGTAAGAATTCCGGCTCTCACAGACCTGTTAGTTTTTCTTTAAGTAGCCCTCCTGTTATCCACTCATTACCTGTATTAACTGCACCTGTTTGAACTCATTACCTGTATAAAAGACACCTGTCCACACACTCAATCAAACAGACTCCAACCTCTCCACAATGGCCAAGACCTGAGAGCTGTGTAAGGACATTGGGGATAAAATTGTAGACCTGCACAAGGCTGGGATGGGCTACAGGACAATAGGCAAGCAACTTGGTGAGAAGGCAACAACTGTTGCAGTTATTAGAAAATGGAAGAAGTTCAAGATGACGGTCAATCTCCCTCGGTCTGGGGCACCATGCAAGATCTCACCTCGTGGGGCATCAGTGATCATGAGGAAGGTGAGGGATCAGCCCAGAACTACACGGCAGGACCTGGTCAATGACCTGAAGAGAGCTGGGACCACAGTCTCAAAGAAAACCATTAGTAACACACTACGCCGTTATGGATTCAAATCCTGCAGCGCACGCAAGGTACCCCTGCTCAAGCCAGCGCATGTCCAGGCCCGTCTGAAGTTTGCCAATGACCATCTGGATGATCCAGAGGAGGAATGGGAGAAGGTCATGTGGTCTGATGAGACAAAAATAGAGCTTTTTGGTCTAAACTCCACTCGCCGTGTTTGGAGGAAGAAGGATGAGTACAACCCCAAGAACACCATCCCAACCGTGAAGCATGGAGGTGGAAACATCATTCTTTGGGGATGCTTTTCTGCAAAGGGGACAGGACGACTGCACCGTATTGAGGGGAGGATGGATGGGGCCATGTATCGTGAGATCTTGGCCAACAACCTGCTTCCCTCAGTAAGAGCACTGAAGATGGGTCGTGGCTGGGTCTTCCAGCATGACAACGACCCGAAACACACAGCCAGGGCAACTAAGGAGTGGCTCCGTAAGAAGCATCTCAAGGTCCTGGAGTGGCCTAGCCAGTCTTACAAGCATCTCAAGTCCTGGAGTGGCCTAGCCAGTCTCCAGACCTGAACCCAATAGAAAATCTTTGGAGGGAGCTGAAAGTCCGTATTGCCCAGCGACAGCCCCGAAACCTGAAGGATCTGGAGATGGTCTGTATGGAGGAGTGGGCCAAAATCCCTGCTGCAGTGTGTGCAAACCTGGTCAAGAACTACAGGAAACGTATGATCTCTGTAATTGCAAACAAAGGTTTCTGTACCAAATATTAAGTTTTGCTTTTCTGATGTATCAAATACTTATGTCATGCAATAAAATGCAAATTAATTACTTAAAAATCATACAATGTGATTTTCTGGATTTTTGTTTTAGATTCCGTCACTCACAGTTGAAGTGTACCTATGATAAAAATTACAGACCTCTACATGCTTTGTAAGTGGGCAAACCTGCAAAATCGGCAGTGTATCAAATACTTGTTCTCCCCACTGTACATTTGCAGGCTTGTTAGCAAGCATGCACATTCTGTATGATGCAGGTTTATTGTTTATATTCATACATATATTCTTGCAAATAATTAAGACTGTCTCAATAGAATTAAAAAAAAGACACAATATTATCGAGAACATGCCTTCTTTACTAGACAGAACCTGCTGACTTTTTTGCAGGTTAAAAATAAATCTGTGGAATGAATGTAAACATGTCAAATGTGTTAAATTAAACTGAGTACTCTAATGGCTCTTATCAGCTGAAAACATGATCAAATTAGCCAAACTATTTCATAAAAAATAAAAAAAAAGGTAAGATGTGGAACTTTAAATGACAGTCACTCCTATTCTGTGGAAATCTGCAGAACACGCTTAACTTAAAGGATTAGTTAATTTAGTTAGAATTTAGATGAACACAATCAGAGTTATATTAATAAATATCCTGGCTCTACCAAGCTTTATAATGGCAGTGAACGGGGCCACCGAGTTTGAAGAAAGAAAGTGTAACGCCTCTCGCAGTTCAAAATGCTTACGCTACGTCCGACTTCATACGTCGTGCCAGTTACGTAAGTTGAATATGGAAGGCAGTCTGGCGGAAGCTAGATATATAAGTATTTTCTTATAAAAATCCATTGATTTGCTTCAGAAGGCATTTATTAAAGGCCCACTGAAGTGCCTTGAAACACGCAGCATTATTCAATGTGTTGACATAATTTCCTGTGAAACAGGAAGACAAGGCAGGACATATCAAGCAGCTCCTCCCATTTTTTAAAACAGCCAATAGGGCTTCGTTTATATCACAGTTTGACTAAAGCCTTTCAGCTCGGTAAAGCCACAGTTTCCTCCTAATCTCTAACCGTTTCTTATCATCATCTCCTCCATATCGCTTTGAAATACAGCATTCTGTGCAGAATTCAGATGGGTCCGATATGTTTTGTTGTCCACGCTGACTCGTGCATGTAATCCGCTCTGAGCTCTCGTGTCTCTGGACCGGAGCAGACTGTGTGTGTGCACTGCCGCGGTGCGCGTGAAACTAATGTGAAACCAGACTTCTTTCGCCTCAACTGAAAGCATATTTACATTGTCTGAATCGTTCCCTATCCCCTGTATAGTCCACTATGCGCCATTCACCATGAAGAAAATAATAAACGTGTGAACAAGTGACCGATTTTAGCCGCAGCTTCAGCATCTGTTTAGGGGGCAGGACGCTTCAGATTCTAGAGAGCATTTGATTGGACAGAAGATGTAATGAGAAGCTGAAGTGATGTCATAAAAATCCATGATCTAGTTTTTAGCGGAAGTGAGAGACTGTAAGTTTTGAATGCTTATATCTCCTAAATGCGAATTTTGTCTTTTTTTTGGAACACACCAGCTATACATAACCTTAAGGCTAACATATTCATACTAAAAGCTAAAAAACTTAAATTTTGATTTCAGGGGGCCTTTTATCTACGTTTATGATGGATGGATGCACTTTTTTGAGCTTCAAACTTGTTGGCCCCGTTCAATGCCATTATAAAGCTTGGAAGCGTCAGGATATTTATTAATATAACTCTGACTGTGTTCATCAGAAAGAAGAAAGTCATATACACTTAGGATGGCTTTAGGGTGAGTAAATCATGGGATAATTTTCATTTTAAAATGAACTAATCCTTTAACACCTAAAGGCCCGGTTTCACAGACAGGGTTTAGATTAGGCCAGGATTGGGCCTTATTTCAATTAGAACATTTAAGTGTCTTTTATGAATGTGTCTTAGAAAAAAAAAAAAAAACATTACTGGTGTGCATCTTGAGACAAAACAATGGCAAGTATATTTTAAGATATGTCAGTGCAAGTTGCCTTCAGTTAAAACAGCTCAAACACGCATTTTAGTCTGGGACTAGGCTTAAGCCTTGTCTGTGAAACGGGGAAATCTTTTATTCCCATCAACTGCTTTTAACTGCTGCTTTAAAAATCTAATGACACTGAACATACCAGCAATGTGTAGTTCTTATTTAAGGAATCCTATCAATAGATGAGAGGACCACAGAGATGGGTTGGTATGCCAGCTGTATTTAATGCAGGAGAGTTCATATTAAAGTGTTGAGGGACAGAAAGTGTTATTTTAATAATATTTTTACTAGTATTTAATATAGTAATATATAAAATTACACTTAAAGTGTCCAGGGCTGAAATGGTGTTTATAGTGGACAGGGGTCATTACTGGAATGCTAGAGCAACAGATGAATCAACTATGGCATATCATACATACCTTCAGAGTATGCAGTAATCAGCAGTAATGCAATATTATAGAAACCTTTAACATGTTCGTTTAGGGCCAACTTACCTGCTTTTCAGGAAATCAGTTAGGACTGTGACCTAATTAATATTCATGAGCTAGCTGAATAGTTTATAATGTGATTTTCAGACTTTCTACACCCTTACTTGCTCTAGTATACTTTATTAAAATGTTCTTTAAACGCCTTTTGTGTCATGCACCACAATTTTACAAGATATAGTGGAGAGACACTTTAAGACATAATGAATCTGATTCAGACCTTTTCTCTGACAGGCTTTGGTGATTGATGTCCAACTCTCCCTGCATGTCTGATATTTCACTCCTCTCATCATCTCCCCTTCTTTTCTTTCAAGACACCCCATCCCTCCCTCCGTCCTCCTCCATCTGCCTTTCCGCAAACAGCTCTGATGACATTGTACAATGTCCCACAGATACCATGTAATCCCCAACCCACAATCACGTGCAACTCTGAGGAAAAAGTGTTTACGTCCTTTGACTTTCACCAGTTGTGACAAAAGACAACACTCTTATCCAGTGTCCCCTGCCTCTCCTTCCCTTCACGAAATAAATAGGGTAATACATCAGTTAAGGCATGTTGTGGCACTTTTATCACAAACGTGCAGTCTTTCTCTTCACCCTATCGACTCAGGAAATATTGAGCTCAATATGCGTCTATCCCGGCCCGCAGAGTATAAAGCCATATCTCCGGCATGCAGCGCTGGGAATGAAGTGCCGCTTCCAGTGCTGAGTAGAGAGACAGACCGCAGTTTGGACGTATGATTTATTCATACGAAGCAGGTATAGGCACAAAACTCTGTGTCAGGGTGTATTTCTGCAGAGATTAAGATGTCCAAGAGGTTTATGTCTCTGGTTCTCCAAGCTTGGAGCGCAATAACACATGTTGACTGCATGCCACAGACAAGACTAAGCCTTGGTACACCCAGCAAAGCTTTACAAAGTTGTCTTTTCACAAGCACGACTACACACTCCACAAATCCTGTAGTTTAGGAAACTCTTTCATCTGTAGTTTTTTTTTTAACTTAATTCTATATGGCATATTTGCATATATATGCCTATGTTTATATATGTTGTAAAGAGCATGGATTGAGGTTTTTATCTGAAAATATAAAAATATTTAATGAATATTTAATGATAAATATTTATAAACCATCCAATGCCAAAATATATTACAAAATGTTCATCAAGGGGCACCAAACTTTTAAAATACATTTGAGGTAAGTGAAAAATGTATTTTTAAATATACTTTGGACAATATAAATATATTTAGATACATGTAAAAATTAAAATGTAAAATGAATTGTTTGAATTAAATAAACATAAAATACATTATTTTTTTTATTTTTTTTTTTACAAATGACCAAAAATATATGAGGAAATGTTAACTAAATTAAATATTAACTAAATTAACAAAAGCTTATGAAAAATACATTCATGTAAATATATTTTAAAATCTATCTATACGCATTTATTTATTTATTTATTTATTTATTTATTATATTTCTGAAAATATATGTTTTTGCCGTATGGGATAGCGAGGATATTAGACGCTGAATGGATTGGGAGAGGGTGTGGGGCTTTTGCATGGCAAGCATGACAAGAGATTTCCTGGATCGTCTCTTTTAAGACCCAGGCTTTGTGATCAGTCTGAACTGTGGATCGTCTTCACTCTCACTGGCTCTTTGTCTCCTTTCTGCCATGCATCTCTGCTTAGATGAATGAGAGGGCGGAGAAGGAACAAAGAGCAGGATAAGGGCATTTTACAGGGCAGATGAGTTGAGCTGAGGTTATGGCAGCCATCTCTATGGAGAGCTGCTGGGAATGCTCCCGATGGAAGGTGCCTTACTGACGCTGATCTTAGACCAGCTCCATTCTACCAAACTATATACAGTACAATACCCATTATGAGAGAGAGAGAGAGAGAGAGAGAGAGAGAGAGAGAGACAGGAGCAGATCTCAGATCAGTCTGAAAGTGTCTTCTGTCAGCACTGCACAGTCAACTCAGTTATACATACAGAGTCAGCCTCAGCAAAGTGTGTGTGCAGTCTGTACACACACCTCATTTGTATCTGTCTTTCTGTACCTGTCTCACACAACCGCCTTCTCCCTTAATGCTGATGAGGCTGTTTTTGTTTTACTAGTAAAATTGTCTTAAATAAATAAATATATTATATATTTATATAAATATATTTTAAATGTATTAATACAAATATATTATAAATAACAATTATTATTAGTAGTAAAAATTGAAAAAAATATATAAATGAGGAAATATAGATTTATGTACATATATTGTAAAAATGATATTAATAATATACCGGGGGGTGTCTAGATTCGCCATATGAGCTGAACGCGTCTTTCCGCACGGCCAAAGGAGTAGAGCGGAACGCAGAAGATGAGGTATACCCGGGCCTTAAATATGTGCCCTGTTCCAAAGCTGCACAGAGGCATCATTTCTCCATACACTTAGCAGAGAAGGCAATCCTAAAATGCATGAGGAGTTCAGTGGGAAAAAATATATCAAAATATATAAATGTATTCAAACTGTTGAACACATCTATTCATTTTCCAAATGTAAATGACAGAATTTTCATTTTTGGGTGAACTATCCCTTTTAAGGGGTTTCATAAAGTTTAGAAGGCAGTTGTCTATTGGCAGTGAGGTAGCTTACTAGGTCTTGGAAGAGCTAGTATGAAATATTGCATACAAATATGTTCTTCTCAGTAATATATATGCACTTCTGTGTCATCTAGACTGACTTTAAAATATCACATTCTCACTGTGATAGCCTGACATTTATATATCTGCTTTTCCTGTGAGTTCTTTCTCTCAAGACCTCTGAAATATCATTCCCTGGCAAAGCCACTACTTCATCCCACCTCCACACGATGTCTGCCTTCAACTACACCCTGTCCTTCACTCCTGCTCTCTCTTTCTCTATACTTCTTATCACCACTTTCTATCATATGCATATCCACACCCCTTGTGTTAGTAATCCTGCAGGATGCTAAATAGAAGACAAGTCACGCCTCAGCACGTCAGCCGCTTCTGTCAACTCCTCAGAACAAACTCTCCTTCTCTCTCTCACTCACTCACACACACACACACATACTAACACACAAATACACATCCATTCATTTTCACATGCGCTTACATTTGTGCATATGCAGCACATAGTACCAGTGTTGGGGAAAGTTACTTTTAAATGTAATGCATTACAATACTGTGTTACTCCTTAAAAAGTAACTAATTGCATTACTTAGTTACATTTTATGGAAAGTAATGTGTTACGTTACTTTTGCGTTACTTTTTCTCACCTGTGCTGGGCTTGCTAACAAAACATAAATTAAATAACAATAAAACTCTTATATCAGCAATAAAGACAACAACAAAAACAAATGTGATGAATGGTTGAATTGGATCATCAAAGGTTAGCATTAAAGACACTGTTTAATAAAGTGAGATTAATTAAGTGTTATTTAACATTTAATTATTGCATGTTTGTGGAATATTCTGAGTTTGCATTTCACAGTTTTTTCTAGAAATACTGAATCTATTTTGAGCAAGTGAGACGAGTAAATGCATGCATACATTTAGTCTGTAACTACAAAAACCATCATGTTTACACAGTGCACACAACACCTCTCAACAATAAATGGAAAACAAAGTAACTTTCATACTTTTTTGAAAAAGTAACTCAGATATTTTGTTGTAAATTTTAAAATAATGTGTTACTCTACTAGTTAATTGAAAAAGTAATCTGATTACGTAACTCAAGTTACTTGTAATCCGTTACCCCCAACACTGCATAGTAACCACTACAAATGTTATGCATATTCCTCCTGAAACCTGCTTATGTTTGACTATTGAAATATGTTCAACAATAACCTCTGACTGTATTGATTACATGTAAGACAATGATATAGTGGTTTAAAGAAGGAAAGTTTAGACATTCAGTTATTCAATTAGTCAATAGAATAACTACTAATAAAATAATTAACTGGGACCATCATTTATTATAATTTATAAAGAGCATCATTAAAGAAAATGAAAATTCTGTCATCATTTACTTTCATGCTGTCCCAACCTGTATGACTTTCTTTCTTCGGTAAAACACTTTAAAGAATGTTTTGTACATACAATGAAAATAAATGGGGTCCAAAACAACACTAGACCCCACTGACTTCTTATTGTATGGGCAATTTTCAAAAATATCTCCTTTTGTGTTCCATAGAAGAAAGAAAGACATACAGATTTGGAACAACATGAGGGTGAGTAAATAATGACAGACTTTTAATTTTGGTTTGAACTACCCCTTTAGAGTACAGATCCTATATTATGAAGATGCATTGAATATTGGGTAAAAAAGTTTGCTAAAAGTACACTAGGCCTATACACTATAATATTATTTGAGAGTTAGAACATTTTATTCACCTTTCAGCTTTAGCTGTGATAAAGGAAGAAAATTAGTTGCCAGTGTTCATCTATTCAGTGAGGAATATGTGACGACAGGTGACCTTCCTATTATAAAGTTTCTTTCAAACTATGATTAGAGTATTTGAATCAGCAATTTTTCTTATTCCCTTATGATAAGATAACAATTATGCAACACCACAAAAAGTTATCAAATTCAAAAGTATTCAATATATTACTAGATATAACTAGAACCTAAAGCTATAGTTTTGTCTTTTTCTTTCTTTTTTTTTTTTAACATTTGTTCTGCTTCAGTAGTTTAATATCAAAAATAACTCCATATGACCAGTCCCAGCAGACGGCTCTGTGTTCACAGGTCATTGGGCTGGCGGGGTGAGTGTGATAGGAGACCCAGCGCATGGCCTCTCACCCTGGGTTGGACCTTAGACACCTCACCCAAGCTCTTTTTGACCCTCAGCTGAGCTCTTTTTGACACTCACAGCAGCAAACATAAGGACACTCAGAGCTGCACTGAGGGCAGAGGAAGCGCTGGTGAGCGCATTATGTGTGTTATTGAACTGTGTCCACAAGCCATAATAAACCAGGGATCAAGTGTGAAAGCTCATTTCTTTGAGGCTTTGAACAAACAACTTAAGTTTTCCATGTCGAGATCTGAGAGTAACAGATAAAGCTGTGATTTTTAAAGGATTGTGGATTGAGACGGGTTCCATGAAAAGCCTGTGCATTAGATCAATGCCAGAAGAGGTCTAGTGTAATGTGGGTTTTTTTTTTTTTTTTTTTGAGCACATGACATTTCAAGTTTGACTTTAAATGTAAATGTAAATGACTTTTTAAAACCAAATGCCAAGATGGATGTTTCTAAGAAATCGCCTTGTTCTTCCAGGCATCCAAGTTTGACATATAATGCTTAAAAGAAGAGCTCACTGAAAAAGGAAAAAGGCTTTTTTTTCTTTCAAAGCTCACAAATGCCTTTAAAAATATGTCATAAAAGTATCATGGATGTGGTCTATACTTGTGTGCTCTATTACCAGTTTTCTGAATCAATACAATAGATTATAGTAATTTTTCACTGAAAGCATCCTGGCTCTCTATCGTGGGTTCATGAGGTTCTCAAGTTCCACTTACACTGATCTGATACACTGATCAAAATTTGGTTGTACATCTATGATACGGCTACAGACAACCTGTAATATAGCTGTAATATAGCAGTAATAGAGCACTTTTATCATATTTAATTATAGCTTTTGGTGTTTTTTTTTTTCCTTTTTTAAGCTTGCAAAGCTCCAGTCACCATTCATTGTAATGCATGGAAAAGAACGACCAGCACAATATTCAAATTCACAATATTCATACAGTTTGGACCAGACTGAGGGTGAGTAAATGATTAGAATTTTTGGGTGGACTATCTCTTTAAACATTTTATGCCCAGAACTGAGAAAACCCTTAAATGCAATTAAAAGCAGAAAGTTACTGGGTACAACAGAATAATTCCTCCCAGGTGTTACAATGCACCTAAATATTTTAAAACTGTCACATTTTGTGGACTGTCATCAAAACCATATTTGCTGCCACAAGAAAATATAAAGATATGCTTGGGTAAGTCCAGATGTCTCACATATATTGTCCCTTCAGCTGTCCACACCATTTTGCCAAAAAGACTACTTTTTATCGTTTTCTTTAGTTTCTCTGAACAGAAAAACATCTCAGGTCACCTTCAGGCGCCAATCACACCTATTGTTTGTGTTTAAGTTCTCCCCAAGGATAAAGCAAGTGCAATTACAGCTTGAAAAAATTCCAACAGCAACGCTCCACAAATCTCCATGGGCTCTCAGGGGACCCAGGTGTTCTAAAATAACACGGAGAAATCTGCACTGCATACACGTTTGCATGGCTCTCTCATTTTTACAAAAGTCTGTTAAGTCCAGAAATGTGCAGCGAACAACTTTTTTCCCTTCACCACGTTAAATGACTATTTCTCCTATTTTTACTGGGGGAGCGGGTGGTTGGAATCCTTCTAGTGTTCCCTTACAATAAACTACCAGTTCAGATTTCTAAGAGGCCCCACAACCTCCCGGAGTGGTACTGTTAGGTTTATTCCTTATTTTCATACCCAACATTTGCCCCTTTAAAACCATAATGAAAGCATGTTTTGAATTTAATACATTCAATGCAGATTTGCTAGTTCTTTTAAAACACAGATCATGTTCAACATTTATCCAGGGACAAACCACAGAAAACAAAAACAAATGGTACCACAAGAACACAAAGTACCAGCACTTCATCTATCAAATGGTTTAATGCCATTACTTAAAGAAGACACAAAATTGAAAATTCACTCTCATGTTGCTCCAAACCTTGCAAAATGACTTATTGTGTTAATTATTAGGGATTAGTGTTGTTTTGTACACCACTGACTTTCTATTTAAGCACAAAAAAGTTGAAACATTCAAATAATCTTCTTAAAGAAAAACCCTAGTTAGGAACGACATAAGAGAAAATGAAAATTTATATTTTTGGGTGAACTATACATTTAAATGAAATATTGCTGTTAACTTAATATAGTGTTTTATTGCAAACAACTCCTCAGAATCGTTGAATTGCTACATTTAGAAAAACATCACTTGTCACTAGTATAGTTATAATACATATCATGATTCATATACCTATAAATGAGATGTAATGAATTCATTACATTTGTGATTGGAGGTTAGGATGTTTGCAAGTATATCTCTACTTAATAACGGCCACATCTGCCACAGTTATCTCACAAACATACTAGATAATAATTACAAATCATTCCCTCTTTACATTTCGTACCTGAGAGTTCTAATCATGTACGAAGTGTAGGTTTAAGTTTCATGCATTTGTCTTGAATGTAATTTTTTTCATGTTTCTATGTTTGTGGAACAGGTAATGTTTGTAATATATTGTTCAGAGATTCAGTCTGTAATTACAGCACTTACTTCTGTTCAATAATGGCGAGCCGAGGCAATTTCCTTCGGAAGGCTCCAACACTTCCACTATGTATTTAAATACACAGACAGGAACTTTGACAAATCTGGGCCAAGAATCAAATCCCTTTCCTGCTCCCCTCGCCAGGTATTAACAGATTAAAAACAAAGAATTTTATATTCGAGTGCTTTCGACAGGAGAACAGGTTCTTTGTTTTTTTTGATTTCTGCTATAATGCTGTCTTCATGTAAAAAATATGCACAGATAGGTTGTAAAACATTGTTCATCTCTAAACCATTTTCGGTCTCTCTTGCTGAACAAAGCAGATCAGTATCATTGAATCTCATTTTTCAAAGACTGCATCTCTCTATGAATCATTGGATACATGGTCTCTATAATACACTACACCCCTCTCTTATAGATATGCAGTAGTTGGCGAAAGGTCACACCATTGTCACCATAAACTTGACAATTTATGACATTTGAAAGGTAATATATAGCCACCTCCTGTGGCCTCTAGAAGTTCACTTGCCAAATTTCAAGCCCTGCATAAAAGAAACAAAGAAAAACTGCTGGCCAAATGGGGGGGAAATCTGCCACATATTTCTCATTGATGTGTTTATGGTGCATGATGTCATCCGTTAAACTGGTTTAAGCAGTCTGAGTTGTGATGTCATTCATCTGATGTGCTCTGATAGTTAAAGACACTTGTAAAACACCAACAAAATGCAGTATATAGAGGGAAACTGTATGGTTTTGTTTTTAATTTATTGACTGAATACATTTTTAATGTATAAGTTAAGTTTCCAGCTGAGTTCTATTTAGAAAAAAGACATTTATGATGTAGATGAAGTCATTTTCGTGTGATGCTTTCTTGCTTTATATACATAGAAAGAAAAAAAATCAGTAATGAGAAATCTTTGACCAGGAAATCACTATTCTCAAATGTTCCATTCTGTATCCCAGTGTAATACAATACAAAGCAAATGCGTGTAATATGTGGTTCCTTTTTCCTACTGTATATAATTTAATGTTAAATTCTACTTCCCATTTGCACAATTTAATTTTCTACCCCTCCAGGCAAATTGTTAATGAAAATATATTGAGAAAATACCACCTGGTTTTCTGAGGAAAATTCTTATGTATTTCCAAAGCAATCACCGAGAGATATATCACCTACCATAGTTACCATGACAACATATTACTTTTGTGTTTTGATTATTCAGGGCAACCAGTTCAACTCTAGATCTACAAACCATGACAGATCTACTCTACCATAACAACATCATCCTTTTTCACGAATATAACTTTCAGTTTGATATTTTGTTTCATGGAAGATTTTGCTGTACAACAAAGGGTTTAATGTGTAGTGCAGGGATTAAAGATACACATGGACTGCTGGGCTCAAAAACTGCTATTAGGTGTAATTGGAGATGCACATTTGCTGGAGGCCATGACCTTTGTTGTGTATTCGGAGAGCTACGAAATTACAATGGGCCCAAGCAGCCTTTCCCTCGATCTATCATCCTATAGGCACAGTCATAACTGCACCCAGGTGAGTCTGAATCCTTAAGTTGATGGATCTCTGAGTAATCAAAAAAGTGCACAGAGATGTTCACCACAGCGTTTCATAGCAACAAGCTGACACAGGGCAAAATCTCTGTCCTTAAAACAACCAGCCCTTAAAACTCCAGTAATTTAATGCCTAACTTCAAAAGCTGAGGTTTGGTTAGTGAAGATGGAGACATAGTGGTGGCCAGAAACCATAAGACATAGTTGAATGATTGAGTTTTCTTCATCTTGCCACACTGCCATATTCCCACGGACCTCCACAACCTACGATAGGAGGAAACACTAGAGAGATGTAAGTGACTAAAGTCGCTTCACTCAAAAACTCATCAAATGAGACTGAGCTATTCAAACATGGGTTAAATCAGCAGTTCTCATTGACTGACTGCCAGCTCAAACATTCAAAGATATGCAGAGAACCAGAACACGGCCACATCATTGAGTGCAAGTGATGGAAAAAACAGTGTCTTTCATAAGATAAATATACCAGGCTTGTGCAAAATTTAGAATTGAAGAATTTTCTCCTTTTCATTCATGAGTGTGAATATGAATTCAATGAATTCAAGTGGCCACACCCCACAGGAAGTGGAATTTGAATTGAAATGAGAGGAAAAGGAATTTGCTGAATAGAGTGCATCTGTGCTCACCCACTTTTGCAGCAGCCTTGGTTTCAGAATTTTTTTCCTATTCATTTTTCCCATAGAGATTTTTTAAAAGTCTTCGTTTAAGAGTTATAAGCCATGAAACCAAACCAACCTGCTATGAGATGAATCAGAACATTACAAACTTGAAGCATAAAAGTATTTAAAGAATGTGAAGCAAAAAATTATTAAAAAATATCAGACAAAACAAATGTACAGTTTTATTAACTGCTTTAATGAGGGAAAAAACTACAGTCCCATGAAGCATTGTGAATGACATTAATGTTAATTTTATATATATAGAAACAATATATCTTCTTTTCATCGCAAAACATGCAAATATTTAAGTAGTTCGAGAGCATAGGAAAACTGGCTCTATGTTTTTCATAGCTCTTTATGGAATTAACAACCTCATAGCTCACAGTAGGTCCATCTATAATTGTTATTGTATAAAAGTTATTGC
The DNA here is from genome assembly GCA_039654105.1 of Coreius guichenoti. Taxonomy (NCBI): domain Eukaryota; kingdom Metazoa; phylum Chordata; class Actinopteri; order Cypriniformes; family Gobionidae; genus Coreius; species Coreius guichenoti. Next base: position 19,911,678 of record CM077169.1, read on the forward strand.
TCAAAATCAATTCCCCTATGGAGAAAATTAACCTATAGCCCATAAATCTTCAAAATAAGGGTAAAACTTTTTTCCAAAACTTTCAAACAAGCAATTTTTTGCTTTTCTATTTAAAAATGTGTTATATGAGATTGCATATAAATTTTCTTTGAAGTTCAATTCATTTTATTTCTACTTCCATACAATTTGAATTGTAATTTTGCGTCCTGTTTGCTACTTCAATTTTAAACAGGTAAAGGAATTGATTTTGAATTGAAAATGCATTCTCAATTAAATTCTGAATTGTGCACAACCTTGGAATTTACACATAATTCAATTTAGATGCATTAACATATATCAGATGCATACTCAGATATATTTAACCCAAGTTATGAAATAAACATGGAAACTCACAAAACCTCACCATTTGTACTTGGCTCACCCATATCTTACAAGCAGTGCAAAAAACAGAGCCAAAATCCACTTTTCTTGAAGCCAGTGAAACCATCTAACATCTGTAGATTATTCGTTCTCAATGAGACAGATATTCGAGGAACAAAGTGAATATCTCTGAGGGGCATTAAAACGGGAGTCAAGAATGTGAAAGAAGCCTCAGACAGTGAGAAAAAGGAGATCAGAGAGGAAAAGTGAAAAGTGAAAAAATGTACGAGTGAGAGAGCGTGACTGACTTTAGAGAGCACAGAGGCAGCTCGGCTCTCACCTCGGCTGTCATCAGCCGTCCCCTCAGACGGGTCTAAGACCTCAACACCACTCGGATCCTAAATTACTCTGCCTTTTTCCTCCAGTTCCCTCATTTCTCTTTCCGCCTGTCAGTCAGCATGTGTTCCCGACTGTCGTTTTAAAGCATGGTCTAAGGAAGACGCTGAGGAAAAAGTTCAATCAGAACATCCTCAGAGGAGATTAACAGAGGTGAATAATTTAAAGTTCAACTATCTTTCTGACAACCCTGTGGCAATGTATGGACTTTTTTTTTCCCTTAAAAAACACACCAAGCTGAGTTGTATAATGGAACTCTGTATTCACTGCTGATTTTAACCCCCCACCCAGCCCATCTAATGACTGGTGCATCCATTTATCTCAATATTCACTCCGTGACATAAAGGAAGACTGAAGGGGCTAGGCTTACAGGGTTCATTCATGTGTGACTGACGTGCACAGCAGACCCCGATTCCATTGTGGGCCGGGCTGCAGACGCCTGCAAAGTCCATTAGAGAAAGGGGTGTGCATTGAAATGCTGGGAGAGTATCTCAGAAGGATGAATGGACATGGTGGCCCTCTTGTTTTTGTTTCCGTAACTTCAACTGTGTGTGCCACTAGGCAGTGTTTAAGACAAAGAACACCCTGTTTCAGTCTCTAGGTGCAAAAAAGAGGAAGAAGACGACACAGCAGCACGTACACATTCTTCTGCGACTGCTTAAAAAGTCTTATTACTTCCAGCTCAGTCCCGGAAAACTTGCAATTATTAGTATGTAATCATATAGGTAAGTGCAGAGTAATGGTAATATTTAATATGCAGAAGCATCATGACCATGCATACTGATAAGGAGATTTTTAAGCGAAGAAAAACATATTTAAAAAAATGGGGAGTGTTTTGATATGTATTTCATATACACTCACCTAAAGGATTATTAGGAACACCATACTAATACTGTGTTTGACCCCCTTTCGCCTTCAGAACTGCCTTAATTCTACGTGGCATTGATTCAACAAGGTGCTGAAAGCATTCTTTAGAAATGTTGGCCCATATTGATAGGATAGCATCTTGCAGTTGATGGAGATTTGTGGGATGCACATCCAGGGCACGAAGCTCCCGTTCCACCACATCCCAAAGATGCTCTATTGGGTTGAGATCTGGTGACTGTGGGGGCCATTTTAGTACAGTGAACTCATTGTCATGTTCAAGAAACCAATTTGAAATGATTGGAGCTTTGTGACATGGTGCATTATCCTGCTGGAAGTAGCCATCAGAGGATGGGTACATGGTGGTCATAAAGGGATGGACATGGTCAGAAACAATGCTCAGGTAGGCCGTGGCATTTAAACGATGCCCAATTGGCACTAAGGGGCCTAAAGTGTGCCAAGAAAACATCCCCCACACCATTACACCACCACCACCAGCCTGCACAGTGGTAACAAGGCATGATGGATCCATGTTCTCATTCTGTTTACGCCAAATTCTGACTCTACCATCTGAATGTCTCAATAGAAATCGAGACTCATCAGGCCAGGCAACATTTTTCCAGTCTTCAGCTGTCCAATTTTGGTGAGCTCGTGCAAATTGTAGCCTCTTTTTCCTATTTGTAGTGGAGATGAGTGGTACCCGGTGGGGTCTTCTGCTGTTGTAGCCCATCCGCCTCAAGGTTGTGCGTGTTGTGGCTTCACAAATGCTTTGCTGCATACCTCAGTTGTAACGAGTGGTTATTTCAGTCAAAGTTGCTCTTTTATCAGCTTGAATCAGTCGGCCCATTCTCCTCTGACCTCTAGCATCAACAAGGCATTTTCGCCCACAGGACTGCCGCATACTGGATGTTTTTCCCTTTTCACACCATTCTTTGTAAACTCTAGAAATGGTTGTGCGTGAAAATCCCAGTAACTGAGCAGATTGTGAAATACTCAGACCGGCCCGTCTGGCACCAACAACCATGCCACGCTCAAAATTGCTTAAATCACCTTTCTTTCCCATTCTGACATTCAGTTTGGAGTTCAGGAGATTGTCTTGACCAGGACCACACCCCTAAATGCATTGAAGCAACTGCCATGTGATTGGTTGATTAGATAATTGCATTAATGAGAAATTGAACAGGTGTTCCTAATAATCCTTTAGGTGAGTGTATATATGTATATGTATGCATATGTATGTATAAAATAAAAAAGGCTATTTCATATATGTAAAACATTTCAATATGAAGAAGAATCATGAGAAATCAAACTGAGGGTAAAGCAAAAAAAAAACTCAACAAATACAACATATTCAAAACAAAATAAACAAAAATAATGATTATAAATATTACTGCAAATACTATTGTTTTTTAATATAATATGTAATACATTTCAATATCAAGAAGCATTATGGCCATTCAAAATGAGAAAAGCATGGATAATATATTTATAATATAGGCTATTTAATATGGAATACATACAAGCATACACACACACATAAACAAACAAACAAACAAACAAATAAATAAATAAATTCATTCATTCATTCATGTGGCAATTTTGTTGCACACAAAATGAAAATTTACTACTATTTTTATAACATTCACATCACATCTCTTCTAGGCCGCAAAGTGAGCTAGGGCTACCTCTATTGCACCCTAAAAATTCATATGGTGCATGATGGTGCACATTGTAGTGTTAATATACACCGATAAGGCATAACATTATGACCACCTTCCTAATATTGTGTTGGTCCCCCTTTTGCTGCCAAAACAGCCCTGACCTGTCGAGGCATGGACTCCACTAGACCCCTGAAAATGTGCTGTGGTATCTGGCACCAAGATGTTAGCAGCAGATCCTTTAAGTTGCGAGGTGGGGCCTCCATGGATCGGACTTGTTTGTTCAGCACATCCCACAGATGCTCGATTGGATTGAGATCTGGGGAATTTGGAGGCCAAGTCAACACCTCAAACTCATTGTTGTGCTCCTCTAACCATTCCTGAACCATTTTTGCTTTGTGGCAGGGCGCATTTTCCTGCTAAAAGAGGCCACAGCCACCAGGGAATACCGTTTCCATGAAAGGGTGTACATGGTCTGCAACAATGCTTAGGTAGGTGGTACATGTCAAAGTAACATCCACATGGATGGCAGGACCCGAGGTTTCCCAGCAGAACATTGCCCAAAGCATCACACTGCCTCCGCCAGCTTGCCTTCTTCCCATAGTGCATCCTGGTGCCATGTGTTCCCCAGGAAGTTAGACCATCCACGTGATGTAAAAGAAAACGTGATTCATCAAACCACGCCACCCTCTTCCATTGCTCCGTGGTCCAGTTCCGATGCTCACGTGCCCACTGTTGGCGCTTTCGGCGGTGGACAGGGGTCAGCATGGGCACCCTGACTGGTCTGCGGTTATGCAGCCCCATACACAACAAACTGCGATGCACTGTGTATTCTGACACCTTCTATCAGAACCAGCATTAACTTCTTGAGCAATTTGAGCTACAGTGGCTTATCTGTTTGATAGGACCACACGGGCCAGCCTTCGCTCCCCACATGCATCAAAGAGCCTTGGCCGCCCATGACCCTGTCGCTGGTTCACCACTGTTCCTTCCTTGGACCACTTTTGATAGATACTGACCACTGCAGACCGGGAACACCCCACAAGAGCTGCATTTTTGGAGATGCTCTGACCCAGTCGTCTAGCCATCACAATTTGGCCCTTGTCAAACTCACTCAAATCCTTACGCTTGCCCATTTTTCCTGCTTCTAACAATTCTAATATATCCCACCCACTAACAGGTGCCGTGATGAAGAGATCAGTGTTATTCACTTCACTGTTATGCCTGATCGGTGTATCACCTGCAAATTAACTCAAAACCCAGACGTTTATTTATTTATTTATTTTTTGTCCAAAACAGCAAATCCCACCATGCAGGAATAAACTGAACACCTACTGGTCTGCATGACCTCCCATCGGTTAGCACTGCAAAATCACAACCCTCCACAAAACATCAATGAGTCATCTGTATCCAACGAGAAAAGGTAAGCCATGGATATTCATAGTGCTGCCTTTCACAGTCAGTCTCATGTAGTGTCTCAAACAGCAGGTTTCAGTCCTGGCCCTATGCTCTGATCATGCCCTGAGAGTATTAGAGCATAGTCTGATTGAGAGACTCTGGGATGTCTAAATGGGCTCATCCATTTAGTATGACATGCAATATGGATCAGACAGAGATCGCTCAATGTCTTTCTGTGTCCAATAAATTCATGCCTGCACTCAGTATTCCCCTAAAAACAATTACCTGCATTGTGAAAGTATTTATACTAGTAAAAGATTTGCAATGAATCGTTAAATCCTGAAATATTATCCACCACATCGACCCAGGACCCCTCCACTCCTCTTGTTACCTTTTCCCTCTATCACCTACATTGAGAGACTGTCTCTACCCACTGTCCCCCTCTCTCCACAGTCCTGTTCGAGACAATTTTATCACGATCCCTCCTCTTGAGACTGGCATATGGTAGCACCATACTGGCCGTCTGTGATGTGCCCTGCTATTGACACACAGAGTTATTATTGCCTCCTGGGAGTTCTTAAAGCAGTGGCAGTAAACACATCTCCATGCTCTATTAATCTGCTTGTGTGATTGCTTGTGTTTGTGCAAAAACCAGAATGCACACGAACACCATACGTGCATGCAACTATAGCATTGCAGATTTACATATTAAGATGATTAGGAGAGCACAAACTATTTTTTCTTTATTTTTTAGGGTCATTTTAATGATATACTGTTCTGTATCCACTCCAGTTGTTGTGCTACAGTATCTCCTACAAGAAAGCCATTGTCTGTTTCTTATGCTAATTTACACTGGACATTTAGACCTTGAGAAATGAAAACATATTTTTATGTAGGCGAAAAGTAAACATGCTCCCATTTATCCTCATCCAAAGGATTAAAGCGCAACAGAGACACTTTAAGCCTGTGCGTGAACCTGCATATATATAAGATGCCCCCCCCTTAAGAACAATGTGGATTTACATTTAAATTGTAACATATTTAGATATAAGTTTAACATGTGCAGGACGATGCATCAGCCAATGTGTTATTTTAGGAAATAAATAGAAGCAATTGCTAATTTAGTTGCTATAACACAAAATGTCAAATTGTTGGCCCCCTACCTGGGATAAGAAGGGGGGTGGAGGGTCATCTTACCCCAAGGGTCTAATTTTATCTTTTTACTTCAAAATAAAAACTATAACTTTTACTTTACAAATCTAAAACATGAATGTGTCCACAAATCCCTCATTAAAGAACAGAAAAAACTTTGATATTCAACGTAATACGATGCCAAAGATCACTAATTTTCAAGAGACACAAAATTAGATCAGTTAGCCTCAAAACTAACTGATGGCTGACTAAATCTCACAAATGTTGATATTCAGATGAAATGCCAAAATTAGAAATAGCATAGCCATTCCTAAAAAGTGCTGAAATTAGATTTTGTGGCATTTATTGTAAGGAGAAAAAAAATTAAGGGGGGGATTTATATATATTGTTCAGCAAGGATGTATAAAATTGATAAATTGACCAAAAGTGAGAGTAAAGACATTTATAATGTCACAAAAATATAAAATAAATACAAATAAATGCTGTTCTTCAACTTTCAAAGAATCCTGGGGGAAAAATCCACAAAAAATGTTAAGCAAAACAATTGTTTGCAAAATTGCTAATAATAAGAAATTCAGCTTTACCACCACTGGAATACATTTTAAAATGTATTAAAACAGAAAAAGTTATTTTAAATGGTAAGACTATTGCACAATATTACTGTTTTATTGTATTTTTGATCAAATGCAGCCTTTGTGAGCAGAAGCGATTTCTTTCAAAAACACTATGGGTGATTAAATGTGTGCCAACGTACTCATTGAAGTGTTGTCTAATTAAGATGCACACATACACACAAGTGCTACTTTTCACCAAGATATTCATAGAAGCAATTTCCTCAGAAGTTAGACCAGTAGGTTCTTCTGTCAGATACCATGGTACAGTATCTTAAAGCACATAAGTAGATTTGACACTTCTTGTCATTTTAATTCATTAACACCTCATTCCTACACAAATTTGAAACTGTCAAATGGCTTCTGCAGCCACTTATTTTTAACTTCAGAGCGAAACCACTCAGATATGGGGGATGAGCATAGTCATATTATTAGACAAAAGAGTTGGCTTAATCTTATCAATCTATCTCACTGAATCTGTTTGATGTAGTTCAGGAGCATGATCATATGAGCATATGTTGACACACTCCTGACCCTGGATGTATCACCTTTTCCAAGACTTCCAAGTCTAATCTCTGTGGAGAAAGGGCTATTTGTCCAGGCCATTACTAGACCATCTGTAACACTAAGCTACCTCATCCTGTAGGCATGAGTCACCGCATTCTCATTCTCTTTCTTTATAAATCAGGAATTCTTTCAATGGAGCTAAACACTTTAGTGACTGATTTGCTGCCGTTGAAATTTTTATGTCTGGTCAGGTCTAACCATCAGATGAAGGATACCTTTTCAGGAGACACTTGGAAAATGACCTCACTGTTTCAGTCTGCTAGATGAAAGCTGAGGAGTTTGTGCTCTTTTTGTCATTGGGAAAAGGGCAAGAATCCAAGCCATGCAAAATCCTATTTGTCCTATAGGGTAGACAGGCTTCTCTGATTACTACCGGACCAGGCCAGTGTCTGGCCATTTTGCACAGTTGAATGGTGGATTGGAAATAAAGCCTTGGATGAGGCAACACAGACACTAAACACTAAAGCCACAGAGCCAAGAACATGCTCGAGTGGCTGCTGCACGTCTCCGGAACACAGCTCTACATCATCTGGTCCTTAATACGTGCAATTCGTTTTTTTCCCCCTCAAAAAATAAATAAATAAATAAATCAAATAAATAATACTTTTGAAAAAAATTATGTATAATCATGTAAGTCATACATATTGCCTAATAAAAGCTGTTATATTGTATCAGAGTAGCTTGCCTCATGCTGGCAGCCATTTTAAGATCACATGACCAGTCAGATATTACTAGCTTTATTACTACCCCTTAAAAAGGTTCTAATATGTACACTTTTGGTACCAACATGTATCTTTAAGGTACTAATATGCAATCTTTAGGTACTAAGATGCAGCTTTTGAAAGGGTACCACCCCTGTGACACTAAATGAATCATGGCTAATTTCAAATAGAGCATTTCTATAAAGAAATAGCAATCTTTGCATAATATGCTGCAAAGTGTCAGCATAAATCCATATAAATCAGTGCAAAAAAATAAATAAATAAAAAACAGGCTCATTGGAAAAACATTATATTATGTTGCTTCTTGTACATTTCATGACACTTTCAAAGTGAAATGTCTAGTGAGTGGCACTCAGTTTAATTCAAAACAGATATCTGGCCATGCTTTATGTTGGTTGTTGTACATATCGAACCAGTTAGGAAAATTTTCGGTGAGTGGTGCTAAAAGGTTTATGCTTTATTGTGTTTAAATATAACATACCACTTACAGTAAACCCTACCCTAAACCTAACCGATAGTGTTAGCAAAAGCAAACGTGAGATAAAAACACATTTCCTGAAACAACTATGCCATTTTAGCTTGCTTCTACAAGTCTTTGAACAGTTTTACTAAATATTTTGACTTTTCATGGAACTTGTACTGGGTATAAGCTGCCGAGAAAGCTTACTACTGTATAGCAGACATATGGAGTTAGCAAACATATGAAGCTAGTTATGATACAGACATCAAAATGTATTCGTTTACAAACGAATACATAGAATGCACTATGGTAAAAGTGTTTTGCGGTATTGTGTAAGGAACTGTAGAAAAATAAATCTTTAATAGATGATAATCCCCCCCCGTAATCATATTTTGTGTGAAAAGGAACAAACGTTTTTGGTGTTTTACTGCCACTAGTGTTCATTTCAGCTGGACACTGCAGTGAATTGTATGGTTATGTATGTTTTTTTAGTAAAATTTAGAGGCACATACAGTAGAGGCACATACTGTATTTCCAATGAGCCTATGTTGAAAAAAAAAATACTGTGTGCTCATTTAATAGAACACTATTCTGTCCCAGTTTGACCTTAAAGTTACAGTATCACATGATCGTTCAGAATATCTCGCAAGAATCGGGAGTTCACCTGTTTCCCATGGACAGTTCTCATCTTCAGCAGCAGTTCCTTCTGTCTTGTTTGTGAAGTGACAGAATGGTCATCTGCTACCCAAGAGCGTCTGAGAGAGTATGATGTCAGAATGCTTAACCACGGTCCCATGGATCTGGGGCGCTGAGTGTCGTTGAGCATCGATGAGCCTGTTTTTAGCAACACAGCAGACTAAATAATGCCATTGGTTGTTGTGAAGAATGAAAAGGAGCTGGCACTGATGCTCTTCATCTGGCACTGGATACTATGGCAGAATGTTTCGCTCTCTCAGAGAGAAGAAAAGGTCTTCAAGAGACCCTAGCTTTAAATAACACTCAATAACTCCATTTCAAAACTCAATTTCTTCACATTTTAGTGAAAGAAAAGCAATTTTATTGAGCTTGGAGGAGCTGGATGCATTACCTGTCTATTTTGATGGCTAATCTTCCTCTCGTCTAAGGAAACAGCCACAGCAAAAAGTGCAGTAGAAGGTGTTTTTTCCCTCATCCTTTTGTCATTAATTGGGTGCCAAGAGCACTTGACTGTGGAAAGATGAAGCTCTCTCTCCATGGACACTGTGTTCAATTCAGGGGAGCTGAGGCCAAATGAGTTTTGTTTGTGCCAGAGCCCAGTGGGGAGCAGCAGGACAGCTGGGTAGTGTGTATTCTGTGTGTTTTCAGTTGCTGTAGTTGGCCGTTATGTGTCACGCAAGCTCAGCTCACAACCCTTTTTAGATCCATTTCAGGAGCCAAGATTGGCATGTCATCAAAGAATGGACATTTCATTCTGGAAGTTTAGTCTCATACAGTATCTTACAAGGAAGCCAAGAGTGTTGTTCATAGAGACCGAAACAAAACAAAACAAACAGCCTGAGAATGATCAAGATATTTGAAAAGCGCAAAGGTTTCCATATTAGTTTTTAGGGAGGGATTATTTACATATCAAGCAAACTTGAGTTTAATTTAAGAGCTTAACCTCTCTGATTCTTTTTGAAAACTATGCCTGCTATGGACTGCTGTCTATAGACCTGACAAGTGCTGACTTAGCAGTGCTACACTTAAACTCAAGTTTATTTGCTTATTTCTACAAAGAATCCTCTGTCCAAACAGGCTCCTGTCAATTTTCGGCTTTTAAGGGCAATTATATTCTTGATCCTGGCAACTATGACCATCCCATTAGGGTCAGTTTACAGAAAGAAGCCTTTGGCAGTCAGGGAAGAAGTCTGGACAGTTATAAACAGGGAGTCATGGAGCCAAAACATTAACTTAACACACTACAACAGATTGTCCTTCAATCAAAGGATGCTATTAAGGCTGCTCAAATGCTCTAGGGATGTTCAAACAATTGAATATTAAATATAACCCTAAACCCTGAATATTGTGGTTTGTAAACTTTCAAAAGGTTCTTGTGTCTCAACAACTCAGTAACAAAACTATGCTCTGCATTACCAATCTTGCCTTTTCTGGTTCAGCAAAACCTATTATTACATTCTTCACTCACTGAAGAACTTTTGTCTAATGCATCACTTGACAAAGAGGTATAAAGATAGTAATTTCTCATACCTGTACCATATAATTAGTATAGGGGAAGAAACATGGGGGCGATGAAAGGTGCAATATCCATAATTAGCAAGTTGATATCATCTATAATTAATTTTAAAGCCTGTTTTACATAAAACCTGGCTTATATAAGTGTGTGGTAATTTGGGCTGGTGAATCAGGTAACATGCTGCAGAAAGAATTAAAGAAACAGTTTGTATTAAAAGACGATGTACATTGTTCATAGTCATCAGTGGCTGTCAAGTTCCAAAAAGGGGAAAAACCCCTAAAAGTGTCATATGACCAAAATTTTGTTTGTCGTTTTAGAGTCTTATGGACTGCTTTTATCATGTTTTTTGGTCCTTTTCGGAGCTTGACAGATGTGGGCACTATAAATTGTCCTTGCAGATTTGGAACAACGTGAGTGTGAATTTATGTGTGTACTGGCCCTTTAAGAAGCTTAATTTTCCTCACAATGCTTGAGGTTGATTGTGTGCAGAAATGCAGACTAATTATCTTTCATTTAAAACACAATAAACCTAATGCTCAACATGCTCAGAGAAATAATAAAAGAAGAAGAAGAAAAGCCATTAACACAACAGCAGGGAAATGTATTGCTCGCAAACACAGTGAATGCTGCAAACATGATAGCATAATGATACCCACTACTCTCCTGGCATGAGTTCTCCCTGTCTACGGAGTGTAACCTGCATTCTTGCCAAGGTAATTCAAGAGCAATTCTGCAATCAAATACCTCCGAAAGCTGCTCTTGGCAAGCCACTATCCGCAGTATCTCTATCTCTCTCAGCGCATTGTTTTGCTTGTTATCTTTGGACAGCCATGATGCTCATGGGTTTCCTTGGTGAGTTTTAGCCACCGTCTCATCTCATATATTCTCGTTAAGCTCGGTAAATACTAGCAGGAGGACAAAATTTCCATCATATCTGGTAGCACTGAGAATGGAAGCTGGTTAGCCCTTAAATCACACTGTCTTTTCTTAGAACACTCATCCTTAACAGCTTTCCTTGGTTTGCATATAAAAGTTTACTTTTCAGAGGCGGTACGAGGACACACTCGCACATGTAGATCATTGTTTGTGACAGCTCAGAGGCTTATTCAATATTTGCCCAGCTATTCGCTCTCTTCCCTATACATCACAGCTAAATGAATGCATATATGCAATGTCCTAGCCTTCCGTTCCTATTGGTAACTGAAATGGGTGCACTCTTATAAATACGAAAGTATATCTTGTTGAGGGTTTGCTATTTCTGAAACAAGTACTAACTTATACAAGGTATAAGGTAATCCATATAAATCATGCCGATATAATTTAACTTACCAAGGTACAAAGATTCTACTGTCTTTTTGATAAGGGGAAACCAAGTGTGTTGTATATATGTATATATATATATAAACCTCGATTTTATGAAGTGACACAAGTGCTTTTTTGAGCTCTCAGATTTCATTAAAAAGATCTTCATTTGTGTTCTGAAGATGAACGAAAGTCTTACGGATTTGGAATGACATGAGGGTGAGTAATTAATGACGAAAGTTTCATTTTTGGGTGAACTAACCCTTTAAGGTTGCAGTGACTCATAATGACTAAGCATGTAGCTCTGAATTTAGGCTTGTGAACTTCACATTTGAATGGAAAGCTACTAGCCTTTCCACTCCTGGACCTGAACATCACCACATCCTTCATGATGTCATACACAAATCAGCAACGTGAGCACAATAAATTATGCTGAACTTCAAAGTAGGTGTGTTCTGGTTTGTGGTTGGAAGTATCTCCAACACAGCTGCCTGAAAGCCTAATGAAATATATCAGACCATACCCTGGAAGCTTTGAGTGACTCTGTCTCGAGCAGATCTGAAATCAATCCAACACAAAGGAAGCCACAAAATTATTTCCACTTGTTGGTTTGTTAGAATATTTTAAACCATGTATCCATAGAATCACACAGCAACACTCTATTCATAACACAAACTCTGTAGTGTAAAGGCAACTTTGAGCATGATTCAACAAGTAACAACACCACTAATACAAGGGTTGGTAATCACAACCAGTCCATCTTTGCGTGCAAAGTCCTTGAAGATTTTGAGCTGTCTAAAAAGCTTCATGTCCCTCCTCACCCCTTAATCCCACGTCCAGACAGACTGATTCTAGCTCAGGAAAAGGCACAGCCTTTGCTCATCCTCACACTGCAGCATCATGGATCTGAGTCCACTGTAATGGATAAAGTGTGCAGTGAGAATATCTAACCAATGAAAACCAAGCATCTGTAAATCTCCATGTGACATGTACAGAATCATGTCTTTCGACTAATGATGAGCATAAAAATTTGAATGTAAAATAATTTAAAATCAACATGAATTTTAGAATTTCTTTGGATGTGAGACTCTTTCTTAGAACAGTAATATTATTGGTAACAAAAACTAAAATAAAAAATAAATATATAAATAAAAATAATTGGGAAAAATTACATTACAATGACTGCAAAACTAAAATAAAATACAATTTTGATACATGGTTTAAAAAAAACAAAACTAGAAACTATTACAGCCTCCCTGCAATTAAAAATAAAAATGCTACTATATAGAAATACAACTACATTGTGATGAGAAATTTTAAAGTTAGCAAATTAACTTTGACAGTTCTAAAATACCAAAACTAAACTAACAACTAAATAAACTAAAACAAACAATGATAAAACTAACAAAAACTAAACTAAACTGAAATGACAAATTGAAAGTTAATTAGAAATAAAAACTAAACAAAAAAATGACAACTATAATAACCCTGTCGTTTAATTCTTATTTAAAATTCATTTTATGCCTCTAAATTCTAAAACATTGCTTATTTACAGTTTTGATTTTCAATGTGGCCTTAGACTGTTGGACCCCACTTTATTAAAAAAAAAAAAAGAAAAATCCCACTAAATCTACAGTACACCATTGAAGTCATTAATATGTCTGTGGTGCTGTTTTCATTTTAAACTACATCTAGACAAGGTGCAGTCTTACTGACCTTTACTGCAAAGCCTTCTCTATAACACCAAATGCCAACAATGCCACTTCACTGTTTAAACGGAATACCAAAGAATGCAATTCTCTACCCTGTCATTTGGTTTCTCGCTCTCTCTTGCCTTCCTCCAAGACCAGATAAAAGCGATAAGAGCAGCAGTGTCTTTGTTTGCAGTAGATTTTTATTTACAGGACATGCATAAGACCAGGATTCAATATCAGTCCTGAGTATGCCTGGAATCCTTATGAGAGCTCAAGCCATCTCCCTTCTGTCATCTCTTTCCTCATCTATCCTCACTTCCCACTATGCGCCATTCCTTCAGAGATTGACCCACATCTTCACAGTGCCACTGTGTAATCACCATGGAGTGAGTGTCAGTCTTCCTGTGATTTACAGTCAGTATTATACACCAAAATACATTCAGAGCTTTCAAAATATTCCCTCAGAGATGTTGCATGCATTACTGATCAGAGGGCTTTTTAATCTTATTATCTAGGTCAAGAGGGGGGGAGAAATGAGCAGAATCCTGGCCAAATCCAACAAGAACACTAGAAATGTATGAAGACAGAGTGCTGCTTTTTAGATGGGTATAGATCAATACTTCATATTGGGAATTTTTTTCTGTCAGATTAAATTTCACAAGAAAATGGGTAAATGAAAACTAAAATATTTGATGAAGCATCTTATTGCTTTGTTGTGAAAACGATATAAACAGAGATATCTCAGGAGGTTGAAAATACATTAATTTCTGGATTATCAAAAAGCTTGTAAACTGAACACACTATTTTACTGAAAATTTTGTGAATGCATTTAATGCCAAAATTTGGGGGGCCGCTGGAATCTAACCCCCCATCTTCTTCACCCAAAATACAATTCAAATACAATTTCCCACAAAAAAATTCTAGTATAGTAATAAAATGTACCTTTTCAGATGTGAATAAAGTTCATCATTGCTTGTTTTCTATTGTCAGATGGTTGCTGCTGATCTGCTGGTGGTTCCTCTGAGAAGTGAGACAGATGACAGTGGGGACACCTGCTTGAGTATAAGTCCCCAGTCCCCTCAACAGCTTTAGGCCCACAGGATCAGACGCCTGCCCCAAAATAGAGCTCTGCAAAATGGGACCAAATATTTGTCAAACATCTTTGTTTTCTATCGTTCTGTATCTCTATGAAATGCTTAATGCAATTTCAAAATGAGAAAAGGATCGATTTGTATCCTTACACACCAGAAGTGATGTAATCAATCAGAAAATCCTGGAAGTCCTGAAAACCTTGAGGCGAGAATCAATCAGAATGGTTAATGCACAAGATTAAAAACCAGCAGTAAATTGTGGTGAATTCTGCATTAGTCTGGATGAGGAGTTTAAACAAATCCAAAGGGCTTACAGTATCTTACCAATGGTTTATTTTCGGGGTTTGTGGGGGGTGGGTGAGGAAGCTTCATTCTCAAGACACCAAGCCATCTGTTTGCTTGTTTCCTGGTGGGTCCATATCTAGACCAGAGTGATTGATTGACAGCTCTGCAATCCAAACCCTCTTTTTCCACTTGTGAGGTCCACATATAAACCTGTAAATTTCATGAAGATACAGTATCTTATACAAGCATATCTCTGAATTTCAACAATTTATGAAAATTAATGGCTGCACATGCACATTTTAGGGCATATGGATACAAGAATGTAAAGTGTATTAGACTGCCTTCTTCTCATTAGATCTTTATGAAGATGTATTGCATTGATGTATTTTAACACCATGATAACCTATAAGAGTTACACAGATACCAAGGTGTGCCCTATGTATTTTCATTCAATGGCAAATTCTCACTGGTGACATTTTAGTAATGATTTAGTAATGCAGTAGTAATGCAGTATTAAATGTATCCATTTCAGTTCTCAGCAATTTAATTTTAATGAAAATTGTCCTTGTTGAGCTCTCCTCTAAGAACTTTATGGAAGTATATGCTCTTTCTCTCTCTCTTTCTCTCTTCCTGTCTGTTCAGGTCATCAACAGATTGGTGTTGTACTGCATGACAAATAATGGCCAGGTTAACCCTGGGACGCATCCTATTGAAAGGAACCATTATGAATTACACTCAGAAAAAGCATCTGGTTGATGTACTAGTAGCAACTTGGCTACCATAAAACATATGCTTACTGTAACTGAGTTTTAATAGACAATATGACAACAGATAAAAATGTAAATGTCTATGCAAATAATATGTAGGTCAATAAGCTATTCTGGAAAGTTTGTAAGCCCCAGTGTGCTGTTCTTTGGGGTTGTGTCCTGCTCTGGATTCAGATCATATTTAGAGGGCAGCCATTTTGCAATCTGCCACGACAGATGGCTGTTTGTAAAAATAAATAACCTGTCCCCTTCCCTACACATGTTTCGAGACAGATCCAAGAGGAACCGGCCAAATCAATGTCTTGCACAATTTATGATGTCCCCCTAAAGGCGAATGACAATTTAACATGGAGGTCTTGTAGACCCTTTCTGACATTTTTGTCTGAGATAATTCAGAATGACACTCACCCCTCTCTTATTATACATAGAAAAATCATATAGAGATTACTTTAATTTCAAAAATTAAAGGAATGATCATTGACTTGTATGTTCCTATAGCTCAATTGGTAAAGCATGGAGCGAACAACAACGTCATCTTGGGTATGATTCCCAAAAAAAGCATTGACTGATGAAATATATATCCCAAATGCATTTGGATAAAAGAGTCAAATCCATAAATGTAACATACTTGGTAAATGTTGTACTTGGCTAAGCAACCATCATGAAAGGGGAACCTGGGGGAAAAAAAACTGTTCAGCTTTTCAATTATCTCACCAAACTTTACCAACAGATACATCACTGCCGGTGTCGGAGGAAATATCTATTACACCAGTTTTCAAAGCTTCTCAGTTTCCCCAAGCTATACCCTTGATGTGGGGTAAGAGGCTTTGGTTTATGCTTTGAGTAAACTATCCTAATTTTTTTCTGAAATCCTTTTTGAAACAAATGTCTATCAGAAGATCAAAGCTTTCCATGAGCAATGGCAACAATGTTTATTTTATTAGTCAAACAAATTCAAAGCCTTTATGGATCATATTCCTTGTTTTATCTTACTACCGAATGGAATATCATCCGTGAAAACTTTTTAAAATGAAAAGATTTTCTTTTCAAAGCCAAATGTTAGCCGTGGGCAAAGGTAACCTAGTCTTTATTCTTTCATGCTTCCATTACCAGCAATTACATGACGGTAACATTCCATTATGTATTTGTTTTCCAATCTCCTGTATCAGCACTAAAATCAAGTCTATCTTGTCTGTCTTTTCTCAAAGCCTTGCCAGCCTACCTCGACTCTGAGGAGTAACACAGAATTCTAATAAACTGCTATCACTGAACCACAGGGGAAGGTTCTTATCTGAAGAGGCCCAGCTTGTATTACCGTCAAGGGTTATTTTTTCCACCCTGTGAAAAAGGACCAGATTTCTGTCTTTGTTCAAATGCACCCATCCAAAACTCATAAAGCATCTCTCCTTTAGTCAGTGCATGCCATTTTTTCTTATCCTTTCTGAGATTTTTTATTTGGTTGCCAAGGGAACAGAGGACACAAGCTCTAGAGGTTATAGACGTCTGTAGGATATGAGGTTAAAGCAGGCAAATGCACATGTGCCCACAGTCCTTCAGCTTATTTATGGCAATAAGACTAGATTTTGCACCTGTATAGACGCATGAAGCCCCATGCTCTATAATGTTGGACAGAGTGTCAGCGCAATATGGAAAAATCAGGAGTGACAGCTGCAAAGAGCGAGGCCTATCTCTGAAACTCATGAAAATAAATGAGCTACTGAAATGTGTTTATCTGGAGACTAGGGTACGACTAAACTGATTGAGGATCATTAAGGTCTGAGAGCAGATAGACAGGAGGAGATTCACTCTATAGTCCACTGGGAATCATATCCATGGCTTCTCTCACCCTTGATTGTCCCATTGTAATCATAGAATGAAGGGAAATTCAATCCTGTTCAATTTCAGCTTTTCATTGAGAAATGTCATTAAATGAATGTGTAACAGAGGGCAGACAGGTCTAATTCAAAATTAGCTGTAACATTTTGTCTCACTGAATTGTTTTCATTGTTTCAGATTTAGGTCACTGCTTCTTTTTCTGAATCATGCTAAGTCAGTTAGGTTCCCCTTTTATGGAGGTGCATTAGATTATTGGCATTCTATTGTTCATGTCACTCAGAGTTTTTAATCACTTTTTCTGCTAAGGTCATATTTCATTTAGACATCTCTAAATTGTGTTAACATATTTATGGGAGAATGTTATTGAATACAGCCCACTAACAAGTTTATAATCACTGGATTCGGGTATATTACAGTTAATTCCTTATGATACTGATACAGACTGATACTATTTATGAACATATCCGTCCGTCTGTCCATCCATCCATCCATCCATCCATCCATCATATGATTACATTTTAAAAACAATGGTTTCTATTTTAATATATTTTAAACTTTTTTTTTTTCCTGTGATGGTAAAGCTGCTTTAGTTTTCAGTGTGAGGATTCTTTTATGAAAATAAAGTTAAAAAGAACAGCATTTATTTAAAATAGAAATCTTATGTAACATTCTTTACTGTTACTTTTGATCAATGCAATGCATTATCAGCAGATCCTTTAAGTCCTGTAGGTTCGGAGGTGGGGCCTCCATGGATCGGATCTATTGGTTCAGCACATCCCATAGATGCTCAATCAGATTGAGATCTGTGGAATTCGGAGGCCAAGGCAACACTATGAACTTTTTGTCGTGTTCCTCAACATTTTTTGCAGTTTGGCAGAGTGCATTATCCAGCTGAAAGAGGCCACTGCCATCAGGGCACCAAGTGTCAAAGTACACATAAATCCACATAATCCACATCCACGTAAATGCCAGGACCCAAGGTTTTCCAGCAGAACATTTCCAGAGCATAACAATGCCTTCGTCGGCCTGCCTTCTTCCCATAGTGCATCCTGCTGCCATCTCTTCCCCAGGTAATGACGCATATGCACCCGGCCATCCACCTGATCTAAAAGAAAATGTGATTCATCAGACCAAACAACCTTCTTCCATTGCTCCATGGTCCAGTTCTAACACTCAAGTTCCCATTGTAGGCACTTTCGGTGGTGGAAAGGCATCATCATGGTCTGTGTCTACACAGACACAGCAAACTGTGATGCACTGTGTATCCTTGACACCTTTGTATCACGTTAAGTTTTTCAGCATTTTGAGCTACAGTAGCTCTTCTGTGCGATCAGACCAGACAGACTAGCCTTCGCTCCCCATGTGCATCAATAAGCCTTGGGTGCACATGACACTGACGCCATTCACTGGTTGCCCTTACTTGCACCAATTTTGGTAGGTACTAACCACTGCATACCGGGAACAGCCCACAAGATTGGCGTTTTGGAGATGCTCTGACCCTGTCATCTAGCCATCACTATTTGGCCCTTGTCAAAGTCGCTTGCCCATTTGTCTTGCTTCCCATACATGAAAATCTAGAACTGACATATCCCTCTTCTTGACAGGTGCCATTGTAACAATATAATCAATGGTATTCACTTCACCTGTCAGTGGTTTTAATGTTGTGTCTGATCAGTGTGTGTGTGTGTTTGTGTGTGTGTGCGTGTGTGTATATATATATATATATATATATACCGATCAGGCATAACATTATGACCACTGACAGGTGAAGTGAATAACACTGATTATCTCTTCATCACGGCACCTGTTAGTGGGTGTGATATATTAGGCAGCAAGTGAACATTTTGTCCTCAAAGTTGATGCGTTAGAAGCAGGAAAAATGGGCAAGCGTAAGGATTTGAGCGAGTTTGACAAGAGCCAAATTGTGATGGCTAGACGACTGGGTCAGAGCATCTCCAAAACTGCAGCTCTTGTGGGGTGTTCCCGGTCTGCAGTGGTTGATGCACGTGGGGAGGGAAGGCTGGCCCGTGTGGTCCGATCAAACAGACGAGCTAATGTAGCTCAAATTGCTCAAGGTGTCAGAATACACAGTGCATGGCAGTTTGTTGCGTATGGGGCTGCATAGCCACAGACCAGTCAGGGTGCCCATGCTGACCCCTGTCCACCGCCGAAAGCGCCAACAGTGGGCACGTGAGCATCAGAACTGGACCACGGAGCAATGGAAGAAGGTGGCCTGGTCTGATGAATCACGTTTTCTTTTACATCACATGGATGGCCGGGTGTGTGTGCGTAACACAGCACCAGGATGCACTATGGGAAGAAGGCAAGCCGACGGAGGCAGTGTGCTGCTTTGGGCAATGTTCTACTGGGAAACCTTGGGTCCTGCCATCCATGTGGATGTTACTTTGACACATACCACCTACCTAAGTATTGTTGCAGACCATGTACACCCTTTCATGGAAATGGTATTCCCTGGTGGCTGTGGCCTCTTTCAGCAGGATAATGCGCCATGCCACAAAGCAAAAATGGTTCAGGAATGGTTAGAGGAGCACAACAACGAGTTTGAGGTGTTGACTTGGCCTCCAAATTCCCCAGATCTCAATCCAATCGAGCATCTGTGGGATGTGCTGAACAAACAAGTCTGATCCATGGAGGCCCCACCTCGCAACTTACAGGACTTAAAGGATCTGCTGCTAACATCTTGGTGCAAGATACCACAGCACACCTTCAGGGGTCTAGTGGAGTCCATGCCTCGACGGGTCAGGGCTGTTTTGGCAGCAAAAGGGGGACCAACACAATATTAGGATACTAGGTCATAATGTTATGCCTGATCGATGTATCACACAGCCCGGCCAAAAAAAGTCGCAGTTTAGATTTAAATAGGCAAATGCTTAAGAGTCTATGATTGGCTATATTGGTTATATGTTTGGCAACAGTTCTTCTAACCCTAATTAATGGAGTGTGCTTTTAATTTCTTACACAACCATGTAGGAAGACACATCATGGCCATATTCCAGGATGACAATGTCAAGATTCATCAGGATCAAATTGTGAAAGAATGGTTTGGAGGGAGCATGAAGAACAATTTTCACACATGAATTGGCAACTCTGAGTCCTGACCTTAAATTCATTGAAATTTCTATCAAGAGGTGCATCAATTTTTGGTCAAGATCTTGTATTGACAATGCAAGAGTCAAGCACTCTGTAAAGTCTACTCCAGCACATCCCAAAGACATTCAATTAATTCACACATACACACACACACACACACACACGGTTCATTATCTTTGTGGGACTCTCCATAGACGTAATGGTTTTTATACTGTACAAACTGTATATTCTTAAATTAACCCTACCCCTAAACCTACCCATCACAGAAAACTTTCTGCATTTTTATATTTTCAACAAAAAAAAGCAACTCATTCTGTATGATTTATAAGCTTGTTTCCTAATGGGGACCTCAATTTACACGAGTCCCCATGAGTCAGTGTGCATTCAGGTTGAATTCCCCACCGGGATACAAAACATGAACACACACACACAGTGGAGTGATAGGAATTTGCTTTAAATTTAAATATTGAGGGATTTTTTTGTCTTTCAGTCTCTTGCTTTGTTGCTATGACATCCACCTTGCCATAACAATTCCATCTGTGTATTTTTCCTCTCTTTCAGCAAGTCAATGCAGAGACTGTCCAGTGCTTTACCAGCTGAATGGAAATAATTAAATAAATTAACTATCGGTGGTCGGGCCCTAATAATTAAAAAAAATAAAAATACATTAATGAACCCAATCCAGTGAAATCTTCTCTCTAGTTAAGAGAGGGGGGTTTAATCCATTGAAGGAACAAAAAGGTTTTGGCTACTATAATTAATATTCACCTTTTTGAACATTTAATTCACTACACACTTCATCGTATAATGTCAAGCAAATTCATTAAGATGCGACTGTGAGAAACTAGTGATGTCTGAGTGGGTAAGTTGTTTACTTTGTAATTATTCCGTCCATTTCCACCAGTTTGACCCATTCAGGTTGATTTTCGCACATATCCCCTTCACATTCATTGCATGATTAGAATCTCAATGAGCTCAAGGGTTGTGGTATTTTTAGAATTATGCATCTTTTCTCATCAAAATTGTTTTAAGGAAGCATTGACTCCCTTGCCTCCTCAGAAAACAAAAACATTGATATGACTGCCAGATCCACATGGATATGATGACATGAACTAGACAAAATCAATGGGTTGAACACACAGTAAATGTCACAAAACTATCTTTTGCTCACAGTTCTTACCAACAGCATCTGTAAACTCTCACAAAGCAGTAGACTTTACCATAACTCAAGGGCCACCATCTGTTGGCTACAAGGAAAGATATTGTGTACTTGGGCAATACTGACGTCCAAAAATGATGTCCAAAAATAAGAAATAGTTTCCACTGCACCGATAAATGTCTGTTCTGACCAACATTATGTCTACAACCAATATCCAACATTTATATATAGCCATTATACATCTTATTTAGGTATATCTGCCAATTTGATGGCTAAATTACTAAACGAAGATGTAGTTTAAGCAATTGTATTTGATTTCTTTCACTTGGGGGAGTATCTATAAAATGAGTATGAATAATCCATTGATATCTTACTCCCCCCTTCTTCTAGCACTACATTTTTGAGGTAATCTGGTTTCCTCATCAGCAGACAAGCACTGCTGTCAAGTACACACTACAAGAACATCCCTCAGTAAACTCTGCAGACCTGCAGGAAGTATCCTCTCCCTGGGGAGACCTCCTGAAATTTCCTTTTAGAGATCAAGCTGAATAAAACTCCCTCTCGCTCCCGTGCTTAAAGGAAATCCCTAAAGCGTTTCCCATATATGCTTTGTGGATGCACAAATAAATGGTCTGTCTCAGTAGAAAAACATTTCACACCACAAGCTCCACTCCTCTATTTGGTGCTATTATGTAACAAATTGATTTGAAACTAATTTACATTTCAGTGTTCATGTTATTGTATAATTGCTGATTAACATAAGTACAGTTATTGATTAACACTATGACCAACAATTTGTAATTATTTACTGAAAATTATTTTTCATTATTAAATTTCATTTTTCATTCTATCATTCAAAAGTTTGGGGCCAGAATGATTTTTTAGAGAAGAAATTAATACTTTTATTCAGCAAGGATATAAATAGATTCAAAAAAATGACAGTAAAGACATTTATAATGTTACAAAATAATTATATTTCAAATAAATGCTGTTCTTTTGAACTTTCTATTCATCAAAGAATTCTGAATACGGTCACGTTTCAATAAAAATACATCACAACTGTTTTCAACATTAATAAAAATAAGAAATGTTTATTGAGCAGCACATCAACATATTTGAATGATTTCTGAAATATCATGTGACAGACTGGAGTAATGATGCTGAAAATTCAGCTTTGCCATCACAGGAATAAATTACATTTCAAAATATATTCAAATTCAAAATAATTATTTTAAATTGTAATAATATTTCACAATATTACTGTTTTTACAGTATTTGTTGATCAAATAAATGCAGCCTTGGTGAGCATAAAACACACAAAATCTTACCGAGACCCAAATGTAATATGAACAATGTAAGGTAAAGTGTTACCTGCCTAACTATCTGCCATTAACATTGTCATCTGATATACAGTATTTGAATAAAACTCTCTTTCTCACTTTTCAGAATAGATCTAAGAATGAAAATGTGAAGTGATTTTTAAGAAAAAAATGGGTTCTTTGAAACCGCTAAATAATCTGTCCAAAGGGAGAGCTTTGAACAGACATTCAAACCACTTTTTCTGAGGCATTACTTTCACTCTAGCCTATAATTCCCAGTCAAACTTTTTCTATAGATTTCAAACCCTAAAAATGTCCAACTAAGCTGAACACACTCGAATGATCATTTTCTTTGATGAAACACTGCAATCCATTTTGCTTTAGTGTTTTGCTGCTTCGAAGAGAGCTTGTAGTGCTTCGGTGGATAGTTGGGCTCAAAAGAGGCACTGTGTACACGTGGAAATTGGAGCTCCCGAGAGATCAGCCCCTTCACTTTCAGCTTCTGATTGCTCTATAAGACCCTCAGGAGAGTGCGGCTAACCTCACGCCTCACAGTCCGCACAGATTTTATCATCCTCTGACTCTGGACCCCAGTCAGTCACCTCAGAGAGGCAGTGCCACTTCACAATGGGCTATCAATTACCATGAACACCTCTGAACTCAGGATGTCATATGTCAGCTATCTTACAGTAATTAATGCTGGGACTCATTTCCAGCTCTCAGTCACAATTCTTTCAGTTTAGCCATT
The DNA here is from genome assembly GCA_039654105.1 of Coreius guichenoti. Taxonomy (NCBI): domain Eukaryota; kingdom Metazoa; phylum Chordata; class Actinopteri; order Cypriniformes; family Gobionidae; genus Coreius; species Coreius guichenoti. The sequence continues at coordinate 19,935,390 of CM077169.1, forward strand.
TATAACCTCAAAACAATTTGTATGTAAAATATCCAATACTAAAAGTCTAAAATCTTTCAGCTGTATTTTGTCATGTTTACCCAAATGTCTATGGACTACACCTATGATAAGACGCTGTCAAAAACGTGGAAACGCAAAATAAACTTAGAATGGAAGTAGGGATGCCAATTTTCTGAAATATTAATAACCTATAGATAATAACCGATACTCCAAGTGATAGCAATGGCTGCAGTGGTACACACATCATTACCGAACTGAATGGATACAGGGCTTTCTGTCACATATGACACAAATTATTACATATCTTGGCATGACTGGTCCCAAAATGTTTTGGGGGGAGAAACAGAGAAATCAGTGGGGTAGATGGAAGTTTTGCCGCACTTTGTTATTTTCTCCACTTCTCGAAGACATATCTATCTATCTACATATCAGCATATCGAATGATTACATATCCTGGCATAAACAGTACCCCCCCCAAAAAAAAAACGACTAAGAAATTGAAATTGAAATTAAAAATCACTTTAAACAGACAGGCCTAACTCTAAGCTTGACTCAGACTGAAATTCAGACTGATATGGAAACAGTTAAACCAATTCATGCAGATTGGCTCTAAAAAAATTTTTGCTAATCATTTAAATCAGCCATCTACCGCTATATTAACATATTTAAATGAACAAACTTACATTTCAAGAGTTCATATAATGTATGAAACAGATGTGAAAAACTGTATAAAGGTTCAGCTTGCTATCCATAATGGAGGGGCTCAAACATCTGACATAACTTAAGCTCACTTCCACTTCCATCAAGACACAGGACTGCCGAGGTGAATGAGGGATGCTGGAAGAACTGGCAATATGAATGAGGAAAGCAGCTGTTTATATACCATCATCTTTACTGATCTGTGAGGTTATCTATCTGAACTTTTGTTGGGATCTCTTTTTAGAATGTCTATTTTTTGGGTATTCTGAAAAATCTCCTTCACCGGATCTTAGACATTGATACTTTTATGGCGAAACTTGTGATTTATATAACGAGAGATCAAAATAAACTGATTATTGGATAGACCAGAAATATTCATTAAAAAAATTTACTAGGTAGCAACCCAGGCAGTGTTGATAAGGGGTTCATTCAGAGGGAGGTACCTTAATTATTGGAAGAAAGCTATTTTTGATGTTCTTGAGTAAAAGTACTCATCCAATAAACCAAAACACATGTTCATCCCGTAGAGTGTAATATGATGGGCTTTTAAGTTTACTTTTAGTAGAGATAACATTTAAACTACAGGTAAAGTACAGACATGAAAACTCTCTCAAATTGGTTTTCTTACTCTGCAGGGGCTCTTTTTACATAATGGTCAATAAAGATAATTAAGCCTAGAGCCACATCTGCTTCAGATAAATGTTTGCAGCTTCTGCTATCAACGGCCTTACTGTGCTTGGGAGAAATGTTTAATCATTGGAAGATGTTATGGCTCTTGTACTGTCATGGCTCTTGTTAGTCGATGGAAAAGGAAGTGAGTTTAAGAGCTTAAATCCTCAAAGATGTGTGCTTCCAAAACAGATCAAAGGTCAAAGGATACACAAACCAGATGGCGTTTCTCATACTTCCCAGGTAGAGGAATCATAGCTGCCTGTCTTAAGGTACATTGGAGTCCTTATGTGTCAGTGGCTCAAATAGCAATAGTACGTTTTGCCTCTAAAAGCATGACATATTGTTACAAATACTATAATAAAATGCTGACCGTTATTTAACTACATTAAAATATTCTAAATATTAACTTGTTCCATGCTGGTTTATAAAAAAATCCAGCAAAACAGCAAGATTTTAGAATTTGGATTATGTATTAGTTTTAATGTATTATGTATTAATTTTAGTTAAAATCATCGTAATTTAGTGATGATTTTGAAAATGATTTTCATTCTGTTTAACATTTTAGGGCCAGTTGTTCAAAAAGTTTAATCTGGATCAGAGTGATCTGGATTTGGAAATCCTATGTTTTGCTATCCAGGATCAGGTAATCCATCTTACTTTTGTGCCGGTTTTTCAAAGCAAAATTGGATTGGATCACCCTGATCCAGAAACACACTTTTTCAGATTACCAGTGCTCTACAGAGACACTAAAGGGACATGGTGATGGGAAAAAATATGAGATGGGGAAAAAAAAAAAATACTTCAATGCTTTTGCATTCTCTCAGAAAAGTTTACCCGAGAAACTTTGCAATGGCTCTCAAAGAACTTTTGACTGGTTAATCTCTTATAATTGAGCCAATGTAGTTTACAAAACAGTGATAAAAAACACTTTAAAAAAAATAAAATATTTTTTGTTTGATATTTACAGCTGTTCGGGGATTGTTTTATGGTGCCAAAATCTTTTTGATTTTCTGTATATAGGCTACCAAAAGGCTTAATAGGTATAGCCTAATGTCTACTCCTAATTTATTACTTTAACAGTTAAACTAATCAAGAGCAAAATAAAAAAATGTGTGTGTGTGTGTGTATTACATGATATAAATTCATTTTTTCATTCATTTTTTGTTCCTGAACTCCACCCTTCTGCTGGGATCAGTATAATCCTGATTTTTTTGGACCAAAGGTATCCCAATCTTACTAAAAAGTTTTGAACAACACAAACTGATGATTTTAACCCAGCTCAAAACCAAGATCGGATTTTGTGATCTAATCTGATTTCTTTTGAACAACCCATTTTCAAGATTTGATCCAATCCGATAGCTGAAATCCGATCAGATTACTTTTGAACAACTGGCCCCTTGGTGCCAGATACCACAGCACACCTTCAGGGGTCTAGTGGAGTCCATGTCTCGACGGGTCAGGGCTGTTTTGGTAGCAAAAGTGGGACCAACATAATATTATAATATCACAATATCATAATGTTATGCCTGATCGGTGTATATAGTAATATATTGTAACAAATTATTGTCACTGTACAGTTATCTGCCTATACACTACTAAGTCTCTGAAGGCTGCATTAATTCTGTAATCAAAAATACAGTAGAAAGTGATAATAATATTGTGAAATATTATTGGTATTTAAAATAACTCTTTTCTATTTTAATATATTTTAAAATGTAATTTATACCTGTGACGGTAAAGCTGAATTTTCAGCATCATTACCCCAGTGTCACATGATCCTTCAGAAATCATTCTAATATTCTGATTTCCTGCTTATTATTATCAACGTTGAAAACGATTTTTACCTTTATAAAGCTATGCATACAGTATGCCAATTTTTAGATGCTGCCAATATGTCTTTATTACATGTTTCAGCACATATCCAAACGTGCAATAATGTATGTGTAAACATTACATACAGTACGAATAAACCTGAATCAGGCTTGACATCATTTTTTTACATCAAATAGTACAAATGTCACTTTCTATGATAGCAAATCCAATTCTGTCTGATTCAAGGAGTAATGTTTTGGTTCAATACTGAGAATCATCATTAGTCTACTATGAGGTTGGGTTTTCAGCAGCAGTCAACAGTGCTCATTCATTACAAAACGAATCATTCCTATACAACATCTACTCTTTTGTTTCTTTCTCTCTTTTTTCTTTCTATCTCTTCATTTCTGAAAGCAGTCTATGGCTCCAGGCCTGAGCTTTTAAAAGCTCTCAAATCTAGAGCAGGAACACTCCAGCTGGGTCATGATATTGTTGCGCTTCCCATTTTTCAAAAATCCTAAATTCTGTCTTTTAATGTTAGCATTAGATTGGTACATAGGCCACAGGACATGGCCCTCGGGATAAAATTCATGTTTAATATAAAGTAAAAAATAGCTCAATAAAAGTATTTATATTTTTGTTCAATCTAGGACTTCGGTTAATTATGAAGTAAAACACTTTTAATAATGTCATGTTTTGAATACAAATTTTGAGAAAATGTGATTTACAGAAAATGACAGAACCATTCACAGAAAATGAAATTCGGAATCAGACTTCCTGTCCCTTTAGTTTTTTTGTGACCTGGGCTTAAATTCAGTCTGCCAAAATGTGAACAGAGAGCCTGTGAGGAAGCCTTTGTGTCTGCCCTGAAATAATGAAAAACGGATGCTTAAAATCAGCTGAGCAGTGATGTCACTGGGGAAGCCCTGACAAAGCCTTAGGAGGTGAGCCCAGCCGCCTGGAACAGAGCACTATTGTCCATGCGCCACTGTATCGTGACTTTCTCAAGTGTCCAGTGCTTTCCTTTGGATTGTGCTGGTGCTTTTTAGATGAGTCAGTTTTTCTGTGGTATTGGCTTCTCCTTTTCCGTAGACAGTTTACTTTAGAACTTGCTGTATGAGAGAGTGAATGAACAGACTATGAGTAAGGCGCAACAGAATTCATAAAAATCCAGAGAGAGTGTATAAGAGACAGGAAGAGACAGCTGTGTTTCCTGCACAGCAGTTTCTGTTGCTAGTGATTAGGAAACATTCCAGTGATGCTCTGGTCATGTGATTAGAACAAAAAAGGCAGTTGAGAAATCATATGGCCTTCTGATGCAGTCTCTGTTCCGTTCATGTGTATTTTTTCCCCCAATCAATAATGTATTTGTATATAAACTGGAAAGCATTCTGACTTTTTCTCAGCCTTCATGGCCAGTTATGTAACAGTGTTTGGATACTTAGTTCACTAACACAATGTTCCAGCTTGCTTTCAGGTTCAATGACAGAGAATGTCTCTCCTCTTGGCATTGTGGCAATGCACACAAAGGCTCACTTTACAGGATATAAGGCAATATTCTGAATCTCAAAATGATTTCTAAGATGGTAGCAAAACCTAGAAACACATGCCAAAAATCACTTTGGTAATTGAGAGAGATGGCAGGAAATGGCCAGTCATCTACTGTAGTTATTGGATGGAGTTAGTAAGATTTATTTTTAAATGTTTTTATTCAGCAATGATGCATTAAATTGATCAAAAGTGACATTAAAGACTTACACTGTTGCAAAATAAATGCTGTTATTTTTTTACTTTCTATTTATCAAAGAATCCTGAAAAAATGTTTTGTGGTTTCAACAAATATTAAGCAGCACTACTGTTTTCAACATTGATAAGATAATATTGATACAATTTCTTGAGCAGCAAATCAGATTTCTGAAGGATCATGTGACACTTAAGACTGGAGTAATGATGCTGAAAATTCAGTTTTTCCATCACAGGAATAAAATGCATGTTAAAATATATTCAATAGAAAACAGTTATTTTAAATGTTAATAGTATTTCACAGTATTACCATTTTTACAGTGTTTTTGATCAATTAAATGCAGCCTTGGTTAGCATAAGCATATTGTTTCAATCGTACCGATCCAAAAATGTGAAATGTATGTGTTTTATTCTAACTTTACTATTACAGTTTAAAGGGATTTGCCCCCAAATGAAAATTATGTAATGAATTCGCTCACGTCATTTTTAACCATGAGTTTTTCTTCTCCTTTGAGCACTGTAGGAAAAATTTTGGAAATTGTGTGTTGTTCTTTTTATGCTAATGCAATGAATGGAGACTGAACCTTTCAAGCCACAAAAACACCATAAAAATATCATAAAAATAGTCAATGTGAAACCATAAGATAGTTTTGTATGACAAACCAGCCTCCATTTATTGTGTTCCATGAAAGGATGAGAGTCATATGGGTTTGTAATAACATAAGGATGAGTACATGATGATGACAGAATTTTCATTTTTGAGTGAACTATCTCTTGTAGTCGAAATGTTGTAGTCGAAACCATCTCATTCAAGTCAGAGTCAAGACCGAGACCATAAGAGGTTTGAGCCAGAGTCAGTTTAAGACCATATTTTCATGGCCTTGGTCTTTTCATGGACTCGACCCTCTTCTGGTACTAGTCTTGACTCGAATAAGCTGATCTCGACTACAACTCTGCCCTTAGATAACGTCAAACTGTGCTTCATACTACTGTAAGTATGAATGCCATGGCAAAAGAGAGACAGACAGACAGGAAAGTAAACCTGGTCCCAATTATCAGAGCATGCATGTAACAGGATTCTTCTATATAAGTGAATCGTTAGTCATTATAGGCGTGTAATGCATTTACCAGATTTTTTCTTTTCCAGCGAACACTTCTGTTTACTGTTCTTTTTCAATGCTAAAGTGATTATGTACAGTGCTGTTGAACAGCTGAAGGGTTGTAAGGACAGATTGTGAATAAATTCTTGTCATGAGATTGGAGAGTGTGTTTTTTCCAGATACTCACGATAATATTAAAAAACCATTACAATATAGGCATATTTCTCGTTAAGTCTTTGCAATAGGTCTGACATTTTGTTATCAGCATGAATGGATTAGTTGACTTTGATAAAAAAAAAAACATGATTGATTTGAGACTTCTAGCCCAAACTCTGTCATCCATTGTCATGCGTGTGAATGTGTCCATATGCTCTGCACTACAACCTGCACTATATGTGCTCTGTGTTTGGCTCTTCTGCACACTGATATCATTAATATGTCTTCAGCTTTCATTGAAATCAGTGTTCACTCAATCAATAGCATAGTTTCATTTACACTGGAGGAGGGTTTTAATGATGATGTCAGTCGTGACGGTCCTTAGGCACATGATTTGTGCTTGGTTTGCTTGTGTTTGGGTTGTCACTTGTTTGACCATGAGCCTCCCCATTTGGAAAAATCCTCCAACCCAGAACAAACAATTATAGAGAATCTTTGTTGAGCTGTTAGAGATGTGAGCTGACAGGGAAGAGATGTCACCAATGGACACGCAGAGTGTTGCTGGCAATTACAATGAAACTGGGTCATTCCCCACGGCTAGTTCGATACATAATTACGCAGAAACGCCTCGATCCAGCCTCTGTTCTTACAGGCTCTGCGGCACACTCATGTAGGAATCACGTCTGGAGTGAGAACATTTCGGAGAGGTCCAGCTGTGCGTGTGCTCAGGGATGATTTTCACTTGAAGTATCTCTGCTCAATTATGGGCCATTTAGCTTCATTGCATTAACTTCTGGAGTTCCCTTATCTCTGCCAAGGCATGGGTTAGGTTTTATTGTAATGAATAAATTACTGTGCGATGTAGTTTTTTAAAACGTTTTTTATGCTAATCAAACTTCAGAGAGCTTGCTATCAACTGAAATTTAAAAAAATTGGTGCCATGTCAATGGGGTAAGTTGTATCATTGGGAAATTATTTACATTTCAATAAATTGCATAAAGTGTAATTCTAGCACATGTGCATTATATGCTACATTTGCATAGACACTGAAACTTACATTGTTAATGTATCGACAGTATCTAAAATGTAAAAAAGCATTTTACATATTACAAGTTTGGAGTTATCTATTCAATGAGATTAATTACATGTCAAATAAATGTGATGACATTTAATTTATTTGCCTAATTTGACATTTATAACAGTTTTTTTTTCTGTTCTGTGTAGCCATATTCAACTTATTTCATAGGATTCTATTCACACAAGCCGAAACATTAAGGGCCAGTTGTTCAAAAGTAATCTGATCGGATTTCGGCTATCGGATTGGATCAAATCTTAAAAATGGGTTGTTCAAAAGAAAAAAAGGATTCTGAAATCAGATTAGATCACAAAATCCGATCTTGGTTTTGATCTGGATCAAATCATCAGTTTGTGTTGTTCAAAACTTTTTAGTAAGATTGGGATACCTTTGGTCCAAAAAAATCAGGATTATACTGATCCCAGCAGAAGGGTGGAGTTCAGGAACAAAAAATGAATGAAAAAATTAATTTATATCATGTAATACACACACACACATTTTTTTTATTTTGCTCTTGATTAGTTTAACTGTTAAAGTAATAAATTAGGAGTAGACATTAGGCTATACCTATTAAGCCTTTTGGTAGCCTATATACAGAAAAGTAAAAAGATTTTGGCACCATAAAACAATCCCCGAACAGCTGTAAATATCAAACAAAAAATATTATATTTAATTTAAAGTGTTTTTTATCACTGTTTTGTAAACTACATTGGCACAATTATAAGAGATTAACCAGTCAAAAGTTCTTTGAGAGCGAATGCAAAGTTTCTCGGGTAAACTCTGCGCAAAACTTTTCTGAGAGAATGCAAAAGCATTGAAGTATTTTTTTTTTTTCCCCATCTCATATTTTTTCCCATCACCATGTCCCTTTAGGGGCTCCGTAGAGCACTAGTAATCCAGATTTGGTAATCTGAAAAAGGGTGTATCTGGATCAGGGTGATCCAATCCAATTTTGCTTTGAAAAACCGGCACAAAAATAAGATGGATTACCTGATCCTGGATAGCAAAACATGGGATTTCCAAATCCAGATCACTCTGATCCAGATTAAACTTTTTGAACAACTGGCCCAAGATGTTAGCAGCAGATCCTTTAAGTCCTGTAAATTGCGAGGTGGGGCCTCCATGGATCAGATTTGTTTGTTCAGCACATCCCACAGATGCTCGATTAAATTGAGATCTGGGGAATTTGGAGGCCAAGTCAACACCTCAAACTCGTTGTTGTGCTCCTCAAACCATTCCTGAACCATTTTTGCTTTGTAGCAAGGCGCATTATCCTGCTGAAAGAGGCCACAGCCACCAGGGAATACCGTTTTCATGAAAGGGTGTACATGGTCTGCAACAATGCTTAGGTAGGTGGTACGTGTCAAGTAACATCCACATGGATGGATGGCAGGACCCAAGGTTTCCCAGCAGAACATTGCCCAAAGCATTACACTGCCTCCGCCGGCTTGCCTTCTTCCCATAGTGCATCCTGGTGCCATGTGTTCCCCAGGTAAGTGACGCACATGCCCCTAGCCATCCACATGATGTAAAAGAAAACGTGATTCATCAGACCAGGCCACCTTCTTCCATTGCTCCGTGGTCCAGTTCTGATGCTCACGTGCCCATTGTTGTCACTTTCGGCGGTGGACAGGGGTCAGCATGGGCACCCTGACTGGTCTGCGGCTATGCAGCCCCATACGCAACAAACTGCCATGGACTGTGTATTCTGACACCTTTCTTTCAGAACCAGCATTAACTTCTTGAGCAATTTGAGCTATAGTAGCTCGTCTGTTTGATCGGACCACACGGGCCAGGCTTCGCTCCCCACGTGCATTAATGACCCTGTCGCTGGTTCACCACTGTTCCTTCCTTGGACCACTTTTGATAGATACTGACAACTGCAGACCGGGAACACCCCACAAGAGCTGCAGTTTTGGAAATGCTCTGACCCAGTCGTCTAGCATCACAATTTGGCTCTTATCAAACTCACTCAAATCCTCATGCTTGCCCATTTTTCCTGCTTCTAACACATCAACTTTGAGGACAAAATGTTCACTTGCTGCCTAATATATCCCACTCATTAACAGGTGCCGTGATGAAGAGATAATCAGTGTTATTCACCTCACCTCTCAGTGGTCATAATGTTATGCCTGATCGGTGTACATTCTTATATCAAATACAACATTTTAATTCCATGAATTCAATTTTCTAATAAATGTGTATATTTATTACTTAAAAGCCTATGTTTTAGATACTGTCAGTGTTAATAATGTACAATTCTTTTTTATCCAGTAAATATATGAAAATATATGCATGCAAGAACCACAGTTTACATATGAACACCTGCGATTACTAATGAGATCACACTGATATGCATCTTCTCTGCTTGTGTCCTCTTATAGGGACATTATCTCATCGTCTGCATGGATTACAAAGACGTATACCATCACAACTGTCATTCTATAGAAAAGAGAAAATAAGCTGTTATCCATCATCTTTAAGAGTAAAGACACAAATCACCTTGGATAATTCTTCAAGGAAATTACTTCTGGATAAGTAACAAAACTACTGTGTGTTGAAATATGTGATTTGCATTCAAGTTGCTGTAGCTCAGGGCTAGAACAGTATAGTGACATCTGGAAATGATCACGTTTCAAGAAGGGGTAAATGGACAATAATTTCACAGGCTTAACTTTATCCGGGTGCATTGCAGACAGATGGAAAATAATGCAGTTTACCTACATTCCTCACGTTTTCTGACACAATGTCAACTATGTGATAATGGTGTTGAAACTTGCTATATTACAAACATATTTAGATTTAGTCAGTTCAGTCAGTCCATCTAGGCTATCTGTATTTTAATATTTAGCCAGCAGGTTTACCCAGTAGTCTAACAGTTAAACCTGGCTCGGGAAGCTGTTAACCTGATATAGAATAGATGTCTTTAGATGAAAATGGAAGATGAAATACTTCTCTGCATTCCAAAAAGACAGTTGGGGATTGAAACAGAAATGGAGATCTATGACCTTCCTCACTGTTTATCTTTCCTCTTGGGGTCAAACCTAGCTAAAACAGGGGCACTTGCTGCCACAGGTCAGTGCGCACGGCACCAATTAAAAGTTCAACAAGATGTCTACAGACATTAGTATAGGCTTTGCAAATAAGAAAACCAGACATACCTGAGTTTTAAACCTATGGAGACATGAAGGACGAGATGAAGGACCTGATTAGCATTAACTTTAAAAGAATATTCCACATTCAATACAAGTTATGCTCAGTCCACACCACTTGTGGCATAATGATTTTAGTGTATGAGGGGAAAAAAGCTTACTTTTCTGTGTAAAGTTATATCCAGTTTTATGGATTCATTGCATTGACAACACAATGCCTAAACAACCATACAAATGACTAGAAGAACGTTACAGCTCTAATAATACAAAATTTTTAACATATAAATTTAATGTAAACTTCATATTTTTGGCCCCATTTGCCCATTGTAGGCGCCTCAACGTAACCTCAATTTTTGAAGGTAAATTCACAATAATTATGCCACAAATGCTGATTGAGACAATTTAAGCTTAACTTGTATTGAATCTGGAATATTTCTTTAATGCCGTATCTGAGTGGAAGCAGAGAAAAAGTGACTTGTAAACAAACTTAAACACAAATAGTCTTAAACGAAGGCCATTTCAGAGCGTATACATAGCAAACAGTACATCTTTGTTTTCCCTCTGAGGTCACGACCTCCTTTGGCTTGCCAGAAGGTTTGCAGACATTTCACAGTCTAGGTGAACCCCTGCTACTTTATGTATGTTTATACAAAGCATTGTGCCATGCTACAGGGTTTTACTGAGACCTTTAGTCATCCATCAGTGTCTCTCCTGACTTCCTCTGTCTGTAGGCCACCATTTCATTCATTATGCACTTGTTTCTCAAACACTTACAAAGACCTATAGTATTAGGTTTTTGAGTAACACTTTACAATAAGGTCCCATTAGTTAATGTTAATTACTGCATCAACTAACAATGAGCAATAGATTTGTTACAGTATTATGTTTTATTAGCGTTTGTTAATAAAAATACAACTGTTCATTGTAAGTTCATGTTAGCTCAGGTCAACAAGTTTTGATTTTAATATTTATTAGTAAATGTTGAAATTAACATTAAGATTAATAAATGCTTTAGAAGTATGTTTCATTATTTTCAGTACTTTTCACTAATGTTAACAAATGGAACCTTAAAGTAAAGTGTCACCACTTTTTGTTTTATTTCATTTTTCTTTTGAGATGATTGATAACAACATCCCAATGTTTCAGATTCAGGATGAGGAAAAACAAATGTTTCACACAAAAGCGGTTTCCTCACACAAGTCCCCCAAGGCTTCAAGACGAAGTGAAATTGACTTGAGCTGTCCTGGATGAAAACCATTTCTTCTCAGAGTAACTGAAACGAAATTTAGTGCCGGAGTGTTCACAGCTTTGGGTCTGTGAAATCCCCAATCTATTACCGCATCCAGCAGAGGGGCAAAATGAGTTCACCATGTTGTAGAGGTGTCTAGGCCTCTACTCAACATCTCTCTCGCTCGCTCTCTCTCTCTCTCTCTCTCTCGTTCCCTAGAACCACAGAGGGACCACTTATGCTGTCCTCTCCTTTTCTTAGTTTCCTTCTGTTATATAATTCAATGCTACCATTTAAACACCTCTATTTCAGACCTCCAAACAGAAGTGTAGCCACCAAATAACTGTCATTATCATATAACAACACATCCTACACGCAAACTACAGACATGCTCCAGGTGCCCGTGTAGGTGCATGACCCTGTAAAACTATGTTAGTGACAAGATCAAAGTAGAAGGTTATTTTAAAAGGTGTAACGTTGTCTGTAGGCTATATATCTGGAGAACTAAATAAATGAGTAGAGGTAATCTTTAAAAATTAAGAGAAGGTGTTGAAAGTAATAAGCGGTTTTAGGGAGTAAGTAACTGAAAGTAGCAATGCTGCTGACTTCTCTGAAAAATGGAAAATCTGTCATCATTTACTCACCCTCATTTCGTCCCAAATCTGTATGCCTTTCTAACTTCTGTGGAACACAAAAGATGATAACTGAATAAACATCCTGTTTGGTGAATACAATGGCAGAGCATTGTGATTCACTTTATCACTTTAATAGAGCACACAAGAGTGAAAAAGTGCATGTGGCTGGCTGTTCATTTGCCAGGTGTGTTTTGTGTGTTTTGGTGAACAAGAACCTGATATTTAACCCACTTTATAGTAAAATCACAGCTGAAATGTGCCTTAGTTTGCCAAAAAAGAATGAAGAATTCATCCAACCAGATATTAGTTAAATTATACACACACACACACACACACGTTGGGTTTCCATATTTTATGGGGACTTTCCATAGACATAATCATTTTTATACTGTACAAACTGTATATTCCATCCCCTAACCCTAAACCCATCACAGAAAACTTTCTGCATTTTTACATTTTCAAAAAAATATGTCCATTCATTTAGTATGATTTATAAGATGTTTTCCTCATGGGGACCAAAAAATGTCTCCACAAGGTCAACGATTTCTGGCATTGCCATCCTTGTGGGGAATACATAGGATATATATACAGTAAAAACAGTAATATTGTAAAATATTATTACAACTAAAAAATTTATATTTTAATATATGTTAAGTCATTTATTCCCATGATGGTAAAGCTGAATTGTCAGCAGCCATTACTCCAGCCTTCAATGTCACATGAATCATTTTAATATTCTGATTTGGTGCTCAAGAAACATTTCTTATTATCTATATTATCAATGTTGCAAAACAATGATGTGCTGCTTATGTTTTTTGTTTTTAAGATTTGTTTTTAGGATCATAGGTTTCTATGATAAATAAACAGTTTAAAAAAAAAAGGATTTATTTGAAATAGAAAACTTGTAAACAATGTAAAAGTCTTTATGTCACTTTTAATCAATTTAATGCATAATTTCTATATCAATGGATATTTTCCCTTTAAGTATAGTTAGCTACTTCGTTACTGCAGCTAACAACTAAATGATTTTGAGTATTTGTTTCAAAATAGCTTCCTCAACACTGCTAAAATGATATCTAAAATGATAGGCTAACCCTAAAGACAAAAAAATAAATAAAATATGTACTTTTAGCTGGCTTTTAAATATTTGTGGTCTTCAATCATACCATTCGCCTTGTTAGACCATGTCCCCATTCCGTCCATATACCTCCTGAGAGCTGAGAGAAAGGAGGAACATCATCATGTATTCTGTGCTTGCTCTGTATTTATATTCTTGAAATGTCTACCTTTCTCTAAAACAGACATCCTTTTTATTTCCAAATGACCCACTTTTTGAGTTGTGTTTCTCATGTCCCCTTCAATTTCCTCTGTAGATGTTGGAGCCGTGGCACAGTGGGTGGTGCACGTGCTCACAGGAACATAGGTTTGGGTCTGACTTGTGCCGTTTCCCGGACCTGTTCCCCCTCTCACTCCCTCCACATTCTTGACTACTCCTCACTATCCTGTACAGGAAAGACAAAAGCCAATAATTAAAAAAAAAAAAGGATTCTCACTAGCTCTGAAGACAAAGCATGTTACTCGATAGTTTAACATGAAGATCAAGCTGCTACATCAGTCAACATAGGCGCCCAATATGCAACAAAGTGCTAACATCTGTGAGACTGCCTGCGCCAAGCTGAACATACTGCAGACATGCAATAAACCCCTGCTTATGCACTTCCTAATGAGAGCCATATTGAGTTCCTGCTTCTTCGAACAGTTTTTCCCCTTTCTCGCAGGCTTTTGCAGATGTGAAGGGAAATTCTTAATTTAGCACCATGCCTCTCCACGTCAGCAACGCTCGATCAGCGAGAACACAAGCCCCTCGAACAAAAACAGTAGCCGTTGACAAGAAAAACATAGCCTTTTCGAGAGGCCCTCCTGTCTCACAGTAGCCATGCTTCTGAAAGGAAAATAAAGCCTGGTGATCCAGGGGGTTGAGAGACAGAGCCTCCTCTACATCTAACCACACAAACCTCCGCTAGGTTATAAAACCGCTGAAGAATGGATTCATTGTTGAGTGCGAGGACATCTCACAAGGAAAATTAGATGAAGACTGAGTCGATAGCCAAGCCTAAAGAGCTACTAAAAGACTCAAGGACAACTAACTTCAACAAACTTTAAATCACCATGAAAGTCTTGTCTTTTTAATTGCTTGCAACTTTTGAAATCACATGTAATAGGAAATGTGGACTAAATGGCTGTGATTTTCATACAAATCAATTAAAATTCTATTCCAATAGAAAAAAGATAGTGTTCTTCAGACATTTTTAAATACAGTGATGTTCTTGCCTAGAGGAATTCTTCATGAATTTACTTTCACTGTCGTGTTCCAGCTATACATTCCAAGCACCTGGTGTTTCAGAACATTTCAGGTTTTCTTCAATAAATCAGTCTATTGTAAAAGCCAAAACTTAAAAAGCTATACTCAATACTTACAATACTGAGCAGCTCTGAAACAGGCTCTGTCTTTTGCCACAAGGTGTGTTATGCATAGTTTTAAATGAATAACCCAATTTGTCAGGGTTAAATGCACTGCCATTTGTAAACTGCTTTAGTTCAAATCTAGCAAAAGCATAAATGTAATGTACAATGTGTAGATTTATTCCAAAACCTAGTACACAGCCTCGTTTTCTACAGCCTACATAGTCATTTAAAAATGTGGTTGCATTTACTGATGTTCGCCAAACTTGCGTAGGTGAAATCCAATCATTTCTATAGAAATCCACGCTATCAGGAATTTTGCATGATCAACATTTTTGGTGCATATTTGCCGCATTGCCTAGCAGAAAAATGCTTGGATTGAAAGCTTCTGTGTGATCTGTGCTTCATTCAGCACTACACTATTGACAATGGACCTTTCTTTATTTTACAGCTATTTTGCTAATGTGACCACACCTTTAAGCAGCATCTTTGCCTTCATGGAACCTCATAAACAAGCAGCAGCTTACAGGAAACTCCTTTATTGTTAGCATGTTGCTAAGCTAACAGCACAATACTCTAATAAGCATAAAAATACATTACAAAATTCTCTTTTTATTACACTGAACTGTTAATCTATACTGTTCAGTATTGAACGGCATACAAGTATATTTATAATCAACATAAGTCCACCACCTTGGATTTATTTGTTTTTTCACTGAGCTTGTTGCAGTATATTTGTAGCCTTAAAATGTGGCTATAAGAAGGTATCATATACCGTAGCATAAATTAGTTGATTACGTAGTGGAACAGTCTTTGTGTCATCGTGAACATGCACATGCGGGGCCTTAAAATATTTTTTAAAGATTTTGAAATTGACCATTTATAAACTACTACAGCTGGGTAGATTACTTACAAATTGTAATCGGTTACTGGTTCCAAATGATATGTAACTTAATCCATTACATTAAATATTTAAAGTAATATAATCAGACTACTTTTGGATTACTTTTGACCTAACTTGTTTATCACATTGATTTGAGTAGAATAATCTTGTACCATATTGATATAAAAAATACAAAGAGAAAGAAAATATATTCCATTCTTTGTTATCAACAACATGAAGTGCATTAAATATTACATTATGTCAGGGCTTGACTGGGGTTCGTGATGGAACTGCAGTTGTTTGTGAGTTTAATGAAAAGCTGTTTAAGTATTTTAAAATTACATTTTAAAATAAAAATAAAACACTAACTAAAATTGTATTTGTTTACCTGCATGTCATGTGACCATATACCGACATCGGAGAACAGTGAATTTAATTTTATGAATTATTATTTATAATTACTATTATTTTTATTGACAATTTTATTTTTGACCTAACTTACTAAGTAAAATCTCAGGGGGTACTTCGAGTAAATATATTAGGTCAAAGAAATTTCACATAACGAAAAAAAGTTGGGGAATCCCTGCGTTGCGTGTAAACGTGAAATTATGTGAATTTGTACATTTTAATGTGTTCGAAAGACAAAAGCCTTCCAAAGACATGGTTAAATAACCCAATGAGTCAAAGGATTTCTGTAAATCCAGTGATCAAATGCTGGGTGGGTCTCAGTTTTCAGTGATAGGTACATGACTAGGAAGCAGAGGTGGGTAGTAATGAAGTACATTTACTTGAGTATCTTTTTGGAAAAACTGTACTTTTAAGAGTAGATTTAAATGTGGTTACTTTAACTCGAGTAAATTTCTAATGAACAAACTGTACTTTTACTTCGTTACACTGGGCGACATTCCTCTCGTTACTTTAGTTTAATGCAGTACATGTTAAGAAATAAGTTATTCCAAGCGCGCGCTGTCTCTTTTTCTAGGGCATGAGCGATGCCCCATTCCAAATGAATCACTCTTTTGAGTCGATTCTGTTCAAAGACTTGATCAGACAAGTTGGCAAAACTGTCTGAATTGGTTCGCGAATCGGTTTGAATGATTTGTTCAGTTCCCTGCGCGCACTGAATCGTTGTAACAGGAAATTTAAGAACATCAAGAGGATGAATTGGCCGTGGACCTAACGTTACAGTCAATTGAAAGCAAATCTGCAAATGCATCCTATTGTTTGCCAGCGTTGAACATATTTATTGGTTGAACATCTGATCTGTTTATGCTGTGTGTGAACGAGCTACATCCGATTTCAATTCATTCAAGTAATGCATTTTACAACCAAACATATTACGACCACAATACACTACTACAAAGTATGACATTACTAGTAATATTTGGACATATACCTCACTTTATACATTAGATCAATGAACACCCACCTTCCCGTGGTAATTTGTGAGTATTGCGCAGTGGCAGCGATCTATTCGTCTTGAAAACTTTGCTTAGACAAAGGGATAAGGTTAAAGGTTAGTTAAAGGGATAGTTCACCCAAAAATGAAAATTACCCCATAATTTACTCACCCTCAAGCTATCCTAGGTGTATATGACATTCTTCTTTCAGACGAATACAATCAGAGTTATATTTAAAAATGTCCTGGCTAATCCAAGCTTTATAATGGCAGTAAATGGCAGCCCAAAATTTTAAGCCCAAAAAAGTGCATCTCTCCATTACAAAAGTACTCCGCACGGGTCTCCGGGGGGGTTAATAAAGGCCTTCTGAAGCGAATCGATGGGTTTTTGTAAGAAAAATATCCATATTTAACACGCTATAAAGTAAAATATCTAGCTTCCAGCGGACAGCCTTCCGTATTCAACTTACTAAAAAAGCTTTTAATACTGTTCAAATAACACAAATAAGAGTCGGGACAACGATGTTCTTCTTTTGGTTTACGGCGCAATATGAATTACCAAACTCTATGAACACAGGTCTTTTAAGCAATGAATTGGCCAACCAAAAACTAACCCGGAGTTAATCTCTAGAGTGGCCAAACAGTGCTTATTCCTAAATTTACATACAACCCAAACACTACAGTTCCCTTTGAACGCAAAACTCTGCAGGTTCACTTTATTTTGACATTGTCTAATAATCCAAAATGCTAATATTATACAAAGCAAAGAATGTGCAATGATTTTTGGGCTACAGATGCCAGAAATAATGCTTGTCTCTTCAGTGTTTGTTGCAAAGAAATGTAATTATGACAATAATAATAACAATTTAAATTCAATATCTATCTAAATATTAACATGTTATTGTATTGTTGTTATATAGGCTATATATGATACGAAGTAACTAGCTACTTGAGTAGTTTTTTTATTGGATACTTTTTTACTCTTACTCAAGTACCTATTCAGATTAGTACTTTTACTTTGAGTAAATATTTCTATAAATACTTGTACTTTTACTTGAGTACAGTTTTTGGATACTCTACCCACCTCTGTTAGGAAGACTGTCTGAACGTATACAAGCAGTAGACTTTTTAGAAAGGAAAATTTAAAAGATAAACAAGTAGTTGGGAGAATCAATAAATTATAAATACTTGACTGCCATTGTGAGAATAACATTCTAAGTAATCATGTAATCAAAGAATTTTAGAATGAATAAGAGTATTTTTAAATGTAATATAATGTAATTACAAGTACTTAATTTTTGGAATCTGATTACGTAATCCAGATTACATGTAATCAGTTACTACCCAGCATTAGCTACAACAAAAGCCTATACAGACTGCTGTGGAATTCAAATTCACTGACAACCTTTAGAAGGATCTCAATATAAACATCAAAACGCTCAAGCACAGAGACAAGTTTCCATGAGCTCTGTGAGCTGCCCATCCTGAAAGAATGCAATGGATAAACCTATGATACTCTCATAATTCACTCTTTTCTGCCACATAAGCATGCTAGTTTTCTTGCCATGCTTTTAGTCTTAAACATGACAAATGACTCCCTTCCTGTGAGGAATTTCTTTTGATTTGCTGGAGTTTCTGGTGCCTATAGTAAATTTAGACACAACCAGATGGGGGTAAAAAGTAGAAAATGCGTTTCTCCCACATGTGAAAGGATCGCCATAAATTATCTAAATGTTACTGTTTGATAGCCTTCAGCACGCTCAAGGAATCACTGATTTTATGAAATTCCCTCTACAGAAGATAAATACGGCTTTTAAAAACTCTTAAGAGTATGTTCATTTCGTGATCTGCATACCATTCCTTGATATTAGAGAAAATGCTGCTCTGCTCTGTTTGGGTTTAAATTGCATCATTAGTGGTGAGTTACGTGCATGCTGAAATGCGGTCATGGGAGGAAAACGTACTGATTTTAATGTTTTATATCACTGAAGTGCTCAGCGGAAACATTTTGCAGTCATGAACTGCAACACAGTAGCGAGTGCTTTCACCCCCAGCCCTTTCACCTTTCATATGCTTGTGAATTCACACCACTTGTCGCCACCTGTCCAATTAGAATGCAGCAGAGGAAGAAGAGAAATGACCTAGACAACCTTAGGGCCCCTTTTTACTGACATGTACCAATCCAGCATCCTGCTGAGGTGTCATTAGATACTCTCGGCCTCGTGGGAGCAACTGCACTGCTCTCAATTTTGGACCATTTTCTGACCTTGAGAGCTGGGGTGTGTACCTTACAGAGGCCAGTTTTGACCTCTGACCTTCTGCTTTTATTGGCCATGCTGAGTTAATAAAGTGTAGAGGTGACACTATGAGTTTTAAAGCAGGAGATGAAACCAGGAGAAGCTTAATTCTCATTTTGGCTTGTATGTACATACTACAAGTTGTAGCATTGACAATTAAAGTATTCTTCCTCTTAAAAAGCATTTAATAACAGTTATCTCTACACAACTAAAAAGCTCCTAAATGAGATGTTACCAAAGTCTAGTGAGCTACCTACCAAATCAATATTTAATACAGGCATGATTCCAATGCAAAGTCTAGTCCAAAAGGTAGATAGCAACATCAAATTGTTGTCTGAGATACTCGATTTTGGCCAAATTCTAAATGTAATACTAAAATGATAAAATAAAATAAAAAAATAGTTCAATCTATCAAAAACATTATTATTTTGCCCAATATTTGTCTGTTTCCAAAGCATTTTTGCAAGGACTTGTGTTGTTAGCTTAGCAACAAGCTAACGTTACACCTTATTTTTAACGGGCTTGGCCATTTTTTTGGCAAGGCTTCCTGTGTTAGCCACTTCCAGTTATTTTAGTTAGAGTCTGTAATGTTGCAAACTGGTATTTATCATGTTACTTTAGTTAATCATTGTAATTAAACATTGGTTATAGTTTTACAGTTTACTGCACTGTTATTCTTCTAGTTTACCTGTAGCAACTAATGAATCTGAAGTCTCGCAAAGTCACAGGAAACAGCTTACTTTTTGCTTTGAAAAATGAGATTGGGATGAATGTGTCTGTTTATGCTATAAATTGCGGCCTATATAGTGTTCCAAATTAGCCAACAGTATGCCTTAGAAGATACAGTGCTGAAACATAGTGAGCCGCATGCTATTTTCCAAGTGACAATTGATCAGCATTAAATTCTGAAGTTATTTACTACTAAGACTGCCGGACATCAGAATTTTCAGAACTCTGAGATACAGATTCCTCTATGTGGTATGGGGGAAAACTTCTAGTATTTCCAGAATCCATAATCATTACTCATTCTTGTAAAAACCATGAATAATATAGTGGTACAATAGACACTGATTTTTTTTTTTTTTTTTTTTTAAAGCAAATTATACGTTTTATTTCCAAGGATTAATGATGCTTATTGGGGAGCAGTCACCATGTCAAACACATTGGTCATTAAAACCAGAGTGATGAAGGAAGTTTAATTTAAAGCCTTACCAAATCTTTTGAAGAACTACGAGGTAGAGCCACAGACTGGAAGCAGCCATGGAAGTGAAGTCAACCCAAAAAAATGCATGAGATCTGGAGGACCACCACATGAAAAGATCTCTCAGGGTTTAGTAGAGAACTTTTCCCTGAAAACAGCCTCCTACAGTTTTAAGATGCTGACACAAAACCAACAAACTTTAACATCACGTATGAACTGACTACAAACAATTCACTTTTTGTCACTAGAGAATGCTTTAAAGAGTTATGATATTATGAATGGATAAATTAGTCACATAACCTCAGATGTAATAACATATTCTTCATATTTAGGCTGCTTTAAATGCTGTTTTTGTATCTGACAAAGTTCCAATGCCTATGTAGATGAATTACAGGAAAGGGAATGATTACAGAACACACATTTTCCATCTAACATACAAATGCTGCCGTCAGAGACATTTTAAAGCAGCCATCAAAGGCATGGAAACCTCCATGTGGGAAAAGGCTTAGAAAACCCAGTCACTCTCAGCATGTTTCCTTCAGTGCTGAGCCTGCTCTCTCAGCAGGTAGATCTATTCTGTCCAGTCACCTTCCCCAAAAGACCACTCAAACTTCCCCCACTGTGAGCCATAAACCTGCTACGCTAACCCTCAGAGCCCTGCCTCTGTGATGCAAGAGAGCTTTACATACACATTAAAGGGATCATTCACCTAAAAATGAAAACTCTGTCATTTACTCACCCTCATATCATTCCAAACCTGTACGGCTTTCTTTCTTCTGTTGAACACAGAAGATATTTTAAATAATGTTGCGGGCCTAACATGATTGGACCAGTTAGCAATTTTCAAGTCTTTTTCACACGTTTAATTGAGATTTATAACCTGCAGCCAAAAAAGATTCACGAACAGCAATATAGAAGGAAATTGACTGCTTCTTGTATCCAATCAAATGAAGTATTTTTTTTTTTTGGTTGAACCAATGGTTTGCTCATCTATTCTTTATATCATCATTAGAATCAGTATTATTTACATACTATAAAAAAAATACTTCCGGTTTCAGACAAGGCTTAAAAGAATGGTTCACCCAAAAATGAAAATTCTGTCATTAATTACTCACCCTCATGTCGTTCCAAACCTGTAAGACTTTCGTTCATCTTCGGAAAACACAAATGAAGATCTTTTTAATGAAATCTGAGAGCTTTCTCTATACTCTCCATTGACAGCTACGCAACTACCACTTTGACGCTTCAAAAAGTTCATAAGGAGATAGTAAAACTAATCTATATGAATTGAGCAGTTTAGTCCAAATTTTCTGAAGTGACTAGATCACTTTATATGATGAACAGATTTCAGATTTTAGGCTTTTATTCATATTTAAACATTGATCAGCGAACATAAACAGAAGCTCAACCGAAGAGCTTGACACGCAAGAACATACCTCATTGGTTCTTGAGGAAGCTCAAACTTGCTGCGCAACACACGAGAATGAACCTCCATTTACCATAACTGATGAGTGAGTTGATGAACAGATCTTCATTTTGGTTCCGAAGATGAACAAAAGTCTTAAGGGTTTGGAATGACATGAGGGTGAGTAATTAATGAAGAATTTTCATTTTTGGGTGAACTAACCCTTTAAGCCTAGTCCCAGACTAAAATGCATGTTTGAGCTGTTTTAACTGAAAGCAACTTGCACTGGCATATCTTAAAATATGTCAGTGCCATTGTATTTGTCACACCAATAATGTTTTTTTTTCTAAGGCAAAAAAAAGCTACTTAAATTTCCTAATTGAACTAAGGCCTAATCCTGGCTTAATATAAGCCCTGTCTGTGAAAGCAGGCCATAATTTTTTGAAGTTTTCATTTCAATTTTAGTTTTTATTTATTTCAGTTAGTAATTTTAGTTCTTCAGCTTAAACTTATTTCAGTTAGTTGCCAAGGAAACATCTCATTTTAATCTATATTTTATTTTATTTAAGCTTAACAAAAAGTTTTTCAATAGTTGCAGTTAAAATTAATAACCCTGATTAGAACGCAGGAAATATTAACTTTGTGATGGGGGGGGGAATAATGTACATATTCGTCATATAGCATATTACTCTCTAATCAGGCATGCTTTATTTTTTGAATCATATATTTTAAAAGTTACTGAATAAAGAACAACCCAAAAAGTAGTTATTGCCTTTTATTTTTCTAAGCATTACGGCAGTTCCTTCGAATAGATTTGCAGGTTGACTTTGGCATCAGGTGCAATACTTAAAGGAGCCTGTGGAACAGAAGCGTAATCTGTTTCTGCTAAGACAAATCAGCAGTTTTTGGGCTCCAGGAGGATGTCTGACTCGGTTTTCTCAAGTGGGTCAAAGTGTTCTTTGTACATCTCTAAATGGTAACCTGAGCCCCAGCACAGGAGATGTCTTTAGGGCTGCTGAGATGATGGGAAATCAGTGTGTTACAGGGGAAACGGACTCAGAGGAAGCCTATCTGCCTGGATGATGTAACAGGACTCTCGAATACAGCAGATGATTAAACTGCAGTTCATCTGTCTTGTACACAAATATGACAAAAGAACAGACACACTATACCTCGTATGATTACATGCAACCACAATGAATGATTTAAAATGCATCCTAGGCTAATTTGGTCAAAAATGATGCTGTTTGACATGAAACAATATTTTGAGGGTATAATGAAACAAATTTATGATACTGAGAAGAAAACTGATACTTGTGCCTGACATTAGTTTGAGCTGCAATGGTCAACCACTGAAAAGTAGGCTGAGTATCAGTATAGATTCATTTCGATTATTTTTGGATTTCAATTTGATTCAATTTCACTAAATATTCATCTTAGCAATTATGCCTATTGTGCTTACAAATGAAAGAAATTCATGTTTGTGTAATTCACAACTAAGGGAAAATATTATTTCTTTGGTGCTGAATATTAAAAAAAATAACTAGTAGCAACTTACTATGAAATTAAGTGAGTTAGTTCAACAGAATGCAGTGAAATATGCAGAATAGACGGCGCTTTTCATTATAAATAGCCATAGAGTAAAAGAACGATCTTATGATTTTAGGGAACATCAGGATTGTTCAAATGAAGTGACCGTGATTATTCATTAATGTTTTTACCCAGCTGTACTGACAAACCTCGAGCATTGGACCGATTTATTCCTTTTAGGACCATCATTTTCTATCCGCTGACTACACACTGAGAGGAAGCTGTGATAGAGGGAATACCCCCTTGTTAATCCTCAGATTAGGGTCTGTTAACTGTGATACAGAGCTCCAGATTTGCCCAGGGGAAAAGTCATGGACAAAAAGCCTAACTGAAGATTGTCTAGTGGGAAGATCTCTGCCATTGCCCTTCTATGCCAGAACAGGGGGATGGGGTGGGGGTGGGGCAGAATATATTGAGTTCCTATAAAAATATGAAATAGATTGCTCACCCACAAATGAAAATTCTGGCATTATTTACATTTTTAATAAAGTGGTCTGAATATATTAAAGAGTCTAACCAGGCTTTACCACAAAGAGCCTTTAAAGGGTTAGTTCACCCAAAAATGAAAATTCTGTCATTAATTACTCACCCTCATGTCGTTCCAAACCCGTAAGACCTTCGTTTATCTTTGGAACACAAATGAAGATATTTTTGATGAAATCTGAGAGCTTTCTGACCCCACATAGACAGCAATTTAATTAACACTTTCAAGGTCCAGAAAGATAGTAAAAACATCGTTAAAATCGTCCATGTGACTTCAGTGGTTCAACCTTAATTTTATATAAATTTTATATTAACGACTTTATTCAACAATTTCGTTCTAGCCTGTGTTAAGTCTCCTACGCAGTTTCCGTTGTAAATAGCGCTTTCAAGTTCTACGGCAGCCGATGCGGTTCACTTGAGCACCACGACGCATGCGTGATGACGCGGGAGCTACACTGTATTTACAACGTAAACTGCGTAGGAGACTGACACAGGCTACAACGAAATTGTTGAATAAAGTTGCTATTTTTGTTTGTTTTTGCCCACAAAAATATTCTCTCGCTTCATAAAATTAAGGTTGAACCACTGGAGTCACATGGACGATTTTAACTATGTTTTTACTACCTTTCTGGACCTTGTCTATGGAGAGGTCAGAGAGCTCTCGGATTTCATCAAAAATATCTTAGTTTGTGTTCTGAAGAGGAACGAAGGTCTTACAGTTTTGGAACGACATGAGGGTGAGTAATTAATGACAGAATTTTCATTTTTGGGTGAACTATCCCTTTAAGAGAACAGTTCTTAAAAGAACCATTATTTTCATAGTGTGAAGAACATTCCCTCTATAAAGAACCTTTTGTGCAATGGAAAGGTTCTGTGAATGTTAAAGGTTCAACATAGAACAATCAATGCCCTCTTAAGCAATCTTCCATCTTGTACTTTCATTTGACATGTTGGATGAAAGTAATAATATACAGTGAACTGTTCCATTAACCGAAGACTGAAGCTTCACTATGACAGATTTTATACGAATTATAAAATTCATAAAGCCCATATTTAATCCATTTTAAGCTATTAGGCTTCATGACTGGCTATCATGAAATCTTTCTTTTGTATACATGTCTGAAGATTAACACAAATATCTAGAATATTTTCCCCCTACAATGTTTTGTAGGCTACTGAACAACAAAAGACGTTTTTCTACAGATTATATCACCATGAGGAATTTCAGCTGAATACTATTTAACCAGATAAAACAAACCACTTTCAGCTGTGCCTCTAAACATCAAGTGACGTGGGATGTGTGAGATTGGCTGAAAGTGCCATTGCTCAGACATCACCCTCTTCACCTCTTACTGTGGCTCTCAGTCCAACAGGGAAACCCTGAACTCAAGAGCACTTCACTGGACTCTGTGAAAGCCATCAGTCTGAGAAGCCCTTTTATTACACCCCCATAACCGACTCATGCTTCCTGGAATAGAGTGAGAAATGCATTTACGTGATGTAGAGATTATGTTTGGACATGTACCTTTGATTCACTCATTACAATGTACAAAATAATCACATTAGTTAAAAGGAAATAATTCTCTGCTAAACGCAACTCGTCTTCTAAAATGACCCTGTGCATAACGAATAATGGCGCGTGAGCACCCCCATGTGGTCATAGGTGATATAAAACAGAACTTATGACCATACAAGAGCAGAGAAAGAAGAGAACAGAAAAGACTTTATTTTAGATATCACTGAGGATTAAACCATAAACACAGGATGAATCACACAGAGGTTCCTTCCTTGGCACATCAACTACCACAATTTGCGGAAGAAACCCACAGTGCCTTCACAGTAACATCTCTAGCTCTGTAAAACAGAATCAGGAAGATCAGTGGCACTGAAACACCATGAGAAAGGCATACAAAGTTACGTAGAAAGTTTGATTATTAAAGCAACCTCTATGAAATGCAACCTCAGAAATAAAAAGTATACAAATCTTAGTCAGCTGAAGAAGAAAAAAAATCAGTCCTGGAAATTATTATTTCTGTGAGTTTTAATCTCAACGGTATGCAAAAACTTAAAAAATAGCACATTTCTAGTGTAGTGTATGCTTATCCAAAAATAAAATGCAAGTCAGAATCAGTTCTTACAGAAAAAGGGGGTTCTCACCCACACAAGGTCAAGCATTTCCTATTCACCTCTTCAGCTTATGAATATGAGCCCAGATCGAGTGAATGCAAACAGCAGATTTCACACTCAAGAACAGGAAGGACACTTGTATAATTGCACAAGCTAAAATATGTGCACTACTACTATTAAATCATGTGAAGGATACTCAAAATAATAAGTATGTTTACCAAAAATCTCAAAGAATATTATTAATATGATTCAAATATGATTGAATACAATACAACACCCTGCTGGCCACATGCAATGTTAGCTAAAGCTATGTATAGAGAACATTTGTATAGAAGCAGTTATGCTACAGAGGCACATCACACCTGTAGAACTAATCACACAAGTACTTTGAAATCTCATTGGGGCAAAAAGCAAGCTGGGAAATCTACGGTGGTGAGATTTATTCATGTAGACAGGTTCGAGAGAAAGAGAGAGGAAAAACCGGAAGATCTTTCAAAATCTCAGTCCCTCAGGGGATGCTGCCAAAGTTAAGGAGAACTTACCAAAGCCCTAAATGAGCCCGAACACATTTTGAAACCATCCCAACAGGAAATAGTACATTTATTATCTATATAAATCTATAATATATATTTATGATTCATATTTGTTATATCCAGAGCTACAACAGTCATAAAACTGTGTACACTGTATAGTTTATCTATTTATACTTAAACAATATACCACACTCACATTTATAACTGTCATATACTGCATCTCAATCAACAGATAAAAAAAGTAAAGCAATACAAATAAAATGTTGGTCTACAAAGTAAACCAATAATTTACAATATATTTTTTTTTCTTCTCTATCAAAACATCTCATGCACAGAGAGGTTTCGATATCTGTGGGAACTGGTTTGAAAATAGGCTGGGTCCAGGTGCTTTGTTAGCATAAAGGCATCTTAAAAAAGCATCTCAGACTCCGTTTCAGAAAATAACCAGACCGAAAAGCTCACATGGAAGACATACTGTATACTAAAAGCCCTTATGTAGGAGTTATGCATTGTATATGTTTAGTAATTCCTTCTCTGGTTGCAAAAGAAACAAATCTCATGGACAAAATGCACTGAACTGTCTGTCTATTAAGGACTAAGGCTACTTAAAATGGCATAACAAATCACATTCCTCGTTTTCTAGCACATTTACAGAATGCAAAGCCCACAGTCGTTCTGGGATAAAGACGACAGGTATTACTGACTACGAGTTCTCAAACACCTGCTTGGTTTATACTGATCGACATGGGCCGAAGCAGGTCATATAATTTTAATGGCATCCATAATGTTTGCCCAAAGCAACACAACATCAACAGAACACCCAAAAACACAGGAAAACATCAAAATGCTAACAAACATCAGCCTTTCCACATCACAATAAAGCACATGAGATTATCTGTCCTACTTACACTACCTTTAGGCTAAAGGCTGCGCCTTTTATTCGTGTATAACCATATCGGCTGATGAGGCATTTGAGGTCCAAAGAAAAACTGGATGATTTTAACACCAGCATGATTTAGTTGTTTTGTCTTCGACAGCGATTTTACAATGAAACTGCCTTCGCTTCTCAGGCTCAGGGTGTAAACCTGGTCTGCTGCTAACTTGAATGTATCTTCCACAGATCCAACATGCAAACTAATACATCAAAGAACACCGAAAATGGAAACAAAGGCCAAAAAACAGGTCACACCTTCACACACACAAACTCCTCAACTCACAAGCAGGTTATCAAAACCCAAATTCTGCACTTTGGACTTTGGAAATTCAAGCAATGTCCACCACTACAAAGAACCAATGAAAACGAGAAACATTCGAGGCACACAATGCTAAAAGGGAATGTCAGAAGACTGTCGATGCGTATACTCAGAGTATGAAGCAAGTTAACTATGCAGTCGCAAAATAAACGCATCGACATCATTCGTTAGTGTGACTCCATGTCCGTCTACGCATGAAACATTCACTTACAAGTAGCTTAAACACTCAGGAAAGGAAAAAGTACCCAAATAGGTAGCACGAAACAAGCTCAGCGCTTGGAAATTAAATGACGTCTGTCTTGTGGAGAAAGTCTTCTCAATCTCTATAAAAGGCAAGGTGCCACATCTATGGCACAGGCAAGTAGTCACGTTACAATCACAGCTGACAGCTATCCCACTACGAGAGAGTGAGAGGTTCCCAAAGGGCAACTATATTACAGTAGAACTGCACAAACTCTGGGAACAATTTTGGTACATAATGCAGAGTGGCATCACGCCCAGCGCAGTATTGCACTGGGTACCGTAGTCTCTTTGGGCTCAGCCGAGCACGGCAAGGAGCTCAGGCTGAGGGAACATGCCTCAGAAAAAAAGTACTGCATGGGAACCACTACAGGCTGGAGAAAGGAGCATGGCGGAGCAGCGACATCCGACACCTTAAAGGCCTGTGAGGTCAACAATGGCCTTGATGAAGATAGTGTCATCTCGGATGTAGGAGTTCTTGGAGTCTAGTTTGGAGAGAGGGCAGAAGAGAGGGCAGCCGCTGGCAATGTTCATGTCACTCACAGGCCTCTGGAAGGAGGAAGAGGAAATGTCTGGCCGGAAGGCATCAATGATGTGCTCCCTGTTGTTCTGATCCAGCAACATGAGGGTGACCTAAGGACCAAGGTGTTGGATAAACCAAAAAGGCCTTTAGACAGATATGAATAGATACAAAACTGAAGCCAGTCATTCATGATTCAGTGGAAGAAACATTATAGGGACCCCAGAAAAAAAAAATGAAGAGACAAAAAATGGCCACATTCACACATTATATGTGGGTGAATGATATAACTGTCCACAACAAAGAAAAGGAAATAATGCCTTAATCTAGTTTGAAACACATGTGCCAAGTTCTTAGAAAGTTATTTTTTTGTGGAGAAATCAGAAATCTTGAAAACGGTACAAAACAAAATTTAATGACTCTAAAAATGTCATGTGGTGGTAACCATTAGGGGTGTAACAATACATCGATCTAATGTCTAACGATATGATGCATCGATGCCACGTGTTAAAAATCGATACCTGTAGGCTATTTATATATTTATGTGGCACATTTGTTTTAACACTTTCCACATTTTCACACGTCAGTCTATGCATTATCGTCAACACGTGCATTCTCGTTTAAAATTACCTTTACGAGCTTGTGAACGACGCTCGAGACAGTGGATGGAACGGTCACTGTCTTGATCGGGTCAGTGCTGAATCTTCACGAAAGTTTATAATTTGCTTGTAATTTGCGCATAAGTGATTTGTGCCGCTCTGTATTGGAGCCTTTCATATTATAATACTTTTGTACAATGAAAGAATATTAATAGCATATCTTGTTCTGTCCTACCTATAATATGTTGTTGCTTCATTAAAAATCTGCGCTATACATTTAAAAGAAATGTCTTTTAATTTTATAGTATTTATATATCATTTTTTCCCCTTGTTTATCAGTTTTTTGACATTACACATTTTAGCACTTAAGCCTAAAGTACTTTCTTGACTGTTGTCATGTTATAAGCTGTCATTAGATTACTGTGTGAATTTTTTATTTGTGGATGTCCCAATCAGGGTCCAGGATGTGAAATTTTGAAATAAATGTTTATGTTATATATTTTGGTTGCAGTTGTGAGTTAGTGTAAAATAGGCACATAATATCATAATATTGAAATATTGATTGATATACCCCTGAATCGTATCGTATCGCAGAACTTTCTGAGGTATCGGAAAACATCATATCACTGGCTATGAGAATCGATATCGTATCGAATCGTGATGAACTGTCCAATTAACACCCCTAGTAACCATCAAGTGTAAAGCAAAAACATACACAATCGCTCAAATTCTTTTATTAGAATGATTTCAGAAGGGTCATGTGACACTGAAGACTGGTATAATGGCTGCTGAAAAGTCGGCTTTGCCATCATAGGAATAAATTGCATTTTAAAATACATTCAAATAAAAAATAGAATTCAAATAGAATTACCGTTTTTACTATATTTTTGATCAAATAAATTCCTTGATAAGCATTACAGACTTCTTCCTAAAACAGAAGAAAAACTTTACAGACCCCAAACTTTAAAAGGGTGGTATATTTTCTTAAAGGGATAGTTCACCCAAAAATGAAAATTCTGTCATCACTTACTCACCCTCAGGTTGTTCCAAACCTGTATGAATTTCTTTCATCTGCTGAACACAAAAGAAGATATTTTGAAGAATATGGGTAACCAACAAATTGACTTCCCCATTGACTTTTTATACTATGAAAGTCAGTGGGGCCCATCAACTGTTTGGTTACTGACATTCTTCTAAATACCTTCTTTTGTGTTCGGCAGAAGAAAGAAATTCATAGAGGTTTAGGGCTTACATAGACTAGTCGAGTAGTCGAGAGAGCGACCAAGTCAACCACTAGTCGGCGCTGTCGGAAACAATCGACTACTCGAGCGTGCATTAACCATAAATTAATTCAAAATAGTGAACGTCACCAACAGACACCACACATGTAATTCATCAAGGATGACAAAAATATTGTGATTTGCCTACTCTGTAAGACTACTTTAAAATACAACAGCAGTACGACAGCTATTTACGATTGAACCATCCAACAACAAAGGCAAATGTTAGTGAGACGCACACCACAAAGCAAACAAGCATTGGTGAATTCTGTAAACGCCCGATTACAGAGAGGAGAAGACAGGTAATAACAGATTTACTTGTGGATTTTATAGTGAAGGATATAAGACCACTCTCTGCAGTTTCAGGAGAGGGATTCAGGGGAATTATCAACTTCTTTGAACCCAGTTACACCGTTCCATCGAATGCTACACTCTGGAAAGCCATGCACATATAGTTTGCATATACAACGCGAATGTTAGGATTACAATGTTGTGTGCAGCTATTTATTTGGCTTTACTCTGTTACATGAAAATTAAAATATGTAATGTCATAATTATAATGTTTTGAGAGTTTACTTATGTAATTGTTGCATTAGGCTATGAATTAATGAACATTTATTGATAAGAACTATGTCTATGTATGTTCATGTCTTTTCATTTACAGTAGCATGAACCACGAGTAGTCGAGTAACTTGAGTATTGTTTTGATAAGAAATCGACTAGCAGAAATCAGTAGTCGTGCAACCCCTAGGAACAACTGAGTAAATGATGACAGAATTTGTATTTTTGGGTGAACTATCCCTTTAACATCTTTATAATTTTTTTTAAGGTAAAACGTTTTTTTTTTACGTATATCATGAATTATTAATTCAGGAATGTCATTAAGTTATTGGGGAGTCAAACCACAAATTGCATTTTTTTTATGCATGTTATAATACTAAACAATAATAAATTAATAGTACAAAAAAAGAAGCAGAACTTCATTGACTCAAATTTCAATTAAAGTCTGTCAGGATTTCAGGAAAGAAAAATGGTCAGAGACACAATGTTATAAGCTGATCAGACTGACCTTCTGATTGAAAGGCCACTTGAGCAAGGCATCACTGTGTCCCCTCATCACCACGAAGAACAGAGACAAGTGAGTACCACGTCCCGTCCCATCCCCATTCAGATAGATGCGCAAACACATCTTGTAGCCATATTTACTTGTGTAAAATGCTGTAAAACACAACAGGGTGCCTTGGAGTGAGATGTCACATCAAAGCTCTTTGAGCGGAAATTCCTCACACTTTTCCTAATAATTAATATGAAACCGTAAAGCAAAATATATAAAATAAAACTACCAGGTGAGAACATAGCAGGCGCCCGTCCAGCTACAGCATCCTGTCTCTTCTTCGAGAAGTCAGAGATTTTCCACACAAAGACGCCATCGTAGGTGGCAGCGGACATCTCCCTCATCTTTGCCTCCATCTCCACGATGGAGAGATCCCTAAGGCCTACCGTCCTCTCCAACTGCCGTACCTGCACAAAAATCTAGTATTGAAGCAAAGAATATCTTCAGCTAAAAAAAAAAATTATCTGCTTCACATCAGACAGACACTTTACCTTGTTGTTGAGTATCTCAATCTTGTCCTGGTCAAGCCGGTGTTGGCGGTTATAGGCCTCCATGGTGGTGGCGGAGCGTTCCATCTCACGGTTGAGCACACAGACGATGTTCTCAAAAGTGCTTACCTTAAGCTCCAGCTCCTGACAGCGGCGGCTGAGCTCCGCCACTTTGGTCTTCTCGCTATGCAGCTGCAGCTCCAACGCTGCCCCAACAGCAGTAGGGAGGGGGGTGAAAGAAGTACCCAGCGTTGGAGCCGGCGGTGGAGGCAGCGGTGCGCAGGCCCCCTGCACGGGAGCCCCTGCTCCACTCAACTGGCCCATCTTCAGCTCCAGCTCCCGCAGAGACTGATGCAGCTCGTGGATCTTATGGCTGGCCAACTCCAAACTCTGAGGCTGCAGACTCTCCAAGTTCACCTTGATGCCCATGATGAAGTGCAGTAGAAGGTTTAAGTGCTCATAGGAACAGGC
The DNA here is from genome assembly GCA_039654105.1 of Coreius guichenoti. Lineage (NCBI taxonomy): Eukaryota > Metazoa > Chordata > Actinopteri > Cypriniformes > Gobionidae > Coreius > Coreius guichenoti. The sequence continues at coordinate 19,968,008 of CM077169.1, forward strand.
TTGCTCATGGTCGTGGATCTTCTCCTTTTCCACCTACAGGAAATTTAAAAAAAAAAAAAAAACATTCATGGAACGAAATGAATATGTCTGATGGGTGCATAAAAACGAGGTTTACCTACCGTCATATCACAGCCTACTACATGAAATCTGCAAGGCGTTCTGAATTTGGTGCACAGTTTAATGTGGTCCACATACTGTTTGGGGGGGGGGGGGGGGGGGACAGTAAAAAGAAAGTATTTATGAAAATGTTCTTTCCATATAAGAAAAACATCACTTGACCACAGAAAACCTTTGTTCTAGTTGACACACAATGTAAACACAACAGTATGTAAACAGCCTAAATACTATTCACTTACTTTCTCTCTTGGAATTTTTTTCTTGGCACAACCTTCACAAATCATGGGGTATTTAGGGCATATCTCATCATGAGCCTAAAAAAACATTCTTTAGTAGTCACAAAAATATCCAAAACTGCATTTGTAAAAAGATTAAATGAAAGGCATATGAATGAATATTGGATTATTTCTCATACTTGATTAATTATTCTCAACTGTTAGTGTCACGGTAGCAGGACAGTTGGCACACTTTTTTTATTGCCTTTTTCCCCCATCACATCTTTTAGTAATCATCATAAATTAGGTATCATTCGAAAGCTTAAACACTCAAAATTGTGAAAAACATTTTGATATTGGACATTGAGTTACCGTGGATATAGTATTTTAAACTTTTTAGCAGGCTAAATTTTTGGGAAACCAACTTCAAATTTGGAAAAGAACTTGGTTAGACATATGGCTTTCATATGGCAATTTTTAAGTCAAAATTATTTTGTAAAATATACATTTTGTATAAAAATGGTAAATGGTCCCTAATAGCATTTTTGCTTTACAGTAAATTTTAAACTTCTATAACTTTTTTCTAACACTTTATTTTTTTATTTTATAGTTTATTTATTTTTTAAAGTTTTTTTCACTTCCACAATAATTTGCTGACTGTCTTTAAAAAGAGACCAACCTTAGCATTTAAGCTCAGATCTATGCTCAAAAAGGCGGTTAACAGGTTAAGAAAAATTGCTCTGTGGTTATACTTTTTAAATGTAAATAAGAAAAAAAAAAAAAGTCCTACCTTAATGTTTTTAAAATGAAATGGCTCCTTGCAGTATTTACAATTAAGAGTCCTTTCTGGGCATTCTCTCTCATTGTGACGTTCAACTTCATTGGCTCTCAGAAGCTCTTTGCATGATGGGCAGGGAAGGATCCTGAAGTCACACTTTCCTTCATGGTTTGCCTTTGAGAGATGAAGAGATGAAAGTAATTTTAAAACTCAGTGTATGTAAAACGCAAAACAACTCCACTGGAAAAAAAACAACGTACGATGGTTTGCTGGTTTTAAGCTGGGTGCATACTGTACGATTTATAATAACTTAGTTCTTTTACGACTGTCATAGTCAAGACGCGTTAAAAATCGAACGCATGCAAGAGCTGCATTTACATGCGTGATTGAAATGGTGGCTAGCAAACAATCTCTAGCGTTAATATTGTTCATGGCTTGTCTTGAAAAGAAAAACGGAAAAAGACGAAGACGATGTGTATGGACCAAGTGGTTTGTTGTTATCTCGCTAACTGCGTCATCAGGTTCTGCGCTACTATTTGTTTGTGCACTGCAGGACTGTGCGCCAAATCTTCTGACACTGCCAGAATTTCGTAAATGTAAAATTTGATCGTAACGTCATTATTCGGCTGTCTGCAAACATGTCAAATTAGCGATCAAAGACTTCCGATTTTGGCCTAAGATCAGAGGAATCTTTTCAGGTTCTCAACATTTGTCTCAGATGGCCAAAATCATACCGTGTCGACTAGGGATGCACCAATACCATTTTTTCAGAACCGATCCGATACCAAAAATTCTGAGTATCGGCCGATACCGATACCAATCCGAGTGCAGTTATGTTTAAAAATTCAATGTAGAATTTCTATACCTCAGTGTGTTGAACTGATAATCACTCCATTTGTGTGTTAAACACAATCTACTAGACACAGACAACTTCATTATAAAGAAAAACAACAAATTAAAAAAATATATAAATCACAATCTATGACAAAAAATACCACTATAAACTAGATGGTGGATATACTAGATTAGTGGATAATTCAGCAGCAAAAGTTACTCTAGAAAAATCATGAGTGCACAATAATTGTATAAAATCTAAACATTTAGTGAAAAAAAAACATTTAGTGGGGAACAAATAAAAGTGAATAAGTATAGCACTAAATCTGGTAAAATGTTACACGTTTTAAAATACTTTCATGAAAAACAAGTAAATATATTTATAGAAATAGGGCCTATATACTAAGAAATTAAAAGACATTTATTTTAAATGTATAGCGCAGTTTTTTTAATGAGGCAGCAACATATTATAGATAGGGCAGAACAAGAAAGGCAATTAATAATCTTTCATTGCACAAAAGTATTATAATACGAAAGGCTCCAATAAAAAACGGCACAAAGCGCTTACGCGCATCCTATGCGCAGGATGATGCGCTTGAAGCAACATGGAGTCACAGCGCGCAGCGCTCCGGCCGTCCGCATTGAAAAGTTCAAAACACAAAGGGAAGATATATCGATGCGTAAGTGTATCTATCTTTCTATGCAATATTTTATTGAGCCTTTTCGTGTGAAGAACAATACAATCTCTAGTCCAGTGTTGTGATCTAACAGACACCCGGTAGAAAGTAACACGATTTAGAAACTGCAATAAACTCCAGCAAGATAAAGTCATTTTATGCGAAACCATAGAGCGTTATCTACAGATCAAGCATAATAACAGGAACATTGAATCCTCTTGGAAAGTTTCATCGTGTTGACTGTCGTAACCGAACGCGACACGCAGTTTGAAAGCTGAATGGAGAATGACTGGCAGCCGCAGCGGAGAGAAGCATTTACGTGAACTTGAACTTAATGACTTAAATATTCATCTGTACCTCACATTAAACTATGGAATGGCTTCAGAACACTTAATATAGTGCACGAAGCGTTGATGATGCTTTATAATGTTTTTGTGCCTTTTGTGGGGCACTGGGGCTTAACAATAACACAGAATATTATACGCACAGTATCGGATTTGGATCGGTCCTGTCTGACCGATACCCGATCCAGCAAATAATGGCGGTATCGGAGCCGATACCGATACTGAGTATCGGATCGGCGCATCCCTAGTGTCGACCTGGCTTTAGTCGATCACCCAGCCTGGTAAAGTGGGATTGCTGGTGGGTATAGACATTTTTCACAGAAGTGTCATCTTTGATTTTTAACAAGAATGAAAGCGAGGCTGTGAGGGATAGACATACATCTCTTCAGTGGGTTGAACTGTTATTTAATGTGTTTTTGGATTGCTCTGCTGATGAAACACTGCAAAAATATTAAAAAAAAAACCCAGACAATATGAGCTGTGGAAAATTATAAGTGGTCTTAGAGCTTTAGGGTGTGTTCACACTTGTAGTTCGGTTTGGGGAAAAAATAATTTAGTCCAGGTCCGCTTAACATTCACATTGGCATTTTCACATGGAACCTAAAGGCATAGGGATATGTTAACAACCTGGTCAGCTTTTATTACATATATTTTGCAACAGAACATCCAAAACAATGCTGTGTGCTGGGCTAAATGCACTCGTTGTATGTGCGTAGCCTACATATGATGGTATTTTGACCAGCTGAGAACTCGTGAAGAGCTTAAATATGTAAAGGAGTCAAAACAGCGTCAGGAATCCCTCCGTCACACACACAAACGAAGATCTGCTGCAAGGAGACACGGTTCTGATGCCTGTACCGAACTGTGATGGGCAACATCGCGACAATGATGAGAAAAAACAGGTGTGCGTGAGCATTCTGTCCTTTTTAGGGTCTCATCTTCCTGTTTTTGGTTTGTTTACATGTCTTTGGGCCGTGTTGCGTTCATATTTCATTCCAAACGCACCAGAGTTTGCTTGGATGCCGACCGAGACCCATCTTTTCTTGGTCTGGTTGTTTGGCGCACACCGGGGTTCGGATGGCAGAGTTCACACTTATTCAAATGAACCGCACTAACAGGGCAATCACACCAGGGTTCATTTTAATCAATCTAAACATACCAAGTGTGAACACACCCTTTTACAGCTTTTTACAGTGGATGCAATTGAAAACACGATAAGTCTATCCCTCACAGCCTCGCTTTCATACCTGTCATGGCGCTGCTCTGAATAAGGTAGCTGGTCAGACTGGAAGATCAGCTTGCCAAGCATCTAAGCACCAGCTTGGTTTTTTTAAAGCAGTGAAGGAACACACAGTACCTCATATTCTTTGATGGTGCCTGTCCAGCTGCATTCCTCATTGATGCAAACAGCTTCAAGAGCTTCAACTTCTCTCTTGGCAGCATTATCAGGAAAAGCCTAAAAGAAATTGCACATATTGAAAGTGAGATCTCCTTTCAACTTTTATGCATCTCATTACTAACAGTAAAAAATTGGTAAAGGTCTGTTACACCAAGAACCGTGATTATAAAGACAACCATTACAATAACTATATTATTGCACTGTAGTTGTTGTCTGCCTCCTTAAATGCTGAAGCTCTTTCTGGTTAGCTGTCAAAAAAATCATGATATTGTTCTTCTGTGTGGTGTGGACTTTTCTATTCTCATAGAATTAGAATGATTATTATTAAAACTCTTAAGTTATCGTCCTTGGTATGAACAGGCCTTTAGTGTTCAAAATATATATAATCTGACAACACAGATTATTTTTTTAATTGACCTACCAAATAATTTTATTTTATGAAATTAAACTCATTCATTCAAGCTATAACATTATTATAAGGGATGTCAAAAAGGACAATTATGAGGCACTGACAGCCTTTCATGTTTTACATGAAAGATACAGTCGTACAGGATTGAAACAACTATCCCTTTAATTCTAACTACACGTCCCAAAACGTACCAAACAACAGCTTCTGTCTAAATTGTTACTACAGTTACTATACTATAGTAAAAATAGAAACTTTGTAATATAGTAAAACTGGATTTTAAAACTTTGTATTAGCCCCTAACAAAGAAGTCAGAAATATACAAATGCAAAGATTTATTGTGGTTTTACAGTAGTAACAATAATTTAGCAGCTGTGGCATTTTGGTGGAAACTACAATGACTACGCTATTTTTATTTATTTATTTTTGGAAGGGTAATAAGCACTAATAATATATTCTTATAATTTTTCTATAATTTAATTCTTACTGTATAATAACGCAAATACTTACACAGCCCTGTTTCAAAATTGATGTTGGTTCTTCAAATATGTCTTCTTTTATACAGGCACTGCATTTCTGTGGTCCGGAGCTGCGATGGAAAAAAAGAGGTTTAATACACACAAGCTCAAAGATATCGCTGATAAATACAAAGGCACACCATATAATAAGAGTTGATTTTGACAATAGCTGCAACAGTCTGGCTGTTGTAGTTTACAGCTCGCCCTGCGAAACAAGAAGCCGAACACAACCTGACAGCCTGCATTTATTTATGTGCCCCGATATGAAGCAACGTTTACGGTTTGTATACTCATAAAATATGCCATAAAAATGGCACTGGAGGCCTGACAGGTCGTGTTCATCTTTTGTAGTGTCGTGTCAGGTGGGCCATCTGGATTGAATGACGCTTACCTCACTGCTTTAGTAAAACAATATGAACAGAAACGATGTCCGCACTGCGCCTGAAACGGTCTCCTAAGGATTTTCAGACAGATATTGCACAGATGCTTGTCCTCCAGCTTGTTGGCGAGTATTTTCTTAGGGAAGCCAGGTTTGTTGCCTTCTAATGAAGATGGTGGTGAAGGTTCCTGTGCAGCCATTATTCCCGAGCGCGCATGTGACCAGGCTCCGGAGAAGAGACACGGATCTTTCTACACATTTCACTGAAAGGGGATGTAAACACATGGTTTTGCATTGTATCACACAAAAGTATTAACTTAAATATGTGTAGTTAAATACACACATTGTTTAATGTTTATGCAGGAATGACAAGCTTTACAAAACAAGACCATTGTCTTAATACCGTTTTATAGCTGCACGGTGCATTTACTGTTTTTTTGGATCTCTAATTATTTCCAGAACAATAAATAGTGTTACGTTTTAAAATCATATTTGCCCTACCATATTATGGTCCAACGAACATTATAAAATCTCCTACAGTGCTGTGAAACATTGTATCAAACACATTCAGCGTTCTTGCCGTGTGCATTTATAAGTATAATCATAATTTATTGTTATTATTTAAACTGTTCTTCAGAAATGAGTGTAACGGTAGGCGTCGTGTTCTCTCCAGCTGATCATGGATGGTGGAGTCCACTAGGGGGCGAATCGAATGATGACAAAATATTCGAAGCTAGAAACTTCAATGTACTTTAAAAGACAGAATAAAAGTATTTTATCATTTTACATTTTCAGTAGTTAATGTTTTTTCGCTCTTTCTTTTATTAAACAACGTATGATGCATATTAAAAAATATAATTAGAAAACAATTAGACATTTAGCGATAATAGACAAAAATTACTCAAAATTTAGTTTGTCTTTAAATCTAAAATTAATTAAAATTAACTTTTATTAACAATGTATTATTGTATACACATTATAAGCTATAAAACACGGTTTTATTAACACCAAAGAAAATGCATTGTAAGAAAATACAGCTGTTTTCAGTATTTTTCACTTTCTAGAAAAAAAAAAGAACAGACAAAATAAAACGTCAAACATAACTTAGATGTATCATAATTTTCAGTAGAGCTACTTTATTATTCGCTTATCAATCGTTATTAGTTTTTGACGCGCATTTTCGTCTTTTATTTTGAAAATATGAATAATAACATCTTCGTCACCATCTGTCAGCGTTGCTGTTTTCACGGATACTGCCGCTTGTTGATACTGTGTCACGAAACGAAAGCTGAACTGATAATTGCGGTAGTTGACACAGCTCAGGCCAGTAGTAGTTTATTATTTGTTTCTGTGTAACGTTAGATTTACAGAGTCCAATGACTCGAGTCTCTAGACACAGTAACGTTACTATAGTGAGCGTTATAGCTGATCAGCAATGGACATTTCGAGATGGCAGCCTAGACATTTAGATTAAACTCGACAGACTTTAAAGCAGATATTTAAAACACCCTTGTGCCTATTCGGATGTGTGGACAGAACACCGTGGACTGTCTTCATATCCTTGAATAATTCCTTTAATGCATACTCGTTCTTGGGCCGAGAACAAGGACGAAAAGTACTAGCGAATAGTTTACTTCTATACCCAAACTCCAGTTTACAAGCTTCAGCGAACGATAAGGCAAGTAATGTTAGTATAAGTAACATGTCTAATTCTAGCAGTTACTTGTCTTTTCGGAAGGATAGAGAACTAACGTTATAACACCGCCGCCTTACAGCCTGTTCAATGTTTACACTGAACGAAGGCATTCATTTAAATGTCGAAGTGTATTTTCCTCTTTTATCATGTATATTTTATCAATGTTTTAAGCCAGAAACTATTTAATGGAGTAAGGTACGCGCTTAACGAGTTTTCTGTTTCTTCACACAGACTATGGCCGAGGAAAATACCCAGTTCTGCAGTAATTGGTAAGAAAATAAATGAATAAAATGAAATTTTGTCGTCATTTACTCACCCACATGCCTTTTCCGTACAGCACAAAAGGGAATGTTAGCCAAAATGACTGTCAGCATTTATTTACTTTCGTTTCATCTTTTCCCATGCAAATGAATGAGAATGCCTAACATCATCATCTGTGTTGCGCAGAAGAAAGACAGTTATACAGGTTTGGAAGTAAATGAAGACCCAGTTTTTATTTTGGGGTAAACTATCCCTATGAATAAATATGTTGTTTCGGTTTATTGGACAGCCTTCTGCTTTCGCTTGTTCCCAGTCCCTCCCACCAAGCCTTCTGACTGTACAGCAGTCAATGTCCTCCCTTCCTGATTATTATGACTATTGAGGAATTAAGCTGACACGCTTTCATATACAAACCCGATTCCAAAAAAGTTGGGACACTGTACAAATTGTGAATAAAAACAGAATGCAATGATGTGGAAGTTTCAAATTTCAATATTTTATTCAGAATACAACATAGATGACATATCAAATGTTTAAACTGAGAAAATGTATCATTTTAAGGGAAAAATAAGTTGATTTTAAATTTCATGGCATCAACACATCTCAAAAAAGTTGGGACAAGGCCATGTTTACCACTGTGTGGCATCCCCTCTTCTTTTTATAACAGTCTGCAAACATCTGGGGACTGAGGAGACAAGTTGCTCAAGTTTAGGAATAGGAATGTTGTCCCATTCTTGTCTAATACAGGCTTCTAGTTGCTCAACTGTCTTAGGTCTTCTTTGTCGCATCTTCCTCTTTATGATGCGCCAAATGTTTTCTATGGGTGAAAGATCTGGACTGCAGGCTGGCCATTTCAGTACCCGGATCCTTCTTCTACGCAGCCATGATGTTGTAATTGATGCAGTATGTGGTCTGGCATTGTCATGTTGGAAAATGCAAGGTCTTCCCTGAAAGAGACGACGTCTGGATGGGAGCATATGTTGTTCTAGAACTTGGATATACCTTTCAGCATTGATGGTGCCTTTCCAGATGTGTAAGCTGCCCATGCCACACGCACTCATGCAACCCCATACCATCAGAGATGCAGGCTTCTGAACGGAGCACTGATAACAACTTGGGTTGTTCTTGTCCTCTTTAGTCCGGATGACATGGCGTCCCAGTTTTCCAAAAAGAACTTCAAATTTTGATTCGTCTGACCACAGAACAGTTTTCCACTTTGCCACAGTCCATTTTAAATGAGCCTTGGCCCAGAGAAAACGCCTGCGCTTCTGGATCATGTTTAGATATGGCTTCTTTTTTGACCTATAGAGTTTTAGCCGGCAACGGCGAATGGCACGGTGGATTGTGTTCACCGACAATGTTTTCTGGAAGTATTCCTGAGCCCATGTTGTGATTTCCATTACAGTAGCATTCCTGTATGTGATGCAGTGCCGTCTAAGGGCCCGAAGATCACGGGCATCCAGTATGGTTTTCCGGCCTTGACCCTTACGCACAGAGATTGTTCCAGATTCTCTGAATCTTTGGATGATATTATGCACTGTAGATGATGATAACTTCAAACTCTTTGCAATTTTTCTCTGAGAAACTCCTTTCTGATATTGCTCCACTATTTTTCGCCGCAGCACTGGGGGAATTGGTGATCCTCTGCCCATCTTGACTTCTGAGAGACACTGCCACTCTGAGAGGCTCTTTTTATACCCAATCATGTTGCCAATTGACCTAATAAGTTGCAAATTGGTCCTCCAGCTGTTCCTTATATGTACATTTAACTTTTCCGGCCTCTTATTGCTACCTGTCCCAACTTTTTTGGAATGTGTAGCTCTCATGAAATCCAAAATGAGCCAATATTTGGCATGACATTTCAAAATGTCTCACTTTCAACATTTGATATGTTATCTATATTCTATTGTGAATAAAATCTAAGTTTATGAGATTTGTAAATTATTGCATTCCTTTTTTATTCACAATTTGTACAGTGTCCCAACTTTTTTGGAATCGGGTTTGTAAATAGCCACTTGTGTGTTATACTTTTTACAGGGACAGTTCCGCAGGAGTTAATAGTCAAGGATACAATGGTGATTGTGGTGTTTATAGATCATGTCTTTGAAACTACAGTGTGCCAATTAACCATGTTCTCTGTCTTTAGCAAGCATGACATTCCAGAAGCCAACTTTACAACACATGAGATTCACTGTCGGCGGAATATTGCTCTCTGCGAGGTGTGCCAAGAGCCTTTTCCTCATGCTGAGCTTGTGCAGCACAAAGAGATGGATCATGCAGAGGTACGATCCTGCCATGATGTATGATTAACTGACTGTATGTGTGATAATATCGCTATGGACCTTAGAGTACTGTAGACATGAATACAAAAAGAACATTTTCTAAATTAAAAAAGACTTCGAAGGGTAAGTGCAGTCTGTTTAATGGGTTCAGAGTTGAGCAACTTTCCACAAAAAAATAATAATAATAATTCCAGTCGACAAAAGACTCACATGGGTTGCAAAAACTAGATAAGTTTGTATAAATTTTAGTTTTTTTTTTTCTTTCAGTTTACTCACCCTCATGCTGATCCAAACCTGTATTGGCTTTCTTTATTCTGAAGAACACAAAAAAAGATATCTTGAAGGATGTTCTAACTGTTTTTTGTCCGTACAATGAAAGTCATTGCAATCCAAACAGCAATGTACACCATTGACTCTCATTGTTTGTTTAAAAAAAACTAAAACATATTCTAAAAAATCTTTGGTTTTTGGGGTGAACTAACACTTTAGTGTCATTATGAAATCCAAATTTACTTTGATTTTGATCAATATTCTTGTCTTATTTTAGAATATTGCTTATAAAATATGTTATAGAATTCTTGTTATGGAATGTTTATTTATTATAATGGTTTATTAATGCACATATATATGTATATATATATATATATATATATATATATATATATATAAAGAAATCATGTGCCAACATAATCTTCAATCAAAAACATTACTTTAACCTCTCTCTTGCAACAACATCTCTTCTCTGAAGACGTGGACCAGTACAAAAGTGGGACAGTAATCCTTTCCCTCCAGCAACCTGTTACTCATATGCAGCATTTAGCAAACGACAACAATCCAGTCAATTCCTGACATAAACAAATCCCATCCTTTTTTTTCTTGTTTAAGAATTTTTTTTTACTAGAATAGAGAACAAAAGACAATTGCAATTTCAGTTTCATGTAGTATTCTTTAATGTTACAGTCTAAATTACACTTTACTTTCCACAAATAGGACTGGAAACTCAACTTGAAAGTTAAGGAGAAAAAAATAGCATAAAATTAAATATAGCCCATATGTAAATTGCAGAATGAATCCTTATCCTTTTCTCCAGGCTGCTAAATATGTTTTATTCAATCTAAAACTCTTTTTACAGGAACAATGCAAATGTGGATTAAAGATAGAGAAAAGGTTCCTGGAGACCCATCAGGTAATGTTGTGCAATATAAGCAGTTATGCATATTGCTGTTTTCATTGATGAATTCTGTAGATTTGACTACTTCTTGCCCCTCTCAGAGGTCAGAATGCAGTCATCGACTGGTCCCGTGCCAGTTCTGTGATCTGGAGCTGGCTTCCTATCAGGCTAAAGAGCATGAGGAGTACTGCGGGACCCGCACAGAGCCCTGCCCTGTCTGCAAGTGTAATGTTATGCTAAGAGAGCAACACATCCATCCAGCCCTGTGCGGAAGTCTGACTCCACCTCAGGAGAGGCACAGCAGTAGGGCAGGGCCCCAGTCTCCTGGAGCATGGTTTGAGGCGCACTCCATCCATAACCTGTTGAGGGCCCAGGAGAGGAGCCACAATAATAACAACACGGGGGCCGCAGACCGCAGGGGTCCACCACGACCCTTGGAGGACAGACTGCATAACAGCCCCAGAGGAACAGTGAGGGGAGGAACCAGGAGAAACACAGAAACAAGGAACAGTGTATTTGCTTATTGTATGTATCAGTCTGGCTGTTTTAGTCCTGTCCTTGTTTACAATTTTTTTTTTTTTTTACAATACAATAAACTAGTGGTGTATGATATATCGTTACCATAACTTATCTGCAGATAATAGACATTTTTTAATTGATCAAATATGTTAATATTGGATATTTAATTGTGCATGCTCATTTCCTTTATTTTTTTACATTTATGGCAAATTTACACGACAAAGGACCTTCTGAAGTAGCAATTAGGTGTCTACACAAACTGTGTAATGCTGCTCTGAGGTGGCATAAATGCATTTACACAGCAATTTAAACTGCATATATTAGGGGCTGAGGTGGATCAGAGCGGGAATAATTTAGTCTTTAATGCTGCATTGCGTCTTTATACAGAATTTTGGGTTACACTTTATTTTAAGGTGTCTTTATTATACTGTAATTATACATTTATGTACTGAGTAATATTAAGTAACTACATGTACTTACTATAGGGTTAGGATTAGGGTTTGGTTTGGTTTAGGGTTAGTTGCATGTAATTATGCATAACTTACTGTTATTACTATAGTAACTACATGTAACATGTAACAATGACACTGTAAAATAAAGTGAAACTGAGTTTTGAGCCCAGAGCAGACTTAACTCATCGGTGTAAAGATTATCTTTTGTGGTTATCTAATGCTCACTTAAAGTAAACCTTAAAAAACACAAATAATTTAGTAACTGTTAACTGGCAAATCTCAAATTTAATACATGTTTTGTATACTGTACATTTTTGTTATGCCTAAATTCACTTATAGAATTTAAAATTATAGGTTTCAATTTTAAGTTTTTTTTAATAAGTAATTTGGACAAAATCCTGTAGCTCAATGGCACTAGCGACGGTAAGATCATGGGTTCGATTCTCAGGGAATGCATGAACTTAATAAAATGTGTACTACATAAATGTGAAACGTAATGGTGTAGAATTTGGATATTGGCCATAACAAAAATAACTGACCTATTGTATCAGTTAGAATTGCAGAATTGTAATATCAGTTCATCCCTACAATAAACATAATGGGTGTATAAAATTATGGGAGTTTTCATCGGGTATTAACAGGATGCTGGGAAAAAAAACTAACCTTCCACTCTGCTCATTTCCTCAGTGCTGGATCAGGAAACAGAGCTGGGGAACAACAACAACAGCCTGCTGTGGTCTCTGGGACAACTGCCAGACTACGAGTCCTCCAGTCTGGACTACATGCTGGCCCTCAGCCTGCAGAGTGAAGGTGACTTGGAGAACCCCCTTCAGGAGGGCGTGTGGACTGATGTGTGGGACAGTCACCTGGGAAGGACATCAGCCCATAGCAATCTCACTTCCCAGCTCTCCTCCAGCACTAACAACAACTGCACTGCATCCCCCCCTAAAACCAACACGGCTCCGGGCCACAGCCCCTCCTCAAACATCATGCTGCCTTGCGAGTTCTGTGAAGAGCTCTATCCAGAGGAAGACCTTATCTTACACCAGGTAAGTGATGAGGCCTCAATCATCCCATCACGTTACACTCCCTCATGGCTTGATATTTAAGCCAGGACTGTTGTGTCTTGCTAGAGCTGGCAAGTGTGAAGTTGCATCAGCCACAGTGGTACTTGGAGCCTCTAGAGTCGCCTCTTTTGAGTGCCTTTACATGTCTACGCTAACAGAGTACAACATAAGCCATGTTTTCCATGGCAGGCTATTGTAATGTCAGCACTGATGTTGAATCTCCCACTCAATTCCTTCTTGTCAGATCTCTATTGTTTCACAATGTGGTGTTTCGTTTCCATGGGAACCTCCTCGAATTTCAGCCCTCTAGCTTCTCCCACAGGCCAAACCCTGATCAGATTCTTCTCCTCTTTCTGAGGCCGTAGAGGAGGGGTGTGTTATTTGAGTCGCTTGTTTTAGATTTTTGCCTTTAGTGGCCGGCATAAAGTAAATATTCTGTTTTTGTCTTCTAGACCGGCTGCAGCCCGGCCTCTGCGATCGCTTCCTTCAGTAAACAAGCTCCTTCTCTTCAATATGAAGACATCATTACTCAAGGGGCTGGGCATGTCATTCCTCCCTGCACACCCAGTCCGCCCACCCTGCCCCTCTCCGTTTCTCCACTCTCCTACAGTTCCTCCTCCAGCCCAGTTGAGGCCGACGTGCTCATTCCTTGTGAGTTTTGTGGCGTTGCTTTGGAAGAGAATGTGCTCTTTCATCATCAGGTATGACAACCTGTGTGTTTTTTCCAGAACATAACAGCCCTTACAAATAAAATGGAGGCAAAGAAGCTAAACAGCAACAAGAAGTAATACAATAATAAGAAATGTTGTTTTTGTTATGTCTTTGCAATAAGTAATACTTTAAAGAAGACTTTTAAGAAATGGCATAGGCTAATTGTAGGACATTTTTGTTACACATTGTTAACTGTGTAAAAAATTGCACTAAATCATTTTAGAATGACACGGAAATTGGAGGGTTTTTAAAGATTCTGCAATTTTGTATACAGTGGGGAGAACAAGTATTTGATACACTACCGATTTTGCAGGTTTGCCCACTTACAAAGCATGTAGAAGTCTGTAATTTTTATCATAGGTACTCTTCAACTGTGAGTGACGGAATCTAAAACAAAAATCCAGAAAATCACATTGTATGATTTTTAAATAATTAATTTGCATTTTATTGCATGACATAAGTATTTGATACATCAGAAAAGCAGAACTTAATATTTGGTACAGAAACCTTTGTTTGCAATTACAGAGATCATACGTTTCCTGTAGTTCTTGACCAGGTTTGCACACACTGCAGCAGGGATTTTGGCCCACTCCTCCATACAGACCTTCTCCAGATCCTTCAGGTTTCGGGCTGTCGCTGGGCAATACGGACTTTCAGCTCCCTCCAAAGATTTTCTATTGGGTTCAGGTCTGGAGACTGGCTAGGTCACTCCAGGACCTTGAGATGCTTCTTACGGAGCCACTCCTTAGTTGCCCTGGCTGTGTGTTTCGGGTCGTTGTCATGCTGGAAGACCCAGCCACGACCCATCTTCAATGCTCTTACTGAGGGAAGGAGGTTGTTGGCCAAGATCTCGCGATACATGGCCCCATCCATCCTCCCCTCAATACGGTGCAGTCGTCCTGTCCCCTTTGCAGAAAAGCATCCCCAAAGAATGATGTTTCCACCTCCATGCTTCACGGTTGGGATGGTGTTCTTGGGGTTGTACTCATCCTTCTTCTTCCTCCAAACACGGCGAGTGGAGTTTAGACCAAAAAGCTCTATTTTTGTCTCATCAGACCACATGACCTTCTCCCATTCCACCTCTGGATCATCCAGATGGTCATTGGCAAACTTCAGACGGGCCTGGACATGCGCTGGCTTGAGCAGGGGGACCTTGCGTGCGCTGCAGGATTTTAATCCATGACGGCGTAGTGTGTTACTAATGGTTTTCTTTGAGACTGTGGTCCCAGCTCTCTTCAGGTCATTGACCAGGTCCTGCCGTGTAGTTCTGGGCTGATCCCTCACCTTCCTCATGATCATTGATGCCCCACGAGGTGAGATCTTGCATGGTGCCCCAGACCGAGGGAGATTGACCATCATCTTGAACTTCTTTCATTTTCTAATAATTGCGCCAACAGTTGTTGCCTTCTCACCAAGCTGCTTGCCTATTGTCCTGTAGCCCATCCCAGCCTTGTGCAGGTCTTTCTCCCTGATGTCCTTACACAGCTCTCTGGTCTTGGCCATTGTGGAGAGGTTGGAGTCTGTTTGATTGAGTGTGTGGACAGGTGTCTTTTATACAGGTAACGAGTTCAAACAGGTGCAGTTAATACAGGTAATGAGTGGAGAACAGGAGGGCTTCTTAAAGAAAAACTAACAGGTCTGTGAGAGCCGGAATTCTTACTGGTTGGTAGGTGATCAAATACTTATGTCATGCAATAAAATGCAAATTAATTATTTAAAAATCATACAATGTGATTTTCTGGATTTTTGTTTTAGATTTCATCACTCACAGTTGAAGAGTACCTATGATAAAAATTACAGACCTCTATCGGCAGTGTATCAAATACTTGTTCTCCCCAATGTATAATATTTTGCAGAAATTACAATTTTATTAACCACATAATCAATTATAGGATTCACTTTAGAAAAAACAAGTTTCTGCATATTGAAACGTACTAATTCTGGATGTCATCACAAAATTGTTTTGAAAATTTGCATAAATAAAGTACTCCAGATATATTATGTCAAAGAAAACACATTTACATTGTTTTGTAAAGAGAGCATAAATGCTCATAAATGTTATGATAGATGCCTACAAACAAAGGAATACAATTTCATATTATTTAATTCAGTTTTTACCATCCTATTTTAATGGGGATTCTTCTTATATTGTTAAGCACAGTTCTAATTTCACACCTCATGTAAAGCAAAAACCCTTTAGATGTGTAAGTATTTTATAAAAATGTGTAAAATTGGCTTGCAAATGTAAATTTGAATACATTTGTATATACACATAATTTCACTTGTTTATATCCAGTTAGTTTTGCATCAATCGTGATTCGTTTCTGCTAGTATGTTTAAGCACTTTTGTGAAAGTAGAGCAGAAATGGAGCCCACCATTTAGTTGAGACCTTTGTTGATTCTGTTGAATTTTGTTATACTGTACAGGACAAGTGTGACTTCCGCCCCCAGACAGCTTATTCAGTCGATGGAGTGTCTCCACGAAAACCAGACCAGACCGCCAAAGAGGCCCAGGAGAGGAAATCTCCTGAGAGGCAGAGGAGGGTGAGACATCAAGGTGAGACACCAAAATAGATAAACACAATCTCGACTTTGTAATACACTCGTTCATTTTTCAATTACAAAAGATACATGTGCTTGAAACCAGTATGTATTCATTGATCCCTTTATATCTTACTGCAGCTGAGCCAGGTGAGGAGCTCCTGCAGCAGATGGCTCAGGGGCGGCAGAGAGGCACCTCAGGTTTGGACCAATGGCCACCCTCAGCCTACAGTTACACTAAGAACACGAATGTTGAGCAGCAGGTGAAGAGCAGGAACCAAAGGCTCAAAGCTGTAGATGCAAACATGTATGTCAACGACAGCCTCAAGCCCTGTTCTACAACCACTTCGGGGTATGCTTAGATATTTTACAGAAATAATTATGTATGTACACATATACACAAATTTTGGAAAAGTTACATGGAAACTAAAATGTTCGTATTTTTCCCATGACAGACCTCCACTCCGAGGAAGACAGGAAGGTCGAACCAGTGAGAAAAACATGGAGACACCAAAGGTACGTATGTAAATTATTACAGGGAAATTAATGCATTTTTGAAAACACCTGCATGCAGGACATATTAGATGATGTTATCAGATATTTGATTCTACAAATACTATTTGACCTGTTATAAATGTAATTTTTTTTTATCTTCAGGTGCCTAAAAAGCATAATGTTGAGAAAGAGGAGGAGTAGAAAAAGAGGAGGAAATAAACCAATCTTAGTCTCTGTGACTCAAAGCAGTGACCTCTTATTACTGTTTATTGGCTATTATGTTTGCGTCTGTAAAACATTTACATGTCCAAGTGAATTGATCAATTCTTTGGCTTGTAAATGTATTCTTCTTCTTTGATTGCACTATTTTTTTTTTTTTTAATTCTTCATTGTATTTTTTTCTATGGTGTTTGAATGTGATTGTAAATGTTTGTTTTAAACTTTGTTGTATTTTCTTTGTTTTAAAGACAATGATAGAGAAATGTTTTGTATTTTATTTAAAACTCTACACACAAGTTATAGTATACATATAGAAACTTGCATAACTGTAATGTTGTATACATTAGTTAATGCAGTTGTGAACAGTAGAAAATACTGCATTTATTAATCCTGGTTAATATTAATTTCTACATATATTTTAAACATTAACATTTGTGCACGTTCAAACTGTTAGTTGATAATGCATTGTGAACTAATAATTCACTAATGACCAATATAATATTTAGGAATTAAAATAACAATGATTAATAAATGCTGTAAAATAATTATACCGAATGCATTAGCTAATTCATTAGTTAATGTTCTTCAGCATACAGAACCGTATTGTAAAGTGTTACAAAAATGACAAATTCTTATCTGATCCTGAACCTTGTGAAGTAATTTTACAATGTACATTTAAAAACATATTTTAGTGCATCGACAACAACAAATCATAAACTTCAAATTTGTGGATATTTGAGAGCTTTTATTGTAAGACTGTCTGTATGGTGGCATAATTGGTTTTGATGTTATGACTGTTTATCTTCCTTTGTTCATGTAACGCATCTTTTCAATAAAAAGATCTTGCTGCGGCTTATAGTTATACATGTTTTTGATATGCACTATGTGCTCTGCTGTTTGCACAAGAAAACCGTACAGGGGTTGTGAGCACTTATTAAAGACATACATAAGATACATTACATATATAAGAACTGTGATATAAGTACTCTAAAAAGTAATTAATTACTAGCTACTAATTACATCTTTAACAGTATAATTAGATTAATGTACTAATTGCTCTTTCTAAAAAGTATTGCATTACTTATTACTAATTACTTTCTAAATCCCATATCAACCACAACCAGTTGAACAATAGAAGAATAGACATGAAACTGCTCTTAATTCTTTCAAATAAATAATACAAAATTGCTAAAATTATTCTTGAACTGAAGGTTACATTAAAAACATACATTTTAGCATTAGATGTTCAATTTTGAAACCGTGTTTCGTGTAGAATTGTTCTATAGTCTATACAGTATTTAATACAGTTACATCAGAAGTAACTAATTAAATTACAAAGTAATTAAGAGTTACTTTATTTTTTCAAGGAAAACGTAATTGAATTACAGTATTTAATTAGTAATACATTACACCCAACACTGGTTAGAAGAATGGAAAGGGATTGTCTCATTTGATGTCATCACAATAAAGTTTGCATTTATGTTTACTACAAATTAAATAGCAGTTGCTTCATTGGTACCGCTGCCGTCTGGTCTACTTTATGTGGTTAAATACTCTATCATGAGTTAATAGAGCTTCTGGTGACTGCACTGTTTACTTAGTTAATAATTGAAGCATTTTCTACAAACACAAAATGTAAACAGAGTAAAGGTTGGTTTTCTGATCATACTTAAAGACAAAATGTAGGCTTCATAATCCAGTCCAGTTTGGGGAAAGATACGGCAGTTGCCCGGACAGGTGGGAAATTTGTGTTCAGGATAATGTCAGGATAATAAGGATAATGTCTTTAGTTTAACACTCATTTATTAATGTTCAGGGTATTTGCGGAATATCTGTTACCATAATGTTATAAAACTGCTTTTTTATGTTTCCCCAGGACCTAAATTCATCTATTGGCTCAACTTGAAAAGGAATCATGGAAAAGAACATTGTATATTTGTGGATTTGTGCTTTTGCAATTGTTCACCCAGTCGTCCATGGAAATCAAGAGACTTTAACACAACCTACTGCTAGCGATAAACTCCCATCACTGATAAAGATGAACAATGATTTTGCTTTTCACCTGTACAAGAGGCTTGTAGAAATGCCCGAGTATCAGTCCAAGAATATCTTCTTCTCTCCATTCAGTGTGTCCATGGCCCTTTCTGAGCTGTCTTTAGGAGCTGGTGGTGAGACCAAACAGCAGCTTCTCAGTGGCGTCGGCCATAACAGCTCGGACTTCAGCACTGAAGAAATGCACCAGATGTTCCACAGTCTCCTGGAAGAAATCGACCAGAGGACGGGGGTGGACATTGATGTCGGCAGTGCACTTTATGTAAGTGACAAATTTAAGCCCCTTCCTGAGTTCTTGGAGAAGATGAAGGAGTTTTACCACTCTGAAGGATTCACTGTGGATTTCAGCGTCAAAGAAACATTAGATAAAATCAACATGTATGTGAAGGAAAAAACACATGGGAAAATAAATCAAGCTGTTGATAATCTGGAATCTGATACTTTGATGTTCCTTCTCACGTACATATATTTTAAGGGTAAAACACACACACACAAATACAATAGTCATACTGTTGTAGTTCTGGCAATGTCATTGTCTCAGATCCCTTATAATAAGAAATAATTCCAGTCTTTCTTCCCAAGGAAAATGGGACATGCCATTTAACCCAAGCAGGACCCATGAGGGTTTATTTCATGTGGATGCTGAGACCACTGTTCCAGTACAAATGATGCACCAATACAATCACCTCAGAGTTTATTATGATGCCGAACTCACTTCTAAAGTCCTCTGTCTTGACTATAACGACTCTTTCTCCATGTTTCTGGCTGTCCCAGACATAAGAGATAAGAGTAAGACCATCAAAGATCTGGAGATGGCCATCTCTAGACAGCACATTGAAAAATGGAGGAGTGCTGTCCAGAAAAGGTTGGTTGTCATATTTGTATTTGTTTACTGTAAATCATAATTAAAGTTATCCTAACTGATTTATAAAAGCTTTTAGATGTTCAAATGTTTTTAAGTTCAATCTCTCAGCATGGACCAGACAATCATTGTTTTGTTTTGTTTTTGTTTTTCTTCAGGAGAGTTGACATCTATGTCCCTAAGCTGTCTCTGAAAACATCATATTCCCTGAATGATATTTTGAAAGGCATGGGAATGGCTGATATGTTTACAGATAAAGCCAACTTCACAGGAATTTCAGAGGAAAGTATCTTCATTTCAAAGGTAAAGTCTCAAATCACTTTCTAAATTATGATTTAAAATTAACAGATGATGTTTTTTATATACTATAAAAAGACAGCAATTTTTAAGAGAACTCACTTTGAATTACTTTCAGGCTTTGCATAAAGCCACTCTGGATATAGATGAGGAGGGAACCACCGCAGCAGCAGTGACAACAATTTCATTCAGACCAATGTCTTACAGCCCAATACAGACTTTGAGTTTTGATCGTCCATTCATGATCTTTATCACTGACCAAAAAAATGACAACATCCTCTTCTTTGGAAAAGTTGTCAACCCGGTGGAAAAACAGTGATGTAGCATCCAAGATGTCATAACAATATTAGCCAGCAGGTGGACATGATTTAAGTGTTGTACCATTATTTTGCTGACTCTATAGCATGATGATATAGAGAGGTACTCAATCCTTCTCCTAGAGGTTCACGTTAGTTCCAATGCTTATCAAACACCTGGATTTGGTTGTTTGGAAATAAATAGCAGGAAAGAGAATCTACAGCACTAAGTACCACATGTAGGCAATGCTAGATCTGTTTCCTCTGGTCAATGTATAGGTAGATACTTATCTGCCAAGTGACAACTGTTATATGTAATGCTTAATTGGAAAAAGGTGTTGAAAAATGTTAAGTAAAAAATTCAAAAATACAGCCTTTGTCTTACATTACGTTCATACATAATAATAAAAAAGGACTTTGTTGTTGCATTTGGCTTGGTCTTGGACTTGGTGTGTAACTGCTGAGTTCAATCCTGTGCTATCCTGGGTTTCCACCATCTTTCTAATAAATTAAAGGCCCCAAATTATAATAAATGTATGCAATTTATGCATTAGAGCAGAGGTTTTCAAACTGGGATTTAGAGAAAAATACTTGTTTAAAAAAAGTATAATAATAAACATTTACAAAAGAATTAACTGCTTAATTATATGAAACATAATTAATATAAATAATACACAATATAATTTAGTAAATGTTAACGTTTACCTCATTTGATATTGACTTTAAAATATCATACTAATTTTCTCACAGTATAAATGAATCTTACATACATACAGCCGCCTTTATATTTTAGTCCCTTGCAAGATAATCTCATTGGCATCAAAACATTTGAATACCCCTGCACTAGAATGGAGGTCCTGTGTTACTCGGACATGAGTAAACACACTTAGTAAGAGTTTGGCTCTGTTGAACAAGATTTTCAGAAAATTACAGGTAAATTCAAAGCAATACAAACATAACTTGAACTGAAGCTCGAAACAGATTTAAAGTCTACTGTGTGCAATTCACCTGAAGTTGAAGCCATTTTTCTTACAACAGATCAAGAAAAGTCTGTGTGAATATGGATTTATTGGAGAACCAATAAAGACAAGTGTGGTCTTGTCTTTAAAGCAGATATCTTATTTAGTCAAAACCAAGTCACAAAACCCGTTTCAGCACCAGTTAGTTCTCGTCACTGTTTCGAAAAATGCTACAAAAGTCACAAGTGGGTGTGGTAATCTGTGGAGTGGAGCGGGAAGAGGGGAGACTGACAACAAAGCAACGGCTTTGATTCAGAAATTTTTATTTCGCTCTTGTTGAGATAAAATCATCAAAGCTTCCCACAAATTCATGCTGCAATTCACTATTACATGCAACAAAACACACTTATTATACATGGTTTTGTGAGCTGATTGTAAATTACACAAATACATACACATCCTGTGACAGCTATAATTTAATGCACAAATAAACGCACAGCCGTTCACATTTGTACTTTGCATCGAAAATATATATGAACACGCTGTTGCATCTTTAATCACTTTTGAGGCTTATTTTGCGGTAACCCACAGTGTGGATGAATCATGTTTGTGTCAAGACTCAGGATCTATTCATGTGTCTACAAACAAGATGAGGAACTTTCTTATCTTTTCAATGAATTTTGCTGACACTGAAGGGCAATGTCTTCCCTTCTCTTTACCCAACCTACGCAGTGATCTGTGTGTATTTCAACATCAGTGTGGTTAACCACTGATACCGGCAAACTTTTATTGCACTCATTTGAGTACATTCTTAGTAATTAATAATAGTTTTCTTTGCCAAGTAATAAAAAGTAAACAGAGTAAAGGTTGTTTTATCATCAAACTTAAAATGCACAATATGTAAGATTTTTGGATTAAAATATCCAAAAACCACTAAAACAATGTTATATATTTTGTTGACTTGTGTACTTACATTATCCCAAATGTTTCCAAGAATGTTTGAATCCAGAGAAATAAGCAATTTTAACCAGGACACGGACCGTGCGTCGTCTATCAATGACATCATACCCGCGTTACCCTCGATTTCCGGTTTTATTTTGTAGAAACCATGGAAACACCAAAGACGCTTTAATATATTATGTTTTATTAGACAGGTGAGCAACTGTTTGGATAAATTCATCGACACAAAACTAATCATTGTTATATTGCTCAACACAGTTAGTCTTATCGTTGAAATGATTTCATGATTTACCGCAAGTAACGTTACCATGTTTTACCTTGCCTAATATCAATCTAGCTTACTGCAGTGTGCAACAAGTGTCCCACAGTAGCCGCCAAACGAAAGCACAGAGAAGCACTATAACATAACTTTCAACACACTCAAATAATGTATCTAATATGATAAAACCACGCTGCGTACGCATGGCCGGCATCGTCTGCGGCATAATAAAAGCTCCGCGAAATCCAAGCATCATCAAGCTACGCCTTTGTTTTGAATAAGCGACCTCTAGCGGCGAAAAATTACATGTTGTGGCTTTAAGGACAAAGGTTTTATAATTCTGGAGAAGTTCTTATAGACTTAATAAATTACATATTTTCTCTTTTCTTTTCTTTTCTTTTCTGATAAGCTCAGCTCAGGACAGACATTGTTTGTGAGTACAAGTAAGCATGTATTCTTATTTTGTTCCCATGTAACTATCATGTATTTTTAATATAAGAAATAAAATGAAAATTTGCTAAGAGTGAAGGTCAGTGGGCTGCTCTCTCTTATCCCAGTCTACACAGTATTCAATATTAACTCATCGTTATCGCTTCTTGTGCATGTGCACCAGTTTTGACTTTGCTGCCCAAATAATGATAGGTATCAAAATCATGTACATGTGCTGTGGGAGGCGTCTGTTGATTGTATACTGATATTTGTGTCCACAGAAGTTAATAATTACAGTTTTCACTCTAAAGCATAAAAAGTAAACAGAGTGAAGGTTGTTTTCTGAACAAATATAAGGTAGTTAAGTCTCAGTTTGGAAAAAGAGACAGCAGATGTCTGGACAGGTGGGAATTTGTGTGTCTATAGGATAGAATATAATAAATACATAAAGTTGAACAGAACAAAATGGAAGAATAAAGAATATGTTTTTTTTTTTGTTTTTTTTTACTGATGTGTTAAATTGTTTAAGTGCATCTGCTGCATCTCTGTTTTACCATAATGTTGTTTCTGTTATGTTTCCTAGGTTGAAAGGGAATTGTGGAAAGATCATATGTTTGTGCATTTGTGCTTTGGTAATAGTTCACCCATTCGTCCTCGGAGATGATGGTCCATTACCAACTTTTGACACACAGTAATCTTATGGAGAAAAAATGATTTTGCTTTTTGCCTGTATAAGAGTCTTATGTCAATGAAACTTTAGACAAGATTAACACATATGTCAGGGAAAAGACACACGGGAAAACAGATCAAGTTCTTGAAGATCTGGATTCTAATACCATGATGATCCTTCTTACTTACATATATTTTAAAGGTAAACAAACTATACACATCATAGACAAAAACTCTACTAGTCTAGTACTGTACTTCAGGCTTCAAATAACTTTCTTTCTCCAGGAAAATGGACCATGCCTTTTAACCCTAAATTTACTCATGAGGCTGAATTCCATGTGGATGCTAAGACCACCGTTTCAGTTCAAATGATGAATCAAAAGATTACATCAAAATCTTTTATGACACACTACTCTCAACTAAAGTCCTTTCTCTGGACTACAACAACTCCTACTCCTTATTTCTGGTTCTCCCAGATAATTCAATCACTGAGCTGGAGAAGGTTATTAATTGACGAGACATTGAAAGGTGGAGGAATGTGGTCTGGAACAGGTTAAAACTCTTACCTGTTACAATAGACACACAAACACAACACTTTTAAATACTCAAATGTCTCTTTAAGTTCAATGTCTTAAACTGGACTAAGGCTCCATTCATCAGAACTTTTTGTTTTTGTCTTTCAGACCGGTTGACATCTACATCCCTAAGCTGTCTCTAAAAACATTATATTCCCTGAATGATATTTTGAAGGGAATGCAAATGACTGACATGTTTACAGACAAGGCCGACTTCACAGGAATTTCAGAAGAAAAAATGTTCATGTCACAAGTAAAGTAATGCACTATGCTAATTAAAATAAAAAGTGAAATTGTAAATGTAATGTGAAATTCATAGAGCCTATTTTATATACATTCACTTTTATTTGAAATTGACTTACTTTACTTTTGAAATGTGATTTGCTTTCAGGTTAAACATCAAGCCGCTTTCGATGTAGATGAGAAAGGAATAGAAAGGCCAGACTTTGGAATAGAGTTCTCCAGCAGTAAACTACCAGTTTACAGATTCGACCGTCCATTCATGATCTTTATTGTCGACCCAGTAAATTACAACATCCTTTTCATGGGAAAAATTGTCAACCTTTCAAAATGTCATAAGTGACATTAGTATTTTAATAGTACAGCTATTGCTTAAAAGTTTCTGTTAACATGTTACTGTCTACGAGTCAGAATATGTAAATACTTTAAATCATTTAATAAAGACTGATGTATATAGGTTGAATTGCCTTATACTGAAATACGCTTTGGAAAAGGCATATAAAAAGAAACTCTTTTTATGTTTCGGGTGTCTCGTGTTTGTCTGTAAAGGTTTTTTTTTTTTAATTTACATGTACACAAAACGGCTGCTAGGTTTGATATCAATGAAGACGGGACACTATTATTTGAGCTGATATAAATATTTATTTCCTCTTTATATATTCCATCTTTACATGCATGTCAGGCATCTCAGTAGTTGAAAAAGTTTCAGTGGGTTCAACTAAAGACCATTGTAGGTCATATCAGAGTTAGCATCCCCACAATAACTGCTGTGAACAGACAGTTGTTATAGCAGGCACATTTCTAATTTTAAGGGGCTTCGCTTTGCTTCAATGCAACTTTGATAGACTGACGACACTGCCAAAGTTTTTGACTAGAAGATTCAAAGGTACAAGATATAGAGAAACCTTAAGGGATCCCCTCAGGAATTTCAGAAAATTCTGTACAGAAACTGGCTACTGTTGGCAGGTTTCCTGAGAAACAACAGCGAGCGACACTCTAGAATCAAACTATATCACCTCACCGTTAGTGAGTTAGCACAGAGGTTACCGCACATAGATCAGAGAATCCTGGCCTGTACACAATAGCAGTTCTATACAGTGTGTTACGGTGCAAATCGGGTCTTTTTAGGCTTCTAAATCTCATATGTGTTTTTGTTCCATAAATGAGCCAGAAATGCACACTGACTTTCTTCATTATTACACAGCTTCAAATCATGCATAGTAGGACCATTCTGATTATACAGAGGCTACATAATATCATTTAGGGTTAATCTTGTGAGCACAATTATAAAAAAATAGTAAAATCACCATTGGTATTTTAAAAAATACAGTCACAGACGAATTTGGTAGAAGAAAACATAAAATATGCTAACCGTATAATTTACGTTGTTCCTCAAGGGGCGTCATCTTCCACGTCCATTCTAAATATGACTAGTGTTTGCAGGCAAGATATGTTCAAACAAGTAATTCTATAAACAAGTTTCCTTCCCATTGCACAGTATTCACAATATACTACAGACGACGTCATAACAGAACTCAGCAATGACCTGATATTAAATGAGTCTTGAGCTGGTATCAAGAACAGATCATGTTCAAGCTTTTTGAAAGCTTTTTTGAGGACGCCCTGGCCCTTATGTGTGTTTATAGCGGACATCACTATCAAACAGTTCCAGAAGACTGAAGGAAAGAGACACGAACTGTGCATGATTATATAGGATGGGTGCAACTCTTAGTCAGAAATCCCATGCAATGTTTTACACATCTGCCATTAAACTGAAAGGTACTACAGCGCAGTGTCCTGGTCCGAAGGGGCTGGTCTTTAGAAAGAATGCTTGTGTACTTGTGAATCAAGTTAATAAAGCAAATTATTTCTGACAGTGTTTCAATGCATTCTGTTTTAGATCTCGGATAGAGGCTGCCATCTTGTATTTGACAGCACAAAAAAACTGCCCTCAAATGTCCATACGAACCACGATGCAAGAGCAAATGACCTTCGTGACCTTGCCTGAATGGATCAGATGAGGAAAGCACACCATTGTGAATTCATGCGTGTTTGTGCGTGAAGTGATGCGTCCTCTGAGTTCTCGCGTTTAGTTGTAACTCCTCTGCAGGTGAAGATGAAAGGTGGAATCATCGAACAGTGGATTCTTTACTTCCATTTCCCCGGTCTGGAAAGAAAAAGAAACCGTCAAACACTTCATCACTATGGGAGACCTCGTTTTGTAGCACTGTGGGTGATATAATACCATCGACTACACCTGCAGGAGGTGTTATTTAAGACAGCGTTAGGGAAGATCTCTCTCCTACACGAACACAAACATAAGCCGCTTTTCCACCGTCGTGCCAAACCGCTGTCTTTGCTGAACCGTTTCATTCCGTGTCGATCCAGTCCAGCCAGTATGGATATGGTTTAATTTTCCATTGTGGGGCGGATAACGGTCGATCTTTGGAATTTAATTTTGCGTTAAGTGTAATTTTGTGTGTTTACAGACAATATGAGATGTCAATAGCGACCGTTATTATTAATTTGTGTTTACATTGCTCAAATAGTGTGCTTAGCCAGCTACAGAGAAACTGATAGCCAGGCGACAAGTGACCAATCCTGAGTTTCGACATCACTACACGCATTCTACCAGCACTGTTCAGCACGGTTGGGCCACTGAATGGACCACTTCTGGGCCGAGAACGGTTTGTAATCGTGCCGTGCCGTACCAGGCTCAAGTGGAAATACAACTGGAACTGTTCCTTCCTGTTCGTAGAACCGTTTGGCCCGACGGTGGAAAAGCAGCTATAGATACAATCTGTCACACATTTAGAATAATGAAGTACTGCTCTTACTGGGGCAAGTCCAGGGCACTCATACACAGTGAAGTCTCCATCTTCATTTTCCTCATCTGAAGTGGCTCCTGACTCAGGAATCTTGGAATCACTCCGTTGTCTGCATGAGGATAACAAGACACTGAAGCCATGCCACTTAGATGTGAATAATATTGTAAATAAATGTAATTTTTTAAATTTAATTTCAGAAAAATTGGCTGATGTATTTAAGCTGATAAATTAAGTGATCATGGGACCTTACATTATTTCTGTTCGTCCTACCTATTTTTTAAATATTAAAAAAAAAATAAAAAATAAAAAGTTTACTTAGAGCTTGTAAAGTTTTTTTGTTTTAATTATTATTGGTGCTCATACATGTTTCTATCTTAAATAAATTAATTTATTCTTGTGATGGCAAGGCTGAATTTCCAGAAGTCATTACTACAGTCTTCAGTGTCACGTGATCCTACAGAAATCAGTCTAATACACTATATTGCCAAAAGTATTGGGACACCCCTCCAAATCATTGAATTCAGGTGTTCCAATCACTTTCATGTATAAAATCAAGCACCTAGGCATGCAGACTGCTTCTACAAACATTGGTGAAAGAATGGGTCGCTCTCAGGAGCTCAGTGAATTCAAGTATGGTACTGTGATAGGTTGCCACCTGTGCAATAAGTCCATTCGTGAAATTTCCTCACTACTAAATATTCCACGGTCAACTGTTAGTGGTATTATAACAAAATCGAAGCAATTGGGAACAACAGCAACTCAGCCACGAAGTGGTAGACCACGTAAAATCACAGAGCGGGGTCAGCACATGCTGAGGCGCACAGTGTGCAGAAGTTGCCAACTTTCTGCAGAGTCAATAGCTACAGACCTCCAAACTTCGTGTGGCCTTCAGATTAGCTCAAGAACAGTGCATAGAGAGCTTCATGGAATGGGTTTCCATGGCCGAGCAGCTGCATCCAAGCCTGACATCACCAAGTGCAATGCAAAGGGTCAGATGCAGTGGTGTAAAGCACGCCGCCACTGGACTCTAGAGCAGTGGAGACGTGTTCTCTGGAGTGACGAATCATGCTTTTCTGTCTGGCAATCCGATGGACGAGTCTGGGTTTGGCGATTGCCAGGAGAATGGTACTTGCCTGACTGCATTGTGCCAAGTGTAAAGTTCGGTGGAGGGGGGATTATGGTGTGGGGTTGTTTTTCAGGGGTTGGGCTTGGCCCCTTAGTTCCAGTGAAAGGAACTCTTAAAGCTTCAGCATACCAAGACATTTTGGTCAATTTCATGCTCCCAACTTTGCGCTTCTAGAAGAATGGCCAAAAATTCCCTTAAACACACTCCTAAACCTTGTGGAAAGCCTTCCCAGAAGAGTTGGCCAACTCCATATTAAACCCTACGGATTAAGAATGGGATGTCATTAAAGTTCATGTGCATGTAAAGGCAGACGTCCCAAAACATTTGGCAATATAGTGTATGTTGATTTGGTGCTCAAGTAACATTTCTTATTAACTTTATTTTCATTGGTTAAAACAGCTGTGCTGCTTAAGGTTTTTGTATAAATTGTGATAAAAAATGTTCATGAAAAAATGTTTCATTCTTTGATGAAAAGAAAGAACAGTGGGAAGGAACAGCATCTATTTCAATTAGAAATATTTTCAAACTTTATAAATGACTTTACTGTCACTTTTGACTAATAATATTAACAATTCAGTCTTTGCTGAAAAAATAAATAAAAACTCTTACTGACCCCAAAATGAATGGAACAGTATATCTAATATACTCAAATTATTCCATAAAGCCAGGCAGGCAGGTTGAGTATTGGTGGAAAATGTTGTATGTATCCATTAAGGGAGTTAATGAGAGACAGGAGTTTATTAATGCTATTTGCGGACTACTCACTTGAGTGACATCATCTGCTGCTTCTGAAGCTGAAAGTGGTACATCTGGGCACTCTGGGCAAGCGTTTTATCTCCAGTCTAATATTAGAATAATAGAAGAGCGTGTGAACATACAAACAATAAGACACATGCCTGGATGTCACTTTGTTTTTGTATGTGTATATATGCTCTACTCACCATGCCACTATCATAAGAATTTGGACCTATCAACCCAAAAGCAGGATAATCAACCTTCTGGGCCAGACGACTGCCTCTCTGCATCCTGAGAATGAAGATGACACAGCGTCAGTATCATTCAGGTCTACTTGTTCATCCAACAATGTTTTGAAAGGTTTTTAATGACCTCATAATATACAAGTTGGAGTTTTACAGCTTTTAGTCCTTATGTGGTTTTTGAAGGTTTTTGAGTTGTTCTTTAAATGTATCACGACCATTCAAAAGCTTGGGGTCATTCTGTGTTGTTAAAAGAAGTGTCTTATATTCAGCAAGGCAATTATTTGATAAAAAATACTGTAAAACAGTAATATTGTGAAATTGTATTACAATTTAAAATAACTGTTTTTTATTTTAATAATTTTAAAATGCAATTTATTCTTGTGATGGCAAAGCTGAATTTAAATTTTTTGCCAGTCTTCAGTGTCACGTGATCCTTCAGAAATCATTTTTATATGCTGATTTAATGGTTAAGAAACATTTCTTCTTATTATCAGTGTTTTAGACAGTCAACCTGCTAATTTTGTGGAAACTGTGATACATATTTTTCAGGATTCTTTGATAAATAGAAAGAACAGCATTTATTAGGAATAGAAATCTTTATTAACATTGTAAATGTCTGTCATTTTTTATCAATTTATTGCATCCTTGCTGAATAAAAGTATCAATTTCTTAAAAAAACAAAAAAAAACAACAACTTTTGAACGGTAGTGTATATGCTATATACACTATGTGCTAACATTTACATAAAAGTACAATCTTTCTCTTTCAGGTTTTTTAAGTTTATTACTGAGAAAGTACAAAATACAAATCAGACTGGCATGTAAATCATGCGAAATCTCACCTGACCCAACACACTCCAGTCAAAACCATAGCCACTGAGCCCACCATGAGAAAGACGCCCAAAAATACTAAAGGAGAAAAACAAAAACAAGTATGTTATGAAAAAGTTATAGAAGGAAAAGGACTGCAGTCCACAAACTCTTATATCTTTATAAACATCAACAGACAATATATAACGCACTGATGAAGGAGTGATCCTCAGAGGGGTACGGGATGATAAAGGGGGCGCTGTGCACAGCAGAGATAAATGGAGTGTGTGAGGCTGGGCTGGTGGTAGAGGAGGCAGTGGTCAGGGCACTTGTCAGAGGCTGTTCTGATGTAGCAGCGGTAGAAGATACTTCTGCTCTGTGCTGACTGCTTGGCCAGGAATGATCTTCAGGGACTTTAGGAGCAGCTGGAGAGGGGGCTGAAAAACATAAGGAAAATACAAAAAGAAAGACTGTCAAGTCTGAAAGGAAAATACTGAATTTACAATGTTCAAGAAAGTATGGAAGCCTTGTTTTCGCTAAGGAATAAAAAAATTAAAAAGATAATCGCGACTTTATTTCTCACAATTGTAAGACATAAACTTGCAATTCTGACTTTATTTCTCGTAATTCTGACTTTTTTCTCAGAATTGTGAGATATAAAATTGCAGTTCTGAGAAAAAAGTCTGAATTGTGCGAAATAGGGCCCTATAATACACCCGGCGCAATGCAAGTGTTTTTTTTACTAGTTTCAGCCCGACGCAGATATCATTATCACGTCCAGCGCCATGTTGTTTAAACAGCAAATATACTCGTGCCCATCTGTTCGCCCATGGGCGTGCTGGTCTGAACACGAGGTGTGTTCAGGCGCATTGTTCGTGCTTTGCTATTTTGAGGCAACTGAAAACGACTGAAAACCAACAAAAACCTGGTCTAAAGTCAATAGCGCAGAATTTTTTGTGTTATTTAAAGGGCGCGTTAGTAATGTGCGCCTATAGGCGGGTGCACAATGCGCATACACTCTGCTTATTACACAACATGTTTAAATATTAAAAATAAAAGGATTCCTCTCTGGAGAAGCATTCAGTCTTTCCGCTCGCAAATTCCGCCATGTAAATAGCGAATCCGCCATGGTGCAAGCGCAACTGGCTTTTAAAGGGAATGGGAGATGAGACTTGATTTGTTTATTGCACGTTATGCCCAACAACACACCCCTGACTCATTAAGAGACTAGGTACAACCCTTTTGGACCATGCGCCTGGCGGACCAACCTCTTTTTCTATTGTTAAACTAGCAAAAGTGGATTCGGACACGCCCTAAGTGCACCTGTGCCATGCGCTTTAGACCATGCACTCAGATCGTTAAAATAGGGCCCATAAAGTCACAATTACCTTATTTATTTTTTATTCTGTGGCAGAAACAGAAAACAGAAACAGGCGTCCATAAGAAAGACCTATGTAGTGGGTGCCAAATTATGGCAGCACTCTTTTAAAGGAACACCACAAAACAAATACATTTTCTCACCGTAATGTTGTTGTAAATGACATGCTGTTATTTTTCTGTGAAACACAAAAGGTGAAATTTGATGTGCCTTTCTTCCCACACAAAAGTGACCACAGCTGTCAAGCTCCAAAACAGAGAAAAATAAAGACCATACATATGTATATAAATGTTGTCTTTTGAAGCCATACAATAGCTTTTTTGTGAGGAAGAGCAAAAATTAAGTCATTATTCACTGATAATTTTCCCCTGCCAGCTTACAAATTACATTCTTGCTCACATTTAATTCAAATATTTCCTTTAGATGAGTTGTGCCACACCTGACATCATCAGCACCAAACACCATTACATCTTGTGTATGTGATGTAAACTAGTGTTTCAGTTTGAATATAAAGACTGAAATTTGTTACTCACAGAAAGCTTTTGTATGGATTCAGAAAACCTGGAATATAGTGCAGAAGTAGTATGGACCTGACAGTCATGTTCACTGTCTGAGCTTGTACTTTGTCCTTTTATGTTCCACAGAAGAAAGTAAGTAATACAGGTTTGGAACGACATGAGGGTGAGTAAATGATAACAGAATTTTCATTTTTGGGTGAACTATCCCTTTAATAGTAAGATCCACATGTCTTACCTAAGTGCTTCATCTCTGATTCTCTGTGTTTGCTGATGATGGAGGAGAGAATGTCTATCTCTTCATCCAGCTCTGGGAGATGGTTGACCTTGGCTGCTTGGGAAAGACAGAATGAAAGTGAAACATGAGAGTTACAATGGGAGAGATAGGGAGGATGAAAAGAGAGAATAATTGAAAATTTGCAGAACTTACACTAGCATAAAATATATTATTATATTATTTCTGTGATGGCAGAACTGAATGTTCAGCATCATTTCTCCAGGCTTCAGTGTCACATGATCCTTCAGAAATCAGTCTAATATGCTGATTTACTGATATCAATGCTGAAACCAGTTGCAGCTGCCTAATATTTTTATGGAAACTGTGATGCTTTTTTCAGGATTTTTTTGCTGAACAAAAAGTTCAAAAGAACAGCATTTATGTGAAATAGAAATGTTTTGTAACATTACAAATGTCTTTGCTGAATAAAAGTATTAATTTCTTTAAAAAAAAATTACATTCCCCAAACTTTTGAATGCATATGAAACAGTGTCCATATAGCCTACTTCAGGGAAGCTAGAAAACTGGGTAACACTTTAGTATAGGGAACACACATTCACTATTAACTACAACTTTTGCCTCAATAAACTCCTAATTTACTGCTGATTAATAGTTAGTAAGGTAGTTGTTAAGTTTAGGTATTGGGTAGGATTAAGGGATGTAGAATAAGGTCATGCGGAATAAGGCATTAATATGTGCTTTATAAGTACTAATAAGCCAATATCCTAGTAATATGCATGCTAATAAGCAACTAGTTAATAGCAAGAACTGAACCCTAAAATAAAGTGTTACCGAGAACTGTAATAGGTCAGTTACAGAACTATCTAAAGTGGCAACTTCTGATAAGTTTAATAATAATGCACCAAGGAATATGACATCTTGGCATGGTTTGTATTGCATTGGGTGGAATGTGTATGCCGTACTTCTAGCACACATATTTATGAGCATTTAAAATTATTCATCGTGACACACACCAAAAAATGTGTGTGCTTAAGTGTTAAACATTTAGCTGCGTGTGCATATGTGCGAGCGTGTGTGTGTATACTGCAGTGTGTGTAGGTGGATTTGGTCAGTCGGTCTGTTGTGTGGTGCTGCTATGCGTATGTGGGCAGTGGAGCATACAGGCGGCAAGGAGAGACAGGGGGAGGGGCCTCCACAGATTCATGAATGAAATCTGTCACCATGGAAACCACTGGGAAAGTGCCAAGAGCAAAAACTTCACAAGCAGGATAAGAGAAATGACAGATTGAGCGAGAGAGAGAGAGAGAGAGAGAGAGAGAGAGAGAGAGAGAGAGAGAAAAAGATGCTTAAGCCAATTATGAAAGATCTATTTTTACCCGAGTGAGATAAATTTACATCATAATGTCAGATAATTTATTAAAGCTTTTGTTTGATGTGAACTACACATTTAAAGGGTTAGTTCACCCAAGAATGAAAATTCTGTCATCATAATCACCCTCTCGTTGTTCCAACTGTAAGACTTTTGTTCATCTTCAGAACACAAATAAATATATTTTTAATCAAATCTAAGCGATTTCTGTCCCTCCATTGACAGCTACGCAACTACCACTTTGGCGCTTTAAAAAGTTCATAAAGAGATTGTAAAACTAATCCATATGAATTGAGCAGTTTAGTCCAAATTTTCTGAAGAGACATGATAGCTTTATTTGATGAACAGATTAAATTTAGGCTTTTATTCACATATAAACATTGTTCAGCGAACATAAACAGAGGCTCAACCGCAAATGCTTGACGTGCGAGAACAAACCTCTTGTGGAATCTCAAATGTGCAGTGTAACACACGAGAATGAACCTCATTGGTTCTCACACGTCTATCCAACATGCTTGCACTTCCGTTTACCACAACTGATGTGTGAGTTGATGAATGTTGAATGTGAATGTGACTAAAAGCCTAAATTAAATTTTTTCAGCATATAAAGCGATCAAGTCTCTTCAGAAAATTTGGACTAAAGCACTCAACTCATATGGATTAGTTTTATGATCGCTTTATGAACTTTTTGAAGCGTCAAAGTTTCAGTTGCGTAGCTGTCAATGGAGGGACAGAAATCACTCAGATTTTATTAAAAAGATCTTCATTTGTATTCCGAAAATGAACGAAAGTCTCACGGGTTTGGAACGACATGAGGGTGAGTAAATGATGACAGAATTTTCATTTTTGGGTGAACTAACCCTTTAAGGGATACATTTTTGTCTAGTGACCTTGAAATTTCATTAATAGGCTAGATAATCTGCATTTCAATTAGAATGCTCCAAAAGTGTATACTTGCATAATTAAACACATTAACAAGCACATAATTAAACTCACAAATTAAAAAAACTACAAATGAACAAATAAAAATGAAATCAGCCACTTTCTTTTTACAAAAAAGCCCCAAAACCTAAACTCGATATAAATAAAGTATATACATAAAAACTGTTCAGTTTTACACATTGTTTTTAGGAGACCAACAGGACTCTTGCAAATCTGTACATGTGGCTTGAGTCAGTTTTAAATTTTATAAAAAATAAAAAAATAGAATTTAATACATTTATATTAAAATTTATATTATTATATTAAGGTGCAAATGTACTTATCAATCATCAATTGATGTGAAACCATCCACACACAGGTTTTTAAATAATCAAAATATCTGTGCATAAAACACGGTTAGTAAATGAGACCCAAAGGCTTTGGCTTAAGCAAGAAAGCAACACAATAGTAAGAAGGTCAAATTAGCCCAAGATTAAACCAAATATGCCACCATTAACACACAAAAGTGAAACTTTATATCAGTCTAACAAAAACAGCATTTACATAAATACAAAATGAGTAGCTGTGTCTGTCATGAGGAAAAAAAGATGCCTCTAAGGTCTTCTGAATAAACTAAAAAAGAAAGAGGGAGTTAAAAGAGGGAGAAGAAAAGGGTGCTGTTCATGCTCCTGCCTGTTGAATGGTATCGATTAGATGTCAGCAACAGCACTGCCCTCCTATGGCAGCACTGGAAAATTACTGATCGATAATCCTCAAGGCTGTAGTCAAAATGAACCTTTTTTTGGCTCCAAAATGGAAGCTGAAAACGAAAACGAAACACTTGAGGATATTTACTTCTAACGGCTGCTTGTTGGTATGGTTAAAGCTAAGTGGATTTTCACCAGCATTTGTCAATCCCGACCACTGCAGTGTAGAAAGAGACCGCCTGAGTTATTTCATTAGCCCCCCTCCTTCCTGTTGCATCTGCAGCAATGTGTGGGTGGAAGAGGGGGAAAAGGAAGCCAGACTGGAAGGTTGCGAGGAGTGAGAGGTCTTCCACTGCATTTTGAAACGCTACATATCATATCCACACTGTAGCAGTCTTGAAAACAGCGTGCAGTGATTTTTTCAGTCAAAAAACTGTAAGCCCTGTGCAGTAATACTGTGTACAATGATGAAAGACTGAATAAATACCAATATGGCGGCATAAGTCTCACCTCAGCCAATCACCAATTGGTAAAGTCATCATGTCACTGCATTAGAAGCTCCAGTTTGCATAAAAACAGTCAGTGTCCTTAGATATTGTGCTTGGGCTTACACATGGGCCAACCTGAGGTATACACTTTTTTAACACTATTTGAGCATAAGAAACTACATTTATGGGACAGTTCAAGTCGGTTTTTGTTGCTGATTTGTAATGTTATCTTAAAGTGAGTTTGGCAAGAAGTTTTTCAGATTTCTGTATTTCCCTATTAATAAAAGTTGGTCTTGCATGCTGCCCGGAGCTGTTGAAAAAATGGCTGCCAAGTGAACTGACTTTCCTTGAAAGGTACGACTTGAAAGGTACTGATGTTGACAGTACTCACCAGAGTGATTTCTTCTCCTGGCCACACACTTCCCTCGTTTGTTCTCCACAAATGGGTCTAGGCATGGGCCGCAGTGTGAAGAGCCAGGCTGGCAGAAGTGCCGTCGCTCCCTGGCACAGTCCAGACTCCGAGGACAATGTCCCACAACTAAGACAGGAAAGACGGGGGGGGGGGGGGGGGGGGGATCAAGATTAATTTCGATCTTGATTCAGTATCAATTCATATGTATATAGCCTACATATAAGGAAAAATAAGTTTGCCTTTTTAGCACTATTTTAAACTTTTCTTGGGTTAAATTATATTTGCTCGCATTCATTAATATTCACTTGTGTGTGCTTATATCTTTAAAAATATTAGGATGTACGTTATTAACGTTTTAAAATTTCACATTTAAAGAAATCTAGTGTTTGATCATGTCCAAATATGTATTCAAATGCAAAACCTAAAAATAAGTAAGCAGTTATGATCTGCAATACTTTGAGCAACTAGACTAGATAGGCCTACATGTATATTTATTAAAGAGCCATACAGGCACCTAGTGGGTAATGGCATTACAAATTAAAATTATTACTTTTCCAGCCACAAAATGACTCTAATTTGCCTCTTTGCATTGGAATTCTCTATTTTAACCTTAATTACTACACTAATTGTAATATAAATAATAAAAATATTAGAAGAAAAATATTTTAAGTGGTCATTAATGGACCATAATTATTGCACAAATAGTATTTAGTACCAAAACATTTCCTCAAAATATTCAATAAATATTATTAAACTAAAATATAGAACATTTATTTAATTGAAAAATAGTTAAGGTGTATGGTCACATTTGACCACCAATGAGTATGAGTGTGACCAATTAGTAAGGAATACCTGAGGGCTAAATACAAGAAAAACATTATCTCCATCACTCTCCATAATAAAATGATACTGTAAATATGGTTGACGTAATAATCAATGCACACTATGCTGTACTGTTCACCAAAAATCGCTGCTGATACCTGTATAGTGAAGCTGTTGTCTATCCGCTTAAGCCATTCAAATGTATTGACACAGCGCCGGTTTGTTTAGAACTATTGAGAGCTCCATGAACCACGTGACCGCACGCGCCGCCGGGAGATGAACGCATGTCGCAACTCTGTTTTTCAACGGCTCTGGCTTTAACTGTTATGCCACATTAAGTGCGCCAAAACGCTATTTGTTGTTCGTATTAAAACTTTTTAAAAAAAATTAAAAGCTTAGACTTTGATTCATTTTAAAAGCAGGTTTGGCAATTTGGCGTGAGATTTACTTGGGCAGAGTGAGAGCGTGAGACAGAGCCTGAAAGCGTGTGTCTCACGCCAAATGCGTGAGAGTTGGCAACCCTGGACCTGGTCGAATGGAACGCACCTTGTGTGTGTGTGTGTATGTGAGAGAGACGCGTGAGTGACAGAGACTGAGGGAGAGCAGGGAAAAGAAATGCAACTGAACGAATACGCTGCTTGTTTTAAATAGCGAAAAAAAAAAAAAAAAAAAAAAAAAAAAAGAATAGCGAAACGCAATATGTGGCGGCCGGTGCTGATTTCTGTGGCGCACCGCCACGAATTAGTCTATGTGTGGGAAACACTGGATCCAGCTGCAGCTTAAGTGATCCTCAAATATTACACAACACATTTTTTTTTTAGCTTCCACTGATACAACAAGAACATGTCAGGCTCTTTGTCACACAGAATAATTGCATAAACATATAACAGTAATCAGCCTGCTCATGTTAGCATTGCTTTCTTTGAGCTAGTGTACTGTCTTGTTATTGTTATGAAGCAGAGATTAGGAATGGCAGTGAGGCAAAACAACAGCAGTGCTATGTGAGCACCGCAGCTGAGGGCAGAACTGGGGCAGCAGGTTAAAGTGCAGAGGAGATCCAACACCCAAAAGTCTCAAATTATGTTTGTGAACAACAAAGTAGTCGTGTGTCTCCCACTGATTGTCAGCAGGGATCTATACCGAACAAATGTTCATTATAACACCACAAGTGTTAGTATCATTCTAACAATGTTTGTGGAGCTTGTAAAGGTTCACACAACTCAGCTGTTCCTTCTTTTGTTGGTATTCAGCAGGGAGATATGAATAATAAAAAAATAATTATTATTATATTCTTCTTTTATCAAATATTAACAGCAAATCTCTTATTTAAAGTTTTTCATTCACATTTACCATAGTTCTGACTGAATTCTGAATGCTTGAGCTGCGTTGAAAGCCATAAGAGGCAATTCACACAGAACACGTTTTGTTTAAAAAGCTAGATGCAGGGAGGTGAAATAAAAAAATCAAGTTATAGAGACGCGTTTGTCTTTAATTTGAGCAGCACATTTTTAGAATGCTATTTTGTGCGAGACACTGGGGGAAAAAAAGTGTAAAATGGTAAAAGATGTTCATCTAACGCATGTTTATAAAGAAAAACAATGAAAAATCAGCACAGTGAAAAACGTGTTCAATGTGAACAGCCCCAAAACAGGTCTCGCACGAATGAGGAAACTGGTCGAAAATATAAACAGATGCCGTAAAAATCTAACAGATGCAATAATAAAAACTGACATTTAAAAACAGCAGCGTGTATGCAGCACATTTTGATATTTAATTATGTTGAATGTAAACACCTGTGGATGACAATATCTACAGATGTGCGTGATGAGATGCACGTTGAAAAGTGTACGCGGAACAAGACTGCGCATCAAACTCCCAGAAGTATATGTGAAGCATAATGCGTTCAACTTTAAATGTGGTTGAAAGTTTAGGTGACATTTGGGTTTCCTAATTGTGGATCGACATAACATAATTCAAATAATAATAAAAAAAAACTAATTAAAGATTTCATTTTCTAGTAAAAACGCTTTCAGACTTAGAACAGATTGCATACACGGGCTTTTGCCCTATCATTTACACGACCGACAGTGAGAGACAAACGCAATACATCAAGCACAGATGAATTATATAAAAATCAGCCTGAGATTAGGCCATTATGTTCTGTTTTATGCACATCAATTTGTGAAGATACATATTTGAAAAATGTTTTTAGGACCCTAATTGAAAAACTTTTTTTATTTTTATTTCAGTGCACCACTAATTATGACAAATAGCATTTAACAGGCAAACAAATGGAACACATATTTTATTAGCTTTAGCATTTTAGCAATTGTCAGATGAATATGAACACTCTTTGACATCAAAAGATATAGGATGTTTTTTCTCTTTTAAAAATCAGTTATTTTGCCATTCTAACTAATCATGATTATATGGTGAATTGCATTTTATTATTTGCTTTTGAGAACTACTAAACTATATTATATTATAAACAATCAGAAGAATTGTTTATAATTAACAAATAAATTATTGTACATATATTGTATTGTACAAGTGTCTTGTATAAAGCATCATATTTCTGTTCTTCTTACCATTTCATGAAAGCAATAAGCCATTCACAGTCATGCGTTACAAAGATTTTAACATGCCAAAGGTGGTTTTAGGCACCTCATTGCATGTTGTGCCTATTAGAACACCTCTTATATAAATAGTAAAATCATTGCACAGTCTCAAGTAGCTTATTGCTTTATTGAGTTCTACTTCTGAAAGCCTTAGTCACTGAAACCTTGGCTGCTGTTTCCATAACAACTGCTATGGCAACAGAGTAAGTGTGACATCATCAGGTGTGCGTCACTGCCAATGCAGTAGCTGAAAAGGGGGCGGGGATGAACTCTTCTGAACCAGAGCGAGTCAGGGCTCTGAAGAAAATAAACCACAACAATTGAGAAGATGTTATAAAAATTGTATTATTTAAAAAAATAACAGAGTTCAAAAAAGTAGATGCCGTGCAATATTAAAGAACTACATGTATTAATTGACTGTCGCATTAGTAGTCATTATTTATAATAAAAGCATTACTGACCAAATCGTTTTCAGACTCATCTACAAATCTCACATTTTTAAACGCCATTGATTACAAATGCTCAAAACTAGTCATTGCCTTGCAATTTCCTTTTTACTGGAACTGACCATTAAGTGCATAAATGTGAAGAAGTGACTCATTAAACCTATGATGCATCAGCAGTGATGGTTTTTTACCAGAATCCCTCATTGTCACTGTGCTGGAGGTGATGCAGAGATGGACATCAGGGTTTAAAGCTGAGCTTCTCTCTGTTGTTTTTCAGATCTTAATCTCATTAACGGGAGCATCAGGTTTTTTTATTTGACAGTCTCTCAAATCACACATACATTTATGTACACTGTTGCACAAACACATTTTACTGCTCTTTATCACTCTTGAACACAACAATCCATTTGTCTAAAAATCTTTAGCTATCAATTTAGCATAAGAAATCATCACGTCCTCACATGAGATGGAGATGACTATCAAACATGCACCTGCATGTGACCATCTTAATCAAACCACGTGACTGAAGGATACTATAGGTCCAAACTCACAGTGTTTTGTCTTGCGCGGTGGAAGTTGCGCCTCAAGATAAATATAGTTCTACTTTTTCCATTCCGTTCATCTACATCCAGCTGTTTTTGAACACAAAAACACATCCTTTAAACCAGACTAATTATACAGGGCTTTTCATAAAACAGATTAGCTGATTAGTCATTCAGACAACAAACTGACTAGTTGATATTTAAAATGTTGCACATACTAAGTCCAGATAAAAAGTTCTATTGCAATTTTGAAAAACTTTGTGATTAGAAGTAAAGGGAAATAGATCCACAGTAATCTGTTACAAGCAAATCTAATATCTACTTCCTAGCACACACACACACACACACACGCAAATTGAGCACCACTATCATCTCTCACTCCATTCTGCTCTTGCCAACAAAGGCCAAAGTGGCTCCACTGAGGGTGGAAAGTGTCGGCGTCTGGCCACGGTTCAGACATGCCTCAAGGTGACCCAGTCATGCTGGTCTTGCTGTGCAGAGTAAAGATGAAACTCATCCAGTACAGACTGAAACAGACCTCAAAATATGTCGGACAGAAGGACAATATAAGGCAGAGCTGTTTGTGGCATATTGATTTTAACACCACTTGTATATTTTCACTGTATCTTCGCCCCAAAGGCTCAAAAGACATAAAACTTCAGCATGACTCTACTGGGTTGAGCCTTTGTCCTCCATTGCACCATTGAAAAGAGTCATGTGATCGTGCTTGGTGTCCACCTGACTTGACGTCATTCGCCACCGCCACTTTTTCAATGACGCACGACTCGCATTGACGGAATATCGATCTGTCCGCTTATACGGCAGACGCAAATGCGCGTAACCAATTCATATCAGATTTATTTCCACTTTTTTTTTCTGCTCACACGTGTGGGTCATATCCGATCTGTGCCACATCATGGGAGGAAAAAACTGGGTCACATGAATCATGTAATGTAAATGCAGCCAAAGGGGTACATCTGGTTTGAGAATGAAGGTAAAGATCTGTCAAGAACAAAATATAACCCTATATATAACCACATAATAAATATTACAATATGTTAAATTCAAATAAAATAAAATGAATGATACCAGAGTGTTCTGTGAGCCTCAGCGTGTCACTTGATATTTATACAGAACGCATTCTTTCTGGGTCGACAGAATAAATGGACAAGCCGAATGAAGTTGCTATCCACCAGTGAACAATAAATAGAGTCATCTGATGCATGCTGCAAATTTACATATATGTCTATTACTTGCTTGTGTTTACTTACACTCTAAAAAATGCTTGTTGGGTCAAATATGGACAAACCAAACCAAATTTTTAAATCCAAAAGTTTTGACCCACCCAACCATGGGCTGAAACAACACAGCATTTTTTAGGGTATTACTGTTTAAGATCTGACATTTGGTGTTTTAAAGAAACCTTTGTCTATTTAGGGTGGTCCAACAAATCCATGAATGCTTCATACAGGTGCAACACATCTACATCTTTTATATTTCCACTATTTTTCCAATGAACTTCAGCTGACATTCTTGTGAATTGTCATTCGCCTAGCAACACCATTCTGTGAACAGTGAACACAACAGAAAAAGGAATGATGTTGTTATTCACGCCAGATTAAGCCAGTCTTTCAAAACTCCCTGTACGCTTGCTTCTTAATGTGATTGAAAAAAATGGCAAACTATGTTGAAGTAGTGTGGACTGCATGCTGTCACTCTCAGGAACTTTGTGTTATATGTGACATGACAGGCTGACTGACGAGGGTTACAGAGTAGAGAATAGAGCTGCAGGGTTTTCTCGTTTTTTGGAAGTGTGGAGTGCCTTGAATTCTCTCATTGTGAAATGCCAAAAAAAAACCAACTTATTTTTGAAATGTTAAAAATAATATGACAGCAAGTCAATAAACAGTCCCATTTAAAGCTGACTCATAAGAGCACTAGGCAAAATACATTACAATCCTGTCAGTTCTCATCATTTATGTATTTTCCCTGTTTCCACTTGATGTTTTATGCTAATGTTAATCTTTTCCCCTATAAACTGTTAAAGAATTTAAATCACATATACTGAAGGAACGGATAAAGTACTTTACAGAAAATTGAAGAAAATAATCCAAAATATAAACGGAGAAAAAAGTATGGGATGGTAAGATTTTTTTATGTTTTTAAGTCTCTTATGCTCACAAGACATCAAAAATAAAGTAAAAACAACAATATCTGTGATATATTATTACAATTCAAAATAACTTAAAATACCATTAAAATAACTGTTTTGTATTTTAATCTATTTAAAACTATTTATTCAGCAGCCATTCCTCCAGTCTTCAGTGTCACATGATCCTTCAAGAAATCATTTTAATATGCTGATTTGCTGCTCAAGTAACATTTCTTATTATCAATCAAACAATTGTGCTGCTTAATATTTTTGTGGAAACCACTTTTTTTTGTTTAGGATTCTTTGAATAGAAGGTTCAAAATAACAGAATTTACTTGAATTTACTTTTGTAACATTGTCTTTACTGATACTTTTGATC
This sequence comes from Coreius guichenoti, assembly GCA_039654105.1. NCBI lineage: Eukaryota > Metazoa > Chordata > Actinopteri > Cypriniformes > Gobionidae > Coreius > Coreius guichenoti. The sequence continues at coordinate 20,011,417 of CM077169.1, forward strand.
AATTGAATGCATCCTTGCTGAATAAAAGCATTTATATTTCTTAAAAAAAAAAAAAAACTTACTGACCCCAAACTTTTAAACAGTATGACATGATCTCATAACCTTTGTATAAAAATTGAACTTGAATGTTGACTGAATGACTGTCCCAGCATTACACATTAAAGGGATAGTTCACCCAAAAATGAAAATGATCCCCATAATTTACTCACTCTCAAGCCATCCTAGGTGTATTTGACATTCTTCTTTCAGACGAATACAATCAGAGATATATTAAAAAATGTCCTGGCTAATCCAAGCATTATAATGGCAGTAAATGGCAGCCCAAAATTTGAAGCCCAAAAAGTGCATCCATCCATTATAAAAGTAATCCACACGGCTCCGGGGGGTTAATAAAGGCCTTCTGAAGTGAATCGATGGGTTTGTGTAAGAAAAATATCCATATTTAAAACTTTATAAAGTAAAATATCTAGCTTCCGGCGGACCACCTTCCATATTCAACTTACGAAGAAAGTGTAACGCCTCTCGCAGTTCAAAACTCTTACGCTACGTCCGATGTCATCGTTGCGCCAGTTACGCTTTTTTCGTAAGTTGAATACGGAAGGCGGTGCACTGGAACCTATTTTACTTTATAACATGTTAAATATTGTTATTTTTCTTACAAAGACCCATCGATTCGCTTCAGAAGGCCTTTATTAACCCCCCGGAGCCGTGTGGATTACTTTTATAATGGATAGATGCACAAATTTGGGCTTTAAATTTTGGGCTGCCATTTACTGCCATTATAATGTTTGGAAGAGCCAGGACATTTTTTAATACAACTCTGACTGTATTCGTCTGAAAGAAGAATGTCATATACACCTAGGATGGCTTGAGGGTGTGTAAATCTTGGGGTAATTTTCATTTTTGGGTGAACTAAGTGTGTAATTTCTGTGTCACAATAGCAGCACCAAACAGAATTTCAAAAATAATTACTGATTTAAATAAATTTTACGAACACTTTTCATGAAAATTTTTAAACAAACACTTTTCATGAAATAGTTGGTTGAGCCTGCCCACTAAGATTGTTCGTACAAAGGGTTTGCTTTTCTATTTGGTGGTGTTAATGGCAAAAACAGTCCTTAGTGAGACTGGAGTCTAGAAATAGTATTCTTTCATCAGCTGCTGTCGTGATGAACTGTGAATAACATAAAAATTTAAATGGAATCTTCCTTTTTTAGCCACCTCACATTCTTACATCACCGTCTGCTTCCTGACCTCAGATTGGTGCTCATGCATGAATACATTTGTCTCATTCAGGGCAGAAGATAGGTGGCTGGCCAGTAATGTCTGTAAATTAGTAATGAGATGAAATCCATTGTGTCACTTAGAGGGGAAATGTAATTATCCAATTAATCAATAATGTTCAGTAAACATGACATTTGTATCATTGCATGTATTACTGACTCAATAAGAGAGCACCAATATGAGATGAAAGAAAAATATGAATTTATGAACAATCCAAAACAACTACCTCTCTCTGCCCTCGACTAAGCTTAACATAGAATGTCACTTCAGGATAATAACTCAATATCTAAAGGAGGAAATATGGACTGCAGAGAGACTGCTAGGCCACCATGGCTCACACCAGGAGACAGTGTATACTCAGGTGAGCATGACCTTATGCGACATATGTGCAGCACATCAGCTTCTCTACAGACACTGTATTGAGCCTTCAAAAAGGAGCCAGAAAGATTTCACACATGCTCTGCACTCTATCAGATCATAAGGGTGTCAGGTGGTGTCATGCACTGAGAACATTTGACTTGAGCACAGATAGAAAGATATTTTTAATCCTGACAATTTCAAAATGCAATAGAACTAACATACACATGGTGAATGATTTTATTATAATAAAACCTAAAAAAATCTATGTTTGAAATGACATTTTCCCTGCATACTGAATGAATGAATACCGCATTTCAGGATGGGGAGTAAAGGATTCATTTTATCGTCAGCGTAAAAATCACATTAAGTATTTTCTTTGCCCTTAAAACTGTTTTAGCAAGGTTTAACTGTTTAAAAAAAAAAAAAAAAAAAATTAAGTAACACTTTACAATAAGGTTCCATTAGTTACCATGAACTAACAATAACAATTACTTCTAAACCTTTTATAAACCTATAAAAAAAATTATTCATTATCTACTGCTACTGTTCCTTCATCATTAAAATTGGCTTCTATCACTCCAATTCTCAAAAATACTGGTGTGGTGTGGATCTAAATAATCATTGGCCCATTTCCAATCTTCCTTTTATTTCAAAAATTCTTGAAAGAAGAGTGCAAATGTAATTCAAGTTGAGTTGCTAAAGTAATAACCTATTTGAGCACATTCAGTCGGGCTTTAGATCTAAATATAGTACTGAAACAGCTCTTGTTAAAATGACAAACGATCTTCTCCTTGCAGTTGACTCTGGCCTTCTGTATATCTTTATTCTTCTGGATATTAGTGCTGCCTTTGACACTATTAGTTACTCAGTATTATTAGATAGATTGTATTGTATTGAGGTAGCTAATAATGCACTTCTTTGGTTTTCATCCTATTTAAAGTTCACCCAAAAATGAAAATTCTGTCATTAATTACTCATTACCCTCGTGTCGTTCAAAACCTGTAAGACCTTCGTTCATCTTCAGAACACAAATGAAGATATTTTTGATGAAATCTGAGAGCTCTCTGACCCCTCCATAGACAGCAATTTAATTAACACTTTCAAGGTCCAGAAAGGTAGTAAAAACATAGTTAAAATCGTCCATGTGACTCCAGTGGTTCAACCTTAATTTAATGAAGCGACGAGAATAATTTTTGTGTGCAAAAACAAACAAAAATAACAACTTTATTCAACAATTTCGTTGTAGCCTGTGTCAGTCTCCTACGCAGTTTACGTTGTAAATACAGTGTAGCTCCCGCGTCATCACACGCATGCGTCGTGGGGCTCAAGTGAACCGCATCGGCTGCCGTAGAACTTGAAAGCGCTGCACTATTTACAACGGAAACTGCGTAGGAGACTAACACAGGCTAGAACGAAATTGTTGAATAAAGTCATTATTTTTGTTCGTTTTTGTTCGTTTTTGTGCACAAAAAGTATTCTCATTGCTTCATAAAATTAAGGTTTGAACCACTGGAGTCACATGGACGATTTTAACGATGTTTTTACTACTTTCTGGACCTTGAAAGTGTTAATTAAATTGCTGTCTATGTGGGGTCAGAAAGCTCTCAGATTTCATCAAAAATATCTTCATTTGTGTTCCAAAGATAAACGAAGGTCTTACGGGTTTGGAACGACATGAGGGTGAGTAATTAATGACAGAATTTTCATTTTTGGGTGAACTAACCCTTTAGAGTGATAGAAAACCCTAATGTTTCCCATCCCCCTCTTGAACTCATTAAATGTTTGCAGGATGTTAACACATGGATGACTAACATTTTCTTAAAGCTTAATACTAACACAACAGAAGTTTTCTTGTTGGGTCTATAGGTCTACTATGTAAATCTCAGTCTTTGAAATGTATCATACCAGCATGCTTGGCAGGAAAACATTTACAGAGTGTGAGCTGCTGTTAGCCCATATTTAGCGAAGAATAGGGATTTATTAAATACTTAAACGTGTAGCAATTTTGCTGCATTGGGTCTCTGAGGGTCAAAAGAGCGAGAAAAACAGAAAAAGACAGATAAGCAAAAACAAATAAGACAGAAAGCAGAGCGCATGAGAGAAGAGAACAGAGAAAAACAAAGAATAATAATATCTGAGAGTGAAAGAAAGCAGCGCAAGACAACAGTGAGCTTAAAAATATTCATGATGGATGATTTCTATGGTGCAACTTTTGAGTGGCAGCTGTAACCTTTGTGTTTCAATAACACATCTCTCTATTGTGTGCCCCTTTATTACATCAAAAGAATGCAGCAGAACTGAAACAATGGCGAGTGACAGAACAACTGAATTATACATATACCAGACATCTCTCCTATTGTTAAAATATATACACAAATTATAGAGCATGAGAGAAAGACACTTGATGCAGATCTCTTCACTCTCACAGTTGTGTGGAGTAAATTTTAGGTTTAGTCATCTGCTTTGAAGTGAGATTAAAATGACAGAGCAATCTGAAGTCTCGCACGCATGCACATGAGGATTACAGTCAACCCGACGCGCTGCTTAAAACATCTCACCCTCTTTCATGGCAGCTTAGGTCTGACATGACTGCATGAACTCACACAAACTCGTACACACAAACGATTCATCATGCAAAATCACAACAGGAACTCAAACACAAAAAAGCAGAGAGAGAGAGAGAGAGAGAGAGAGAGAGAGAGAGAGAGAGAGAGAGAGAGAGAGAGAGAGAGACGAGAGAGAGAGAGAGAGAGAGAGAGAGAGATGAGAGAGAGAGAGAGAGAGAGAGAGAGAGAGAGAGAGAGAGAAGAGAGAGAGAGAGAGAGAGAGAGAGAGAGAGAGAGAGAGAGAGAGAGAGAGAGAGAGAGAGAGAGAGAGAGAGAGAGAGAGAGAGAGAGGAAATGAGTAAGACTGCCTATACTCTCCAGGCATTAAATTAGAGTTTCTTGCACAGGAGGCAACATCAGCAGAAAGCACCAGAAAGACAGACTCAGATAGACATAACTGAATTTAATGTCTTTAGAGGCTTTAAATAAAAGTAATAGACCTTAAATAGGGTGCTTAAATAAAGGCCTTGAGCCACATGTCAATTCTAATGCACAGAACATATTATACATACATAATATATTAACCCTAGTACAAATGAATCCTTATGCAAATTATTAAGCACAATAATGAAAATTATAATTTAGTGAGGTTTACTTAAAATCCTTATCTAGAACTGGCAGTCACTTTTATACATCAAGCTTTTGGATTTTCTTTTTATCCCTCTCTCTTGCAATAGCAAAAACACCTACCTCTTCTCTCTGCATCTGAATGATCTATATTATATCTCTGTGGTTGCATAACTGCCTCTATACAAGTTCTCTGAAAGGAGAACTATTTGCAGTGCTCATTTCTGAAGGTTACTTAAGTTGTCTTCATTCTCATTAGATGGTCAATTATCGACTTCACAGCTCCTCTACAGTGTGAGCAAAGCCCTGGCAACCTCCAAAAGCCTTCAGAAAATGTCTTTGCTTCTGGTTAAATATCACCCAACACGGTCACAATTAGAGTTTTCACGATACTGGAATTTCCAAATTCGATACGATACCTTGAAAAATATCGATATTCTACACCATTTTTGACACCACAGGGAAAATGCCATATACCGCCATACAGATAATTTATCATCATCTCATAATTTTTTGATAATTTGGGTAATTTTGTTGCAATAGCACAGCAATTTACAAATTTACAAAATAACAGTAAACAGTCAGTAATAAAATAAGAACAAATAAACAAATGGCAAACAATAGCAAAATAATACACAAATAAATACAATAGAATAAAGAGACAAATGAAATAAACACAGCTTTAAGTTTTTCAGGCGGGTCTAACAGTAGTATTCAGGCAAGAAATAGGCTACTACAGAAATAAAAGTAATCAAATGTAAAATAACACTGGACAGTCTTCATTGTAAAAATTAAATACAACTTAATGCTTACAATTAAAGTTACAAAAGTTATTCAGTCAAAAGCAGTAAGTGATTTTCTCTTTGTCTTTTGTTCTTTGATTAACATGACAGACAGCAGCAGGTTTATTAGGCTGCCGTCACTTTAAGAGTGACTCAATATACTGTTACACAACATGCATTCAACTATTTACGTTCCAAAACTGACTTTATTTACCTGAATACTCGCCAAGATGGGCATTTTGACATAATTTTTATGTATTTGACCGTTTAAAGAAATAGTTCACCCAAAAATGAAAATTTGATGTTTATCTGCTTACCCCCAGGGCATCCAAGATATAGGTGACTGTTTCTTCAGTAGAACACAAATTAAGATTTTTAACTTCAACCGTTGCAGTCTGTCAGTCGTATAATGCATGTGAATGGTAACAAAATCTATGAGAGTAAAAAAAAACAGTAAAAAAAACCAGTAAAAAAACATGCACAGACAAATCCATATTAAACACTGCGGCTCGTGACGACACATTGATGTCTTAAGACACGAAACAATCGGTTTGTGTAAGAAACCGAACGCTATTTATATAATTTTTTACCTCTAATACACCACTATGTCCAACAGCCTTCAGCGCGCGATCACTTCAGGTAAGTGAGGTCACGATCTGGCATAGAGATACGCGCTAGAGATCACTTCCGCCAGATCGTGTACATTGTACATTGACCTCACTCACCGGAAGTGATTGCGTGGTGAAGGCTGTCGGACATAGTGGCGTATTAGAGGTAAAAAAATGATATAAATACTGTTCGGTTTCTCACACAAACTGATCGTTTCGTGTCTTAAGACATCAATGTGTCGTCACAAGCCGCAGGGTTTAATATGGATTTGTATGTGCATGTTTTTTTACTCTCATGTGTTACCATTCACATGCATTATACGACTGACAGACTGCAACGGTTGGAGTTAAAAATCTTCATTTGTGTTCTACTGAAGAAACAAAGTCACCTATATCTTGGATACCCTGGGGGTAAGCAGATAAACATCAAATTTTCCTTTTTGGGTGAACTATCCCTTTAAGTGCAATAAGCCACGAAAAAGAAGTCAATTTGGTACTCGCAAGCTGTTTGAGATGGGGTACTTATATAGATCAGTGGTCCACGCGTTTTGGTGTGAGCACGAAACCTGTGGGAATGACTAAAATTATGCGAGCACTACTTAATACAAGCACTACTCAAACAGAGCGAATGAGATTAGTGAGTGAAAGGAAGTAAAATATATCTAATCAGCAGTCAGAGAGAAGAGAGAGTGAGAACACGCAGCTGGTATCTGTGTATCGATACTGAAATATCTGTAACGGTTCCAATACTTATTTTCTGCAGTATCGATACACTGATACCAGCAGCGTTCTCGCTCTCATTTCAGATATTTCAGTAGCTATAGATATTGAAATATCAATATTTCTGACAACACTAGTCACAATCACAGCCCTGTTCTTTCATCTGTTTTTTGAAAGATAGTTTGCTGGTGATGTGTTGACTAACTACTGCAGCACAAAAAAGATACAGTAATGATATACTGTATAATAGATGTGCTGATGTTATGGCCGATAACCGATAAATGGCCAGTATTCAAATTCTTTACTATTTTGTCTATATAAATTAAAAACAAATCACTAAACCACTGAAACCAATCATTTTATATGCTACAAGTGAATATCGGCATCACAACATTGTAATGTACAGTATGAAAAATTGATTCATTTTGAGATTAGCTAGAGATTACATATAACAATGTTATTAAATTATTAGTTTTGATACTAAATATAAGGGAAAATGAGCATGCACAATTAAATATCCAATGTCTACAGCATATTCAATATCAACCTATACAAATAAGAAAAAACTATTATCGGATGAAAACCAATATATTATATCTATATAATTATTCCTAATAGTAATGTGTTACTACTGAATGATTATCTTATAAAATGGTACTTCAATGTTCTGCAAAGACGTCCACCGTATTAGCCCAAAACAACATGGTAATACAATTTTGCTGGTGTATTTTGCTGCAGAAAATAAACAAGAATTAAATATGTTCAAGTTATGAATTGGTCTTGCAGACTACGCAGCATGAAGAAAAGTCCTTTGTTGTTCAGTTTTTCCTCGAGGTTGGTCCTATGTAGGTTTGGGAGACTCTAGTGACAGTTATGTTCTACATTCTTATTGTTCTTATTTATAGCCCAGACCTGAGTGGCAGAAGAGGTGTCTGGAGTTCTCAGTCCTAACTGCTGATTGCCAGTTTCCATTACACATCAACTAAGGGTTACAGAATAGCCCCTGAGGTGAGCGTGTGACAGTGAACAGTATGACGCTATCGGGACATTAACGCAAAATCTTAAAGTGCAGAGTGGGACACAAAGAGACATGACTCAAACTCAAGAGGAATGACTGTCATAATAGGCATGAAATCAAAACCATGTAAACATGAGTGCACCTATCTCCAAAAATGGACACACATGTGGATGACATGTCCATGTGGATGACTTTCCCACTTGCGTCAGAGAGCAGATTTGTTCTTTCTTCCTGCATCATAACATTTATTACATCTCATATTGAGTTTTTATTTTATTTTATTTTTTTCAAACAGCAGAATATTTCATTCAAATCAAAGACAGAAATTCAAACAGTATTTAAGCCTGAATTCATTTAAAGGGGACCTTCAGTCACTGAATGCGAGCAAAAACATTCCTGTATAGTCAAATTATTAAACAAACACTTGCAGTGCACATGTGTAAAAAGAAAGCAAATATACAACATACATCCTCTCTATGTGGCTGAACAAGCTGTTATGAGCTATATACCCAGAGACAGTTTTCTTATCCCAAGACACCGGCCTCAAATCAATGCCACGAATTAAACGTGCCTTCACGTTACCTGCCATTGCAGCGCTGACGGCGACTGTTGTGATGAGGAAAGCCTCGGTGAGTAACGTTAGCGAGGCCCACGGTCGACTCAGTGATCGCATCCTTACGAACAGTACAACGGCCCGGGGGATCCGGGGTTTATCATTCCCCCATCCCACAGTTGTGGAAAACCTGTTCCTGCAATTTCTGTGCAATGACTCTCAAATATGTAGTGGGCAAGGTGTATTTACGGTGCGCGGGATCGTTGCTGCGCCTCCACCGCTGATGCTGATGCCTATGCGCTGCGTGGGATGATGAGATCTCTGCTGTCTGCTCTGAGCGGGGAAAATACCCGAGCTTGTGCGCTCAGGCTACGCAGAACAGTGTCGTCATCACGTCTGGATATTTTTCGGTCCCATCTAAAATAAAGAATTGCCGTTTTAACAGGCGGATGTTGGGGATAATAACATTGTGGGAGGATAACGCCAAAGGCGAGAGTTCATTTGAGTCAAATAATTAAGGCGAAATGTTAAAATGTTACAGCAATCTCAGGTTAAGATATGTCAAGCCGCTGATAATTGAAATATATACATAAAAACAAAAATGTATTTACAAATGTATAATTTATATACAGATTAATATTTTTGAGATTCGAGTCAATGGTGAATCAAATTTATCACTGTTAAAGTTCATCCCTATGTGCTCAGCCCCGGGGTGACAAAACAAGCGTGACAACGCTTGCACTGCCGCCTGGTGGTGTGACACATACATGCCACATTTTAGTACGTTTTATTTATTCTTTTATAAATGTAGCTATATGGCTGCACTCAATACTATTCACTTTCAGCGAACAACAACAACAAACATATATAAACTGTCAGTGATTATGTAATTATTGTTTATTTTTCCAAAAGATAAAAAAACATAAGGATTTGTGCAGGATACAAAAAAGGTAAAAAAAAAAAAAAAAAATAGTACCAAGTGCTGTAACTAATAAATAAAAATATCCAATTGTGTTATTAAAATTTAAAGTAGTTGTCATTTCATAGATAAAACTGTACTTTAAAAACAGCAAGAAAGAAAATAGGAAGCTGTTGTGGCCAGATATATTGGAGTTGGACACTATAGAAAACACATTTTGCACATCAATAATTTGCTTGTCATTTCAATTTGAAATACAAATACTTAACATAACTTTCTGGTTCCCTAACAGTGGTGCTGTACTAATTTGAATAAGAATTGGATGGTTCTCATTTACTGGATTCCCCTTTTCAAAAGTCACCTGTGCAGAATTTAAAGCATCATAACATGACACATATCTCCACTAGCACCCACAACCTTTACACAGTATCCTCTGCATAATCTAAAACTACTACAGAGCATGTGCGATTCAGAAGATGCTGACATGCAATTACCAAAAAAAAAAATTTTTAAATATTGAAAAATTAGGAAAAAGCACCATATGGAAAATGGCTTATGTGGTCAGTTGTACTAGTTTGAACTGGTAAAGAAAAAAAACAAAAACAAAAAAACAATGCAGCCACTTCTGCATATAAAAACAAATAGAGGCAGTGTTTAAGAAAATAATGCTTACTATACCAGCTGCACCAATGCAAGCAACACTTAAACTAGAAGCGGCTTACTTGGCGTTCCAGCAAGTAGTTGTTCACTAGCTAAGTGTCTCCTTTGCACAAAACTCAGACTTCCTTGTCCCAAAAAAAAAAAAAAAAGCTTTGATTTACAAGCCATCTCACTGATTAAGCATAAAACAGACCTCTGCATAAAAACGATCCATCTTTATAGTTTGAATTCTGGCAGGGCAGGTACTGTATCATAAGCAATAAGCATCAGATGTGACAAATTTAAATAAGGCACTATATACTATCAACATGAGGCATAATGTGGCTGGTTTCCACTGCATCAAAAGCATCATGCTTCTGTAGTCTGTTATTCTGCACCACACACAGAAATGAAAAGCTACTAAAATAGGAAGAGAGATCTAATAAAAGTGGATATCATATTTATGAAAAGAAAAATGAAGACATTTTGACCCAAGATGTGTTTATAACCGAGCCCAGCTCTAAGAGTGACGTTTAAGTGCAAATAAATGTGACAGTGTGCACACAAAAAGACAGGAACTTTAAAACAGACAACATTAAATGTCTATACAGTCAGAGTAGTGAGACAAAAGTGTTTACAGACAAAAAAAGCTCCTGTCACTCAGTCAAAGGCTGATAGATTTACTCACTGTTTACAGGCACAAACACACAATTAAGTGAGTTATAGAGTTATGAGATATTTCACTGGTGATCCATATGTGCACCTTTTTCCTTCCCAGTGTCCTCTCCTGTTTCTGAGTCATTGCACTCCTCCTTTGCCGTCTGATGCTCCTCCCCTTCTGCTTCATTAATGGGCGACTGGAATCCGCTGTCATCGTGCTGTGATGAAGAGATGGGTTTTTCCATGTGGGAGTCTTGAGTGCTTGCCGTAATGTGATTTTCCTGTTGGTCCGATGCCGTCATGACTTCCACTTCCCTTATTGGTGAATCCAAAGGCTTCTCCTCTGTGCTTGAAGATGTATCTTTGTTTGTGTCTGCTTGGTTTAGTCGTGCCCCTTCTTGGCAATTTGGGGCAGAATCTAACTCCTCAGCTGCAGTTTCCTCTTTTGAGGATGATGACTCCGCAGCTTTCTGTGTCCTGAGCTCATGTTTCTCTTCCTGTACTGCGTTCTCAATTTCCTGTATGGCACAGTCTATGGCTGACTTGCTCTCCGTGTCCTGCAGTGACTTTTCTGTTGTGCCGTCTTCCTCTTTTAGTGTACTTCTGTTTGTTGGTGGTTTCTCCTCAACCGCATTTCTGTTCACATCCTCTTTGGTTCCGTTGGGTACTTGCTTCTCTGACTTTTGGGATAATGAGGCATCCGAACGTACCTCTGTCTCCTCCTCTGGAATATTGTCCACGGCGGGCACTTCCAGGCACGACTCATTGGGCAGCACAGAGGTGGTGCCTTCCAACTGGATCATGGAGACCACCTGCTTCATTCTGCGCCTCTTCTGAGCCTCAGGATCTCCTGTGTGCTCTCCATCCACCTCCTCTTGGCCTCCTCCATACTCCTCAGCCCAGTCAATAGGAGGGTTCTCCCCCAGCAGGTGAAGGTTAGGGTCGCTGTTGGTCAAAACGATGCTGTCTCGGTACAGGTTGTGTCTCCTCTGGACGGCTGCTTCCTTCACAGCTGGAAACAGAAGAAATGTTGATAAGACCACAATGTCTGCATAAAGGTAGTGGTACTATGTGAAAGTTTGTGAGATCTTAGGTAGGAGGATATGAAATAGTAATTCACTCCATCTATTTTCTAAATGGATTCTATAGATCTCATTGTGAACGAGTCATCCATTGATATATTTTATTTTTTACATTATTTTGTATACTATGAGCTTGTAATGTTTAATTAAAATGTCAGAATCTTACGATGGTGATATACGCTGGACTTCTTCAGAAGGCCTCTAAATGATCACCATGATCAAAACTTTGCTTAAAAAAACCTAATGTACAAGATCTTCTACATGCCTTCTTCCCTCTGATTGACAGTTCATTCTTTGTCCCCCTAAAATGTCCCCTTCAGGTCATGGTACACATGTCTTTTTGCTGTGAAATCTCTAAAGAACTCCCTGCGCATCCATGCAGCCTAGCATGGATAAAAGCAGGGAGAGCAGCAATAACCCCCCTAAAGGTAAACAGAACCAACATAATGTATTGCAGATATCATTAATGTCGATATTAAATGTACAAAATAATTCAGGAATTTAGTCTGATTCAAGGGGAATCAGAATACCAAATCCTGACTGGACGATAGGAGGAGCTGGGGATGGAGGGTAATTAGCTCCAGAGAAACGTGATAGCAGCTGATAGTACTGAAGGAGCTTATATATTATATATATATATATATATATATATATATATATATATATATATATATATATATATATATATATATATATATATATATATATATATATATATATATATATATATAAATAATCTGCTGTGACAGACGTCGTATTCCTATAGGTAGACGTAATCAGCTGACAGTCAGCTGATGCGTGCTTGACTAACGTGACCTGCCAGAACTGACGCTACGCTTGATTTTAATATTATATTAAATATTTCAATAGTAATATTTCAAGATGAATGTTTACTGGACTGAATCAACTTAGGTTTACTTGATTATCCATATATATTTCTTAAGGGAATCATGTTAAAATGAAAACATCAAATATGATCCATCAGGCTTATGAAGAACTTTTATTGCATTGCAATGAAAACAAGTTAAACAACAGAGCTTTGATCATAAAACTAAGCATTTAAATATCAAATATTATAAAACATCTTATTAAGATATTACTGAAAACTGAAATTTATGACTATTACACAAGCAGTCTGTTATACGGTTCTCATTGAGTTACATAATAAGCTATCAGAATTTCATCATCAGAATTTTGATGGGTCTGACTAAAATTGAGGTGTTATTTTTCAGAGTGTGAGCTCCATATTCTCACTATATGTTGCAAAAAAAAAAAAAAAAAAATGATATATATATATATATATATATATATATATATATATATGATACAAAACATAAAACACATATTCAAACTTTTTTTTTATATTTTGTCTAAAGGTTCAATAAACTTTCATTTCAAAAAAATTGTTCTGACTATCATTTTATTTCAGGGTTAATCCCCGGACCTTTCTTATAATTGACTGCAAGCTCCCATTAAGATCTGCCTCCATCCAATCAAAAACCAATGGATGGAACAAAGTCCCTATTTTCTTGTTCAATAATCTTACTAGTTTTACTTGGATGTACGTCACAATATGGAATAAAACATTTGTTGCTATTTCCTTTACATCGCAATTTTAAACATTTTAATATGTTTGGTTGTAAGGTCTCCTACTTTAAAAGAAGTCTTACCCATCATTATATCTTTCATCACCGTGTGCAGCACCACTTCCTCAAAGATGTTCTCCACCAGAATGAAACGAGAGAAATCCTCAAAAATTAGCTCCTGGAAACGAGGGAGTTCCTGCGAAAACAACATAATAACTTTTATTATTATGAGTAGTTGTAGATTATAAGAAGCATTATTGCTATAACAGAGACAAGACTTACAGAAGAGCATGATGGGGAGAGCTGTTTCAGCATGTAGGGGATGAATATCTGCAGAAGAGCCTCTCTGAAGAACTTCTTACGAACTGTGCTGCTGTCATAGTCATATTTCTAGGGATCAGATTAAAAAAAGAAAATGGTACACATTTTTAAATGTCAAATAAGGACCTGCTGGTTCAAAAAGATATGATACGCAGATGGATGTTCTGTTTCACCTTGATGACACGATCCTGACAGCGCTGGATAGTTTTACAGAGATCCTCCCCTTCCTGGCCCTCCAAACTCTGGCGCAGGAGCTGCTCAAATGTGTACACCGCATCATCCATTTGCTGCATAAAACAGATAGATATATGCCTAAGGCTGGAATACAATAAACAACTTTTTGACCAGATTTTGTCCCCTGATTTGCAGTCTGGAGAAGTCAGTAATAGTTGCTAAAAGTCATTGCCAGATTTTGGTCAGTCATAGTTGACATATTTCACCAAAAATCACAGTGTATGATGATTACAGATAAACCCTGCCTCCGAATATGCCTACAATCATTCTATATAGTAAGTGAAAAGCAGCATGCAAGCAAAGTAGTAGAATTCATAGCATTCATAAAACTACTCAGGCTACTACTTCCATCAAGATTCTGAAGTGCGCATTTACTGGACACTTTACCATCCCATGAGGACACAGGAGAGGATTTGTGAATGGCAGTGAAGCGACGTGTATGATTCCATCCACCGGATATCAAACATGTTTGATATTTTGAGCTGTTTTGAGAAATTTTTATATTTTTAGAACTCCTAGAAATTAGACAAATGTTTTTGAGTCAGTCTTTTTGTGTTTAGATTTGAAAGCACTAGGCAGCATGCACGTGCTGACTTTATAGATTTTAAAAGTCATCTAGTGTATTCCAGCCTTTAGCCGAAGTGTGACAGGATCACATGGAAATAAATAGACATAGACTAAAGACTTTTCAAAAAGGACAACAGAGATTTTATAAGTAACTAACGTCTGTTAATCCATATTGCCACAAGGGGGCATATTTCACCACACAGAAAGGGTGGATCAACATTATTTTGATAATTCACAATACAAGTTTAGTCTTGTTTCTCCACTCCCTGTGCTCTGAAATTCTGTGTCTCTGTAGTAAAAATGTATTTTATATAAAGTGCTAATGATGTTCTTGTGCTCATAATCAGCAGTCATATGCTAGTCTTTAAAACTGCAGCTATGTAATTTAGTGACCAAAATGAGGTTTACCATCTCTACCACAACAGCACATACCTCCTCAGGGCATACAGTTTCATACACAACAAAACCGCAAACCGAACTCACAAAGTGGCACATAGACACACACAAACCGCTTGTTTTGCCTACAAAAGCACAAAGCCCCCCTAACAGAGACATTTGTATACTTCTTCAAAACAGCTGCAGTGTAACGATCCATCTTGATTGCATAAACGCATGCAAATAACTCAGATGTGTGGTACATATTTGTACTTTGTTGTTTTACAGTACTTGCCAGTATTAGTGGTGGTTGTTTATAAAAGAAATTCTTCTGAGTTTGCTGCTGTTCTTGGTTCAAAGAACAGATGACTGACCTCTCGCATTAGGATTTGGGCTCTCTGGACAAACACGGAGGGGCTGGAAACGTCAAATCGCTGCTGCAGTCCCTCTAAACTCAGAGTCTCCACCCTCTCATAGCAGCTCTGCATCTTTACAGGATGGAAAGCTAGCATGGATATCTTCTCCATGTGCTGGACACCAAAGACAAAAGAGTTTTAAGTGATATTAAAAGGTTTTCATGACTCATGCAACATGCTCGTGCTATTGGCATTGATAGTAAAACCTATGGAAACTTGTTCTTGTTTCTGCCACTGAATAAAAAAGAAAAAAGGTAATAGCAACTTTTTATCTCGCAATTAGGACTTTCTCAGAATTGAGTGATATAAACTCTCAATTGCGGGTTTTAAAGTTAGAATTGTGAGAAAAAAGCAGCAATTATCTTTTAAATTGTTTTATTCTGTGGAAGAAACAAGCTTCCTTAACAACCAGATGTCAGGAGGGGGGACAAAAAAAAAAAAATACAATCCAGTTAAACTTTTAATGCGTTACCTCCCCAAGTTTTTCCTTGTTGCCATCATTGAGGAGGTTCTTGCTCATGTCCACCAGCTCTCTGAAGAACAAGTCTCGAACCTCAAAGAAGCCTCTGCTGGTGGGCTCCATCAGTGCGTCCAGGATTGAGCTGATGTACGGCTGGATGCTCACCTTCAGAAGCTTCTCTGCCTTAGACAGCACAAGAGCTACAGACAAACAAAAAAAATATCATTCAGCTGCATAATGATTAAAGGTTACGAATGCGTTGATACTAAAATTCTGGCCAATATAATAAGCCGATAATTATTTTCATGTTATGAATAATATAAATACTATAAAATTAAAACTACTAAAAAACAAAAACAAACAAGGGAATAAACAACCAAAGTATTATTTACCTTATTTACCCTGAAAGAGTGCATATTAGTATTAAATGTACATATTAGAAAGAAGTAAATAGGTTAAAGTGACTTTAGGGGTCACAACATTAGAGTGTGAAAGAGTTATCTAAATATTAAAATAAACAAGAAAAATAAATATCCAATATCGATACGATCGAAGTAGGAAGGATAAGCAGAAAATGACGCGTCACTGATTTCAGAGGAACACTTCTATCATGATGTACGTCATCCTCATTCGGGTTTGCACTTAAAGGCGTACTTTTGGTGACAAAATCTTAAAACAAATGAAATAGGTAATCTGTCAAAATTTGACATTTGTTGCCCGCCTTCTTTCACAACCCCTCTAAAATAAATTTCCTTGAAAGTGAATCACCAGAAACCTGATATGATCTGATGTCAGTTTTCCTGACATCACGTTTGGGAGTTTTATTTCCAGGTAAGTCACAAGTGTCCTATTTGTGTCACTAAAGATAAATAAAGGAATAAATCACCAATTAAAGCTACCTCTTATTTTGCTGGTCACATGTTCTTTGGAAGTGATGATCTGATCCATGTCCGTGCGGATGGTGGTTTCCAGTGGGGGGCGACCTGCTTCACAGCTCTGCACTACTGCTTCATATTGTGCCTGAGCCTGGCTCTGAACCAGCCCGTACACAGCATCTGATATCTGACCACAAATCAGACAGAAGCCATTGTAATACATCCAAAGTTGTTGTAAAACAGAAAGTCCAGGGGCCAGTTGCATAAACATAGTCTCTATGTTAAGACTGTCTTACCTTTCAGATTTAAATTAGAAAAAAAAAAAAAAAAAAAAAGAGATGACTAACTTGTAAGACTAGTCTAAGCAGTTTATGCAATCGGCCATGAATCTTTCTAAAAAAGACTTTACAGTGCTTCTGAGCTACAGCCACATTGGTACAGTAAAGACCCACATATTATTCTCTATAATAAAATTAAAAAGTTGCATCTCATGCAGTGTCTCTCTATTAGCATTAATAACACAAGTAGAGGTAAATCATAGCATCACACTTTTACTGTAAAATAACATTTATTTACTTGTTTATTAATTAAATATAAGTGTTTTATCTAAAATGCATGACGTACCAACATCCAATTCCTCTGTCTCTCATGCATCTTGCCCTTCAGTTTGGGGGTGATGAGGTCTCTCATCTCAGGGAGGAGGGTCTCCATGACTAGATTGGCGAGGATCTGAGAATATGATCGGAAAACAACTGAATGGGTGTGAAAATGGAACAACACTTTAACACGTGCATTTCTTAAAAACCATAAAATAAAAGTAATTCCTGAAAAATGATAAAGTCAACAGTACACAGTTGATTGACAGTTCCGAATCATATATGCCTGGAGGCTACATTAACTCATTTCCATCATATTCTTGAGATATAAAAGAAAACCTGGCTTGCCTGGAGGACAATACAACTTTACTACTGCCAGACTGGTCTGGACACTGATCATATACCATTAAACTTTTATTGTGACGTCCCCTGAAAACCTAGAGGACTTTTGTTACCGTCTTACAAGAAAAATAAACCTGTGTAGGCTTAATCTCTATTATTCAGATAGAAATATTGTGAACATGGCTTATCTGTTCCCTACAAATCTAGAGTCACAAGTTACTGGTGGACACACTCCTGAAAATTTCATGTGATCTCTTTTTGTTTGTTTCAACTCAAATAAGAAAGGAAAAACAAAACAAAACAAAACAAAAAATTCCTATTGTGATGCTGCCAGGAGGATCACAGGTTAAACAATGACATGCTACATTTTTAGCTTTATACTTTCAAGATATTTCTTTATCAGATTATATGATAGAGATGGTTAATTAGCCACTGTAACTAAAGTATGAATTAATAAATACATGTTACAATTCACAATGACAAAAGATCGCCATGCCTATCAAGGTCAGATTCCATCAACATCTATATCTATTACCCTTAAATCCCACCATACCTCTTTCTCTAATGCTAAACAAAATGTTTTCTATACGGACACCATGATGATTTGAAATGAGTCACTTCCTGTGAATCAATTTAGCTCTGACCTTCATGTCTATTTTATTATGGCCCAATCAATTGGGACGTTTTTCACCTTCCTAAGCAGTGCCTTTTTCACTCAAAAATCAGAGACAGAGACAGAGACAGAGACAGAGACAGAGACAGAGACAGAGACAGAGACAGAGACAGAGACAGAGACAGAGACAGAGACAGAGACAGAGACAGAGAGAGAGTTACAGTACTACTGTTCCCAACCTGCTGGTACAACTTGTTAGCATGCATTTGTGCACTGCAGGATTCAGTGGATACAGAAAAAACAAAAAAAAAACACCTGTTTTACCTGTGGAGGCGTCCCACACATCATGTCCCAGGTTCCATAATGACCATGGGCCTGCCGATAGAGTCGCACTGCGTCTGTGAATGCGGGGGTCTGAACTTTACATTCTTCAGGCAGTCCTGAGCAAGAGAACAGGACTTCATCAACATTATACTCAACATATCCAAGAAAATGACAACACTTTTTTTTAACAAATCATCAAGAATCAAACACCATAAACATTCATTTCTAACTACAATGACATAATAACAACAGAATGGTACAGTTCCTCTCCATTTAGAGAAGTGAAAATAAGGGGTGACATCAAATGAAATATCATCAAATATGACCCAACAATCATATTTCCTATTAAAACACAGACTTCAATCTGCTTTGGTCATCGTGGTCAACAGGAAGCATTTCCTCATCAGTTACCATGGTAATTCCCTAAACAATGCTATAGTTACCACAGTATACCTTAGAGTCATAGGGGACTAATCCAGCTGAAGTATGACTCTGACATGGTTTTTGAGATAATTTGACTCAAGCTCTTCACACTGACAAGCTGCTGCTCAAATCTATATGTCAGTTATGATAACACTCTAAAAGTCCACATACTGCAAACGCCTCCTGTACATACACAAAGTATGTGTGCGCCAGTGCCTGAACCCTTACAAAGAGAGGAAGTTCAAGCAAGCTGGGTGTGGGGGGCTGAAGGAGAACAGACAGGAAGTACAGCACTCCACATCAGCACAGCTTGACACTTATTAACGTATTTATGAACACGTGGGGAGAGCTGGAGAAGTGTTATGCAAAAACAAGATAATAAGAGTTTATTTAGACGTAATACATTTAAAAAAAAAATAAAATGCACACATAGGAAAGCATATATTTTGAACGTGGAGAGAGGTGTAATGCAAAAACAAGACAAGCATTACAAGCTGCTTATTCTGGCGAAAAATATATAATAAAAAATAAAATAAAATAACCCACACATGGGCAAGCATATTTATGAACACGTGGGAAGAAATGGAGAGGTGTTATGCAAAAACAAGAGAACAAGCATTACTGGGCGCTTATTCAGGCGTGGTCACCACAAAAACAACTGATCTCAAGTCCAAAAACACCAGGTGATCAAAGTACAATGAGAGAAAAATGAGGATCTTTGGTGGGGAAAAAAGAAAAGAAAAAAAAAAAAAAAAAAAATACACACCATACCCTAATGACACCAATGAGCTGATAAATACCTTGCACAACATGAGACTTGGTTCGGATAACACCAAGTTCAAACTTTGAGGTTTCACATTTTTATCCCTTTCAGTCATCATGTAACGGTGTGTAAATAGTGTTCAGAAATTCGAATTATTCTGACTATTTCCTCATGTTTGTGTAGTTTATCAGGTTGTCACTAAGGCCTTTACGACGACATTCAATAGGCTTTCAAAAAGCAACTTTGTGTCTGGACCCTGGAGAGGGTTTAAACCACCTGGACTCAATTCATTAACATGCCTGTAAACCTGTTCAGTTGCCCAATAAAACCTTTTCCCAAGACTGACATGTACCATATAGAGTGGTGGAAATGGTTGAGATGCACTGGGGGAAACCCTAGTTGGGAACTTATTTTATATCTTTAAACCATAGATGCAGAACATCCCATTCTTTTTCCCATTCTGACCATATATATATTATAAAGCTTAGTGGGATGTGAGTCACAGTCTAGCTACTTGACGTAGGCCACCTCATGACCATAAATAACACAATTTTTAGCACAGTTAGATTTGTGACCTGCCCAGATGCTGCCCAGAGATTAAAGTCTCCCTCGCCCAAGCCAGAAATCACACAGGGAAGATCAGAAGAACAAAAAGGACAGAATGGTTCAATTAATTGCCGTCGCATACCAGACTTTACTGGCTCGCCAGTCCAAACAGATTGCTCATGACAGAACCAGCTCACAGAAGTCAACAAGCCAGTATACTTTGCAGCAACGTCTAGCATAGTATGGTAGAAGTGCATGGATTTCTTCGACAGCCTTAGGATTAAGCAGTCTTAAACATTGTACATGCAAATGTTGCACTTCCAAAAACAAGCTAAGACTTGTCAGGATCCAGCCCTGATCTAACTCTGTTCATGCACGCTTGGGTTTACTCCTCTGGGCATCCATTCACAGAATAACACTGTCCTATTGGAGCACTGAACGTTCCTGGATCCTAGAGTCCTGCCACCTTTTGGGACACAATAGCGGTTACAAGCAACTTAATATATTGAGTTACACATCACATTTAGCTCTTTATAGAGAGCTAGTGTAGTGCAATTTGAAACAACACTGATCCAACACAATGCTTACCACGACCCTATCGAAGACATGTGCCTGGCTCATGTTTTCAGTTTAGATGATTCTCAGAAGAAGTTGTGCCAAATAAACTCACATTACCAACACAATAAAAATAAAACTTCTGTTAGAGCTCTTAAATAAAGAGACATTAGTCGACTTAACTACATTTGATTGATTTTAATTTATGTATTATATTTATAGTCATGTAAAACAAATTAAAAGGTGCCTGTGTTAATTAAGAAACATTTTCTAATAACCAAAAAAAAAAAAAAACATGTTTTAAACAATATATTAATTTAATGAACAATACAATTCATTAAAATATCATTTATTAAAAAAAAAAATTGTATTTTACATCATGGTGATCAGTCAGCAATGATACTGATTTAAGCTTCAAAAATTAAGAAGGCACCCCAAAACTTGCTTTGATTCAAGACAGTCATTTGATTGTGATTCAGACAATTCAAAAATACATTATTTTGTTTGCCATCATTTATTTTAATCTCTTCACATTAAATTTGCAAACTCACATTGGCAACTCAAGTTAACTATGATTACTTTTGCTGTGGCAAAGTAGATTTTACAGCCTCAACGCTCAAAGCATTGGAAGAAACGCTGCCACTGACAAAATAATGACTGTACCAGGACAGTACTTAAGATAATTACAGTACTTACATAATGAAGGTGTGATTTTGACAGGTAAAAGGGAAGGGCAATTACATCAATGGTCAAATTATGAATAACAGCCCATTACTAATCACTCAAACCTACACTCCTTCTGCAGAGCTTGCCTTAAACTGCCATGGTGACCAGGTACATACTCGCAGAAACAACATCTTTTCAACCAATGAATCAGACCAGTGTTACATAACACTACAAAGAGCATTTGTTCTGCTGTTAAAAGCAATCAATACATATACTGAACTGTTTAAGCAGTGTTTAGATAAATTCCAGAAATTAAGCACTACGGGGTTTATACTGCATCGAAAGCCAAAAAAGAAAACCACTTATCCACTCCTATTAGTATCTGTGATAAACAGAGAGAGAGAGAGAGAGAGAGAGAGAGAGAGAGAGAGAGAGAGAGAGAGAGAGAGAGAGAGAGAGAGAGAGAGAGAGAGAGAGATTCCTATTTATTATGTAATGTCAAAATGGTCACGGTCACCTCTCTAGAAGCGCATGGTCTCCGCTAACATCTAACCTTCTAACCAAACAGTGAGAATTGAAAATTACAGAGTCTAACATATTTTAAATATTTCAGAGAACATCTTAAACTGACTAATTAATAGCAAAGAACCAGAACTGAACCAGACCTTATTTGGGAAAAAAAGGCTCTGCAGATGTGCTTGCATTCAGAGCATACTACACGCAGCAGGGATTTGGCTAACTCTAACGCACACACACACACACACTTTTAGATGGCCGCCTTAATACCCCAGGGGACATTACTGCCCTCGCCGCAAGTGTGCATTCCCCTCTCGGCAGCCTCCCATCCAAACTGAATTATGGGTTGACAGCCCCAGCTGTGACCACTCTGGAATCTGGACTACAGCAGAGAGAAAACAGCTCTAGTAGACGTAGAAGCCATCATGAGACGTCTATGAGACCAACCCAACACTTACAATACAATATGTACAACAAGACTAAATTTCTATGACATCAGTTAGTATCAACACTGTCAGACCCCTTTCTCTCAGGGACAATGAGTAGGTTAAACCATAAGAGGGACACAGCACCCTCTGAAAACTACCCTACACTGTGAGACAAAATTTTTTTTTTTTTTTTTTTTTACAGAAAAAGACTATAAAAATACTACAGTAAAAACCTGTGAACTGTAAGTTACCTTACTATATACGGTGAAATGCAAAAACCACATTATATTTACTTTTACTGTAAAATACTGTTAAATTTGTGGTTTGTGGAAGTAAAAACTATGAATTACAATATAATTTATGGTGAAAACAGTAAAATGACATTCCCAAAAGTTCCTGTGTGACATCACATGATTATATTCTGTATAAATAATTTAGTTTCTTCTTATTTTTGTTATCAGTAATGTATATATGGCATAAGTGTGTTTTGAGTTACATTTTCTGTTATTTAGTTCATGTTTATTGGATTATTTAAGTGTCAAGTGTGTTACCCTGATGGTGGCCAATGTAAACAATAAACATATTGGTCATGTTTTATGAAAAGGCCATTTCCGATGAACTCGTCTTCATGTGGCTTTGTACCATCTGTATTATTATGCTGGTTATCAGTACATTTCAAGCTAAAAAGCTGATTTTGTATTAACATTTTATCAGTAAATGAAATGTATGGTTATAAATTGTACAATGTACATGCACCCATATGCCATCCCACAATAACAGGAACATTGTTGTGTCAGATTTTTTTACAGTGAATTTACAGGATATTTTTTAACAGTGCAAAACCATATCAAGGGCCCACCAAGCAGGTGACATATAGCCTCATGAAGTTTAACAATCTTAACATATCCTTAAAATAGACAAGTATACACTTGTTTTTAGTGGCTTGACAAACAGCATATCAAGTAATCTGGCAGTGACATCATTGTGAAAGAGCGAAACTCTCACAGTAACACTGAACCTTCTGGTAGCCTTAGGCATGGTGTAACTATATTTACACAAGCAAATTCTTGAGAAAGATTTGTAAAACTTAAATGCAAGCATATCATCTAGAAATATAAATGAAATGTTTTTTCTGGGAATTGACTTTGACTAGAATTATACAACAAATAAAAGGTCTTTTCAAAATCACATTTCACTTAATTGGCAATATACAAAACATAGAAAGAGATATTTTATGGTAAAATACCATAATCTCTGCTAATTATATAAAGTTCTAGAAGCTCTACAGAATAAACAGTCAGAGCTCACACACAGGGAACAAATGATGGCAGCACATCTCCAGCTTTCCCTATGATCTCATCTGACTCTTTTTACAGCCTTGAGCAGTAAAATTCTTTCTATTATCAAACAGGCCAGATGAATACAGTCAACCGTGCCAAGCGTTCCGCTCGAGTTTCCTTTTTGATAAAAGGATGTCTAAAAGAGATGATTAATGAAATAACACATCAGTTAATCTAGCAAGTTTGAATGCAAAAAAAAAAAAAAAGAATAGCAATAACCGTAATGAAAGTTGAGTCATGCCTTGAATATGTGTCTGGGTGTTAAAGTGACAGAGGGGAACATGGAACTTGGATGTCTCAAACGTGAAATTAGTATGGTCCTTTTTAACAACAGGCTTAAGACTCACCATTGTTGGTGTGTCGGACGCAGTCTTGAAAGACGGCGTTCCACTTCTGCTGCTCCTTCTCAGTCACCACACAGAAATAGTAGTGACGAGCATAAGGGTGCCAGAGGATGAGGGGAAACTGTGTCGCACATTTCAGGAATGGAGAACTGCCAACTTTAGCTTTTACACCTGGAAAACGCATGTAGCATGATTCAATATTCTATTAAATAGGGCCTGATGAGAAGATCTCCATAGTCATCATGACCCACAGCTACACACCATACAAAGATCACAGCACATTTACACTCTTTCATCACTTATCTGGACTCTGCCTCAACTCTACTCTCTATTTATATAAAAGGAAGGCTGCAGGCTCAATATAATAAATACTTTTAAAGTTATAGTGAGGCACTTACAGTGCAAGTACACAGGGCCGGTTAATAAACACATATAGTTTTAAATGTCAGAGCCACATGACAAACTTTATACGTGTTCACAAGAGTCTCGTGTGACAGAATCGCTTACTGACCTTGTCTATGTAAAGTTATCTAATCTTTCTACTTTCTGTCATGATGATGTGACCCTAGTAAAACTGGTCTTCTTTCTTTCTCATATTCCACGCTCTCCTTTAGACTGACCTGGTAGGCTGGTGTTAAGGAGCTCAAGATATTCCTCCATAGAGGTCAAAACCCTGTAGCCAGCACAGTTAATGACGCCTTTAGGATGCAGCCCTCTGTCATGGGCCTAAATCAACAGAAACAGATAAACCAAAAAGTTGCTTAGGTGACCTGGCAGATAATATTAGTCTAGTACTACTAAAATGTGGTTCATTTTATTTAATTAAAGTCATTACCTGTTTGTTATCATAATAGTTGATGTTATAGGAGTCAGGAATAAAAAGAAAGCGATTCCTCCATTTTTTGTTCTCTTCTAGATACTGAAACAAAGCCCCCGAAAAGATGGACTTATTCTTAAGAGGCACCTATGAAAGAAACACAAGAATTAAAGTGGGGTTAAACAAGGTCCTGTTTAAGCAGAGAGGGAGAGAGGGAGAGGGAGAAAGAGAGAAAATGGAAGAGAGAGAGAGATGTCCCTCTATTTTTCAGTGAAGACCCTGTACCTAATTATACATTATGTAGCGAGATGTTAAGACTGGAAGTACTTAATTTATGTTTACTTTGCCCGCCCAGTGTGTCTGTCTACAGACATACATACGCACACACACCACGATTGACAAATAAAAAGTGTGCAAACTGCTCATCTTTACAGGGTCAAACTGTGATAATACTACACATTTCAAATAAACAAGTCTGCATTTGTTCAAACAGAGCAATTATCCCGAATTCAGCTTTGCTATTTGACATTACAGACCAACAATTCAGTTAGAAATGACCCTGATTTAATTAGAAAAGACAAATAGAGCTGAAAATGAGGAATAGAAAAGGCAGAGCTTTACCTTCCTGTGCAGGAGCTGAGGCTGAGGGCCTCCTCCACCCTCTATGTCATAGCGCATCTGGTTAAAGAGAGCGACTGCATACTGCTGTTCATATAGCCGACCAAAATCTCCCATCAGCTCCCCTGTCCGTGCTAAAAAAGAAACACACACACAAAATCAATGAACATACATATAGTTATTATATATTATATTACAGGTACGGTAGACCTAAATGTCTATAGACAGCATCTGTGTTTAAAATGCTAATTTGGTGACACCAGAATAAAAATATTCATGATTCTGAAGCTGAAACTACAGAATTATTTTAGATGGATATGCTTGCACTCTGTCACTGATTAGATATACAAAATAATGTAGGCCACTTTTTACTAGTAACATAAGACATTTGGCATTATCAGGACCCACAAATATTCCCCCATTGCATTATTATACATTATATTCAACATTATAGATAGTAGTTTAATGTAGTACTGACACTAAAACTCTGTAAACTTGAATTTTTTTTCCTCACACAGTAATTTTCATTTTGCGTGAACTATGCACAATAGAGATTGTCACCATCCACGATACATGTTGCATTTTTGTATTGTGATATATTGTTACACCCCTAGCATTTATTAAACAATAATGTCAACTTAGTTCGTAAAAAAAAAAAACTCACAAATAAAGGAACTGGTATATATATATATATATATATATATATATATATATATATATATATATATATATATATATATATATATATATATATATATATATATATATATATATATATATATATATATGCAACTATCAACTATGATCAAAACACTTGTAAAATATATGCAAGCACAACATAATTGCTTAACCAACACTGTTTTTCTACAAAGGCATATCAGCATGAAATTTTCGTGTCATGAGTAGCTAAAAAATAAACACTGTTAATTTTTTCATATCCATGTAAGGATATGGGGAAGGAACATGGGAGTGACGTGACATCAAAAAAATTATTTTAGTGAAGAATTAAGGTTAGGGTAGGCTATTTTTTTCCGAATGCAATGATACAATGTCCTACCTGCCTGTCAACATATATATTTCCATACCTCTGTGCACCCTGCTCACACAGATATCACATGCCATCAGCGCGTTGTAGACTGAAGACAGTCACCAAGCGCCGCAAACAAACAGCAGCGACCTTTCACAGTTCCTCCTGAACAAAAACAATGAGCTTTTGCTGCGTTTACACCATGCCACAACCGTAATTACAAGATGGCAACCTGTAACGTTCTACCCGGACAGGGTTCCCACTCTTTTTCAGCAATAATTTTCCAGGACTTTTCCAGGACTTTTTCAAATTTTCTACGACGGGAATAAAAGACAAGGATCATGCCAAATATTGCTCTCGAAGTCTTTAAAAGGCGTACAGGTTATTGCCATGACTTAACTATAAAAACTGTTTTAAATATAAGCTCTTAATCATACATTATGACTATGGAAGCTTGTTTCCGCCACAGAATAAAAAGAAAAGGTAATTGCGACTTTTTATCTTGCTATTCTGACTTTTTCCTCGCAATTGTGAGTTTACATAATTGTGATATAAACTCGCAAATGTGTGTTATAAAGTCAGAATTGTGAGATATAAACTCGCAATTCTGAAAAAAAAAAGTACTTTTCCCTCAGAATTGGACTTTATAACTTGCAATTGTGAGTTTATATCTCCCAATTCTGAGAAAAGAAGTCAGAATTGCAAGATATTAATTCGCAATTACGTGAAAAAAGTCAGTTGCGAGGAAAAAAAGTCAGAATTGCAAGTTTATATCACGCAATTCTGTCTTTATAACACGCAATTGCGAGTTTATATCAAAATTATGTGATTAGGTAGCTGCTTACCAGTTAACATTCACTGCAAACATCATCATTCAAAACACTACTCTCACGTGTCAAAACTCAGCATTCCTGAACATCGCACTTTCTGCAGGTAATTGTTTGGGCCAGTGATAAACTCTTTGTACTCGGCTAAAGAAAAACCGAAGAACTTTTAAAAAAAATAAAAAAATAAATAATAAAAAAATAAAAAAATTCCAGGACAACAGCAAGATTTTTCCAGGACATTTGACATTTTCTCAAATTTTCCATGTGTTTTCCAGGACTGGAAAATGTATCATCAATTTTCCAGGTTTTCAAGGTTTTCCAGGATGAGTGGGAACCCTGCCGGAGCGGTTCACGTCCTCAGACTCAGATTTATACATTTCTATGTCAACACCGAAATGAATCTGCAGAAGTCAGGTGCTACAAGTAAGAGCTCTGTAAGTTTGTTTATGTTCGTTATTATTGTAATGTTATGCACTTTGAGACATGAGGTAATTTAATGCTGTCTCTTATGATGCTTTGCAGAATCTGCTGTGTGCGTTCATGTGTTTTGAAGAAGGCGTGGCTTTGGAGAGTGCTATGACGGGAGGGTGGGATCTCATGCTTTTAAAGCTAGCTTGCCTCTCTGAAATTGCCTACCCTACCTTTGATGTGAGGCATTAACAAAAATACAAACTCAGCATTTCTAAGTTATGGATTACCTGCATTTATTAGGAATGCTACGTCTTTGGATTGTTTTAAGAAACTTCTTAAGACATCTTTTTAGTCAAGCTTTTAATTTAGAATTTTTGTGTTTTTTTTTTCTTTATACAATGTATTTTTCCTTGTTTGATTTCTTATTTTGTTCTGTACATGTTGTAGTGCTTTGAGTTTGAGAAAGGCACACTGCAAATAAAATGTATTATTATTATTATTATTGTTATTATTTCTGATTTTAAACACTACTTTAGTACTGCTTGCCTGGTGATTTTCCATAGCAAGCATATTACTAAAGCCAAAAAAGTTGATTCAAATAGTATCAAATGAAAATAAATTATTATTATCATTATTATACATTAAACAATGATAAAATGTGATGCAAAGAGCAATAAAAAAAAATCATGTGAAAAGCAGTTATATTCAGATTTTAGACTTAATGCAAGCAGCTGCAGCTCTACAACAGACAGTTGCGGTATACAATAAATCAATGGCCATTAAACATTAACAGCAATTCACACTGAGCTCCATGTATCTGATCAGAAGTGGAGATTATAATGTTTGAGCTTCACTGCTTTGTCCTTCACATGCATGTAAAAGCAGATCAACACTGCAGTTGGCACAGGAACAAAGGCAGCTCCATTATTGACTGCTTTCTGGCGGTATGTTTTCCAAATGACTATGTAGGGCTTGTTGTAAAATTCTGGAGGTATTCAGTCTCTTGGAAAGATTCAAGGAAAGAGAAAAGAAAAAACAACAACATTCCTGTCCGTTAGCTTACAATGTGAAGATGCCAATAAATTAGAGAGGGGCATGAAAAATAAAGCACTTAGTGATGGTCAAAGACAGAGAATAAATATAAAACTTAGTTATCTAATTGCCTTTGAATGCCTATTGATGCTAGACGAGATCACCTGCACATTAAATGTAACTCCAGGTCTTAAAATAAACATGACATACAATTAAAATAACAGTAAGCTAGGAGACATTATAAGGTTATATATGATTGTTATGACTTATAAAAATTAAGTTTTATACAGGGAGAGACTGCAACAAATCAGATCCATACAGCTAAATGCTCAAGTTCAACAGGATCATTAACATCAAAAGTTCCCATCAAAGCAAATTATAAACAGACCTGACGTTTAGCATTTACATACTTCAGTCTGCCAAGTCAAATGCACACAGGAACACCCTAAAATGTTCCCTCTCTGAATGTATATGGTCTACTACACTGCAGAAATTAAAAGACTCTGGAGCTGAGCTCTGCTTATGATTTCTCCCAACCAACTCTCAATCCATCATATTTGCCCCATAAAGCCAGAGAATATAATTAAATGAACTGCTAAATCCATTAGGCAGTTGTGCATGCAGTACTTAACAGAGAGGAATGTGAAAATGGAGACAAGGAGGCCGAGAATAAGGTCACCCTGACCATCTGCATTGTTTTAAAAAAGTACAATATTAGAGGCGACGGGAAATACATGATGATCTTACATGCGAATATGAATTGTACCTAATGCAATGTTGTTAAAGCTGACGAAAACTAAAGTTTTCATTAATTGAAATAAAGCTGAAATTAAATAAAATCCTCAATTAAGCCATGAACTCCAAGACAAAGCAAAAAGTTGGGCACAATTCTCGTTTCTACAGCAACAGCGTCTTCTCTGATTGGCAGATTATTAAAGACACTGCCCGTTTCAGGATTATGGGTAATGTAGTTCAGCTATTACACACGTACAGACAGTGATTGTGGGAACAGAGCTGACTGTAAGGGCTGGGCAGTTTGCACACTGATCAGTCATCAATCTTAAAAAAACATCCTAGGGCAGATCCTCCAATGCTCCGCTGCCATGCCAAATCATTCCTCACACAAAATTTCACAATCCATGTCTCAACACAAACCCAACAAATGAAACACGTTTTTCTCAGGAACTGATTTCAACACCAAAACAAACATCTCAGTAATGTGCATGAGTCTGATGGTGGGAATAAAATCGTGCCAAGCTCTGCTTTGGTAATGTGGAGGTTTGGAGACAGACACTTAAAGAGTGGTTCCACTAGTGGAAGATAATTACAATACCATAATGCCGACCACACAGGGGGAAGTTGGTCTTCAGGGGGGTGGGGAAAAAGGAAAAGGAAGTTTCTTTGGAATGTGTCCATGTCAGAGCAGACAGAGTGAAAGCTCTTCTGAGGGAAATCTGGGAGCTCAGATCCTGGTACTGACATTAGGGCTGCACGATTAATCACAATTAACCAGCTTTTATTAAATTATTATGAAACCGTTAAGGCTGCGATTATTTTTTATGCGCAGCTTGTCCGTGAAGCACGGCTCTGTGATCAGTAGTAAATGCTGCTCCATCTGAAAGCACTGCAAGTTTGAGTCGCTTATAACGTGCATTTAAAAAAAGCAACACGCTTCAAACATCTTTCCAAACATGAGAAGCATTTTTGAACCTCGTCCAACAAAAGACAACATAATAACATGTTTTTACTCCAAACTCACTTCATAACGACAGTTGAGCATCCTTCTGTGAGATGATGTAACTTCTTACACAGAATAAGGCACACAACATATTTCATAGTATTCTATACCGTGATAAAGGTTAAGTCGATTAGCATTGAAGTATAAATATACTTTATTATCATGAAAATACCTGTGAAGGCTTGAAGAACTCAGATAAACCATATATTGTCGCAGTCATGTGTTTATTAGTAACGTTTAATCAAAGCATTTCAGTCTTCTATTTATTCAGCTAGTATGATGCCCATAGGGATTTCCTGTAATGAGGTGCATTATTGTACTTCTGCGGGGTACATTTGGAGTTTCTGCACGAGAGTGCCCTCTGGCTTTCAGATGGAGCCGCATTTACTACTGATCACAGAGCCGTGCTTCACTGACAAGCTGCGCATATAAAAATTTGCAGCCTTTGCCAAATCGCACTGCGGTTTAATTTCGATTAATCATGCAACCCTAATAGCTATTATAGCTATATCATAGCCAATGTTGCAAACTGAACGCGCAAAATTGGAATACTGCATAAAATATGTGAATAAAGAATTGTTTCCATCCCGTGTTCAAGAGAACATCTGTAATAAAAATGGAAGTTTCTGCAATCAGGCCACTGTGGCTCTTTTTCGTACATTATAAATGACTTACACCTCAGAGCGTACAGACAAAATGCAATAAATACTGCATGTTATCGTGCATTCGGATACCTGATGTTTGGGAATGCAATTGTGTGAGATAGTTCTTCTGAGTGGTATATAGCAAATAATTTTAGTTACAGACTTTGGCTCTTGCATTTCAGAATGACTTAAAATGCCCCTATTATGCTACTTTAAAGTTTCCTAATTTAGTTTTGGAGGTCTCCAACAACAGGTTTACATGCATCAAAGGTCAAAAATCATTTTCTTATAATATACATTGCACATCACCACAACGTTCAATGATTCTCAAATGACTCGATGGATGAATCTCTAAATCCCTCCTTTCCATGAACCTATTCTGCTCTGATTGGTCAGATGGCCCAGTCTGTTGTGATTGGTCTACCGCGTACAGCGCGTATTTCGGAAACAAACGCCCATTACCATAACTCCAGAGGCTTCCTAAAGCTCAGCGATTGTACACACTGTAAAGACAGTAACGATGACGTCAATTTTACCCTATCAATCCCAGCGCGAGTCCGAATCGATGATGAAACATTGGAAGAACTAGTTATTCAACCCGAACCATGTTGAGCAGGACGTTTCGGTGATGCTACTCAGTTTGAGGTTCATTATGAGATGTTTCAACTGTAATTACACACCATCAGCATCAACAAGTGTGCGTCCATCAACAAACCAATGTGTGTGAGTGTGTGTGTGTGTGTGTTTCTAATTCATTGCGGTGCAGATGCGGGAACTGTATCAATAACAGCACATACGTTAGCCAAGCACTAACGTGAATGACTGATGTTAAAGTTTGCAAAACAAATCTTGCTCCATCCATTATCTTTACTCGAAAGTAGTAAGAATTACAGAAAATCTGCATTAATAGACACAGTTTTAGGTAATACTGCAGCCCACAGCTGATTTACAGTAGTATTTCAGCAAGACAGTAATAACGTGAGTTAGCCGGTTAGCCAGAGACCTACACAATATGAAACACAATAAACACACTGTAGAGCACAGCGTCTTCTCGACATGATGCTATCCAGTATCTACAGGAATCAGCTGCAGTGTTTGAGGTGGTTCAAGTTTTCCCTGGTGTCTGCGCGCACAATAAGTGGACGGGCAATATGCTAATATTCCGTCTTGAAGTCACAGCGAAGCGGCTTGGGATTCGTTTAAAAAAACGATTCGTTTAATTGACTCAGAGTCGACTCTTACTTTTGAGAGACAATAACTTTATATACGGTGCACTTTCAGATTTAAAACTTTGCAGGATGTTTTCATTCACTTAGAACTATGTTACACACTACATGAAAGATAATTTTCAAAAATCCATAATAGGGGCACTTTAACACTGAAAATGGCATGCAGTGAGATTGGTTCACTATTGGTTCGCTGGTTAGTGCAGTAGTTATCCAATCACATGATCTGTTGAGGCAAATTCATATTACTTTTTTTGTTTGTGCATCAAGGGATTTATTCGGTAAATGTGTTTCAACTTCTGACAGGACAAAAAAAAAAACGAATGCACATTTTTAGAATTTATGCCCATCTTGGCACTATCATCCCGTGCTTTATGCACTTCAAAATTTGCATAAAAACAGGTGGATGAAAACATAGCTAATGAGAATATGCTCTAAAAAGTACTGGGAAGGAGAAAGGTAACATGGAAATACTGTAGAAAAGATGAAAATGTCTCTTTGGAATCCAGTACCAAGTGTTCCCACATTTTCGGGCCAATTAATCTTTCCAGGCCTGGACATTCCAATGACCATGGGAAACTTGTAGAGCATTTTCTGCTATATGATGTGTGGAAAGAATTCACAATTATTATATGTCTAAGAATGAATTTACAATGAAAAAAGGGTGCTAACAGAGCACATTACTTTGAGAGGGTTAAAGAGAGTAACCCGGGGCCCGGGTCTGGAAGAAACCACAAGACACAGGGCATGTGTATGTTCATGTGAATATCTAAGACTGGCTGCATTTGTGAGTGTGTGCTGTTTGTTTATGAGTCACCCACTGAATGAGTCTCATGTGATACTTGGTGCCACTCCTTGTTCCTTTTTAATTTCATTACAAGCTCAAGAGCAAATCAAATTAGCATTACCGTATAGCAGCCACTTTAAAGAGACTCTGAAGCCTCACACTGAAGATAGTGCTTGCACTTCATTACCCAATGAAAAACTATATCATAGAGCAGCTCAATTACACTTATACAGTGGGGAGAACAAGTATTTGATACACTGCCGATTTTGCAGGTTTTCCTACTTACAAAGCATGTAGAGGTCTGTAATTTTTATCATAGGTACACTTCAACTGTGAGAGACAGAATCTAAAACAAAAATCCAGAAAATCACATTGTATGATTTTTAAATAATTAATTTGCATTTTATTGCATGACATAAGTATTTGATCACCTACCAACCAGTAAGAATTCCGGCTCTCACAGACCTGTTAGTTTTTCTTAAAGAAGCCCTCCTGTTCTCCACTCATTACCTGTATTAACTGCACCTGTTTGAACTCGTTACCTGTATAAAAGACACCTGTCCACACACTCAATCAAACAGACTCCAACCTCTCCCAAGATGGCCAAGACCAGAGAGCTGTGTAAGGACATCAGGGATAAAATTGTAGACCTGCACAAGGCTGGGATGGGCTACAGGACAATAGCCAAGCAGCTTGGTGAGAAGGCAACAACTGTTGGCGCAATTATTCAAAAATGCAAGAAGTTCAAGATGACGGTCAATCTCCCTCGGTCTGGGGCACAATGCAAGATCTCACCTCGTGGGGCATCAGTGATCATGAGGAAGGTGAGGGATCAGCCCAGAACTACACGGCAGGACCTGGTCAATGACCTGAAGAGAGCTACGACCACAGTCTCAAAGAAAACCATTAGTAACACACTACGCCGTCATGGATTAACATCCTGCAGTGCACGCAAGGTCCCCCTGCTCAAGCCAGCGCATGTCCAGGCCCGTCTGAAGTTTGCCAATGACCATCTGGATGATCCAGAGGAGGAATGGGAGATGGTCATGTGGTCTGATGAGACAAAAATAGAGCTTTTTGGTCTAAACTCCACTCGCCGTGTTTGGGGGAAGAAGAAGGATGAGTACAACCCCAAGAACACCATCCCAACTGTGAAGCATGGAGGTGGAAACATCATTCTTTGGGGATGCTTTTCTGCAAAGGGGACAGGACGACTGCACCGTATTGAGGGGAGGATGGATGGGGCCATGTATCGCGAGATCTTGGCCAACAACCTCCTTCCCTCAGTAAGAGCATTGACGATGGGTCGTGGCTGGGTCTTCCAGCATGACAACGACCCGAAACACACAGCCAGGGCAACTAAGGAGTGGCTCCGTAAGAAGCATCTCAAGTTCCTGGAGTGGCCTAGCCAGTCTCCAGACCTGAACCCAATAGAAAATCTTTGGAGGGAGCTGAAAGTCCGTATTGCCCAGTGACAGCCCCGAAACCTGAAGGATCTGAAGAAGGTCTGTATGGAGGAGTGGGCCAAAATCCCTGCTGCAGTGTGTGCAAACCTGGTCAAGAACTACAGGAAACATATGATCTCTGTAATTGCAAACAAAGGTTTCTGTACCAAATATTAAGTTCTG
Organism: Coreius guichenoti; assembly: GCA_039654105.1. Taxonomy (NCBI): domain Eukaryota; kingdom Metazoa; phylum Chordata; class Actinopteri; order Cypriniformes; family Gobionidae; genus Coreius; species Coreius guichenoti. The sequence continues at coordinate 20,046,260 of CM077169.1, forward strand.
CTTTTCTGATGTATCAAATACTTGTCATGCAATAAAATGCAAATTAATTACTTAAAAATCATACATCATTTTCTGGATTTTTGTTTTAGATTCCGTCACTCACAGTTGAAGAGTACCTATGATAAAAATTACAGACTTCTACATGCTTTGTAAGTGGGCAAACCTGCAAAATCGGCAGTGTATCAAATACTTGTTCTCCCCACTGTATAGTGCGATAAGAAATCTCTTAAAGGATTAATTCTTAACTTTCTTTACATGTTACAATCATACAAGCTCAGCAAAACCTGCCTGCTGGAGTCATTCACACTTATCTAGTTGAGCTCAGCTCACAGCAGGAAATCCCAAAACACTTTGGTCATGGTCCTGTTTTATTCTATAAAGAAGAGCATGATAATGGAACCTTCACAAACTTCCAGAAATCATTCTGTATAGAAGGTTCAAAATATCAGCATTTATTTGAAACAGAAATGTTTGTAACCATGTAAAAGTCTTTTGTAAAAGGTTTGTAACCATGCAAAAGACTTTTGATCCATTTACGCATCCTTATTGGATACAAGGATTAATTTCTTTCCAAAAAAATCTTACTGACAAACTTCTGAAAGGTTCTGAAAACTTCATTCAGTGTTACATTTTCTTTGGTATACGTGGAATAGCACATTATCATCTCAGGTTCAATAATTCAATGGTCTGTCATCAAATACAGCACACATTCAACATTCAATGTGCTCATCATCTAGTTTATAAAACATTCCATTAACATTTTATAACAAATAGGTTTTGACAGCTCAAACACTTTGGATAAATGATATTGTTTGATTATACAGTACTGGTCAAGGAGTGAGCTTTTTGTATTCATGGAATTTATAGGAAAACTGGCAGTTTTAGTACAGCTGATATAAAATCTGACAAGGGGGAATTTAGCAACTGATACATGCCTTGCTTGAGGACACATTGGCAAGGCCATAACTATACAGTTCCTTTGTTTAAAAATTAAAATAATCATAGCACAATACAAGTTTAAAGTTTTATGACAGTAGATAAAGCAGTATGCTGTTTTTTTTTTTTCATTTCTTTGACCACAATACACTTCAATTTAGCATATGATGAAAAAGATTACGATGGTATACGTTGATCAAATTGCAGTGTTATTCGATGATCTGTTGCTACAGTAAGTGAAGCATGCTGGGATGTGATTTATAAACATGCTGTGCTCATCATTTATTCTAATTGTCCTGAGAGCCTCATTGGTGCTGAGTCCAGCACTGAGCAAGCCTGATGTTCATCATGGAAAATTCCCATTTAAACCTACATTGGCTGATGATGGAGTCACATAAACCCTTGAGCAAAAATCGAATTCTGAAGAATAAGCATACGCCTTCATTCAATCTCACATACAAAATCTGTGCTTCTTGCTTTCCCACGGTGACACTGACATTCCAGCTAGATGATTTTTCAGACCAACTCTGGACTAACTTCCAGTCAGTTCTGTGGATGACTAAGAATTGTTCACTTGAGAAAAGGATAAGTTAGCATTAGCAATATGAGAGGGCCAACAGACAAGCACACACACACTATAGGAAGTAAGTGTGGGGTGGATTGTGCACTATGACCTCACTACAAAGCTCTATTACAAACATGCTCTGTTTAGAAGAATCCTGCTCTATTACTGTTCCATGACTTCCCCTTCCACGAACATTCCATTAAAGCATTTCCTGCAAGATCCCCTCACCCCCCAACTACTCAAAACAGTATAATTTGCTTCCCAAAACGGCTACAACTTCACCATCACCTCAACATGGAAGATTTGACCCCAAAACACACTTCAACAAACATAAAAATATCATAAATCTTATGAAATACAACGTAAAATAAACATTTGCTGCACCTAAAGCTGTCAACCATTGTAAAGTGCACAGGAAGTGCTGAGGTCATTCTATTCCCAATCCCCCACCCACTATTTTGAGAAGACGGCTTTATCCATTCTCTAAAACACAGGAAGACGATGTAGGACTTTGACCTCACCTTTCCCTGGTCAATAAAGAGGAAGTCATCCAATTGAGAAAAGGGTCTAAAGACAATAGCCTCCTGTAGACGTACCATATTGTCTGACAAGCATCCTCTATGAATTAGCTTATGAATATTAAATACACTTTAAAAAAAATAAAGAGTGACCATACATGACCTCCTGAACAAAGGTTATCCAAATGCTGAGCATGACAGATCATCCAGACAGCCTCCTTACTGCTGTTAGGCTCCACATGCATTCCTGAGATTTCATTTCTGATATGTGCTTTCTCTTAAAATGTGCAAAAGAAGTTAACAGTTCTCTCTTGCCCTTCACAAATGCGAAAGGGATAATCGATAAGTAACATTTTTTTAACATTGACATTGTTTAAAAAAATATAAAAAGCAAATTCTGTGCTTCTAATTCTCCCACAGTCAGTGACACTGACATTCCAGTCAGATGATTTTTCCAGACTAAATCGGTAAGGAAAACATTTACTTATATTTACTTAATAACTTATTCTTTAAGTTCATTTTTTTTAAATGAATATTTCTTACAAAAAATAAAATAAATAAATAAACCGACATTTAAAATGTGGGAGGAATTCCACTTGTGAACTCCGCTGATTTTTAATATTTTATATATTTTATAATATTCGATTCTAGGCCTAGATTCTATTCTGGATTCTAGACTAGGTATGGATTATTTGGGTTAAGTGCCTCTACAGACAGCATAGTGACCTGTAGCTCTCAAATACCTGTATTTGCTGAAACAAGTATTGCTAATATGAAATGTTTTTTAATTGAAAATCAACAACAGCTGAATTCAGCCTTGAAAACCTTCCCAACAGCTCATGAAACTCATCTACAGTGACCATACTGCATTATGTACAACATTTGTATTTGATGCGGATGTTAATAGTCTTCATAGTTAATAGTCGTAATTGTTCATATTGATCATTTTTGTACATACACATAGTACAGTACACGCCTTGTTATATATGGTTAGAACACAAATCCCCTTAAAAATCAAAAAATTGCCCCTAAATACAAAAGTTTCAGTGACTTCTGGCACTGATAGGTAATCAACTACTAGTAATCCACTGTGAATGTCAGCATTTACTCAAACCTGTTCCACCCCAACCACACCTGACCACACAGCTCTGTATAGATGCAGGCCACCCATACAAATACATTTAAGCTTCACTTCATTTTTGGCTTCATGATTTATTTGAGATATCAACAATAGTTAGGTTGCGCGGTTTACGTTCATCGTGTAGATTCTAATGGTACAGTAAAGCATTTGATGATTTGAATCCTCTTTTTTTGCACAGTGAAATCACTACATTATCTCACTGATTATTTATGCAGTGTGTAATTCAAAACTTCTAAAAAAGTAACAGGAAATGTTGTGCCACGTCGCAGCAAAGTGCCTTGAGGGAACAGCACAAAGTTTATTATTTTCTTTTTGGGGCGGAATGTAAACCCTTTCACCCAAAAACCCCGGCACTGGCCTTAACAGAAATTGCATTACAGCCCTTTCGCAACATGTTTTACATACCGACACTGATTATCTATCACGTCTTGCGGTTAGCAGACACGTCCATTGGACTTACCTGTTATAACCTCCCGTTTGCCTTCATCCAGATGAGTTGAGATCATATCCCCCATCGCGCCGCTGTTATATGGCAAAATTCGGTTGGATCGGACAACGTCTCCTTCGGAGCAGCAGCTGTGCAGTAGTAACAGTTGGGCGCTGGTTTCTTATGATAAGATATAAACTGGAGTTGATTTGAGCGGCTCCTCCCTCTTTTTACTCAAGTAGTTTGAACGCAGTAAGAGGTTGGAGTTGCATATAGAGTTGACAGGCACCGTGCTGGATTACTGAAGGCAGTTTTCCATAACTCTTGAGTTAAGGCTTTTTTAGTCCCGACCCTATGCTCGATTTCAGCGTCAAAACACACTTGTCTTTGGTGAGCGTGCTGAAGGCGGGTTTACAGAAATCTGACTTCACCTCCAATTAGAGGCGGGACTCTACGTTCAATCTAAGAACGAATCGGTTTTTTAGAGCAAGGTGAACGAATCGTTCCCATCAACGTCCATGCACTCACTGGTTACATTTTTTGTTCATTTTTGGAAGCGCGTGCTTTCCTGACTTCAATGACTGACGACTGAACAACGCGGCAATTAATGACATTTCGCCCGTCAAAACTGACTAAACGAGGCAGCGAATGTGTACAAATTACTAATTATCATACACAGATAAAAGTGGGTATAATAATGTGACTGAAATTCGTAATTATTAAGTCTATTGTTGTCGTCTTTTTTTCTATAGTTTAATTGAAGTCAAGCACTAACAAAACGGAGGGGAAAATAGCCTATAGATCTTTCAAAAGAATCGAATCACTGGGATGATCCATATTTCTCATATTATACAGAGCTTGATTTTAAGAAAGTGTCTAATGCAGGTGCTGACAAAATCAAAAAAAAAAAAAAAAGAGGCATTACAGATGTGTGCAATGTTCAACGAATACTGTAAATAAAGCATCCAATGTAATTTAACTCATTCTAACAATATAACTATTAATTAGAATAACCCATTTTTACTGACAGCCTATAGTCCTAGTTTTTGTTTTGTTTGTTATGGTTTGTTGCTAAAGCCTATGAAAGATACATGCACAACCCCTATTTCTGTTCTTTTCATGTATCAAATAATAGGCTATCATTTTGTAGAGAGATTTAAAGACATTTTCATTAAAATGGTGAGTGAAGTGTGATGAGTGAAGCATCTCTGATGTGTTAGGCCAGGGGTTTTCAAACTGGGTCCGGGGACCCCCAGGGGGCTGCAAGAGAGTGACAGGGCGTCTGTGGAAAAGTCTAGAAAAAAAACTGTAAAAAAATAATAATAATTAGATTAAAATAAATGAGTAAAGCAATAAATTAGATCTAAATAAATAAATAATGTGATTAAAAAAAGTAAAAAATATTTAGTTATTAATCCATAAAATAAATTAAATTAGATTAAAATTAAATAAATACGCAAGAAATAAATAATACATATAACAATACATTACTACATTGAGTAGAACAAAATATATAATAATGTAACTGAAACTAATTTTAGATTTATAAAAAAAAAATGTATAAATTGAGTGTTTATAAAAGACAGATGCCTTATACATTTTAGAATGGGGGTCCCTCACACAGGGATGATCATATTTGGGGGTCCGTGGCATCTAAAAGATTGAAAACCCCTCTGTTAGGCAGAAAACAAGACGATGTCGCCCTCTAGTGGGTATTAGTGGTCTTTTTCTGTTAATTCTTCCTTTAATTCTTAGCCCGACTATAAATACATTGTCACATTATTCTCGTGCACATCATTCATTTTATTATTTCATGACGTTAATTTAAAATCTCTCATATTGGTTCATATAACTGTATTCAATACCCAAAAACATTAATCACAAAACAGTCAGACACTTCATCAAAACATGATAGAAGCTACTGGAAGGCTAATCTTAATATGCACAAATGCACATGTCAACAGAGAAGCTGCGGAGGCGTGTAGTGGGATTAGGCATCGATCGACGCAAGCACCACATCCCATTTACACCAACTGTGGCTCTGAGCGCGCGCTCACTGTGAGTCCAGAAGGCAGAGGCAGCAGGTGACAGGATGGCATCTCTGGGACTCAAGGCGATTGTCGGAGAAAGTAAGAAACGTTTCGCTGAAGTTGCTATAGGGCAAACATTACTGACGTTTTTGAATGTAATATTTCAGATATTTCTAATTTGTTGAATTATTGACATTTTCATAGAAATGTGTGTGTTGAAATGCTTTATTATTAAGTAGCCTATTACAATAGGCTATTGACTAACAATATATACCTCATACAATAACACCGCTCTTCTTAAATCCGTATTCTTCAAATTTAACACATGCATTTATATTATTATATTATATTATATTATTAATCAGTTTCATTTTTGCACTATGCATTAAAAGGAATGATTGTAATGTTGCTAAAAGCACACAAACATAGGAGATACACACTAATCTGTGTAGTCCTGTGGGATTTAGGATCTAAAGGGGCGGATTGCGTGGAAGCACAAAGAGTGGGAAAACAGGCCTGAATACAAACAATACAGACTGGCAATTGCTCTTAGAAAAGCTATTAAACAAGGCTTTGGTGTTAGATGTTAATGGTTGAATTTGTTAAATAGGTGTTGTGTTATCTATCTATCTATGAATGTAGCCTACCTGAATGTAAATATTTAGTAATTCCTTATACCATATATTATTGACCTGTTATTTTATCTATAGGCTCAGTGGATGTTAGGTTTTCCTTACTCCATCTCTTACAGTTACTTTCTGAAATGCCAGTGTCAAAAATTTACTTTTTCCCCCCCAGCCCCGGTTCATTTCTGGACCTAAATGCAACCATGAGGATTAATGAGATTTTCAGGTGTTCATAATTCACTCTTGATTCTTTCTTTCATCACATCTGGTCTTCACTTCTTGCCATCTGCCTGTGTCTTTCCTGTTATATCTGCTGCCATATACAGTGCTGGTGTTGATTAAATCTTAGAGATTCTGAGAAAAACATCACCAATTATCAGATGTGAGCGTTAGTTACTTCGGCAAATGTGATGATCAAGTAATACATATTTATGACTGAAGCAGCATCAAGAAATACAGAAGTCTGCTGGAGGGTGTGTGTCTAGTCATGTTTTTGGACATATTGGTTTGAACTAATATTGTATCTGATCTTTAATCTATCAGTAGGTAAAGTTTTCAGTCTGTATCTAATGCTTTCAATCCAGTTCCCATGCACCCTTAAATATTAATCACACCAGCAGCGTTTTTATAGACAGTTATTTTGTCAGACTGGATGCTGATTTGTTGTTTGGTAATTTTAGTAATAGCCTGTGAGATTCATCACAAGTTTATTTAAATGCAACAACACCTCTGGGTGTCGGAACTGACAGATCCAGCGTCAATAGCTGTGAAATGTGTTATATGACTGCAGGAAGCTGTTGCGTTTGGGATCTTGCGATTCAATGGAGATTTTAGGATGGCAGTAAAAATGATTAAGGTCCACTGTGCTCACATCCAGTGGAAGAGATGCAAAGAGAGACTGAGAGTGAGGAAAAAAAGAGTGACAAAGAGCAAGAGAAAGAGAGACAGGGGAAGAACAAAAATAGAGAGGCTGGTGCTGTAAGAGGATTGGGAAGAGATTAGGCCTGTGATTGCTGGGTCTCTCTCACCACACTGAATATATATAATTTAAACTAACAAATAAAGTTGATCATTTTCTGCTGTCATAAAAGACATGGATTGTAGATTTGATTTCTTTTTTATTATTTTATACAACTTATTTAATCCCCAAGAAGCTATTTAATTTGGGCAATAAAACAAACAAAGAAACAATAATAACAACACAAAATTTAATAACATAAATACGTGAAAATAGTCATAAAAATACAAAAAGAAGACAATATGAATATTAATGAATATGTGTCACACACAGTTGAAGCAAGAGATGAAAAGAGCTGGATCTAAATGCAGGCAGTTGATTTTATTTACAAAACTCAAAAGGTAACAAAAAATCTTTTAGGATACTTAAACTGGCAAAACATGATCAGAACAACCAGTACACACGAACAAGATCAGACAATAAACAGAACAAACACAGGGTTTAAATACACTAGCAAACAAATCAAAGAAATGAGACAAAGGTGATACAACTCAGTCAATCAATGAAAAACCATGGCAACAAGCTAAAGAACCCAAAGAAAACTGATCTAGAAACAGTGAAAAACGAACTAAATGTCAAACTCAAAAACAGAACAAACGAGGCATAACCCTTACAATATGACAATACACACACACACACAAAATGGCAACACTTTACAATAAGGTCCCATTAGTTAACATTAGTTAATACATTAACTAACATTACATATATAAGCAATAGATTTGTTACGGTATTTATTAATCTTTGTTTATGTTATGTCCATTAAATAATATTACCAGATACAACTTTTGATTAAAATGTAAGATTTATAAATGATAAATAAAATAAATAAATCTGTTAGTTCATGTTAACAAATGTAGTTAACTAATGTTCAGAAACAGAACCTTATTATGAAGTGTTTCCAAAATTATTATATAAATAGAAAGACTATAGAATAGAAAGACTATTATTAACACTCACTGAATCAAGAATGGAAAAAAGATGTAAAATTATATATATATATATATATATATATATATATCCTAATATCATACTTCACAAAGATGATTCTAAGCAGTAACCCATAATATGAATGTACCTTTATAAAAAAATATAATATAAATTCAGTCCAGAGCCGTGTTTTTAGACTCTGCAGAGGGTATCGTGCTGTTTTAACCATAAAGACGAAAGAAGATTTAGACTCTAGCAACACCTCTACCTGATACTTTTGGCAAACTCTGCATAGTTAGTGGGCTGTGTGAGCGTGACAACATCTGTTAGAGTCTATGATTATGCACAGCTTTAGCACACACCTTTCAGATATATTTAGAGTATGGCAGATATCATCACACACCTCTACCAACTATATTTCTCGCTCTTCTCCATTTTAAATGAGCATTTATGAGCTGGACTCTCAATCTGAAAAGATCTTTGTTTGGATCTCTGTCTGTCAATTGTATCATTATTTGAGATTAATTCATAACATATATCTAGCATTGTAGCATAGTCACTTTGGTAAAAACCTAAGCTAGAAAGCTTGGGACTTTGTTTTACAGTCTTTATTTATGTTCTTTCTTTAATTCATTTTGTGACGCTGAAAGCAAACTTTTGAGAAGGTTCCTGTGATCTTGACTTTGACTCAGATTTACTTAATCACTTGCATGCTAAATGTATTTGCTATTCTCCCTTTACATTGCCTATTCTGCTATCTCCATTTTGCAGAAATTAATTTAGTTTTTTTTTTTTTTTTTGTCTTACAGAGATTATGAATGATGTCATTAAGAAGGTGAAGAAGAAGGGAGAGTGGAAGGTACACATGAACATCACCCTCATTTCTGTTGAAGAACATCTTGTGTTTAAATGTCAAACATTATGAAAAAGATCATTATGAAAAAGATTGTCCTAAACTATAGCATATACTATCAGCACAACAACATTCCATGATAGCAACCAGCATTCAAAACACAACACGCTGTGTTACACTCGTCTTTTCAGCCTGGTTGTAATGGTAACAATGATTTGTTGCATGACCATGTATGCTGTTCATAGATTATGTACAGTATGCTGTTCTCCCTCAGGTTTTGGTGGTGGACAAGCTCAGCATGAGAATGATCTCATCATGCTGTAAAATGACAGACATTATGTCTGAGGGAATCACAAGTGAGTTTTATTAGAACAAATTCACATAGCAGTATATAGCAATTTGGCTCAAATGTACTTTCTTCCATAACCTTTTTTTTCTTCTCCAGTTGTTGAGGACATAACCAAGCGCCGTGAGCCTCTTCCTACCATGGAAGCCATATATCTCATCACTCCATCTGATGAGGTAACATTTATTCTTATATATAAAACGGAGCTTATACAGGAGTTTTCTAACCTTAACATGTTTTCAACATTAATAAATGTTTCAGCACCAAATCAGCATATTAGAATAATTTCTGAAGGATCATGTGACACTGAAGACTGGGGTAATGAGTCCTGAACATTCAGCTTTGCCATCACAGGAATAAATTACATTTTAAAATATATTAAAATAGAAAACAGTTATTTTAAATTGTAATAATATTTAATAAATATTACAGTTTTTACAGCATTGGTGAACATAAGTGACTTCTTTCAAAAACATTAAAAAAATCTTACCCTAAACATTTGTACAGTAGTGCATATAGGCTATATAATTTTTTATTACATACGGATAAATAATATATATTTGTCTGTGTTTTCAACAGTCAGTTGAGGGACTCATCAATGACTTCAGAGATCCCCGTAATCCCATATACAGAGGGGCACACGTGTTCTTCTCAGACAGTGAGTATGTTTTTGGACCGCAGCAACTGTTTTTTTTACCACATCTACTTGATAATTATCTAGAATATGTATCTCACTCAGGCTCTATTTTTATTCTTGATTTCAGCAATCCCAGACTCTATGTTCAACTTGATAAGTAAATCCCGTGCCTCTAAATCCATAAAGACACTGACTGAGATTAACATTGCCTTCCTGCCCTATGAATCACAGGTGAGAGCCTTTACATTAGACCCTGGGACTTCCTAGGACTTGAGAGAGAAAGAATGATGCTTAGGAGGAAGTATGGAGGTGTGGGGGAAGGGTGGTGAACTCATGTATCATGCCAGAACATTCAAGAGCAGCTTTAGTCAGACCGTCTCTGTGCCTGCAGTCCTCTGTTGTTGCCCTTTATAATTAATCCCAACCCTAATCCCGCTCCTCATTGGCTAATGCCCCATCAATGAGTCACTGGGCAGCCAATGACAGAGAGCATGGATTTGGAATTTGATTGGATGTCAGTGGGGTTATGTTCATGTGGCAGATGGGGCAGTATGTTTAGGCTAGTGTGTTAGGATAGGGAGAGAGAGATACAACACTGATATGGATTGTAGGTCAAGCTGAGGGAAGGTAAGAGGATAGTGGAGTTTTTATGTAGCAGATTAATCGGAATACCATGTTTCTGGCCAAACATGCAGAATGTATAGGACATAGCACATATATACAGGGAGAGGTGAGACAGGTGACATATCGATGAGTTACTGCTGTGAAAGAGGATTTTGGGACAGTAACAGCCATATATGTTACAATGTGTTACTTAGGCATCCACAAACTGGCAATTTTAACATTCATCGTCTGCTTCACTTTTGGTGAATGCCTACTTCCCTATTATATATGATGTGAAAAACAGTATGTGAGATGAGTAGTATGTCTTAATTCATAGTATTATCCATAAAGCAGAAGGTGGAAAGTACCAGGATGGCCTACTACTTATGGTGAGATTCTGAAGTGCACATCTGATGAACACTTTACATCTAATTATTGGTAGTATCATATAGAAAATACTTTTTAATAGCCGTGAAGTATGTTTCAAACCAATTGTAGTACCTACTAGACAGTATGCGATGCAGCTCCTGAGTCCAGTTGCACGAATAACCACATTTGAATGCATTTGAATCACACTGAAGATCTGAGATGTTATGAATAAAACTACAAATCTGTATGTTATAGTGAGGCATTTATCTATTGTTGGTATGTTGTCCTCAGGTGTTTTCAGTGGACAACTCAGATGCCTTCCAGGATTTCTACAGTCCGTTTAAAGCTGATGTAAAGAACCAGGTGTTGGAGCGTTTAGCTGAACAAATAGCCACCCTGTGCTTCACACTGAAAGAGTACCCAGCTGTGAGATACAGAGGGTGAGAGAGGAAGAGGAAACACACATAAACATCTCGCTGTCAAATTTATCTGCTGCCACATATCTGTAATGTGACTCCAAACATTATTAGCCATCTGCAAAGACAATACAAGAAACACAAAAAAAAAAAATCAGATATAAGCCTTCGTCATCAGGTTGCATCATGATTTAGTACTGTATGTGTTGCTGCGTTTTTCAGAGAGTACAAAGACAATGCAGTTCTGGCCCAGATGCTTCAGGATAAACTGGATGGTTACAAAGCAGATGACCCCACTTTGGGAGAGGTGAGTCTGAGAGCTTATAGCACAATATTTTGTCTCGAACAATAAAAATAAACTGCTTCTGTCTCGCACCAGTGACCTTAATTTCTCACTGTCCAACTTTAATTCCTTGCCTTACTGTTTTGTGCTCTATCTTTGTCTTCTTTCCCCTTTCTTTCACAGGGACCTGATAAAGCACGTTCCCAGCTATTGATTCTGGATCGAGGTTTTGACCCTGTCTCGCCACTTCTACACGAGCTCACACTTCAGGCCATGGCCTATGACCTGGTGTCCATTGAGAATGATGTCTACAAGTAATAACTCATCTCCAGCAATTTGTAAATGATCTATATATTGCTCTATGGTCGCTCAGATCATTTGAACTGACCCTCGGTCAAGTCCAAGTGTTTCACCTTTTATGATGTTAATAACTCCTTCCATTATCACGCTCTACATGTGTACTGTAGGGAGTTACTGATGCTGATGGTGCATGTGTGTGTGTGTCTATCAGGTATGAGACCAGTGGAATGGGTGACACTCGTATGAAAGAGGTGCTGCTGGATGAAGATGACGACCTGTGGATGACTCTGAGACATAAACACATAGCAGAGGTGTCAACGTAAGTCTGTCCTGCACAGATTACTGACCTGTACGATTATATAAATATATGTCACGTTCTAGTCCAATGATAAGGATAGGCACAGAGGATGAAATGGTAGTGTATTTATTAAAATAAACAAAAATCCACAAAGGTCCAAACTCAAAGAAACAGTGTGCCATGCATAAACAATACCAGACAAAGGAAGACAAGGAACTGAAAGGCTTATATATACACACAAAATACATTTATTTGATCAACAATACTGTAAAATCTGTAATATTGTGGAAATATTATTACAATATAAAATATTTTTTTAATAAAATATAAAATTGCATTACTCCAGCCTTCAGTGTCACATGATCCTTCAGATATGATTCTAATATTATGATTTGCTGCTAAAATTATAAATGCCTTTACTGTTACTTTAGATCAATTTAATGCAAAAAAAATCTTACCGACCCTAAATTATATATATTCCAAACAAAAAATTGGAGTTTTAAAAGACTGGAAATAATATAAATATATACTATATATATAAACATATACTATATACTAACTAAAGCTAAACTGAAACTGAAAATCAAAACTACAGTAAATGAGAAATACAGTGAATGAAAATAAAATTTAGTGACATTTTCAAAACTGTATTGCATAAACTATAAAAATAAAAATAGTTTCTCTTTTTCTCTCTTTTAGGGCAGTGACTAAATCGCTTAAGGACTTCTCCGCAAGCAAAAAGATGAATACAGGAGAGAAGGTGTGTTATTTATCAGTGATCAAACCTTAACTGCAGTTTCTTGATTATTGCCAATAACTAACAAGTTATTTTTGCACCTTACAGACCACCATGAAAGAGCTCTCCCAAATGCTTAAAAAGATGCCACAGTACCAGAAAGAGTTAAGCAAGGTACTGCAATAATATATACCTTTTATATGAATTGATTCATTGGGATAATGAAGCCAATAGTGCTGATCTTTCTTATGGTGGTTTTGTAATCTTGCAGTATTCAACTCACCTGCACTTAGCAGAAGACTGTATGAAGCAATACCAGGGCACAGTGGACAAACTGTGCCGTGTTGAGCAGGTAAAGCTTTTCTTTGATCGATCTGTCTGCTCAATTTGACATATTAATGAATGTTAATAGTGTTTATGTGCTGTCATAGGATCTAGCTATGGGCACAGATGCAGAGGGTGAGAAGATCAAAGACCCCATGAGAGCCATCGTACCCATCCTTCTGGATGCCAACGTCACCATCACGGACAAGATCCGTATCATCCTGCTCTACATCTTCCTCAAGAACGGTGAGGGAACCTAAAAATGGCCAGTGCTTTGGATCCTCTCTGTTTTGTTGTGTGTGGGTAAGATGGGGGTGGTATGTTTGACATGTACAGTTTGTACTCATAGTCATTATTACTAATATCACACAGCAGTGAGCAAAACTGGTATAATGCTGGGCTTCTAGGATCTAGAACCAAACTCTGTAATTCTCTGTATAATTATGTATAATTATTCCTGGTTGACTATGTGTGTGTCTCATAGGTGTGTCAGAGGAGAATCTGTGTAAGCTCCTCCAGCATGCTCAGATTCCTCCAGAGGACAGTGACATCATCTCTAATATGGCCCACATGGGGATTCCCATCATTTCCGAGGTCAGCTGATGCACAGGAACTGTTCTTTATTCATATGAAGCATGTTCCCCTTCTTTCTCTCACCATATTCACAGAATATACAGACACCATGGATGCAGCAATAAAGGGACGTTCAGCCAAAAAAAAAAAAAAAGGCTTAAATAGGCAAGAGTAAACAAGATAATAACATACAGGTGGGAGTAATCAGAACATGATTAGTCCAGGCAATGGGTTATGGGAAATTTAGTTCATGGTGAGATAAAACAGATGGAAGGAGTGCCCTCTGGTGGAGATCATTATTATTGTTTTTGACTTATTCATCCAGAATTCGGAGCATCACTAATCATAATGTCTGAGGTCAAAATGCATAACTTTATAAATATGAATTCACAGCAAGCAACCACACGCAAAGGGAAGAAATCTGACCGCAAGGAAAGAATCAGTGAGCAAACGTACCAGCTCTCCCGATGGACTCCGCTGGTTAAAGACATCATGGAGGTGAACTAAACCAACAGTACTTGCTTTACTTTGGATTTGTCAACATTCTGTTCATTTATCTTCTCCTACATTATGATAGGATGCCATTGAAGACAAACTTGACCCAAAACAGTATCCTTACATCTCCACACGCACAGCATCCTCAAAAACGACCACAGCTTCCAGGTATGATTAGCTGCACAAACATATGGATTTATATGCAACATCTTAATTAATCTACTTAATTAAGCTACTGAAATATCCTGTGATAACACTAATGTTGTCTATTTTTAGTGCCCGTTATGGGAACTGGCATAAGAACAAGAGCCCAGGAGAGATACGCAACGGCCCACGCATTATCGTCTTCATCATTGGGGGTGTGACCTACAGCGAGATGCGCTGCGTCTATGAGGTCACACAGGCCAACGGCAAATGGGAAGCACTCATCGGTGGGTTGCAGTGCTAAAGGGTCCTTCCTGACACCTCAAAACTGCCAATTCTCCCCTTTTTATGGCTGTGTTAACGTGACTTTTAAAAAACCAGGCGATATATCAATCAGATTTCTTTGTATTATACACAATAATTCAAAAGTTTGAGGTCAGTATTTTATTTAAAAAAATAATATTTCTAATCAGCAAGAATGCATTAAATTGTTCATTCAAGGCTTTTACATTGTTATAAAAATTCCATTTATTCTATTTCTATTTTTTTATTCATAAAAGTATCCAGAAAAAAAATGTATCATGATTTCCACAAAACCAGCATATTAGAAAGAGTTCTGAAGGATCATGTGACACTGATAACTAAAGTAATGGCTGCGGAAAATTCAGCTTTGCCATCACAGGAATAAATGACAAGATTACTGTTTTTAATGTATTTTTTTTAATAAATGGTGAGCCTTGGTGAGCATAAGAAACTTCTTTAAAAAAAAAAAAACTGTAGTGTATTTTTTTGCTGACCTTAAAGGGTTAGTTCACCCAAAAATGAAAATTCTGTCATTAATTACTCACCCTCATGTCGTTCCAAACCTGTAAGACCTTCGATGAAATCCGAGAGCTCTCTGACCCCTCCATAGACAACAATGTAATGAACACTTTCAAGGTCCAAAAAAGGTAGTAAAGACATTGTTAAAATCGCCCATGTGACTACAGTAGTTCAATCTTAATTTTATGAAGCGACAAGAATACTTTTTGTGTGCAAAAAACAAACAAAATAACTTTATTTAACAATTTCTTCTAGCCTGTGTCAGACTCTTACGCTGTTAACGTAGTGTAAACAGTGCAGCGCTTCCAGAACGTGTTCATTTGTGTTCTGAAGATGAACGAAGGTCTTACGGGTTTTGAACGACATGAGGGTGAGTAATTAATGACAGAATTGTAATTTTTGGGTGAACTAACCCTTTAAATATAAATTACTGAGCACTGAAAGCATTCTGCTGTGGGACACATGGGTTATGCTTTGAAATTAACATGCAGTGCAGTAAGTGACAGAAAAGGTGAATGTTTACTGATCACTGCATATCTGTGATGATTAGTAAACTGCATTTAACCACCCCTACAATGTGAGTTAATTGTTTTAATTATGGTAGTTTAATGATTTTTTTGTTTGTTTGTTTTTGTCACAGTAAAAGCCCTGATCATGTTTATGACCTCCCTCACAGGCTCCACACACACCCTCACTCCCATTAAATACCTAAAGCATCTGCAGCACCCAGACTTCCTGGACCCCAACGCGGCCCCTGAGGACCAGCTTCCTGTAGAAGATAAGTAACGAACACAAGAAACAAGGTCAGACCTTTTACTATCGTTTAAATATAACTGTTGACATTTTTTATCATTACATTTAGCACTTTTAATTATGTAGATATCTTTTCATTCGCTGTAACATTAAACAATATGTGCCTTGTTTTCTCGTTCTCTCCTTTTAGAATGTGGTGACATCCTCGCCCTCCCTCACTATTCTGTCATCCTCAGTGACATTATCGACCTAAAACAGAATCTTCCTCAACTCACACACCCGTACATTGTTTCCACACTTCGGCTATTTTCAGGCAGTCTGTCTTGTCAGCAATAGGCTATAGTGATGTATATTATTACATAAGTAGCCTCTGTACCATTCATAATCGCCTAAATATGAACCTCAGATTATGTCAAAGTTTTTCATCTAACTGAAATATACATAAGGGAACATGCACAGTAAGTCAGTCATTATCAACAAACAAGGAACTATTTAGGTGTCATTAAGCATTGTTGGTAACATTGGACCAGTCGACTTGTAGTGTAACTACAAAAATAATATATTATTTATATACTCTCAATGTACTGCAAATTGAGTTTGAGATTCCAGTAGTTTGGCCTGCTATACAGTGGTCTGGTGTGTCTGCCAAGCATGATTGTGTCTGTTGTGTGATGATCAAGTTTATATTGGATGTCCCATTGTGAATATCAGATGCTTTGTGTTGTTTTAACTTTGTGGTTAGGAAATGATAGTTAGAAGTTTTGTATATCGAGTTTGTTCATATAGTAAAGCCTCCCTCTCTGATATTCTGTCCTTTTAGATGTTGTTTTACATCTTCAGTAAGCACAGAACGACTGTTCCTTGTGCAGTGATGTAGAATGATTGCTTTTTATGTTGTAATCTGTTATTTATTTACACTAAGAATACAAATTCATGCAGTATAAATATACAATATGTATGCCATATTTAAATCTATTTAACATGTTCAACACATCAGAGGTTAAGAACTGCAAACCACTGTCTTGTGCATATATTAAAATAAACTAGCTTCAGTTAAACATTTGATTATGACATTTGTGAGTTTTCATGCCATGCAATCACACATTAGGGTATTTCTCAAAATATTATAGAAAATGTATATTAGTTCAATTATAATATTGATACAATGATCATCAATCGCTGCTGTTGGTGGACGTTGAATGCCAAAACATTAGGGGTGTAACGATAACCTCATGTCACGATTCGATACATATCACGATACTGAACTCACAATACGATATTATTGTGATACTCCAAGACATATGGTAAAAGGTTTATTTAAAAAAAAAAAAAAAAAATACTGTTGATTAAATGCTAAATTTGGTATTACATTGGGGGTGGAAATGAATATGCTTGGACTTGGTGCTGGTAACTCACAGGACAATGGTGACACCATAATACAAATATTCATGATTCTGAAGCTGAAAATACAGAATTATTTAAGACGAATATGCTTGCACTCTGTCACTGACTAGATATATTTAAAATAATGTAGGCCACTTTTTAATGGTAACATAAGACATATGGCATTATCAGGACCCACAAATATTCCCCCATTGCATTATTATACATATACACTCACCTAAAGGATTATTAGGAACACCATACTAATACTGTGTTTGACCTCCTTTCGCCTTCAGAACTGCCTTAATTCTACGTGGCACTGATTCAACAAGGTGCTGAAAGCATTCTTTAGAAATGTTGGCCCATATTGATAGGATAGCATCTTGCAGTTGATGGAGATTTGTGGGATGCACATCCAGGGCACGAAGCTCCCGTTCCACCACATCCCAAAGATGCTCTATTGGGTTGAGATCTGGTGACTGTGGGGGCCATTTTAGTACAGTGAACTCATTGTCATGTTCAAGAAACCAATTTGAAATGATTCGAGCTTTGTGACATGGTGCATTATCCTGCTGGAAGTAGCCATCAGAGGATGGGTACATGGTGGTCATAAAGGGATGGACATGGTCAGAAACAATGCTCAGGTAGGCCGTGGCATTTAAACGATGCCCAATTGGCACTAAGGGGCCTAAAGTGTGCCAAGAAAACATCCCCCACACCATTACACCACCACCACCAGCCTGCACAGTGGTAACAAGGCATAATGGATCCATGTTCTCATTCTGTTTACGCCAAATTCTGACTCTACCATCTGAATGTCTCAACAGAAATCGAGACTCATCAGACCAGGCAACATTTTTCCAGTCTTCAACTGCCCAATTTTGGTGAGCTCGTGCAAATTGTAGCATCTTTTTCCTATTTGTAGTGGAGATGAGTGGTACCCGGTGGGGTCTTCTGCTGTTGTAGCCCATCCGCCTCAAGGTTGTGCGTGTTGTGGCTTCACAAATGCTTTGCTGCATACCTCGGTTGTAACGAGTGGTTATTTCAGTCAAAGTTGCTCTTCTATCAGCTTGAATCAGTCGGCCCATTCTCCTCTGACCTCTAGCATCAACAAGGCATTTTCGCCCACAGGACTGCCGCATACTGGATGTTTTTCCCTTTTCACACCATTCTTTGTAAACTCTAGAAATGGTTGTGCGTGAAAATCCCAGTAACTGAGCAGATTGTGAAATACTCAGACCGGCCCGTCTGGCACCAACAACCATGCGACGCTCAAAATTGCTTAAATCACCTTTCTTTCCCATTCTGACATTCAGTTTGGAGTTCAGGAGATTGTCTTGACCAGGACCACACCCCTAAATGCATTGAAGCAACTGCCATGTGATTGGTTGATTAGATAATTGCATTAATGAGAAATTGAACAGGTGTTCCTAATAATCCTTTAGGTGAGTGTATATATATATATATATATATATATATATATATATGTCAGTATAATGTAGTACTGACACTAAAACTCTTTTGCGTGAACTATACACAATAGAGATTGTCACCATCCACGATACATATTGTTACATTTTTGTATTGCGATATATTGTGACACGATATATTGTTACACCCCTACAAAGCATTATATCAAAGTTAATAAGACATTTTCAAACTTAAATGTTACGTGTCCTAAAAAAGGGTACATTTAAAATAAATAAATAAATAATTAAAATGACCTGCAAGACTTTGAATGGTTTCAAATTAATTGCAAAACTAGACAAGTTAATTGAAAAAAAGTTAAATTAATTAAATGAAAAAATATAAGCAGTATAATATATTTAAATATTAAATATAGTACTGCCTTGCAAGCACTGCAAACAAATAAAACCATGTCCTTCATTTGAACACATGAGGGCATCAAAACACAACTTCACCAGAGAAGAGAGGCCAATGAACAGACATCAACACTTTTTAGGTGGACGAGATGAGTAATAGCAATATGATTTAACCAAGTAATGAAAATATGAATGAACTAGACATTTAATTGAGTCTTTAAATATTTATTTAAGTCTCTTTTCCAGTTTGGCATAAATCATAAATATTTCAGGCATAATATTGACACCCTCAGACTGTGTACTGCCTCTACAAGGTATTGCTCTGTAATCAGCCTACGATTCCTTAGTTACAATATTATGTGTTTCACATAGCAAAGTGCAACAAATAAACAAAAAGAAGATCTCTTTAAAAACTTAAAGACAGACTATCTGCATAACAGTGGTATATGAATAAAACATCTGAAGGAAAGAGAACATCCTTTGGGGTTGAAAAACGAATATGCTTATATGTTTCTGTACTACGTGATGATGTTTTGGTTTCATATTTGACATTATATCAACAGTATGTGCAAAAAATATATATTACATAAATAAAATATATACAGCTTTACATTATTTTACCTATGTACAATAACTCTGTATGTTGCATAATCAGGAGCCATGCATTTACATATAATTACAAATAAACACTGAACATCTGATCTCTTCAAAAAAAAATACTGCTTTACACATCTTCATTATACCTCGCTCTCAATAACCCATCTCTGAAGTAAGCACACTGACATAAAAGAGGACTAAAATATTTAGGATGAATGTTTGTGAGAGAGAGACAGACAGAGACAGGGAAAGAAAAGAGGAAAAAAAGCAAAAGAGAAAACAATGAGATAACTCTAGCATCCTCCTCCTCGCTGGTTCCGTCTTTCCAGGAATAATTCTGATCCTCCAGTCAGATATTATAGTAGTAGTGTATCAATATCACATTTCAGTGTATTAATATCATTCCGCTTCAGTACTTCAGTAAGTACTACTGAATTCAGGTCCTCTCATAATAAAATATACGAAAAACCTTCAGAATCAAGGAAGAGTAACAAAACACCTCCAAAAAAAAAATAACTACTGTATGCCAATGTATAATATGATTAAAGTGATACGTAATCTTCTGTTGGGGTATCTCATAATCAGGTATGAAAGAAAACCCATTTATTTATTATTATTATAATAGCGCGTGCGCGTGCGCGTGCGCGTGCGCGTGTGTGTGTGTGTAAGAAAACTTTTAATTATTTTAATAGCAATTATGATAGTATTATCAACTATATGAATTGAAATTGATGAATGACTTTGATGATATACACATAATTCCATTCAAAAGTTTGGGGTCAGTAATTATTTTTTTTTTTTTAATTTATACTTTTATTTACACAAATATTAAGTGGCACAACTTTTTTCAATATCAATTAAAATAAGAAATGTTTTTGAGCACCAAATCAGCATATTCAAATGATTTCTGAAGGATCATGTGACACTGAAGACTGGAGTAATGGCTGCTGAAAATTCAGCTTTGCCATCACAAGAATAATTAAAGGAATAAATAAATTACAAAAAAATTAAATGTTAAAATATAAAACTTATTTTAAATTGTAATAATATTCCACAATATTAAGGTTTTTACAGTATATTTTCAATCTAATAAATGCATCCTCGGTAAGCATAAGACACTTAGTTAAAAAAAAAAACAAAAAAAAAAAAAAACAACTCACCGACCCCAAACTTTAACGGTAGTGTATGTGTATATATAAACTTCATTGAACAGTACATATACTTGGTGGCACAGATTTGACAGACTTGACATAACCCTGATTTTGTCCTGTCAAACATTTGACCATCAGTCTTGGCTCAGCAGATCGGCCACTGAAACATACAGTGGGGAGAACAAGTATTTGATACACTGCCGATTTTGCAGGTTTGCCCACTTACAAAGCATGTAGAAGTCTGTAATTTTTATCATAGGTACTCTTCAACTGTGAGAGACGGAATCTAAAACAAAAATCCAGAAAATCACATTGTATGATTTGCATTTTATTGCATGACATAAGTATTTGATCACCTACCAACCAGTAAGAATTCCGGCTCTCATAGACCTGTTAGTTTTTCTTTAAGAAGCCCTCCTGTTCTCCACTCATTACCTGTATTAACTGCACCTGTTTGAACTCGTTACCTGTATAAAAAGACACCTGTCCACACACTCAATCAAACAGACTCCAACCTCTCCACAATGGCCAAGACTAGAGAGCTGTGTAAGGACATCAGGAATAAAATTGTAGACCTGCACAAGGCTGGGATGGGCTACAGGACAACAGGCAAGCAGCTTGGTGAGAAGGCAACAACTGTTGGCGCAATTATTAGAAAATAGAAGAAGTTCATGACGGTCAGTCTCCCTCGGTCTGGGGCACCATGCAAGATCTCACCTCGTGGGGCATCAATGATCATGAGGAAGGTGAGGGATCAGCCCAGAACTACACGGCAGGACCTGGTCAATGACCTGAAGAGAGCTGGGACCACAGTCTCAAAGAAAACCACCCGAACGACCCGAAACACACAGCCAGGGCAACTAAGGAGTGGCTCTGTAAGAAGCATCTCAAGGTCCTGGAGTGGCCTAGCCAGTCTCCAGACCTGAACCCAATAGAAAATCTTTGGAAGGAGCTGAAAGTCCGTATTGCCCAGCGACAGCCCCGAAACCTGAAGGATCTGGAGAAGGTCTGTATGGAGGAGTGGGCCAAAATCCCTGCTGCAGGATACACAAACCTGGTCAAGAACTACAGGAAACGTATGATCTCTGTAATTGCAAACAAAGGTTTCTGTACCAAATATTAAGTTCTGCTTTTCTGATGTGTCAAATACTTATGTCATGCAATAAAATGCAAATTAATTACTTAAATCATACAATGTGATTTTCTGGATTTTTGTTTTAGATTCCGTCACTCACAGTTGAAGAGTACCTATGGTAAAAATTACAGACTTCTACATGCTTTATAAGTGGGCAAACCTGCAAAATCGGCAATGTATCAAATACTTGTTCTCCCCACTGTACCTTGTTAATACAGTAAATGTGTGACGGCTGGTCGCTGTTGTAGCAAGAACACAGGTGGGTGTGTTGAAGCTTTTGAACTCTAAGCTAATTGTGAGTCAGACATGACAAGCATGACTCACTCGGCCCCTCTGTGCGGACATGTAGTAAAGTGCCAGGTCTTTGCAGTGCTGTCAAGTGAAACTCTCGAGGGACGACTTCTACAGAGTAGAGTTGAACTCGGCGATCAAAAAGTCGACATGGTCTTTGTCTTTGGTCTTAAAAGCCTCCGCAATTACTTGAGTCGCCTCCCGGTGCTCCATTCCTTTAAGTGACACGCCGTTCACCTCCAGAATCACCTGACCCACCTGTAACTGCCCACAGATATGCACAGAGCCCCCCTTCTGGGAGACAGAACAAGAAAGAGAGAGAAATAAGCAAAGAAAGTCTCAAACTTTCCGAAAGAGAGAGATCATCTATCAAAAGTGCGAGAGAAAAGACAAGTGGGAAATGGGGGAGAAAATGAGAGCTTACCCTCTTTGATATGGCACTTTATATTGAGAGGTCATTAGCTGACCTCCTGTCATAGTATAAAGATAAAGTGCCTGAGGACAGGTGGAAAGAGATAACCAAGACGAGCGTTTTGGTTGTCATCTTTTGTTCAGCTGGAGGGAGGCGGGTCGCAGTCTAATAGCCCTGCTACATTTGGGCCAACAATCTCCTCGATAGTCCACAATCAGGCACTAATGGTCACACCATGAAAGCGCTGATGCTGTCATATAATCCTGCTGGGGTCTTTTTTTTTTTTAACATTTATTACAATTTAACTCAACATGACATCTGAGCAGTAAATGCCTGATTAAAGATTGAATAGTGATTGCTCTCATAATGAACAGTTTGATAAGACTCAAAGTGCATCTTAAGGAGTCTGGAAGAGCGGTAGCCATGGTTACACCTATGACATCGGCTCATTGTGCCGTGCGTTTCTTTCAGGTTGGATTCAGTACATAACTCACTCTAACATGCTTAAAAATACTGCTTTGAAAAACCATAGTGAATAGCCATTATGCCTGTTTTGTCTTTGAAATATGATCAACAGCACTTTTTTTCCCCACAACTCTGAATATGTCATGTCACATTGAGATATATTAGCATTACCCTGGCATAAGGACAATCAAGGACTAACATATTGTCAGGGTACTGTCACTTTGGTCTGTTTATTCTTGATTTAGCGGCAGAGCTCTGACACTCCCTCTGTCTTGTGGTTGTGAGCGTGCGGTTCTGAGTTTGCTCAGGTCGTACGCTCTTCTGTCCACGTCAGTTGTTTTATGTGTGGAGCGTGGTGTTTGGATCCCGGCACTTCGGTCTAGTTTGGTTTTGGCTCTGTGTTTATCTTCTGTTGTGAGCGCACGGGATCAGCATTCGCTCATTCTCCGTGCGCTCTGTCTTATTGTGGGAGCATGCGGGTTTCGAGTTCCCTCGGGCTGTACGCTCTTCTGTCCACATGTACATTGTGTTCAGTTCGTGTTTATTTTGGGTGCTTTTGTGTTGTCATGTTCTGTGTGGACATGCAGACGGTGAGAGCTCATTGTTTCTGTGACGTGCTCTCCTGTCTATTGTCTAATGGTATGTTTACACAACACCGTTTTCAACTTAAAACTTTTTATGCGTTTTGGCCTTTCATTTACACGACAACAGCGTTTTGAGGACCTGAAACGCAAGCTTTTAAAAATGGGTTTCAGAGTGCAAGGTTTTGAAAATGATGCCTTTACCGTCTCCATGTAAACAACAAAAACGTGAATTTGTGAAAATGGTGACGTCATGCGCATGGGGTATTACATGTTCACGCATGCGTATTATGTGTTCGAGGGGTGTTCCTTGACAAAGTGACATCGCCATCTACTGGCCTGGTAGCATAATACAGCCTTTTTAGTCATTTTCACAGACCCATCTGAACGGGGATCGTTTTGACAACGTACTAAAAACAGATGGCAACATTGTTGTCGTGTAAACAAACCCTAACCCTGCCCTTCTTGTTATCTGATTATCGGTTCATTTGCTCCACCTGTCCTCACTCGTTACCTGATTTGTTTGCTCTCCCTATTTATTCTCCTTGTGTTTTCAGCCTTGTGCCAGTTCGTCGTCTTATGTACCATTCATGTCCTGCCCTGCCTGATCCTGTTACCATGTCCAGTCCTGCTTTGTACGGTCTTGTTTTCCCCCATGGGGTAGTTTTTGTTTTATTTTATTAATAATAAAAAGCCCATTGTTCGCTGCATCACTGAGTCCTCGCCTCATTCCTTCACCCAACCCTGACACCTATTTACTATTCATTAGCTCAAAATCAAAGATAAACCAAAACATTCTGTTAATTATTCTTTCCTATGAAGGTCAGCCTTTTCAAGACAATCAGCAGAGGAATATTCTGATTGTATCAAACAACACTTTAAAAACTTTTCTCTTTACATTTGCTGGAAACACTTTATTTCGATAGTCCACTTTAGACTTTCTACAACATCAACTACCAGTCATTAGAGCTTAATATTTGCTAACACTTACAGTACACTATTTTGATGCTCCCCAACAGACATTCTACTGAATATGTAAGTACTTTGCAAGTACATGGCAACTTATTCTACTAACCCTAACTTAACAGTTAGATGACATGTAGTTGCAATTTTTTTTTTTAGAGTTGACTATCTAAAAGTATAACCCAGCTGCTATTTCTGCTAGACTAGATTAGGGTGTGTTCAAGTTCTCCTGGGAAGTTTGTATTTAGGAAATTAATTACTTTGTACATCACCATTCTGTTCCAAACAAAGTCATTTTCTACAAAAAAAAAAAAAAAAAAAAATTCTACTTCTATAAAATAACGAATAAAGAATGTGCATTGTATGTGATTTATTTGTTTTGATTTAATTTATGAAGATTCTGTAGCCTTAATCTAAAATTTCTCACTTGTAATTACTGAGGTCATACTGAGGTGACATTCATGTACGTTCAGCTCAGCTCAGCCTAATCTTTCTGACATGACTTGAACACACCATTAGGCTACGTTCAGACTGTCAGCCCAAATTAAATTTTTGTGCATATCCGATTGAAATCCGATCAGATTAAGTGTGAACAGCAAAAAACAGCAACTCCGTTTTGCGCTACATTCATATGTGGTGTGAAATCCTATTCAAATCACATTTCTGAAATCCGTTTCAGTCTGACCGCTCGCATCGGATTTTGCATGATTTATGTGACTTTCTCACGCCACATAAAGCGTAAACGTCAGATGTTGTTATAGGATACATGCTGAAAGTCGCTTCAGAAACAAGGTTATGTTGTTGCAAAGTGCCAGACAAGCATAAAATGACAATATAACAGAGACATGTTTTGAAACCAGCGATCAGATTTCAATCGGATACACAAATAATCGGACAGTGTGAACATAGCCGTAGACAGATTCCTCCAGTCTTTTATCCAAAACCCGGCCCTCCAAAGATGTGTCAGCCAATCCAATGTCAGCACACCCAAACTTGAAACAGACAGTTTTTTTGATCGGCTAAAAAAAAAAAAAAAAAAAAAAAAAAAAAAAAAAAAAAAAAAATGTAGGCTGCTCCCCAAACTCTTCTTTAAATAACCCAGGGCTGTCAAAGAAACAGGTGTGATGTCTCAGGTCATTTTCTGGAGAAAAAAAAAAATATTCCGCACTTTTAATTATGGAACATGTCCAGATGGGTCTGTGACAGGTTGTGTTCTTCTGTGACCTTTCCAATGGTGAGATTTACACATGCTGGTTGTGTAAACTGACATTCTATGCAAATTTCAAGGATACTCTACCAATCAACAAAGAATACAAATACAGAAACACCGCTACAGCACTTTGTCCTCATTTAGCAGTATCGCACATCTCTATAAACGCTATTAGATACAAGTTATGTTAATTTCATATTTTTTCATCCCCTAAAGCTATAGGCATATCACTAGATGCTTGATCCCCATCAAGTTTGAATATGCAAGCAAACATATTTCTGTGCAAAGCCCCTTTGCGCTAAAGGGGAAATCTCTCACCTTCATGTCGAGTGAACACAACACTGATAGAAGCAAGTACACAGACACATGCACATAAACGGGTCCTGAATATGCTAATGCGCTATATTAGCTAACAGATGCTGGAGCAATAAAAGAAATGAGGGGAAAACAAACCTGCTACAAAACTTCCCGTAAAGTTATGACTAAAGACTAATCTAGCATCTTAACACTGCAAGATGCACAGGGGTCTATCTAATAGGGAAAGTATTATCCGTGTCATGAGTCATTTCTAATAAAAAAAAATTGGAATTGTTTTGTCATGCGGAGCTATACTTTTAGCCATATGATGTATAAGCAGGTTTTACTGACCTAAGCATTCATGTGTCTATAAAAGAGCAGCTTTTAAAGGCTTTCTGAAACCACATTATGTAAGTTACAACTGTATATTGTACCTTGATGGTTGTAATATCAGACCTTCACAGTACATTAGCTACCCTTTCCATTAGTGGAACAAAAGGTACTTTCTGGGAATAGTAATTCTAAGACTTTGTGATACTTTTATGTTGACATTTCATGTTTGTTACAGCACAAAATTTCATAAACATACTTTATAGCTCTGCACCAAAACCTACAGTAGCAAGCTGCCTAGCTTTCTAGGCTATTAGCTACAGTACATATGAAGTTTTTTTTTTTTTTTTTTTTTTTTAAATGGAAGCTCATAAGTGACTGATCTGGAATATTTTACATAGGAAACAACTTCACAACTTCTTATACATACTTGATTTCAACAGAGTATCATGTTGCTAAGCTAACAATATGACAATCTAATAACAACATACACGCATTTGTGGTAAAATATAAATTTTTTAATTAGAATGAACTAGTTTTAACTATAATTTTCACATTTTTGATGTAGAAAAGATGTATATAATGTTTATATTTTCAGTGAACTTGTGTGCTGTGCATTCTGCCTTCTCCACAATGGATGCAGCCTTAGATTTAGGCAAAAACAGTAATTAACTATGCTTCCTTCCTTGGAACAGCCATCATGTAATGATGCCAACAACGTGCTAATTAGACAGCTCACTAAGGTTTGGAACACAGCTATTATTTTAAGAAAGGGGGGTTTGGGGGGGGCCTGTGAGTATGGCCCTGTATGACGTCACCAGAGCAAGAGCACGCCGGGTTTCGGAAGTCATTGGCAGCGCTGTCATTTTGTTTTTAGACCACGAAAATCAACAATGTCACCACAGAAGTGTGTTTTTGGTTGTAAGGGAAAGCTAAACTTGTTCAGCTTCCCAAAAAAATCCAGCGCAAAGGGAACAGTATGCAGTTTGTTTTTCCGGGGCAGCAAAGGAGTTGTGCAAGTGTGCTAGTCTGTTCCCGGCATTTCGGTGACGAAACTAAGCCCAGTTCGACGCTGGATTGGCAGATCGGTTAAAAACTGAAAGATGGAGCGGTCCCAGCGATTAAAGATCCCGGTCATGAGTCGAAAGCACAGGTGGTGAGTGAAAATGCATCAAATGTCTGTGTTTTGTTGGCAGTCGGTGCGCAAGTGCATATAATGTAAACAACACGAATGTATAGTGAATCAAAAATTATCCAGGGATAATGCCATGATGTATTGTGTGTGTGTGCGCTCGTGACTCTTTAGCTCCGTCCACTGCACGCCTCCAGGAGCTCAACTGTTTTTGGAAAGAATCGGTACAGCGTATCTGTCTTTTATAAATCTGATAAAACTAAAGACTCTTCAGAGATATGAAGGATGCAATACTACTCTTTAGGTACTCAAGACTAACATAAGGTTGACAGAAACTGTGTGTGTTATGTACCCTTTAACCCTTCTTAGCCGTCGTTTTGAACTTTAACCCGTTCTGACCCACCTGTATGGTCGCAATGCGTGGCAGAGGCTGTCTGGTGTTGGCACCCCCTTCAACAGCAATACCCAGTGTACTGGCACACTTGGGCACCCGTACAAGTGTAGGCTCCATTATTCCCATCTAAAACAATGAACAAAAGGGACGGTACTTTAGACATCACACTCAAAGAAAAAAAAAAAAAAAAAAAAAGACAGATTTCAAAGAATATGGAGGAGGAATACAAAACAGTTTAACATGAATGAAGAAAAATCTGAGCTAAACCAAAACTCTCCTTAAACAGCAGCAGGACAAACGAGACTAAATCCTTACAATGTGACATTAAGACATATATGCTTCTGTTTAACAGTTGCTTATATGATGAAATGACACTAAATCATTTCAACAACAGAAGTTTTTGTCTGCTCTCTCACCTGTTTTGCGGTGGCCTGCGGGGGTCCTTCCGCTCTGCGTGTTTCACCTATGACCTGCAGGAAGGGAGGTTTACCTGGCCGCGGGCTGCTGTCCTTACTCAACCCTCCAGCCTCTGCGATATCCACTCCACTGTCCTCGCTCAGAGTCTGTCCACTGTCTGACAGCTGGGACAGCGTGGCTCCTGGGAATATAGACAAATGAGCACACAAAGCCATAAATAACCACACAATTTAGCTTTTAGAGATTAGAGGTCTGTGTTCAGAATTTATGTGAACCTCACACATTAGTTGGATCTGAACAGAGTTATACAGCTGGATGAATTCCCTAAGTGCTGAACTTAATCAAAGTTTAGATGTGACTACTATGGCTGTCAATTTAGCATGTTCAATTAGTGCGACTAATTATTTCAAATGAATGAGATGCCGCCTGACCCCTATGTGCATTCTGTAATAAGGTATCCTGCCATCTGAGAAATTAAAGCATTAGGTACCTTCTTTTATCTTTATATTGACATCTAAAGCCAATTTTTGTAATGTGTATACAACATGGCTGGGTATCGATAGAGATTCCCAGATTCAATTAGACTGATTAATTTTGGTATATTTCCATTATAATGTCTATTTTGCTTGTGTATGAAAGACATTTCTTGTGGAAAAACTGTTATTATAATAATAATAATAATAATAATAAGTAAAATTATTGTCATGATTCCTGTCTTGTGTTCCCCTGTTTAAGGACTTTTAAATGTTTTCTGTTCCTATTCTTTCTGTGTTCACTTCCTATTTAGTTCCTGTTTGCTTTGTACCTTGTTTGTTTTCATAGCTACGCTCATTTGTTTCCATGACAATTCATCACTTTCACCTGTCCTGTGTTAGCCCCTTATTATATTGTGTATTTAAACCCCATCCAGCTCTCTTTTGTTTTTGAGCTCACCCTGCATTACAATTATTATAAAATTATAACCTTAGTAAAAAGTATAGAAAGTTTTTCTTTTTTAAATATATAGAGTAATTTGTTTGTGAATCGAACTACACTGGTTACGCTACGTTTCTGATTCTCTATAAAGATTTGGTTTAAAAGGGTCATTTGTCAAATAAAGACATGTAAACAATAAACATATCAACTATAAATCTAACTAGGGCTAACTTAAAGGGATAGTGAAAATTCTGTTATCATTTACTCACCCTCATGTCATTCCAAACCTGTATGACTTTCTCTCTTCTGTGGAACATAAAGAAAAGATGGAAGATATTTTGTTTTTTGTTTTTATAACGGAAGTTAACCAAAAATGTTGACCAACCTTCTTCAAAATGTCTGCTTTTGTGTTCCACAGAAGAAATTACAGGTTTGAAATGGATTACATGCACACTCATAATGCAATTATAATGGGTTTTGGCAATATTGCGATTACACTGATGTACAAACAATACAAGTCTGAACAAACTAACACAATTAAGCTCATAATCGTAATAACCATAATCACAGTAAATTATGTGATGTAAGCCGAGTTTAAAGGGTTAGTTCACCAAAAAAATGAAAATTCTGTCACCCTCATTAATTACTCACCCTCATGTCGTTCCAAACCCGTAAGATCTATGTTCATCTTCGAAACACAAATTAATATATTGCAAAAAACAAACAAAAAGAAGAAATTGTTGAATAAAGTTGTTATTTTTGTGTTTTTTTTGGGCACAAAAAGTATTCTCGTCGCTTCATAAAATTAAGGTTGAACCACTGGAGTCACATGGGCGATTTTAACGATGTTTTTACTACCTTTCTGGACATTGAAAGTGTTCATTAAAAAGCTGTCTATGGAGGGGTCAGAGAGCTCTCGGATTTCATCAAAAATATCTTCATTTGTGTTCTGAAGATGAACGAAGGTCTTACAGGTTTGGAACGACATGAGGGTGAGTAATTAATGACAGACTTTTCATTTTTGGGTGAACTAACCCTTTAATCACAATAATCAGACATGTAAACACATTACATGCTGCTCTGACCAAATGTTGCATGTGCTCGGACGTACAAGTACACAACTTCATGAGTAAACTCTGTGACATTATTCTGAAGTTTTCCCTCCATTCAGAATCGCTGAACTCTGTCAACACAACTCGCTGCGCAGTCTCTGCTGCTTCATCCAGAGATGGTTAAAAAAAAACACGACGGCAACGCATATCCAATACGTCCATAGAAATGTGTTTTGCATTTGATGAAAGTAGATTAAAACAGTGGCCAGTAACATGCCTACTGTATGAGAGGCCATCATTTGTGCTCTGGTGTAATAATCACACTGCTTAGCATAATCAGAATAATGAAAACGGGAGTGAAGAGGTTTGCTCTGTCATGTAAACATCTTACTGCGATTAAGTCCTTATTCTGATTACTGGAAATAATCGCATTATTGGTGCACATGTAAACGTAGTCAATGATGACAGAAATTTAATTTTTGGGTGATTTATCCCTTTAAGATATAATTTCAGAGTGCCTTCACCTCGTAGCTGGGGCTGGGGTCTTTCCTCTGCCGTCTCCGGCTCAGGGTGTAATGGGCTGTTCTGGGTGGCACCGCAGCTGTGTGTAGATGGGGAGCCCTCAAGCTTCTCTGGGCTACAGGGAGGCGGTGCTGGCATTAGCAGTGAAGGCGAAAGGGACGGAGAGGAGCGGGGAGAGATCATTGGGGTGCCTCCTCGAGAACGATTTGGAGACTCTGGGTGCGGGGAAAGCACCGCCGCATGCCTGCTCATCAGAAACTGAACCAGATCTCTACACGGTGGTCCGGAGGAAGGGCTAGCGTGATAGGATGATGATCGTGGAGAGCTGTGATGGTGAGAGCAGGGTGGAAGTGTGTGATGGACAGAGCAGGTGGAATTGGTGTGGTGGATGGTACACGGGGAGTTGTGAGTAGAGCATGGCGAGTGCGAGTGATTGTGGGTGTGGTTTTCCTGGTGCCGCCTACAGGGGGCAGTGAAGAGCAGGTTGGTCTGGAACAGCTTAGACGAAGGTCGTTTGGTTTGACTTTTTGGGCTGGCATGTCGAATAGGTGGAGGGGGAGGCTTGAACGAGGGGGGTGACTCAGATGACGGCTGCACGTTATCCTGAAATAAAACAGAAACGTACTGTCCATTTTTATCTCCTCACTGTCACTTGCAAATACTAAGACAGGCAATTAAAGGATGCATTATCATTGAGGGAGGTTATGATAATGCTGTGAAGAATAAAACACATTCTGACATTTTAAAGCTTTTAAAGGTGTCATTTCCTTCCCAAAAGTCAGCACATTGTGAAATTAACAGATGATAGAGTTGTCAGTGTACAACAATTTAGCAAAAGCAAATGTTTACAACAAGGCGGTCAATTATGGATTCATCTAAGATAATCGTTTATGATTACAAGAGTTAATGTTGAGGTACTGATGCTTAATTAAACGAGAAAAAAAAAAAAAAAATCTTTTGAACTTGACAAATTCAAACTTCAGCAAATTGACTGATAAAAAGGAAATCTGTCATATGGGTGTGTTCGGTCTTAGAACCTAACGGCACATTTTATGATGATGTCACCATGCATTTTCTATTTATGAAAGAATCCTTAATTGATCAGTTTCCACAAATATATTAAACAGAACAATACCTTTCAGCATTGATAATAAGAAATGATTCTTTCTTTCTTTTTAGTATGATTTCTGAAGGATTATGTTACACTGAAGACTGGAGTAATGATGCTGAAAATTCAGCTTTGCCATCACAGGAATAAACTGCATTTTAAAACATATTAAAATAGAAAACAGTTATTTTAAATTGTAAGAATATTTCACAATATTTCTGTTTTTACTGTATTTTGTCTACTTTCAAAATCTTACCAAACCCTAACTTTTGAATAGTAGTGTATATGTTGGTGTTATTTCTTTGAGTTTTGTGCCCTTTTCAAATTTATTTTTCGATTTAATTTTAATGATGTGGCATATATTCTTCATATGCTGTTCTTAATTTACAAAGAACACACACACACACACACACACACACACACACACACACACACACACACACACACACACACACACACACACACACACACACACACACACACACACACACACGATCTATCAATCTTTGAGATTACAAAATACAGCCGTATGAGTTAGAAACACCCAAAAACGAAATAAATATTTTAAAATGTTCTTAGGTTTACAGGGGATGTGAAAGTCTTTGTTTTTCAGGAATAAAAGTTTTGTTTTCCTAGCCCTAAATCTTGTCCCTTTCTTTCCTTGTTACACTCAACTGATAAAAAACAAAAAACATTTTAACGTTGGCTGATTTTACTCCACCAAATGTTTGTTTAATCCAATCTAACAGCATGTAGATACACAACAAAAAAAAACAACTCACCAGAGCAACGTCAGGAAGAGAATTTAGACTCTCAAGTGGCATCAAACTCCCATCCAACCTGCACTCACTCTATAAAAGCAAACAATCACTGAAGTGACTCGGTTGTACACAGCAACAATCACTCCAGAACAAAATACAATCCAAAAATGTTTGAGTTAAAGACATTCACACTCCACTTGAGGGGCAGTTCTTAATTTCTTAGCCTTTCTCATCCATTCAGCTCAACTGCCAGCTTGCATTGAGGGAGATTTACAATTCATAATAATGTTTGGAATCAAATCATGAAATTACCAAGACACAGTAGATCAGACTATTCAATGCAGGCACAGAAGAAATCAGTCAGAACAAAGTTAGCTATTACAGATACAAATAATGATCCCTCTTCCTTCAAATAGGCATTATAAGCATGAGGATAGAGCATTAAACTCAAATATTATGATGTATTTTGTATTGAACTGTTTTCTTTCAAAAACATGTAAAATCTTTTGAACGGTAGTATATGTTGGTTTTAGTATCATTTCTTTGAGTTTTGTGCCTTTTTCAGTTTTACTTTTATAAATAAATTATTATTATACACTCACCTAAAGGATTATTAGGAACACCATACTAATACTGTGTTTGACCCCCTTTCGCCTTCAGAACTGCCTTAATTCTACGTGGCATTGATTCAACAAGGTGCTGAAAGCATTCTTTAGAAATGTTGGCCCATATTGATAGGATAGCATCTTGCAGTTGATGGAGATTTGTGGGATGCACATCCAGGGCACGAAGCTCCCGTTCCACCACATCCCAAAGATGCTCTATTGGGTTGAGATCTGGTGACTGTGGGGGCCATTTTAGTACAGTGAACTCATTGTCATGTTCAAGAAACCAATTTGAAATGATTCAAGCTTTGTGACATGGTGCATTATCCTGCTGGAAGTAACCATCAGAGGATGGGTACATGGTGGTCATAAAGGGATGGACATGGTCAGAAACAATGCTCAGGTAGGCCGTGGCATTTAAACGATGCCCAATTGGCACTAAGGGGCCTAAAGTGTGCCAAGAAAACATCCCCCACACCATTACACCACCACCACCAGCCTGCACAGTGGTAACAAGGCATGATGGATCCATGTTCTCATTCTGTTTACGCCAAATTCTGACTCTACCATCTGAATGTCTCAACAGAAATCGAGACTCATCAGACCAGGCAACATTTTTCCAGTCTTCAACTGTCCAATTTTGGTGAGCTCGTGCAAATTGTAGCCTCTTTTTCCTATTTGTAGTGGAGATGAGTGGTACCCGGTGGGGTCTTCTGCTGTTGTAGCCCATCCGCCTCAAGGTTGTGCGTGTTGTGGCTTCACAAATGCTTTGCTGCATACCTCGGTTGTAACGAGTGGTTATTTCAGTCAAAGTTGCTCTTCTATCAGCTTGAATCAGTTGGCCCATTCTCCTCTGACCTCTAGCATCAACAAGGCATTTTCGCCCACAGGACTGCCGCATACTGGATGTTTTTCCCTTTTCACACCATTCTTTGTAAACTCTAGAAATGGTTGTGCGTGAAAATCCCAGTAACTGAGCAGATTGTGAAATACTCAGACCGGCCCGTCTGGCACCAACAACCATGCCACGCTCAAAATTGCTTAAATCACCTTTCTTTCCCATTCTGACATTCAGTTTGGAGTTCAGGAGATTGTCTTGACCAGGACCACACCCCTAAATGCATTGAAGCAACTGCCATGTGATTGGTTGATTAGATAATTGCATTAATGAGAAATTGAACAGGTGTTCCTAATAATCCTTTAGGTGAGTGTATATGATTGATATAAATGCTTATACATCACTTTTGATGTATACACTATCGTTCAAAAGTCAGGGGTCAGTAAGATTTTTCTTCTTTTAGGAAATTAATAGTTGTAAACAGTTAAATAAATTGGAATAATATTTCACAATATTACTGTTTTATTCAGCTAAATTAAATATTCAAAAACAAGTACATTTGTATTTTTACTTTAAGTGGAAATTTAAAAATATTCCTGAAAGGAATGTTCTTAAAAATCATTGTAAATAACTTAAAGTTAGGATAACATCCAACCTGTCTTTAATCCCCAAAAGTAAGATGTTTAATGAAATTATTGGGTTGTTTCAAATATGATTATTTGCATTACAACATATGCATTACAAGATAACGCTACACATAATACATATTAATAGTACCATGCATGTGGACTCTAAAGTGACACAGTCTTAAGAATGTTTCAAGAATTGTACTTAGGAACATTCTTATGAACTTAGAATTTATTGTAATAATTTTCTAACTTCAAGATTTTCGTGAATCCGACCCCTGTACTTTAATTTCATTCACCAGTGCATGCTAATATTCCCAGCACTGCACAAAAATACATCCACATGCCTTGTTGTAGCCGAGGACTGCTGGGGTCAGCTGGCAAGTAGAAGAAATGTGGCCCTCTGGATGGGTGACGCAGATTGAATCAGGGTGCAGAAGGCCTGGGCCTCCGTGCCGAGCTCTCCACGCCTCCATCTCACGATGTAACACCTGCCCGTCGAATCGCTCCAGGTCCTGCGGAGCGATCAGAGTCCGCACCTCAGCCAGCAAGGACAGCTGGGAAGCAGGAACAGCCAAGAGATCATTAAATGGGTAACACTTTACAATAAGGTTCATTAGTTAACATGAACTAATAATGAACTGCACTTATAAAGCATTTATTTATCTTTGTTATTGTTAATTTCAACATTTACTAATACTTTATTAAAATCTTGTTAACATTAGTTAATGCACTGTGAACTAACAGCTGTATTTTTATTAACTAACGTTAACAAAGATGAACAAATACAGTAACAAATGTATTGCTCATGGTTAGTTCATGTTAGTTAATACATTAACTAATGTTAACTAATGAAACCTTATTGTAAAGTGTTACCATTAAATGAAACACCTGAAATCATCTAAAATATTATACACTTTTGCTAACTATCAAACTAAGAGTTTTCAGTGACATTATGGTTTGTTAGCAATTCTTCTGAGGTTTTTTGCTGTCAGCCTCACCTTGGCATGTGTGTTGAACAGTTCAAACAAGGCCATGGCCAGAGGCTCTACCCCGATGTGTGTGCGCTGGTACTCTTGAATGTAGTAGCTCATGGTCTGTCTCTCTGTCTCTGTTAGAAGCATGAACGCCTGTTCCTCCAGCGAGTTCCACGCTCCTGTGCGTACCACTCCGACTGCTGGCACAACACCTTTACAACAGACTGACTGCAAAAAAAGGAAAAATAAAACAGTAGAGGGTGTCTACATGAACTGTAATGTTGTGCAGGAGTGTGAAACCTCTTATTGTCCAGTCAAACATTTGCATGATGCCTTCATTTGTTTTAAAGCTGCACTATGTAACTTTCTTGTGCTCAAAATTTACTAAATTTATATAATGAGCGAGTACATCATGAATCCATTTTCCAAACTGTGTTTGTCTTCGTAGATCCTGAATCACTACGCTACACATATAATAAGTGATTATATTCGTACTATTTTAGTCCGGTTCGGGTCGCACCGCTGCGGAGTAGCACAGTACCTGCGTGACTCGTCATAGACATAAACCGAGAGAAGTAGCTCTGGCTACAATGTTCTTCCACAAGACGCATGCAGTTTTGTTTATTAACCGCTAGAGCGCCAAAAGTTACATAGTGTTGCTTTAATGTCCTTTCAATTGCATCTCAGAGCAACACAAAGTGGTCTTTCATTATTAAATGAATCTGTTTATGAAGAAATCATTTGAGTGATTGATTCAACAAATGTTATTTTAGTATCATTGAGATGCTATTATAGTTTTTATTATTACATTTTCCACTTTAATTAAAATGTTCATTGTTGTGTATTTTGGTAAACTAAATGACAATAAGAAATGTAGGTGAAAAACTAAGATTAATTCTGTATGTTATTTTATTTCAGTTAATGTTTATTTTATTTCAAGTAAATTTTATTTTTTTTATTTTTTTTTAGTTTAAAGGTAGAGTAGGCAATTTGTTTTATAAACACTTTTTGTTACTGGTTGAAACTCT
The DNA here is from genome assembly GCA_039654105.1 of Coreius guichenoti. Classification (NCBI taxonomy): domain Eukaryota; kingdom Metazoa; phylum Chordata; class Actinopteri; order Cypriniformes; family Gobionidae; genus Coreius; species Coreius guichenoti. Next base: position 20,083,416 of record CM077169.1, read on the forward strand.
CCACATCCTGATAGCAATCAATAATCGAAGTGGTCTAAATATTAAAACCTGTACTTATATCTTCTGTGGAAGTCTCAGGACCAAAACATGTTCGTCCAATCATTGCATTTGATCCAATGATGATATGATGTCCTACCTGCCTGTCAACATATGTATTTCCATACCTCCGCACACCCTGCTCACACAGATATCACATCACACATGGATTTGGAGAGCGCTCTGAATGGAGGGTTGGATCTCATGCTTTCAAAGCTAGTTTGCTATTGCTAGCTGCTCCGAAATTGCCTACCCTAGTTTTAAGTTTTAGGTAACTATAATAACCATGTCTAATGACCCATGTTGTTTTAATGAATGATTCAATGACTCATTCATTAAGACATGGACTTGTCACCACCTACTGGCAGTTTAAGTTTTATATATCATTTCATTTTTTTATATTTCATATTTCAATAGTCAATTTTATTTAAAAAAAAAAAAATTATGCTATTTATGCAATCACAATTGTAAATGCATTTATGCCACGTCTAAGCCACATTTAACAGTCTGTGTAAACTCATCTAAATGCCACTTACTATAGTGTCTTATTATTCTAATTGAATATATTGATTAAATATAAGAATTTGACATAAGATGCATCATCTATTAAGTTTAGGGAAAAAAAAAATTTACATTTACAAATATCCTTTTTTTTGATATGGTGATTTCTACTGACAAATTAGCATTGTAATCACTAAACTTTAGCTTGTTAAGGTCACATGAATTTTTTTTTAATATAATTTGCATGATTTTATGGTGTCTCAGAAGCCTGTCTGAAACCCTTAGGATTATCTCATATTAAAACGCTGCCTTTGAAGTCTGGGAAGGCAGCTGGCTTGGGTTTCGGATACAGCCAAGGTTACTAATTTATTTTTATAACTGAAAATAATCAAATAGTGGCATGTAGTGCTACAGTGATATAAAATAGTTGTGCAATCATTAGTCACACCATGTAGTTGATATGAACTGATGTAATGTGCATGTTCAGGTCAGTGTGTGGGCAGCAGGCACTCATGGGAAAGAGAACAGCAGCTGCAGGACTGCATCTCCGAGACCTCACTAGTCAGCCATGTCTAATATGTAATGTTACATACCCTGGGGTAACAAACTCGCTCTCTCTCTCTTATTCATGCACCTTTTCTTTGAAAACATGCCCCTCCTAAGATTTCTACTTTTAGACATTCTCCTTAATCAGACCAACATCACAATAACTCCAGCATCTGTCAACAAGCTTCAGCTCTCTCACTCTCCCTGCCTCTATATCTCCAGGTGCTGCTATTGCTATAAAAAAACACAACAAACATTGAAACACCGTGCATAGTATATATATATGCCCCCAGGCATCTAGCTGGTGACTTACTCTGAGAAAAAAATCTTCAGAAAAGAAACATTTTTAAAGACATTCGATACACAAACCTTCAAAAGTTCAGTGTGAGAGAAAACAGGGACACATCCATTCAACAACGCAGAGGAGTGGCTCTCAACTGGTGGGTCGTAACCTAAAAAAAATGGTCTGATATGGACAATGCTAAATGCAAATAATAAAACACATATAATCATGCATAGTTTGCAAACTAAAATGGCCTACCATTTGTTGCAGACATCAAATGTTGTGCATCCAATCCACACAGCAAATTTCCCAGTGTTAAATTAACACTGCTCAGAGTTTATATAATCCACACTCAGAGTGTTATAAGTAACACTGAATCAGTGTTGAAGTTAATTATGTAATTAAGTGATTAATTAAGTGATGATTGAGCATTAGTGATGAACACCTGCTGTTAACAAGCAGAATCACTGAAGGAAATAGAAACACAAGAACTACAACTGACTTCAGCCACAGCCTTAGATGAAATCAACTGAAGATAAAAGAAGACATTACATCTCTGAAGATCTCATCAGAGGAGGATTAAATAGCTCCACAAACAGCATTACCAGCTTCACGCATTACTAACCAGATTTACTTTATTCCTGTTTTAATGAACATAATAGTTTCATTTCAAGTCACCATGATGGTGATTAGTGTTTGCTTTAGTTGGGCTCTTGACCCTTTACTTTTTAACTTTAGTTTTTCTCTGGCTGCTTTAACTGTGTGTTTATAAAGCACATTTGTTATGGCAAGGGAGGCCAAAGGAAAATGTGATTAGGTGATGATGACATCATCATCATGCAGTGACCTAAATCACTGATCTCATTCAGAGTCTAATGCTCTGGTTACAGTGGTATTGTGTTATTAACTTTTGTTTTATTCGTAATAGTGGCCATGTGATTCTACAGCATGAGCTCAAGCACTGCTGTGGTAATCTAATACTATGCAGGATCTCCAAAAAAATAGTGCACAAAAGGTTTTAATCTATGGCATTACTTAGACACATACAGACATCAAGAATCAGTGTATGAATCTCAACAATGGCGACAATCAATGAAAAGCTTCATGCTGCAGTGGGTCCAGGAGGGAGATGGAGCGGAGGCGGATCCGGGGATGGGATGGAGTGGAACAGGACAAGGACCCTGGCATGGCATAGATGGGCCTGGGAGCGTGGGAGGCGCCGGAAGCTCAGGGGGCCACGGCGGCACAGACCTTTCAGGGCCAGCCTCCATGGATGGGTAGCCCCCCTCCCAAAATCTTCTTGGGAGGCACTACGGACTCTGGAGCAAGGACAGGAGAGACAGGAGGCGGAGTCCTCTCTGGACTCGTGACAGGAGGCGGAGTCCTCTCTGGACTCGTGACAGGAGGCGGAGTCCTCTCTGGACTCGTGACAGGAGGCGGAGTCCACTCTGGACTCGTGACAGGAGGCGGAGTCCTCTCTGGACTCGTGACAGGAGGCGGAGTCCTCTCTGGACTCGTGACAGGAGGCGGAGTCCTCTCTGGACTCGTGACAGGAGGCGGAGTCCTCTCTGGACTCGTGACAGGAGGCGGAGTCCTCTCTGGACTCGTGACAGGAGGCGAGTCCTCGCTGGACGCTGGTCAGTGGCTGGAGCCCTCTCTGGACGCTGGTCAGTGGCTGGAGCCACCTCTGGACGCTAGTCATGGGCTGGAGCCCTCTCTGGACGCTGGTCACGGGCTGGAGCCCTCTCTGGACGCTGGTCACGGGCTGGAGCCCTCTCTGGACGCTGGTCACGGGCTGGAGCCCCCTCTGGACGCTGGTCACGGGCTGGAGCCCTCTCTGGACGTGGACAGGAGACGTTGCTGGACTCTGGACGGGGACTATGACAGGGCAAGACTCTGGACTGGCGGGTACTGCGGGAGCGCAGTGTTCCTCTTCTGCGACTCCCACAGTGAATGCAGAGCCGCTTACCTGAAGGGCATAATCAAGGAACTCACTCAGTGATCCTCGAGGACCATCGTGGATGAGTTTGGATTGTAAATGTTTGTTGAGTCCGTGGCAAAAAAAGTAAATCAAAAAAAAGTCTGGGATGTCGGTGATGTTTGCGATGTTCAGAAAGTCTCTGATGTGGTCCTCGAGTGAGTGAGTTCCTTGGCGTAGACGGACGAGGGTGACTGCTGCGGATCCATCTTGGGTCGGTCGTTCTGTAACGTAACTGCTCTGAGACAAAAGGTTGAGGATCTAAATACAGCATGAACGATTTAATAACAAACAACATACAGTGAATCCAAGAATGAGGGTATCAAAAACAGGCAGGAGTGCAACGACAGGAACACGCATACAGGAGCAACAACCAACAAACAACAACTGAAGCACTGGGGTATATACACTCACCTAAAGGATTATTAGGAACACCATACTAATACTGTGTTTGACCCCCTTTCGCCTTCAGAACTGCCTTAATTCTACGTGGCATTGATTCAACAAGGTGCTGAAAGCATTCTTTAGAAATGTTGGCCCATATTGATAGGATAGCATCTTGCAGTTGATGGAGATTTGTGGGATGCACATCCAGGGCACGAAGCTCCCGTTCCACCACATCCCAAAGATGCTCTATTGGGTTGAGATCTGGTGACTGTGGGGGCCATTTTAGTACAGTGAACTCATTGTCATGTTCAAGAAACCAATTTGAAATGATTCGAGCTTTGTGACATGGTGCATTATCCTGCTGGAAGTAGCCATCAGAGGATGGGTACATGGTGGTCATAAAGGGATGGACATGGTCAGAAACAATGCTCAGGTAGGCCGTGGCATTTAAACGATGCCCAATTGGCACTAAGGGGCCTAAAGTGTGCCAAGAAAACATCCCCCACACCATTACACCACCACCACCAGCCTGCACAGTGGTAACAAGGCATGATGGATCCATGTTCTCATTCTGTTTACGCCAAATTCTGACTCTACCATCTGAATGTCTCAACAGAAATCGAGACTCATCAGACCAGGCAACATTTTTCCAGTCTTCAACTGTCCAATTTTGGTGAGCTCGTGCAAATTGTAGCCTCTTTTTCCTATTTGTAGTGGAGATGAGTGGTACCCGGTGGGGTCTTCTGCTGTTTTAGCCCATCCGCCTCAAGGTTGTGCGTGTTGTGGCTTCACAAATGCTTTGCTGCATACCTCGGTTGTAACGAGTGGTTATTTCAGTCAAAGTTGCTCTTCTATCAGCTTGAATCAGTCGGCCCATTCTCCTCTGACCTCTAGCATCAACAAGGCATTTTCGCCCACAGGACTGCCGCATACTGGATGTTTTTCCCTTTTCACACCATTCTTTGTAAACTCTAGAAATGGTTGTGCATGAAAATCCCAGTAACTGAGCAGATTGTGAAATACTCAGACCGGCCCGTCTGGCACCAACAACCATGCCACGCTCAAAATTGCTTAAATCACCTTTCTTTCCCATTCTGATATTCAGTTTGGAGTTCAGGAGATTGTCTTGACCAGGACCACACCCCTAAATGCATTGAAGCAACTGCCATGTGATTGGTTGATTAGATAATTGCATTAATGAGAAATTGAACAGGTGTTCCTAATAATCCTTTAGGTGAGTGTATACACAAGGAAACAAGGTTAACAAGATAACAAGAGGGAGTGGCTAAATGGGAAACACCTGGGAGAACTAATCAACATGAAAAACTACAAAGGACTACAAAACATGACAAGACAGGAAATAACAAAAGAGTCCTCACAAGACAGGGAAACACAGGCTGGAATCATGACAATGGTGATACGACATTACATTTTATTGTTTGATTTTAAAGGTAATTTTCTTTAATTATGGTGAATAATTTTGGATTGTATTGGGTAGCCACCTAATGTCTGATGTAAAGTAATGTAAAGTTGAGAACCACTTGCTTCCATGTATGTTAGTATTTGTGAGAGAAATTATGTGTAAGAGCATATACAAATATAATATATGAATACACACTATCGTTTGATTTAAAAAAAAAAAAAAAAAAATACTTTTATTCAGCAAGGATGTGTTAAACTGATCAAAAGTGATAGTAAAGACTTTTATATTGCTATAAAAAAAATTATATTTCAAATAAATGTTCTTGAAATTTCTATTCATCAGATAATCCCCTTGACATTACAGGACAAAAATACATTTTAAAATATATTAAAATAGAAAACAGTTATTTTATATTGTATTAACATTTAAAAAATATTACTGTTTTTACTGTACTATATTTTTGATCAAATACATGCAGCCTTGGTGAGCATAAGGAACTTCTTTCAAAAACACCCAAAATTTTGGAACGGTAGTGTATTAAAGCTGCTATTAAAGTGACATAAAATAGAAAGGGAAAGAAAGAGAAAGATCAGGGAAAGAGAATGATACAGACAGAGAATAGACAGATTTGCTCTGATAAGCACAGTGGTTTGCTTGCGAAATCAATACTTTTTTTTGTATTTAGTTGCGTCTGTCCTTGAGTGCTTTCATTTGAAAAAATAAATAAATAGGAATGTCTTTCCCATTTCCTATTCTATTTCTCTACTCACACATGATGAATGGTACAACTGATGATCAGACTCAAAATACTCAGTATGAAATACCCGTACGTATGATTAATTCTTCAAATTATCATGTCTTTTGCCTCTTTTCAGTGTTCTACAAAGTGCTAATTTTCATCCTGTTGTCATCAGAAAGTACATGTCACATTATAACGTTACTAACCAATGTAATTGCTGGTTATTAGGGTACATTTACACGACAATATGTTTTTCGCACACAGACGACAATGTCAAAACGATCCCTGTTTACGGATCTGCGAAAACGACTAAACTACTGGCTGCCATTTTGTAAAGAAAAACTATAGACTAAACATGTAATACACATGCGCATGACGTCATAGTTTTCACAAATACATGTTTTTGTCGTTTACACAGAGACGATAACGGTATCGTTTTCAAAAGTTTGCATTTTCAGGCCCCCAAAACGGCATTGTCATGTAAATGAACGGTCAAAACGCATAAAATTTTTTCAGTTTTTAGTTGAAAACAGTGTCTGAAAACGGCCCCTTAGTTGCAAGGCATGCTAACAGCTTATTAAAGTAGCTGACACTTGGGCCCTTAATTTATAAAATGCATGTGCGATCAGATTTGATCCCAAATTCAATGGTTTTCATCATACATTAAAGCAAAGAACAAATCAAAATTTTTAAAAAATGGCATGAAAATATGTTAAAGTATGCTTTAAGTAAACTGAAAATTGGGAAAATTGGGAAAAATGTGCATGTTTATTCAGAACATGCTGATATGTTTACAGAAAAATGTCAATAGATATTTCAATAGCTAGGGAGCCAAAAAAATGCACAACAATTTTTAACAAATAATAATGTTTCTTAAACATCAATTTGTAAACAACCACTAAACAACGACGAGACCGGACAAAGAACTGAGCAAAATTGATTTTCAATACCTGGATTTTAAACATTCATATCAACTGGGGGAAAAAAAATCTCATCTTACATGAAGGTTTCATTTGGCAAGCTGCTTTGCACTTTATCTCAAAATGCCTAGACAGATGATGCCAGGGGTCTGAAGAGGACCATCCATCCCTCATTACTGCCCTCATTCCTGGATATTGCTGATCCACAGCCCTGATCACTAAACCTGTCCCTTGGCGTTCCACTGTGCCAGCCTTAATCAATAACTCAGGATAAGGCTGCCTCAGCTAAATTAACTCTTAAGTTTAAAGGCACATGCATAAGCACCCTACTGACAGACTCATCCCCCACAACAAACATTCATTACCAGTCTCAGTTCCACCAAGGACTATTGCTGAACTGAGAAATATCTAGCTATTCTTTAAGTATGAATAGTCATTGTGATTTACAGGAAGTACTGTACATTACGATAGCGATGACTATGGATGCTGGTCTGACATCAGGTCTGACTTTGTTGAATAAAATGAGTTATGCAGGACTAAGGAGTTACGTCAAGAACAGTAAGATGAGGCAGATCCTTTCTGATGTGATGAATTATGTTAGACAACCAAACAATCTATAAAAAATATATGGGAGTGACAAACAAAGAAATATATGCTGTGCCCTGTAAAACACTGTATTAAATCTTAAAGAAACAGTTCACTCAAAAATGTTATGTTTGTTACTCACACTCAGAAATTCCAAACATACACACTGCTGCTCAAAAATTTGGGGTCAGTACGATTAAAAAATATATATTTTTTTAAAAGAAGTCTCTTTTGCTCACCAAGGCACCATTCATTTTGATCAAAACAGTAATATTGTGAAATATGTTTTTAATTAAAAATAACTGTTTTCTATTTTAATATATTTTAAAAGGAAATGTGTTCCTGTGATGCAAAGCTGAATTTTCACATGGTCATTGTCACATGGTCCTTCATCATTCTAATATGCTAATTTGGTGCTAAAAAAACTCTCTTATTATTATCAGTATTGAAAACAGTTTTATGTATACTTTTCCACTTGTGTAATTTGCGGGATTAGATTTAACATGCTCTTTATATCGAATAAAGTGGCAAGGATATTCTTTAAAAATGAACCTTTTGTAATCCACTGAAGAAAAAAAGTCATACATGTATATTTTAAATTAATCATTTTGATTTTGAGTTAAACTATTGCTTTAATTCTCTGGAATTTAACGCTACACATATCGTCCTCTGTGTAGGCTATAGACTTGCTAATACAGTGGGGAGAACAAGTATTTGATAAGGTTACAAAAGGTTAATTTTTAAAGAATATCCTTGCCACTTTATTCGATATAAGGAGCATGTTAATCTAATCCCGCAAATTACACAAGTGGAAAAGTAAACATAAAACAGTTTTCAATATTGATAATAATAAGAGAGTTTTTTGAGCACCAAATTAGCATATTAGAATGATGAAGGATCATGTGACACTGAAGACTGGAGTAATGGATGCTGAAAATTCAGCTTTGCATCACAGGAACACATTTCCTTTTAAAATATATTAAAATAGAAAACAGTTATTTTTAATTAAAAACATATTTCACAATATTACTGTTTTGATCAAAATGAATGGTGCCTTGGTGAGCAAAAGAGACTTCTTTTAAAAAAATATATATTTTTTAATCGTACTGACCCCAAATTTTTGAGCAGCAGTGTGTATGTTTGGAATTTCTGAGTGTGAGTAACAAACATAACATTTTTGAGTGAACTGTTTCTTTAAGATTTAATACAGTGTTTTACAGGGCACAGCATACTTGTTCTCCCCACTGTACATGAAACAAGGCAACTCGAATAAATCAAAACAAGCCTGTATACGTTATAAAGAAAGTAGTTGACAGTAAACCTACTGATGCAGACAGAGAGGGGGGACTGGCACCCTGTGCACACAATAGTGTTCAACCAGGTGTATTTTGAGTGACCTACATAAGTCCTATTGAAGTGGTTTGCTCAGGCTTCTTAAAGCTCTGATACTTCAGGCTACACATGATGGACAGCTTGTATTGTATCTGTTCCGTGAAGCCTTCTAGAAGGACACAGCCCTCTCGCCTGCCTGCTGAATGATGGAAGGTTTAATCCAACAAAATAAAAGCATGCCAGTCCTGAGGCGCAGGGAGGGGAGGGCAGCGGGCAGCCCAAACTAAAGCAGTGGGACTGAGAGGAGTTATTTACACACGAACAAACAAGCTATACAAACTGCTTAAGGTTACTGAGTCAAAATACAATATGAATCCAGAAACCATAGAAAAGATCTGATGGTCTCTGAAACAATCATTTCTCTTTTGTCCTTTAAATTCAGCTTTTATGCTCCAGGAAATTATGTAATTTCACTTCCCTAACACACCTTGAATGCAACGAAGCATGTTGACTAAACATCCACTTACAGATGCCGCCATTTCCCTTTTCAGCACAAGAATTAACAACAAATTAGCAAATAAATTACCATTTAATTTATGTTTCAGCATTGATCGATGCATCTATTTTCCTGTCCTCATTCAAATGTAACTGTGTAAGCCATAAGCAGTTCTGACTGTAATCGTCTGAGTAACAATGAATTAGTATACCTTGTCTCCAATCCACAATAATGATTGGATAATTGATGGCTTCATTTGAGAAAAGCTTTTAATCTACATTTATCTGAAAAATATCACGTGTTTAAAAATGTATACGAGTCAGGGCTGTGGCTTAAGCCTCGTTCAAACTGTCAGTCCAAATCCGATTTTTGTGCATAACCGATTGGAATCTGTTCATATTTAGCAAATGTGAACGACAAAAAAAATAAATAAAAAAAGTCACATGAAATGCGGATTTCTGGAAACCACTCTAATCGGATTTTGCATGGTTTATGTCTCTTTCTCACGCCACGTAAATCGTAAACATGTCAGACGTTGTTATAGGAAACATGCTGAAAGTCGCTGCAGAAACAAGGTTGTGTTGTTGAGCCGGTTGAGCAAAAAATTACAATATAATGGAGACATGTTTTGAGACCGGCGGAGATGACAGCACGGAATAAAGTTGACTCAGAAGACATAGTAGTCCAGTGCGGCGGCTACATATTGTCATGATATAAATAAGACAACATCTGTATTGCAAACCTCTCCATGTCGCTGCTGTTGTTTGTTCACCAACGCAATGTCATTGCCATAGAAGCCAATGCAGATATTCCAGAAAACGAAAGAGTGCCACGGGACACACAAATCAGATCTGAACAGTTGCGATACACAGTGTGGACAGTCAATAATTTAGATCAGATTCCAATCGGATACACAAATAATCGTATTTGGACAGACCGTGTGAACAGAGCCTTAGTGGTTAGTGCAGGTGCTTGAGATGAGACTTCTTATCTGGTTTGGTTTGTAATGACCATCAGGGTTGGGGAGTAACGGAATACATGTAACGACGTTACGCATTTAAAATACAAAATATGAGTAACTGTATTTTGTTATAGTTACATAGATGGTAATCAAATTACAGTTACTAGAAAACTATTTTAGATTACCAAAGTGATTACTTTGAATTTTAATGTCATTTATTTCATTTAATAGTACTGTTGATTCTCCGACTCTGACTGTTTAGTGGACAGGAAAACAGAATGCATTTCTCTAATGGAAATACAAAAACAGTTTTACTAATAAATATGAAAAAGGACGTAACATCACAGTGCAGTGCAATGCAAGCTATGTCTACCTGCAACAAAACTTCTATAGGCTTCAAAGGATTCAACATCTAATCTGAAAAAGCATCTTAATTAATAGGTAAAAAGGTAAAAAGGTAATTTGTTCTTGATCTTTGAAAAAGTTTATCCAGTAACTCTTATTTTCCTATTTACTCATACTTTGAGCGTTGTATGGTTATCATTACGTTTAATATTTCTACGAATTTGAAGGTCTTTGAAGAATGACACAAAATCCTCATAGAATTAACATTTAACATCAAATTAACAGATCCATATGAATCATGCGTTAAATAAAGTTTTATAAAGTCACACAATGGCTTTGTGTGCTTTACAGACAAATTTTAAATCTTAATTCATTCGAAATGTTCAGGTAGATCATCTTGGCATGTTTATGCGAGTTCATGATTTCAGCAGTTTATTAGACATAACCGATATGTTTATATATATATATATATATATTCTTTCAGAGAATTCACCCAAGTATTTCAAAGTATTCCAAAGTATTTAGATTAAATTACTAAATTTGAGTAATCTAACAAAATACATTACAAATTACTTTTTAAAGCATGCATTTTGTAATCTGTAGTGAAATACATTTTAAAAGTAACCTCCCAACTCTGATGACCATGAATGTGAGTAAAAGATGACAATCCCTTTAAAGCCAATGAACAGGGTCCCCACAACCTTCTGACCAAGGATTCATGAGGATTTAAAAAAAAAACATCACTGCACAAAATTCTAGCCAATTCAATATTTTACAGCTGAGCATAGATAGAAAAATTATCTATATTCTATACATTTTCCTTGACTTCTTCCAAGATTTTACTAATTGATTTAATTAATTTATTGTATTAATTTATTAATAACTTTAAATGTATTAAGAAGGCCTGTCGCCTGGTAATGCTAGTTTAAGATTTCCCTGATATTTCAGGCTTTCCATGACCATGGGATCCCTAAAAAAGACAACGAAGTCTGAGAAATCACCTTCCACCACAAGATATTGTAATATGTACAACTATAAGCTTAATATGACTGTGAAAAAACTATTTATTCATTTATCGCTGTCAAAGATTGTGTGAGTGGGGCTGTATTTCGAGGTCTCTTGAGTGACACTTCTATTTCTCTGCTACCGATAATGCCTCCATATATTTATAATACTTCAGTGAAGATCCTTCTCAATCCTGTAGGTCACCTTGAAAATAAATGGGTCTCAGAATTCCTGCACTTGTGCCAAAGTCCTCTGACAGGACTTGGAATGCACGGAATGGGAAATGGAATCGAAGAGTGTTACAAGAGAAGGTAAAGACACACAAGCTCCTGTCATCAAACTCCATAATCATTTCCAGTAAAGTAAGCCATTCGCTTCAAATGCTAATTTTTCTGGGATGGAAGATTGAACTAAATAAGTGACAATCATTCAAAAAATGGCAGATGCTGCAATTTCGCCTTTTTTTTCCACAGGGTCCTCTAACCATTCTTCAGTCACCCTAGATAAAATATAACACCAAGCATGTGAATAAACATCATGTGTGCTCCACAGCTCAGGGAAGGCCATTCAAACCCTAAGAGAGCTTTGATTTGCCCAGCAGGATGCATGTGTTCCTCCCTGTCTTCAGCCGATGAGACAGGTGCTTCACATAATCAGAGCAGTTTGATGTCTCCCAGCTCAGAGATGTCTTTTGCACTCAGTAAAGGAGCGATGTGTTAAGACTCACAGCTGTGCAAAGACAATCCTTTAACAACCATCAGATAAAATCTCTAAAAACAATAGACCGTGCAATGTGTGGTGATGGGACACACTGTTAGCAGCCATACACACAACGCACACACATACTTTTTTTTGCTGTAGTGTGTTTGCTCTGAGATAGCAGTGTTTATTCAATTTGCACACTAAACAGCTTAATTGCTTTGATCTCTGGGTAGATCGCAAAATAATATGATGTAAAGCCAATAAATCCCTATTTTCAATATCACACTGACCTTAATATTAGCTTTTTGTATTCCCATTTCTTAGACTCATTACTTGGAAATAAAACCATAAAATGGCATTTGGTTAGATATATTAAAGAGAAAATTAACACTGGACCTTCTAATGAAATCTAAAGAGTTAAAATTAAAAAATGTTAGTGCATTTTGTACCTCACCTTTCCTGAACTTCCTGCTCCGACATCAACAGACAGAACACTGTGAGGAGAGAGAGATTTTAAGTATGGATGAAGAAATTTGATTGTATTAAAAATATACTCAATGAGTAATTAAGCAGTCAAAAATCTAACTGTCATCCATTGCACCATACTTTCATATCTGTTGTATCACTCCATGATTTCTCTTTTCTTAATTGGCACCATATTGTGAATCAACAAGGTTAGTCGGCAGAATAAAAGTAACTTTGATTGCAGATTAATAAATAATATTGTAATATTGGTACATTGTCGTCTTGTTGCCAGGCAGGTTGGTTTTCTATATTATAGTGGACTATTTTTATTAGCAGAAGCTTAAGATAATAAAATAATTTCAAATCAATATTTCATTAAAAGTAATTTATTTGGCAAGTATCGTATAACACGCGGTATACTCCATATTAAGGTACTGATCACCATGCATGGGTTTATTTTGTGATGACCGACTGGCTGTACAGTGGAGTTTCATATCATGCAGTGCCCTTGTCATAAGCGGATACGTAGGAAAATCCGGACACCAGCAATCAAAATGCAGTTCACCTCAGATTTTAGAAGACAAGACTAATGAAGCGTGGAACTAAAAGGCACCTTGCCGGATTTCCAGGGGAGCACTTTAGAAATGAGCACACCCTCCAGAGATCCCAATCAGCCCATTTTCATTTGGGCCATTGAGAGAGGAAGAGAGATGAGATACCTGCTGTGAGTCATAGTGCTACTGTCATCCCACTAGCATACATAAATTTCAACCATCACTGCCTAAGGCACGTCATCTAACAATAGCGTCTACATCTAGCTTTAAAATCATCTCACTGCTATGTTTAGATTCCCTCTTTCAATCCCACCATCTGTATGACTAGACTCACTGACCTGAGTATAATTTAGTAAAGGAGCGAGACCACAGCCGAATTTCAGAAAAAAGCTGAATATTGCATAAAGTGGAGCTATTACAGTAATGGAAAGAAATTAATACATTTTCAACATAATTGTCTAAATTACATTAGGTGAAGGATCATTAAATGGTGTTAGCTCAAATAACTTTATTTCATAACCACCTATTAAAATGAGCGAATCTTAAAGTAGATTTCAGCATGCAGAAGGAAATAGTCACATTGATCGGTATCACTAGAGTGCTTTATTACATTTCTAATCGTGAGAAAGTGAAAGAAAGAAAATAAAGCAACTTAAATCTAAGGAAATCAAAGGTTTCAGCATATATAGGAAAGGAAAATCACAATCTTTTATACCTAAATTGTTCTTCCTAGAAAGTCATGGGATGAAATGGGTACATTCCCGAGAAAACTCTAGTAATCTCACATGTGTTTCTTCTAAGAGCTTTCAACAATCTTGTACAATCGAGAAAATATGAATCAAACATTTCTATTACAATTCCTCCATAACCGCATTACAGTATCTGGTCTATGGCATCCAATTTTATAGCTCTATACTCTCGTTGTAGGTCAACAATTGTCTGTCTGTTTTTATTTCTCCTGAGGAATTTTGGGAGAAACATCTGAGGCAAAGTGTATACTATAAGTAAGCGAATGACTCAAAGCATTGCACTTTTTTTTCCAGCCCAAACAGCCCCACTGTCATGTTTTGAGTTTGTTTTTTGATCTGTTTCTCTGTTATATTCATGTTTGAGTTCTTTGTTCATCCTCTAGTCTGTTAATTAGTTCAGTTCTCCTCCGTTTTCTCCCTGTTTGTTTCTATGGTTTCTAATTGATTGTGTTAGTTCAGTTCAGGTGTGTTTCATTATCTTGTCAGCTCCTGTGTTTGCCCTTCTATTTAAGCCCTCAGTCTGTTCATTGTCTAGCTTTGTTTAACATGAAGTGTGAATGTAGTCTGTTTCTCCTCGTTGAATGTCCTGTTTATTGTTTGGATTATTCTATTAAAAATCTCCTGAAGATATCGCCTTCGTCGTGCGCTTTAGTACTGCATCCACTCATGACACCGACACAGCAACACTGGCCAATGGTGTGAGTTTGCAATTCCATTTGGTGATACAGTTCCATTTTGGTGGCATATTAAATGGCATACTTCAGCTTTAAATGAATCACAACTGAGAACTCAATTAAGGCCCAGTCCCATTTCTACCCCTTAGCCCTTCCCTTTCCCCTGCCCCTTCATTTTGCACGTTCACGTGAAGGTAGGGGTGTCTCGATTCTCTTTTGGCTGGAGTGGTAGGGTTAAGGGGAAGGGCCAGATAGCCCTTCAAACGAAGATTTTTCAGGACCACACTTCGAATGAAGGGGTATGAGGAGTTTCTCCATACACCGACTATCGTGCTGCTAGAATGTGTAGTGATGTTGCCACTCGGGATCGATCACTTGTGTGTCGCCTGGCTGCCAGTTTCTCTGTAGCTTGTTAAATGCACTATTTGAGTGATGTGAACACAAATTAATAATAGTTAAAAAATATATATCTGGTCATCCTTCATAACGCAGTCGATATTTACATCACGTATCGTCTGTAAGCTCTTGCGTTACCAAGGCAACGACTGACTTGTTTATATTACATTGCAAAGAGCTTCGTTATCGCAGCACCACAGTAGAAAACGAAACCATATCCGTACCGGCCGGCTCGGATCAGCACGGAATGGAACGGTTAGTAAACAAAGAGCCCGATGGAAAAGCGGCTTCACCAGTCTTGTATGTTCTGTATCATTCTGTATTGTCTTAGGAAACTCGAAGGCTCATACGTTTTTGAACTGAAAACGAGCGTCGTTTTATTAAGTCCAAATACAGCGCAAAACTGCGCTGGGAGTGAGTAATTTGTTAAACGTGCTCGTGCCTGATTTCTGTTAGATATAGCCTACGCACATCATTGCTGTTCATACTGGTTAAATGTTACAGGACACTAATAAAAGAAACGGGGTATGATGACGTGTAATGGTATAGTAGTGGTGTCCAATTTCTTAGGGGAATATTTTCACCCCTATGCCTTGCCACTCTGTTTCAAGGGGCCAGGGGAATGGGTAGGTGTAGGGGTAGGGGAAGGCGAAGGGGTATAAAATAGAATTGGGATTGGGTCTAAGCTCCAAAGCTGAACTATGAAAGAAAAAAGAAGCGTAATGAAGCTTCACCTCTGGGTGTTGCTATTGGCCGAGCTCTCGGCAATCTGTGCACTAGGGATCCATTTGGTCTCATCCACCACAGTGCGTGCATGAGGCAGCCGCCCCACGTCCTTTATGGTCATCAGCATGTGGCTGGAATTCTTCAAGATCTGCACGGCCTCATCATGACAAATGCTCCGGAAACTACGTCCATTGACCTCCAGAATCTGATCCCCTACCTACAAAGATGCAAACAGAGAGAGACTTCAGAGATCTGACACTCCAGATGAGACAAAATGAAATGCAACAATGCCTGGCACAGCAGCGCAGAGCCCACGCACCACATGAACCTGATTGAAAGAGCTGACAGCAAAATCACACATAGATATTTCAATTAAGCCTAATAAATGATAAACAAGCCATCCCTTCAGCATGATTTGTACATGAAATAATTCAATCTGTATCGCCATAGCAATTGTTGCTGTAAAATGTGGCAGGTAGACAATCATTTATGAATATCCTCTTTGCCTCTTTATGATGTCTCTTTGCCAAATTCCCTCAGTAACAGACTGACAGAGGAAGTGAGGGAGTGGACAATGGAGATAGAGAAGACGCATTGATTGGAAATTATTCAGTTACAAGCCACAGATAAAAAGAGATCAGTCTGTTCTCATTAAACCTACTTGGACATAGCAGATAAGCAGAATATTAGTGATGTTCTGCAAATCAATGTAATGAACATAATTCATGAAAAACTCTCTAAGCAGTTCAGCACAGTGGGACAACAATGAATAACTATAACACTATTGTTTTACTGTGCTGGCATAATGCTAGATACCTCTCCCTCGTATCGTTCCAAACCTGTGTGCTGTTATTTTTGTAGCTTTTTTGGAGATTGAAAAGATGTGGTCACTATAAACGGTTGTTGTATGGGGGGGGAAAGCTCAATAAACATTCTTGAAAAATAAATAAACAACATTTTCATTGGTGAACTATTTCTGATAGCACAACAAACTGCTGCACTGATATACTGTACAGATGAGGCTGGAATGTATTGGGTGTATATATGCTGGAAAATATACTCCTCCATCCTCTGCACCATTACACCACTTTTTCCACCACTCTGCTGTCCCTCCATCCCATATCATGGATAAAACAAGCACTAAACAGTATTTTTGTAACTGTTTAGTGTAATACTAGTGTAATAGTAATATTTGTTTTTCTGGAGTCTATTGTTTTACAGCATATTTCATGCATTTCAAGTCTGTGATGCAGTACTCACCCCGAACTACTTTTTTTCATGAGGCCTATGTATAAAGTGTAGGTTGTCTTCTTTTGACATTTTAGGGACAAAAATTATCTTGGAGAATCTTGTTCCTTTCACTGAAGAAAAAAAAAATACAATATTGACATACATGATTTTGTTTGCCTAACATTTCTTCCATCACTGGTGCAAACCAAACCACTTCAATTTCTCCTTTTGTTCTCCTCAGCACAGGAGAAATAATAAAGAGAAATTAGTTATCGATGTGTGTCTGTTTCTTCCTCTCTGTGCAAACGTTCTTCATGCATGGAGTCAGCAGCTAGAACGCACCATAATTCACTGGAGAAGAGAGAGGGATAGTGTGTGTGTGTGTGTTAGTGTGTGTGATAGAGAGATAGAGAGATGGGGGGGGGGTTATAAGCTCCAGGAACTCAAGGATCATTCATTTACTCACAGAAGGGAAACCACTGCCATTCTTCTACCAACCTATCACAATCTCCAACACTCCACTGCACCCTGCATCCCTCTATTCTACTCCTCCACCCTCTGCACCATTACACCACTCTGCTGCCCCTCCATCCCACTCTCATCTAATAGCCCTTTACTTAACTATATACTTTATGATTCCTTTGGTGACAATCAACACTAACATCAAACACGTAGCAAACAAATGTGCAAAAGCATATGATGTATGAATAAACAGCTGACAGGGCAAAACATTACATGTTCATATGCAGTACCAGAATGAACCTAGACAGATAACAACACTAAAATATGTTAACATGTTATGTACACATACACTGTGTGCCACGGATAGACAGACAGATAGACATATAGAGCTCTTTTTCCAACCTCAGTTGCCTCTGGCTGTTTTCTCCAGGTGGATTTAAATGAAACAACCATAAAAGACTAAAAACAAATTTATTATACCACAGACAGGCTTTAGAGTCCTTCCTCAGATATGAAAACACATCGTGCGGGCCTCACACATCCATCTGTCAGCTACAGATGCACTGGACACCAGCAGCAGTGAGGCACAGATAAATGTGTCTGACGGACATCCGCCACAGATCCAGGTGAGCCCAGTTCATCTTCGAGGGGAACGGACATTAATTAGGACCAGTGTTGAGCTACGCAGATGGGACAGATGCCGAGCCATCAGTCAGTTTTACCTCTAGCGCAGCTGAAGTTTAATCTACGTGGCTCTGAGTTAAGCAGACAGAGAAAGGGCTTCTGGGAAAGGGTGGCTGCTTGAAGGGAAATGTGGTTCAGAAAAAAGGAATTATGGAATGAGTTCAAAGGCCAGGAGTTTTGCCAGAAGCCCTATCTATAAAATGCGGAAAATGTCTATACTGAGGGAGACTGCTTTGTACTATATTACATACACATTATCATTCAAAAATGGGGTCAGTAAGATTTTTTTAAAGAAATTAATACTTTTTATTAAGCAATGATGCATTAAATTGAGCAATAATAATAAATAAATAATATATAAATACATATATATAAATACATACATACACTCACCTAAAGGATTATTAGGAACACCTGTTCAATTTCTCATTAATGCAATTATCTAATCAACCAATCACATGGCAGTTGCTTCAATGCATTTAGGGGTGTGGTCCTGGTCAAGACAAACTCCTGAACTCCAAACTGAATGTCAGAATGGGAAAGAAAGGTGATTTAAGCAATTTTGAGCGTGGCATGGTTGTTGGTGCCAGACGGGTAGGTCTGAGTATTTCACAATCTGCTCAGTTACTGGGATTTTCACGCACAACCATTTCTAGAGTTTACAAAGAATGGTGTGAAAAGGGAAAAACATCCAGTATGCGGCAGTCCTGTGGGCGAAAATGCCTTGTTGATGCTAGAGGTCAGAGGAGAATGGGCCGACTGATTCAAGCTGATAGAAGAGCAACTTTGACTGAAATAACCACTCGTTACAACCGAGGTATGCAGCAAAGCATTTGTGAAGCCACAACACGCACAACCTTGAGGCGGATGGGCTACAACAGCAGAAGACCCCACCGGGTACCACTCATCTCCACTACAAATAGGAAAAAGAGGCTACAATTTGCACGAGCTCACCAAAATTGGACAGTTGAAGACTGGAAAAATGTTGCCTGGTCTGATGAGTCTCGATTTCTGTTGAGACATTCAGATGGTAGAGTCAGAATTTGGCGTAAACAGAATGAGAACATGGATCCATCATGCCTTGTTACCACTGTGCAGGCTGGTGGTGGTGGTGTAATGGTGTGGGGGATGTTTTCTTGGCACACTTTAGGCCCCTTAGTGCCAATTGGGCATCGTTTAAATGCCACGGCCTACCTGAGCATTGTTTCTGACCATTTCCATCCCTTTATGACCACCATGTACCCATCCTCTGATGGCTACTTCCAGCAGGATAATGCACCATGTCACAAAGCTCGAATCATTTCAAATTGGTTTCTTGAACATGACAATGAGTTCACTGTACTAAAATGGCCCCCACAGTCACCAGATCTCAACCCAATAGAGCATCTTTGGGATGTGGTGGAACGGGAGCTTCGTGCCCTGGATGTGCATCCCACAAATCTCCATCAACTGCAAGATGCTATCCTATCAATATGGGCCAACATTTCTAAAGAATGCTTTCAGCACCTTGTTGAATCAATGCCACGTAGAATTAAGGCAGTTCTGAAGGCGAAAGGGGGTCAAACACAGTATTAGTATGGTGTTCCTAATAATCCTTTAGGTGAGTGTATATATACATGGTACATGGTGGTCATAAAGGGATGGACATGGTCAGAAACAATGCTCAGGTAGGCCGTGGCATTTAAACGATGCCCAATTGGCACTAAGGGGCCTAAAGTGTGCCAAGAAAACATCCCCCACACCATTACACCACCACCACCAGCCTGCACAGTGGTAACAAGGCATGATGGATCCATGTTCTCATTCTGTTTACGCCAAATTCTGACTCTACCATCTGAATGTCTCAACAGAAATCAAGACTCATCAGACCAGGCAACATTTTTCCAGTCTTCAACTGTCCAATTTTGGTGAGCTTGTGCAAATTGTAGCCTCTTTTTCCTATTTGTAGTGGAGATGAGTGGTACCCGGTGGGGTCTTCTGCTGTTGTAGCCCATCCGCCTCAAGGTTGTGCGTGTTGTGGCTTCACAAATGCTTTGCTGCATACCTCGGTTGTAACGAGTGGTTATTTCAGTCAAAGTTGCTCTTCTATCAGCTTGAATCAGTCGGCCCATTCTCCTCTGACCTCTAGCATCAACAAGGCATTTTCGCCCACAGGACTGCCGCATACTGGATGTTTTTCCCTTTTCACACCATTCTTTGTAAACTCTAGAAATGGTTGTGCGTGAAAATCCCAGTAACTGAGCAGATTGTGAAATACTCAGACCGGCCCGTCTGGCACCAACAACCATGCCACGCTCAAAATTGCTTAAATCACCTTTCTTTCCCATTCTGACATTCAGTTTGGAGTTCAGGAGATTGTCTTGACCAGGACCACACCCCTAAATGCATTGAAGCAACTGCCATGTGATTGGTTGATTAGATAATTGCATTAATGAGAAATTGAACAGGTGTTCCTAATAATCCTTTAGGTGAGTGTATATATATAATAAATATATTCTATTTCAAATAAAGGCTGTTCTTTTGAACTTTTTTCTTCACAGAATCCTGAAAACAGTATCATGATTTCCACAAAAAAAAGCAGCACAACTGTTTTCAACATTGATAATAATAAGAAATGTTACCTGAGCTCCAAATCAGCATATTGGAATGATTTCTAAAGGATTATGTGACACTGAAGACTGGAGTAATGATGGTGATAATTACATTTTGCCATCACAGGAATAAATGACATTTTACAATACATTAAAATATAGAACAGATATTTTCAAATTGTAATCATTTTTGTTTATACTTGACCAATAAATCTTTGAATTACAGTTTTTCTCAATCGCTTTGGCTCAATTTTCAAATGAGACATCAGATTTTTCACATCAGATTAGAATTTCTTATTGATTTAAGAAAATTGCATTTGTTTTGGCACATGTGTACAATTGTCTACAATTTGCACAATGACTAAATGCACATGGCTTGTTGATGAGTTGATTCTCAGTTAAACTGTCAAACTCTTCAAAACTTATAAACATTCTTTCATTGTGTGAGCCATCACATGCAAAATGATCCATTCAGTGATAAAAATCTATCAGACATGTTATATTCCATAAATATTTATGACATGGAATGTTTGTTAAATTGCAACAGACACACACACACAATATATATATATATAAAATGGAGTTTGCTGACAGCACAATCACCACCAATATTTGAAAGTGGAGGAACATCACAACCCTGAACAGCAGCAGCTCACTTACTGTACTTATTCATTTGTATTTATACAGTATTTATTTTTGTAGAATTGTGTTGTGTGTAAGCTGAAAATTCCTGTCATGGAAGAGCAAAAAGAAGACATGTAAGAAGATATGTATGTGTTAGAGAAAGACATTACAGAGTGTGTAAAAATGAACAAACAACTGTGAATTTTAAGCTTACATGTAACACATTTCTTCAAAAAATAAATGTACTGTATAAATACAAATGTTCATTTTCTTTTTGTGTACTACATTATTTACTTTTCCCAGTCAATTTTTACCTACTGTCTGAATCTGTATTTACAGTAAAAAGCTCAGTGTGATCCACAAGAGCATTCAGCTAGACAAAACAAATTATTATTACAAATTATTGTATAGAATAAAAAAGCAGGTAGTGTCAACAAAAAAGAAAAAACAAAACACAACATGAAATTTGTATATAACAAATATTACCATGGTGAAAAAACATTTAAACATTTTGACCAGTGTGGCCAATTTACTGACACAATAACTAGGTTTTGAAGCATGAATTAAATGTAACTACATTTTTCAGACATGCAATAGAGTTCTGATGTTCCAGCAAACAGCTGTGACAATTGAACTTACAGTTTAGAGAATGTTAAGACTCAAAAAATGTGCCAAAGCAATTGAGAAAAACTGTAAGACACAAAACATTTACCTCTGATTCTCACAGCTCTTTAAACTTTAATGAAGCACTTCATTCATGGTAAGAGTGTCTAGCATCCTTTCATCTCCGGGCTTATTTAGTTCTGCTTCTAACGGCTATAAGAAAAAGAGTTTTTCAGTTGTAGACATATTGAAGAGGAGATTGGGGTTTAGAGGGGTTCATTATGGAGTGGAACCTCTGATGAAAGGTTCAAATGAAGAAGCAACCTTTAGTTAAAATTCAAACAATTATAGAGAGAGCAAAGTGAAAAGCCTCTCCAAAAAAATAAGCAGTCAATCTTTCATCTCCTCATCTCAACCACCACTCTCCATTAGAGCAGTACATCAACAGTGGGTGATTTATGTGTTCTTGCAATACAGTAAGGTTCAAATCCACCTCAAGGAAAGACTCATAATTACTGGGGCCGATAATTGCATTATGCAATTAAATGAAAAAATGAGGACCGTCTCCCAGCTACTTCTCGGAAAAGCTGCAGTACAGTAACATTTGTAGCATGTGGTCTAAGTGCAAGTGTGTATATAAAGGTTTTTGTTTGTCTTTGTTGTGCAAGATCAAAATTTCACCAGACAAAAATGGTTTGACCTTTCATGAGTCATTTAATAGTAATATAATAGTCATTTAAAAGCTAAATGTTTTCTTACCACAATTTCTACTGCCTGCAAGGTGGATCTCTTTTAAATTAGAGACACCTGTTGGAGATGTGGCACAGCAGTTACCACGTGTGTTCAGGATGCAGCTTTGAATGAACTCACAAAAAAATAAAAAATAAAATAAAAACATAAAATTGACCCTCTTTTCCATCTTCCCTATACCCATTTTGAAAACCCCTGCTCTAGAGCAGAAGGAAAATGAAACTGAAAATGTCATGACAGCCCTGATCAGCTAATGGCACCACAAAAACAGTCCCAAACTACTAGCGACTCTCCTGAGCCGTGATGTGAAAGGCAGCAGACAGTGAACAACATCTCTAACAATGCACTTTAAGCCAATAAGAGCCCTCCAGAAAGAAATGGTAAAACATTGGCTGGGTCTAAAATAATAGCATATCAGCATATATGTAATTGTTGAATGGACGTTAATGGAGAAAGATGTTCATCGCAGCCAGATGGTGTAATTGCAGTATCTACCACCAGGGAGTAAACAGTCATGCTAACCAACAAAGCATTGACCCTGTTGGTCTAGATGATCTAGTTTTACCTAGGCTAACCATATGCCATCCTGTTGGCGGCCGGTCAATAGGGGGCGCTGAGGCGCCGCCCTCTCAAGTTAACCAGAGAAGAAGGCTATTTCAAAATGTTAAAAATAAGTTAAATATATATTGCAAAATAATTACGAAATAACATTATTTAGTCATACTATTCGACTGGTAGTCATATTAGCACCTATTAAAAATTGTTTGTGCGGGGCGCCAGACAAATGGATGTCAATTAGGTCTGTAATTTTTTGAAACGCATGTCATTTTTGTCATGCCTTTTATTGTTTTCCCTGTTTGCTATTTCAAAGTCCTGTCACCGAAGCATTGTGGGCAACGACACATTTTTTAGCACCATTTTTTAACAACATTTTTTAACACCAGCCGCCACTGCTGCATCCATGTCTAAAATCTTCACATTTACGTCTTCAGATCAGTAATCCTCATCATTTCTGTCCAGATACACTATATCTTCTATCACCACCATTCTGATGCTGAATAAATTCTACAAGACAGTCTCAATGTTGTGTTGTCTCACTATCCTGCCAAATTATAAGAAATGTCTAACCTATTATCACCAGCAAAAGTAAACACCAGCCCTGACATGAGACGATTACAAATCAACCCTTTTGTTAATATTTTTGCCATGCAACAAAGCAGCGAGAATACAAATAAACGGTTGTGGACATGCAGGAGCACAGAGCTGCATTATTAAAAAGGTGACGTAAAATATTTATTTGTCTCTGGTGGGGCAGAGGTAGTTGCTGAAGCCCAATCACTGAATAACTCAAGCACATAAGGCTACAAAGAGAGACAAAGCATGAGCATGAAGTCTGGACTGATAATATCACGTGAAATAGTCAGCAGCCATATCACCCTGTAGCCCAAGACTGGTTTCCCACTGAAGCTAAGCAGGGCTGAGCCTGGTCAGTACCTGGATGGGAGACCTCCTGGGAAAACTAGGTAGCTGCTGGAAGAGGTGTTAGTGAGGCCAGCAGGGGGTGCTCACCCTGTGGTCTGTGTGGGTCCTAACACCCCAGTATAGTGATGGGGACACTATACTGTAACAAGCACCGTCCTTCGGATGAGATGTTAAACCGAGGTCCTGACTCTCTATGGTCATTAAAAATCCCAGGACGTCCTTCAGAAAAAAAGTAGGGGTGTAACTCCGGCATCCTGGCCAAATTTGCCCACTGGCCTCTGTCCATCATGGCCTCCTAATCATCCCCATATACTGATTGGCTTCATCACTCTGTCTCCTCTCCACCAATAAGCTGGTGTGTAGTGGGCGTTCTGGCGCAATATGGCTGCCGTCACATCATCCAGGTGGATGCTGCACATTGGTGGTGGTTGAGGGGATTCCCCCCTTCTATATGTTAAGCACTCTGAGTACCCAGAAAAGCGCTATATAAATGTAACAAATAAATTATAATTAATTAATTATTATTAAAAAAAAAAAAAAAACACACAAAGCATTGATTATTATGTGCAAAACAATTAATCTCAACAGATTAAAGCAAACTGATGCTATGATGAAGACTCAGGCATGCAATATTTTCCAAAAAAGCCTGGCCGGCCCATTCTCCAGCTGACTGGAGAAAGAAGAAGCAGTCTCTATCATCTTTCTGTCCATGGACTGATGCCAAAATGTTAAGAGCTCGCTCAATCTTTTATGAGGCCAGCTTTGGATTTAGTGCCGCTTTGTTTCTACATCTTCCCGTTTGGCAAGGCCACCTCAACCAATATACTCACACCACAAATTTAATTAGACACACTAAATGCGGTCATGCCGAACCCCAGCAACACTTCTGGCCAGTAGCGGCTTTTCAAAAAAATAAAATCAGATGTCAACATGTCTGAAACAATGTGTTCGTTTTAGCAAGCAGTTGAAGAATATTTCCAGTCAAAACACAATGACTTGCAGTTTCAAACATTAACTTTCCTGTCAGATGTCATGTGACATAAATTTTGCACTAAGTAAATGAGCCATTTTCCACTTTATTCATTATTGATGAATCACTGATTGACTGATGAGTTCCCCGCAACCTTAGTAACAAATCACTGCACACTGCTCCCATCCAAAAGAGACGCTACAGTGTAATTTAGACTGAAAAAGGCACAAAGGATTGCGATAAAGTCGAAGCGGGATCTCAAATAGTCTAAGGCCCCATTTACACTGCATGGTTTAAGTGACCCAATTTTTCCCTCTTGTGTGGCACAGATGGGATATGACATGTGAACGTGTAAGCAGGAAAAACCGCATGAATTCCGATATCCTCAGATCGGATTCAGGCCTCACTCACGTGGTAATAAATCTGATATGATTCGGATACGTGCATTTGCGTCTGCCATGTAAGCGGTCAAATCGGATATTCCCCAGTAAATGCGAGTTGTACGTCATTGAAAAAGGAACGGAGGCGAATGACGTCAACTTAGGTGGACACGAACTGGGATCAAGGGCTCTCCTCTTTTTTCTCCGCCTTACGAGAGCAATGCTTTGCTGACCTTTAAAGATAGTGCGGAAAGCAAAACATTGAATAATCATCTCATCTGCAGCCATTGCGTCCATTGCATATCGCGCCGTTTTACTTCCTTTTCCTGGTCAGAACGTCTTGGGCTGTTTCGCCAGTGTATAGTGTAAATGCAAATATCGGATACGGGTCGCTTTTAAAAGATGATGACGTCAAAAAAATCGGATATAGTCACCAAATCGGAATTGTGCATCAAGACCTGCAGTGTAAATGCGGCCTAAGGGTGCTTTCACACCTGAGCGTTTGTTTCAGAACCTGGTGCGTTTTCTCCCGTAGTTTGGTTCGTTTAGGCATATGTGAACATGGCAATCGCGCTCGGATCTGCACCACAACAATCGCTCAGAGACTGCCTGAACGAGGTGGTCTCAGCCCGATTGCAAACAAACTCTGGGGCGGTTCGCTTGAGGTGTGAAAGCAATCTGATCCAACGGACCAACGAACCAAATGGTATTATAATTCATAATGGAAAATGTGCTATATAAAAAGCAGTCGTGTCTGATTCTGTGAATGAGCACATTAGTTATCACAGCTGAAAACCAAAAGAGCACCTCTTCATCTTAAAATGTTGTGTAATTGCACTTCTCCGTGCGAGAATGCTGTCCCGATGAAGCCTTTCTTCCTGCTCTAGCTGCATTATAACATTCGTATAGTGTTTGTGTCTGTCTTGACGCAGTTAACCTCTAGACGGCACTGGGAGATGCAGAGGGAGTGCGTTTTGAATTTGCTGCAGTATTAATACGAATGTAGTATATAATTTAACAGCGGGAATGATGGCTACATTTGTATAGTGTTTGTGTCTGTCTTGACACAGTTAACCTCTAGACGGCACTGGGAGATGCAGAGGGAGTGCGTTTTGAATTTGCTGCAGTATTAATACGAATGTAGTATATAATTTAACAGCGGGAATGATGGCTACATTTGTATAGTGTTTGCGTGTGTCTCGACAGTTACAAATAAAGCCATGTTGTCAATCATCTTGATGGATGACGCAGAGTAAACTCTGACCAATAGGAGGACAGTTGTACTTGCATGTGACTTGCGTGAACACATTTTGGTACACTTTGAAAGGTTGCCTTGTTAAAGCAAACCGAACCAAGAAGAAAATGCAATATTGTAACAAATTAAGTCCTTGTTTCGGAACAAAACAAACGATCTATAGGTGTGAAAACGCCCTAAGATATGCTAGGCCATGTTCTCAAATTATGACTCAGGATATTTTACCTTTAGTCCACTGTACTCTGCAGCAGACCCTCGGTCCACTCCGGTGATATAAATGCCCAGAGCATACTCAGCACCCCCACGAATCATCAGTCCCAAAGATCGCCCGTCATCCAGTGAGATGTTCACCTGGGGAGCACACACAAACACACACACACACACACACACACACACACACACACACACACACACACACACACACACACACACACATATATATATTATTTTGTTCATTTCACTTGTTTATGCATACACTAACAAGTCCTCACAACTGCACAGCTCCTAAAGCAATCTAACCATACATATCCAATTCATTCTCTACAGGAGCTGAGCACTAGGCTCCCACGGGATATTGTGGGATTGACAGCGCAGAAAGGGTTGAGAGTGTCAAAAAGTTCAACTTTATACAAATGAGGTGAAAAACAGCAGTGATGTCTGTCACAATCATTTTAAAACTTGCAGATAATGCTGGCGTTTCTGTTGGATTCAGTGCTTAAATCACAGCTACAAATTGCTAGATTTATTTCAGATTCCAAACTCAGATTTGCACACTTTCACTGTGGCTATACTGCGGCCACATAAATATAATTATATTTATTCTGTAATATGTTTGGTATTTTTTTTCATCTGTAATCTACTGTAATTGGATACAATTATGGGTGTTTCTTTAACTTTGGGCATTTTTGGCTCTGTGGACTAGGAAAATAAACTCATGTAAAACACTTTTCACACTCATTCAATTTGTTCACTAACAATATCAGTAAATTTAGATTCACTATAAATAAAATTGCAATGTATTTATTTATTAATTTACTTGCTTATTTATTGTGAAGGTTATGAAAATTGGAAGTTTCATTTGCCTTATCCCAAATGAGGCATTGTGTTTAATATAATTTTTTTGGTCAAAATGACAGTGATGAAAATTTCATTTGTATAATTTATGGAATAAAACAGCCAACTCATTTGTCTTGATATGGGTTATTTTATAGTTGGCACCTTAATAAATATACACAATTAAATAATAATTTCACACAATTTACATAATTTGACAAAGTTATGGTAGTTTAATGTGACCTTCATAAAACAAAAAAAAAAAGTTGAAATCTGGAACATTAAGTGCCTAAAAATGAAGAAACACCCATCCAATGACTATATTGCCCATGTATTGAAAGAAATCAAAGACCACACTGAAAACAGCCACACTGCTGTACATTTTACAGACACACCTCCAAAGCAGCAGGTATCTAGCATTTTAAACAGACATGTAGGACACAGTGGATTATGGGTTAGTGGGTGAGATATTTACCCCCGAGTTGATATTGTGATTGCACACTTCATTTTGCTTATCAGTTATGGATGCCCCATTACTAAAGGAAAATGCTGAGACAATGAAGAGGAGGTGACTATAAATTGACTCACCAACCCATCAGAATTCTAGTGATGTTCGACCTGAATGAAATACCAATAAGATTTAAGTCTGGGATTCAGCACAACCAACCACTGCGGCATTCAAACCCTAATGAACAATTATCAACAAATCAAATAAAGCTGTGTTTATTACTTCTCTGTGGACGTGACTGCGGGTTTGATCTTTGTGGTGA
The DNA here is from genome assembly GCA_039654105.1 of Coreius guichenoti. Taxonomy (NCBI): domain Eukaryota; kingdom Metazoa; phylum Chordata; class Actinopteri; order Cypriniformes; family Gobionidae; genus Coreius; species Coreius guichenoti. The sequence goes on from CM077169.1 coordinate 20,112,073, forward strand.
TTATGTTTTATCAGTTCTCATTTGTCTTGCATCTTTAGCACTAAAACAATCAACAGATTCCCAAAATCCAGATAAAATTTTCCTCAGCTTTATTCAGACTGACTATGTAGCAAAATGAAAGCTTTAAGATGAAGCAGCCAGTTACTGACCTTTTACAGAGCCATGCACATTTTACAAGCCCTTATAGATGTGTCAGATTGGTAAAACTGATGTGATAGATGTAATGTACTGCTTGCTGGTAGGTTCTAGTTTGAATTCATAGCGTCTCATGACATTAAAAGTCAGCTCTGCAGAAAATGCTAAAACACATATATTATTAAATATACAGTACATATATTAAAAACAAGTATAGATTAGTAAACAAACATCCATTATTTATACCTCATGCATTACACATAGTGTGATAAACGGGTAATGGATTTGGCTAGTTCATCTGAACTCAGATGATAGTTCAGATGGGTCATATCAATCAAACTGACATAAAGAGAATTTCAGGTGAGTCGGGCCTAAAATGTGCCTGTAATACTCTTATCAGCAGCCCCGAAGCCAAGTCAAAACAGCACAGACTCCCCCTAAAGAATCTCTGCAGCTTCACATGCTCCACTGCCTCCATCCAAAACATATAGATCATTGTCAGTGCTTGTAATTAGGGCTATCTCGAGTCATCCATAATCAAATCTCAAGAAAAAAACTCAAGTTTTTGTTGTTGAATTAACCATTGTCTGGGGTTTAGACAGTTATTATGAGTGAAAATCTCTGTGTATAAGTTTATGGTTTTATAGGCTGTTAAGGTACAAAAATAACATTGCCATATCTGCCAGCAGTTTTTATCTTGTTTCTTTACAGAAACTTTACGGAAATCTGGCACATTGTGATTATTCTATACTTTTATTTTGTGGCTCAATACAGAGAGTATTTCACATATATGATGCAACAAAAAAAACCTTTCAGGATTACGGGGGGGAAAACCTTTTAGATATGCAATAAAAACCTTTGATGATACATTTTGGTGAAGATAAAAGTTGTGAGTCACTTAAGTCATGACAGATGTTGTATTAAGTACTGTAACTTGCATTTGGCAGCAACGCATTTGGACCTTGTCGGCAGTGTTGTAATGGGTGACTACTGTCCTTTGGGTGTTTTTAGCTGAAGAGGCAGAATTTGGGATGAAGGTGTAAGAGGGCATAGTGAGCAAAGTTGATGAATGTGTGTGTGTGTTATATGTGCCTATAGAGAAAAAAATCTGCAGAGCTGGTTTGCAGTTAGCAGAGAGGAATCACTGAGGCATTACACTCATTTCTACACTTGTTAGAGCTGTCATTTCTAATATTTGAATAAACTGAGTGAAATAAAACAGAGGGAAAAGCCACAGATGTTTAGCACTTTACAACGTCGTTCTGAATTTTAAATTGCCTTAAGTTCCAATTAATCTGTCATGAACGCTCTTTTACACTCACCTTCTTCTCAGCATCCTCGTGGCATATGTGTGTGTGTCCAAGCTGCTGGATGTCCGAGTGTCTTCCTCCTGGGCCACGCTGGTCCACCAGGTCTGGGGGTGGGGACACACTACGGCCCTGAGGGTCCACCCATGTGTACACGTGATTGGTCACATAACCACCAGGGATCCGTCCCATAGAACAGACTGACATGGATAGCTTCTTAGAACCCTTCAATACCTGTGAATGAAAAAACGATAGATGAGGACAAGAAAGGAAGCAACAAAAAGAGGACTGAAGAGGATATTAATAAATAAATGATAATCTCTCTGGAAAAGTAATTTCTATTACTTCATATGTACACAGAAATAGTTAGTCCTGCCTCCAAATTAGTCATTAATAGGGATGCATATTAGAGATTTTTAATTCATTTTATTTTTTATTACCTTTGCTGTCATCTGACAATGACGTAAAGCTCATCTTTAAAAACAATAAGAATGTAATAACATTGTTAAATGTAATCTTTAGCAAATCTCAAAATGTATATCCATTTTACATATTGTACATTATAATTATAATGATTGATTTTTTAGCATTTTTTTTTAATTATTTAGATAAAATAGTATACAGAAATTTAGACATAATTAAACAGAGTTTAAGCCATAATTGTCTGCTTTTCAGTATCTGTCACATGTAGATGAACACTCACGAATCAATGAATTCCAAAAGTCTTCTTAATAATCCAGGAGAATACGCAGGAGACAAAGAAATATCTGCATCCACACGAAACCACTGAAACCGACTAAAAACTATGTAGTATACATGCCAGACCAGTATGTGGCGCTATAATTCTGCCACAGAGATACACTAAAATAGAGAAGAAGACTTGGAGCATGCGCATGTGGGGTGTTTCTCAAATGGAAGGCTGCATCCTACCGAGACTGTGTCCTTCCTAGTCCAGTCCTTCTGAGACTTGTAGGCTAGTGTCCTCCTCAGCAATTAAACGCTAGAATGAGACAGTCTAGTACGTGTGCATGGTTACATCACACATGTTCCCGCACCCACGGTCACGGCACGAAAATACTATTGAAACTTAATTTTGGAAAAATACTTTGTATTATAAATCTTTACATTAAGATTTCTATTAATGCACTACAGTGAATGACAGCCGTCTGCGGTCTCCTAGTGGCTTACACTATTTCAGTTTAGTGTTAAGTGATTAATTTACAACAAAACAAAAGATAACATCTATGCTTTCATGTCTGAAAACATTATTTTTGTCTTAAATTTCATCATAAACTCAGACAAGATCAGTACCGACTCATTTTCTGTCAGTTTATTTTTGTGAATTTAAATGTGTGCAAAGAATTGTGGGTGATTTAAGGCCACGAAGGATATATCCGATATATATGCGTTCTTCAAAACAAGTCGAATGAAGGACGCGAAACGAAGGCTGCCTTCCAAGGATCCTTCAAATTGAGATGGCCTTCAGCGACGTTTGATGACGTGGTAGCCGAGATATGTAGCCTTCGTAGGTTGCAGCCTTCCGTTTGAGAAACACCCCCGGTGTCTGACTAGGGACGAGACGTGGGGTGATGACATCATCGTTTCATAAAATATACGGATTGGCTGTACACACGAAAACGCAAGGGTGTCGTTTTCAGATGTATCCACACTGGGACCCGGTTTCAAAAAATAGAGGTTTCAGCCTCCCAAAACACCGGATCCGTCTGGACGAAACGCCGATACGATACAACATTTTTTTACGTATACAGCTAAACGCGTCTCCGTGTGTACGGGGCCTGAGAAAACCAAGGGTTTATAAACACAGGCAGTAATCAATGTAACAGCGAACAGGTGTGAAACATAAATCAGCAACTAATAATGACAAGGAACACTGGCAAACAGGAACAGAATGAAAACAAAACACAAACTGAACAAAACAACAAAATAGATTCAAATATATAAGATTTTAATAAATAATTTGAAAAATAATAAAATAAAAATAAAGTCATTCATGGGTTCATTGAATATGTAAACAATTGTAAACACCAATATTCAGTCATAGTGGCCGATCAATGAAAATGAAATGACTCATTGTTAAATGTTTACATTATGAGCAGAAATTGCACACTGCAGCTTTAAAACAAAAGCTGGGTTATATCTCAGCTGTAATATTCTTCTCCTGAAGACTGCACAGTGATTTGACCTGCTGGAGAGGTAATTCTCCGTTCATGGCCTGTACGAGCCAAATAAGTCCAATAAAAGATCTCACTGACTCTAGTGCAGGTCTCTTGTGGATTGGCTCCAGCCATGTAAATCAGTCCCACCACCTCCCTGAACTGCTCTCATCTCTGCAGCAGATGTCCACAGACATCCATCTCTGACATTATAGGGACAGAGCTAGATGTCTCAGTGGGATGGGGATCATGGGATGGGGATTAAATTTTTTTCAGCGCGACTCCAGATACAGATATCACTTCCCTGTACTGAGCATAAGGTTTCGACAGACGCCAGAAGTCCCTTGGAAAGGTTGGATCAAATTACGTAGAAGTATTTCCAACCTTTGGACATGCAACCCTGTGTTTGGGCTTCCTCAAAGCAGATAGAAAAGAAAAGGAGAATAAAGAAAAAGACAGGTATAACGAGGCAGGCTTGCTGGAGTCAGTGCTGCAGATAAAACATGAACAATAGCAACTGATTCTCTTTGGAGTTTGTTCCTCAAAGAACTTCAAATGATCCAGACAAAGAAGAAGTACAATATTTGTACAGAAACTACAAAGATTACAATTAAGAACATTTACAACAAAAACAGACATCTGCAGAACATCTCGATCTACAGAAGGCTTCTTAAAATCAAGACAAAAAGCATTCATTGGCATAAACGTATGAGCCGACAGAGCCATGCTAGTGAATGAAATCCCTCTGGCTCACTCACAGAGAAGCACCTGGATCTACATAGATTAACATAAATGTTTAATTGGAGCGGAACAACACATTCAGTGTTGCTTTTTCTAACCGTTCCTGCATGAATTATGAACAATGGCATGTGTGCCCTGGTTTAAAACCGCTCACACAAACACTTTTGAACAAAACTCGTATTTTTAGCAGGGGGCTAAAAATACGAGCACCAAACCTGTAAAACCGTGTGGAGCGTTTCATCTGCAGCCTCTGAATGGAGCACTTGACCAAATGTGGTCAGCTACATAACACCTCAGTGTGCAAAAACAACAGCACGGACAGCTACCAGAGCTACCGAGCAGATCTCTTACATAACAGGCAGTATGTGGGGAGTTCAGAGCCATTGAATAAGAGAGACAGAATAAGAGAGAGACTCAGTGCTGTGTGGATGTACAGCGGATGAGTCACGTTATTCTATCTTGAGAAAGAGTAAGAGGGTTCAAAATGTAATTTCTAAAATAACAGGCTTTTCAGATGTCCCACAGATTCATCATTTCATCAAACTTCAAGCTAGTTAACCATGCCAGAGACATTATACGGGGAGGAGACTTTGAATGAGAGAAATGGTAGCACTAAAAATGGCAGCTTAGAGCTAAAAAGAACATAACACAGCTCAACATAGCGACTATAAGAATGAAATTCCCGCTTTACAGCTAAAAGAGCCAATCACCTGTTTGTTTACTCTAGAATATGCATGTGATTTGAGCTAAAGCAGCACACTATACAATACCAAGTTGTGTCTGATTTTATTACTGACTTAAAATATGTTATTGGAACATGATCTTTAAAAAAAAAAAGAGGAAATTTTAGTCTTTACACATTCAGGTAGATTAAAGCTGTATTGCATCACTGCATTTATTTCACGATTTCCACAAACTCTTTTCAAACTCCTTTTTACCCCTAAGCAAGTGTATATTGGGGTCTACAGCCTTCCAGAGCCAAATACCAGTCTGAGCTAATTCTTCAAGCTTCAGCAAGAGAGTAACAAACACAAAAGGTGAGAAACAGGGAGATGTAGGCAGATAGGAGAGGGAGAGGGAAAATGAGGGCATCTGACAGGGCTTTAGTGAATAAACCATAAGCCAGTGTCTCTTCATCACAGAGGCAGAGGACACACCTGACATTTCTGTGCTGAGCCTCAGCAGACACAGCCCTCTTCTTCTGATAAGAATGTGCAACAATCCTATTCCACGCTCCTTTACAGCCACACCAACTGAGACCTGTGGTGACCTGGAGATAATGAATGGTGACACAGCTGGTGATGACTAGACAATGACCTCACCGCTTTTAACATAGACAGGTCTGCTTACTCATTCTAAGCAATGCAAATCTGCTTCTACAGTCGCAAGCATTAAAAACATTGAAGCTTTTTGAAATTATGGTGAAAAAGTTTTGGCAAGTTAGCATAGCCATGTTTGCCCCGTCTGTTAGATGCTATAACTACACCATGATGGATTGGAAGCAAAAGGTATTTTTCTCACTGGACGTTCATTCACAATTTTGCAGTGTATTCTGATGAAACAAAATGTATATGTTCTGCATATATACATGCAAAACAAGCAATATGTTATACATATATACACATGAATTGCATTTATATTTTTCTCAGTCTGCCACCTTTTATTCACATTTCAGGATAGTCACTAGTAAAGGGTTTGGGATTGTGCACATCTTGGGCATATGTTATTACGACATGTCACTCAAGTCGGAAACATAACATGGAAATAACCTAAAAAACAAAGGAATATTGTACATTGTGAACAATAAATCCAACTATCTACATATGAATTCAAAATTATTAATTTTTATCACTTATTTATACATGGTATCAAAACTAAATGTTTGTGTTACATAGAGCATATACCGTGAAAGACGAGTGATTACCTTTACAGTTATTTATCAGTTATACATCACACCTTTAAATGATAAAAATATACAGCAGGTAAAATAAAAATTTAAAGTTGCAAAAATATGATTCAATTATATAATTATAATTAATTATAATTTACTACTGACTTTACCTGTTCAGTGTTCTCTGTATAGAAATTATATATACATTATAAAGATTATGATATCATCTACATAACAGATCAGTGTTTCCACAATGTTTAAATAGACACAACCCTTCCAACTTTACAACTTGGCAACTCTGCATTCTAGAATTAAGTTTTCCACTTGTAAATAGGATTTCGCTCAGTCATTCGTGTGCTCAGGACTCGTAATTACGATATTTCCAACCTTACATGAAGGGTACTATGGTCACATGGAATTTATGGTTCAGAAGACTGGCTCAAACTTTTTTTTATTATTTTTTTAAACTCCATTGTTGATTCAAATAACAAAAACCTCTTACTGCACGCACTGCAACAGACTTTTAAAAATCGTGGATGAAATAAAACGCTGCGTGAACTCAACGAAATCAGCATGTTCAGCGCCCAAGACCCACCCCCAAAAGTTCCTGAACATTGAAAAAGTACTACCTCACGAGCAGGGACTTTCTGAGGGGGAAATTTTTACCCGGAACTTCATTTAGACCCTGGTCCCCACAGTCGAAACACTCCCAAGTACCACCCTTAGTCCCTAGTTCCAGGGGAAAGTTCCTGCGGTGGAAACGCAGCTAAAGATGGCAGTTTTCATGTTGTAGTGTGTGGGGAGCAAAAGAAAGCAGGCAGAGGCGTGAACCTAAATGCATGTTTTTTTTAAACAAAATATCAAAGTAAACAAATAAAAATGAACGCAAGGACCAAAGGAACAAAACCACGAGGAGAACGGCAATTCAACAACTGACAAATATTCAACAACTGACAAAGCAAAGAGAGAAACAAAAGGGTTATATATACACAGGGCTAAACAAGCTTAACAAGATAAGTTAATAAGACACACCTGGGGAAGACAATCAAGTGAAAAGAATACAAAATGACTACAAAAAGGCACATGGGACAGAAAACAGTCCATAGACAAACACAGAGGACATATATAAAATAAAAAAAAAGATGTATTTTTTTTTTTGAAAAATCTAAGAAACAGGAGACAAATGTCCTCATTAAATTAAGAGAAATAATTAAGATGTTGAAGAGATCTCATTTGTGATATCTCTTATATGAGACCAGTATAAAACTGAATAATGAGACAGGAGGAAGGGTTTTGATGAAGGGAGGAAGGTTTTTTTTTTTTTTAAATAAAGAAAGAAAGAAAAAGAACAAAAAAAACTTGAAGGTTGCATTATTGCATACATTAAAAAAAATCATGATAACATGAAGACTTGACTACTGCAGGGGTATTCAATTAAAGTTCAAGAGGTCCAGTTTATCCTTGGCAGCGGAGGATCGCGACAGAAAAGATACTGTATGGGGGTGCAGGGTTTTCCTCTTGAAGTCTGGACCATTTTTATATTTTGCTTAAAAAAGTATCTACTAAAAACAATAAAACAATGTATATAATCAAAACGCCCTCATCATGAAAATATTTGTGTTGTCTTTCCTTGCCATTTACAAATAATTTTTAACAATTATAACATTGTTTATTATGAAATGCTCTTAACATGCTGATTAATAATGTTAAATGTAGATGAAAAAACATCTTGCCAAAAAACTTGTTTATTTGAATGGTTGGCCAAGCCAGGGTCCGGAACTGGACTGTGATCCACTATTTGACGACCCCTGGACTACAGAATTGGACCATCCTCTGTGCTTATCTGAGCTAATTCTGCTCTCAGTGTGTCATCACAATTACGAATGATTGACATAAACAGCACTGTAATTCAGTTTTACAGGGGATTTCACGAGCAAGGATCACGCCACAACCATGAATGTTGGAGAATTATGTATTGAAGAAGTTAGGGATGAATAGGGAGAGGATGAAGGGGAAGAGAGAAGGGGATGGTAGTCAGGCTGATCTGGGCATCTGGTGTTGGTGGCCGAGAGACTGTGGGGGCATCATCGCAGTTAAATGTAGGCCGAGTGATTAGGACCCCCCCGATACAACCTGGAAGGGAAGAGAACAGGGGATGGTAAAGATGGTTAAATGGATGAGAGAGGGAGGGGAAGGGAGAGTTCGAGAGAACGAGACAAACAGTACTGTAAGGGGCGGCCCGATATAAGAAGGTTTTGAGAAGTCAGGTGATTGGTTGAGGAGTGGCCCCACTCCCGAACCTCAGTTAACTCCATTAATAATTAAGCACAATGCCTTTTATCGCAGTTTCAGTGTCCTAAACCACAGGGATCCGTGGACAGTTCCAGAACAGTCCGTAAAAGCGCACTACCCCCTGAAGACATCAGACCTAGAAACACCATTAAACAGTAAAAAAACTAGGTCTAAAGCACAACATTAAAAAAAAAAAAATTCAAGAAAAGACAACCTTCACTCTTTAACATGAGGAACTTTTTGAACATACTTCTCAGCCTTCTTTCTGTCAGATTAGCTTATCACTAAAATGCTCTGATGGTGCTAAATATCTTACATAAAGATCTTTAGGGACATTGAAGCACTAAACCTGCCATAAAAGAGCAATTCTTTCCTCTCAGTCTCATTTCTGTTCCTTAATTCATTTGTCAGGCACTACTTCATATGTCACTCATTCTCTGTAAATCTGGACGGTGAGCTCATATTGTATTGAAGGAAAGGCAGAGAACTTTTCAGATTTCATGACCCATTCAGAATGTAAAAGGTCAGGAGAAGAATGTATGCCTCCAGGGAGGCACAAAAATATCTCACTTGAAAAGTTTGAATCCAGCAAAGGTTGGTGAGATAAATATAAACATGTTATATATGTTTGCAGGGAAGGCATACCACATACTGTATGTTAATTTTTATTTGCTGAAAAATCATGGCAAACCTGCCCAACGGGAGCTAATAACACAAAGGTTATTGACTATGAAGCCTGAAAACAAGAGAGATGTATTAATTTCCAACTCTCCTCATACTTTAAAATAAGAGATATGAGAATCACAGAGCGTATTTGAATCACCTGGGTTGCCAGTATTTTAATTTGCTTGTTTATTGTTCCATTAACTGTGGCAACGCAGTGTGAAGACAAGCAAATAAAAGATGCACACTCCATTAAAACACTGATAGCAGCTATTACCTTCAATATAAATTTTGATTATAAATGTGTTTAGTGCACATTCCCACAACAGCACTGGAGAAATATGGTATGGCCTCTAAAAAGGAGAATAATAGGAAAAAAAAAAAACCTGAAGTTTCCCTAAATGAAAAGCTCATCGCTCTCCACTGCTTTTCAGCATAGCTCGCTTTAGCTGTTAAAATCTAAACTCGGCCATTCAAAAGTAATCATATATTCTGACATCATTTTCCAAAAACAACTACCACTGAGACAAATGGGAATGGGAATGGGAATTTTGTAAGACCTCCTTGGTTAGAAAGAAAGAAAAACTGTCCTAGGATCCCTTAAATCCACTGCATTGCCTGAGTCTTTTATACATTGCCTTGCCAACAAAAAGGATACTTACAAAATTCTTAACTAACTACTTAATCACTACCTAACAACACAAACTCTCCACGTCTTTCACTGTATGTACTTTCATAACACAAAACTACAGCTCTGCTAAAACGTCTCGGTTACGTATGTAACCCTCGTTCCCTGAAGGAGGGAACGGAGACGCCACGTCGGAGACCGACGAATAGGAATCTCGCTAGCGAGAGACAATCTACTTCAAGTGTAACTAAACGAGCCAATGCATATTGGCATGCAATGACTGCAGGCGCAGCAAGCCGACAAGAGCCAGGGCCTCTCAGTGCTTCTACCCGTTTGAGGTGAGAACACAGGAGGAAACCGGCTCTACACGTAGGCTATAGAATCTAGTGAACGTGTTGGGTGTCGCCCAGCCCGCAGCTCTACAGATATCTGACAGCGAGGTGCCACGTGTCAGCGCCCAGGAGGATGCAACACTTCTAGTAGAGTGTGCTCGCACTCTGAGCGGACAGGGCACACCTTGTGTTTGGTAAGCCAAGGTGATGGCATTCACTATCCAGTAGGCCATCCTCTGCTTGGAGACAGCCTTTCCCTTCTGCTGACCTCTATGACAGACAAAGAGCTGATCTGAGGTCCTGAAGCTTTGAGTTCTATCCACGTACAGCCACAGAGTGCGAACGGGACAGAGCAAAGCCAGGGCTGGGTCTGCCTCCTCCGGGCGCAGCGCTTGCAGGTTCACCACCTGGTCCCTGAAGGAAGTGGTAGGAACCTTGGCCACATTGCCAGGCACCCAGAGGTAGTTGGTGTTAACTACCTCTTGGGGTAAGTCACCTAGAACCTCCGCGTCCCGTCCATGACATGGAGTTTCCCGACGCGAGTGCCACAGGGTGCCCCATCTCTGAGTAAGAAGGTCCTTTCTCAGAGGAATCTGCCAAGAAGGGGCTGTCACAAGGAGCATTAGTTCTGGGAACCAGGTCCAGTTGGGCCAGTACAGCGCAACTAGCAAGACTTGCTCCTTGTCCTCCCTGACTTTACACAGGGTCTGTGCAAGTAGGCTCACTGGGGGAAACGCATATTTGCGTAGACCCCGGGGCCAGCTGTGTGCCAGCGCATCCGTGCAGAGTGTTCTCTCGGTCAGCGAATAAAACAACTGGCAGTGGGACGTTTCTGGAGAGGCATACAGGTCTACCTGAGCCTCTCCGAACTGTCCCCAGATCAGCTGAACCGCCTGGGGGTGGAGTCGCCACTCGCCCGGGAGCGCAGCTCCTGAGAGCTCGTCGGCCACACGGTTGAGCACACTGGGGACGTGAATGGCCCAAAGCGACCTCAGATGGTTCTGACTCCAGAGGAGGAGATGGCGGGCGAGTTGCGACATGCGACGGGAGTGCAGACCACCTTGTCGGTTGATGTACGCAACGGTCGCAGTGTTGTCCGTACGGACCAATACATCTTTGCCCTGTACCGGCTTTTTGAGGCGGCTCAGTGCAAGACGTACTGCTAGCAACTCAAGGCAGTTGATGTGCTAATGCAGGTGCAGGCCCGTCCAAACCCCTGACACTGCATGCCCATTGTACGTGGCCCTCCAGCCCGTGGCAGAGGCATTCATGAATACCACAGCATGCCTGGACACCAGTTCTAAGGGCACTCCGGCCCGAAGAAACAAGGGGTCTGACCACGGCGAAGGTTTGGCGACAAGCCAGTGTGATACTCACCCGGTAAGTGCCGCGCTGCCACGCCCATCTCGGGACTCGGCCGTGAAGCCAATGCTGAAGCGGTCTCATATGAAGCAGACCTAGCGGAGTTACTGCCGCTGCGGCCGCCATATGCCCCAGGAGCCTCTGAAATTGTTTCAGTGGGACCGCCGTCCTGCCTTGAAACGTGTTCAGGCAGTTCAGCATTGACTGGACACACTCTTCTGTGAGGTGCGCCATCTACTCCACCGAATCCAACTCCATACCAAGAAAAGACATCCTCTGCACGGAGGCGAGTTTCTCTTTTCCAAGTTGACCCGAAGACCCAACTGGCTGAGTGGTCTGAGCACCAGGTCCCTGTGTTCGCACAACTGATCCCTGGACTTTGCTAGAATGAGCCAGTCGTCGAGATAGTTGAGAATGAAAACACCCTGTTCTCTCATGGGCACAAGGGCCCCCTCTGCGACTTTCGTGAAGACACAGGGGGACAGGGACAGCCCGAAGGGCAGGACTTTGTACTGATATGCTCGACCCTCGAACGCAAAGCACAGAAACGGCCTGTGTCCAGGAAGAATCGAGACATGAAAGTACGCGTCCTTCAGGTTGATCGCTGCAAACCAATCTCGTGGATGGATGCATTCGAAAATGCGTTTCTGCATGAGCATCTTGAATGGTAGCTTGTGAAGGCTCCGATTCAGAACTCGCAGGTCCAAGATTGGCTGTAACCCACCGGTTTTCTTGGGTACAATGAAGTACGGGCTGTAAAACCCTGTCTTCATATCGGCTGGAGGGACCGGCTCTATCGCGTCCTTTGCCAGTAGGACTGCGATCTCCGCACGCAGGACATGGGCATCTGCGGCGTTCACCGAAGTGAAGCGGACGCCGATGAACCTGGGGGGATGCCGGGTGAACTGAATCGCATAGCCGAGCCTGATCGTCCGAGTGAGCCAGCGAGACGGACTGGGGAGCTCTAGCCAGGCTCGCAGAGACCGTACACCCAGGACCAAAGGGACCACCGCATACCCACCATGGGGCGAGGTGGAATACAGGTACCGGGCTGGGGCGGCTGTCTCGTGGAGGCGGCCTGCAGCGAGGTGTGAGTGTGCTGTGCAACACTTACCTGATTCCACGAGTGGGCAGAGGGTACGTGAGAAGGCTTGGTTGCATCCTCGAACCGTCCACTGCTGTCCGCTGGTGAAGGAGGAGGATGAGTGTGGTCCGGCGATGGACCGTCCACAGCTCTCCGAACCCCCTTGGGACCCAGAGGTAGAGGAACTGCTCTTTTTTTTTTTTTTTTAAGAATTTGGGTACCACTGGTTGTGACACCAGCGGCAGAACAGAATTTTGACTCAAAAGATTCTCTGCCCAGCCCTCCTCCGGGGAAGAGCAGCCCCGCCGGGGAAGAGCATCTCCGGGTCACCCGTCTCAGAGGTGATGTTTCACCGACCGACCACCGAGGTAGACATCGTCTGGCCGAGGGCCTGCGCCGTGACTTTGATCACGGTTAGTCAACATGTGCAGCTCAACCCTGACTCAGAACTACCCTCGTGCATTAAGAGTGCAGGGCGGAGGTGGTCTGCACACAGCCACCCCACCGTTGAGGGTAGTGAGAGAGATAAAACTTTTTATGTAGTTTTGGCCCCTCTGGCGTTCCATATTTTTGCCACCAAAGTAGTTCCATACTGCCAAGTTTTCCATGCACATCTGGGAAAGATCCCGGGAAAGCATGGCTGTTAACTCTGAATCCGATTCAGCAAAGCACACACCATTACAGTGGGCTCAGCATCATCCTCATTCCCAGATTCCTACGACACGCAGAGAAGCAAGAGGTCCGTCCGGGTTTCCCCGGCGGGCAGCTCTCGCTGATCTCCTTGGTCTCCCAGAGTGTCGAGCAGACCCACGGCTCTGCTTTTACACAAGAGCGGCCAACAACAAAGGGAACTCAAGCTTCCCGGAGAAAGAAGAGTTGTGACTGGCGTGTCGACATGTTCATGTTCTCATTAGAAAACGTGAACCACCCACGAACGCTGTCTCAGCATGCATACGCCCAGACATGTGAAACAGTGCTCGTGGCCGTCAGTGAGGACAAGAAACAACCGCATCCAGAAACACACAGGTAGAATGTCATCTTTAAAAAGACACAAGCTCTATCTATGTAGCTCTTCTAGGGAAACCGCTCTCGGTCGCGGCAACACAGACAGGGAAAACGTGCAGTCTGTCATGCGCGCTTTCTCTCTCATAGAAGGCAATCTCTTACCAGCCGTGAAAATGGCTTTTCAGCGCTCTTAACAGCGCACCGAGCCAGCTGTGAGAACAGCCTTTTGTTTTTGCTCAATAAAACAAAATAGAAAATCGACCCTGCTGCAGTGCCGTCACTCCAACACCAAACGAGGAGAGGTCCACTCGAAGAGCTTGACTCGTTATAATTAACAGACGCTTTGTAGAGAGTGATTCCAGGACAAACCATCCACTACTCAGCTCCGAAGCAAAAAGCTGATTTGATGCAAGCACCTGTGGCTCATTTATACCCGCGCTGAGTGGCAAGAGCAGCTGGTGCAATCATTGCATGCCAATGTGCATTGGCTCGTTTAGTTACACTCGAAGTAGATTGTCTCTCGCTAGCGAGATTCCTATTCGTCGGTCTCCGACGTGTCGTCGGAAGTGACCGACTGAATGGGAACTCCCTGTTTTGTATTGCCAATACTATCAATCACTCTACATTCAGGCTCTTCCTTACCTTTTTGTTCAGCATCTGGCAGACCCGAGACTGGATAACACCCTCAAACAGCAAGATAGTTTAACACTGAAATGCACCATTTAGAAAATGCAGTACATGAAAGCATTCAGTTTTCGCTGCTCAAAATTTGAACAAAACATTCAATTCAGAGGAAGCGATATTCATTCAGGTAGATGCCTGAGAGCTTTTTCTGCTCTGAAAAGTATTAGGGTAAAAATGAGATAAAAAAAAAAAAAACTAGTTAAGCACAGATAAATAGAACTGGCTAGGTTCTGCTCTAAACTATGGTAAATAAGAGAGCAGATAAATTTGCTGTCCCCTTCAATATGCATGGAGAATTACCTTTGTCCACCATTTGCAATTGCTCTCTGTCTCTCTTATGTCTTCTTGTGTTAAAATCAGTCTTTTCAATTCAATTTCAATAAAAACAGTGTGCATCCTTGCAAACAAACTGTCATCTCACAAAAAAATATGCTTCACTGTTGATTCACTGAAATGATTCAGTGCAGTAAATGCAGCATATGCACAGCCAGGCACTTAGTACAAATGGAGTATATGTCATTTCCAAGGGCAGCAGTGAGACACGTTCTGATACCTCGAATCAGACGTCTGCGTGCTGCGAGATTGATCTAATATCTGTCAAGGCCAGCAGGCAGCAACAATAGTAGACAACTTTACCAGCTGATCAGTACGAAACTGCTATCCTCACTGTGGTAATTGCTGTTTTGGGGCTTGAATAGAGAGAGCTCAAAGTGAAGCAAACATACACAGAAAGAAATTTAAACGGGCAGTAAGTGTCACAACAGAGGTTGAATGGTAGCTGGTTGCAGTGCTTTGTTAATGTAAAATTGTTCTGTTAGATAGAGCTTTAGAAAAAGAGCAGAACAGCTCATCAGTGCGGCTATAGATGAGTAATGCCTCTCAGTCTGCTATTCTAAAACACTCACGGTTTTAAATATACAACTTTGTAAAGCAGTAACGAAATAAATTGCATTTACACTACCAGACAAAGGTTCGGACTGTCACATGTCTGTCCTGTCTCGTGTAGCACATGTGGTGTTTTGTTATTTTGGGCCATGTGCTCTTGTCTCTGTCTGGTCCCTACCCCTCTTGTTATCTGATTATTGTTTGATTGGACCCACCTGTTTCCCTCCTGATTTGTGCCCTTTATAGTCTCCTCGTGTTTGCAGTCTTGTGTTGGATTGTTGTCTTTTGTCTCCTGTTTTCCCTGTGATCCTTGATGGGCCGTTCCAAGTTGGTTTTGTTAGTTCTAGTTTTATTTTTTCCCCCTCGTGGGTTTTTGGTTTTGTATTATGTTTATTGTCAATAAAGCACCCATCTCTGCAATTGAGTCCTCAATCCAGTTTTTCCTTGGTTTAACGTGACACGGACACCTTTTTATTTTGCATTATTCGTTTCCACTACCATTGCACAAATTGTAGTATGGGAATTATGTAGTGACTAAAATGATTAAACAAAATCAAAATTATATTTATTATATATAGCAGATGTCAGCTTAACAAACTCCTGACATCCTCTGGTCTCATTCATGCAAAACTCATTCATTCCAAATGAAAAGAATCAGTTCATCCAAAAAAAGGGGAGGGTGGAGGGAAGTAAAACAATGTTGTTGTTTTTTAAATAAAATGTAGTTTTGTAAAGCACAATTTACCATTCAAAATGAACAACAACACAAGCATGCAGTGACCAGGGACTAGCAAGATAGATAGAACGACAGATAGATAGACAGACAGACACATACATACATACATGCATTTATTTAATGGTCATACGGTCTGTTCATCACACAATATTTATTTATTTTATTTATCTATCAAAAAATGGTCCCCAATGTTTAAACAAGCACGTGCACAAATTATATTTCAGAGCTAAGGTGGGGGAAAAGATTATCAGTGAATAAAAGCTTACATTTTGACCTGCTTGTCACACAAAGCTAGAAACCCTGATCATTGTATGATTTCATTGAGCAAAGAACAAATATTTTGTGTAAATTCATATGGTTTTATAAATGAGGCCCATTGTATGGAAAAGCACGGCTTTAGATTTTGGAAAATATCTTATATTAATATTTTGTGTTTAAAAAAGGAAGAAAGTAATACTGAATTACATAAAGGTGAGTAAATGATGACAGAATTTTGACTTTTAGATGACTATGGGCCCTAGCATACACCTGGCGCAATGCGGCAAGTGTTTACTGCTAGTTTCAACCTGACGCAGTTATCATTTTCACGTCCTGCGCCACGTTGTTTAAATAGCAAATGCATTTGCGCCCATTTGTGCAACCTTGGGTGTGCTGGTCTGAAAACGAAGCGTGTTCAGGCGATTGTTGCCGCAATTTTATTTTGAGGCAACTGAAATAGACTGCGGCATTGACCAACTGAAACCTGGTCTAAAGTCATAGCACAATATTTTTTTGTTATTTAAAGAGCGCGTTAGTAATATGCGCCTATAAGCGGGTCGGCAACGCGTGTACACTTTGCTTATTACACACACAGGGACGCACAGCAGCACACAAACATGTTTAAATATGAAAAATTAAAGGATTAACATGTAAAAGATTATTATTGTGTACATAAATATAAAAATGCCTACATGTCATAATGGATAATCAGAATTACATATTTGCAAAATGACGTATGAAATTGGCTAATTATTTGACCAATCGTGCCAATACACACATGTATTTAAACTGACTCGTCAGGTTGAGGGTGTCTATATTCCACCATGTAAATAGCAATATGCCATGGTGCAAGCGCACCTGGCTTTTAAAGGGAATGGGAGATGAGACTCTGATTGGTTTATTGCACGTTACGCCTAATGCCGAGTTCAGACTGCACGATTTTCAAACTCGTCGGATCACTGCTCTTTTCACACTGCATGACTATCTGGGGTAGCATTCAGTCACTGCTGTGTTCACACTGCACGATGGATCGGCGACAGGAGGTTTCACACTGCATGACTTTACAATAGGAAGAATCACCGACAACTCTCTCCGGTGCGCAAACTACATTTCACAACCAAACACACGTGAGATGTGACAAGTAAACAACGCGAGATCACGCATGCGTCAGACCGGAGTTCTCGCGCGAGACTGGAATTGTTATTAAAAATGATAAACTGCAGAAAGTTTGCGATCCAAATTGTCTGTGCGCTGATTTGCAGCGAAAAGGAGAAAAAGAAAAAAGATTATGGCGGAGGAAATGGTTGGGGAGACACAGGGAGCAAGGATTGTGTTCTGCAAAGAGAGTTTGAGGTAAATAAATAATTTTGCAATGTGCTGCTGTTGCGGCTGGTCAAGCAAATGTTTGTGCTTTGTTTCTGTTTGATAGAATTGTAAATATATCTATTAAAATACTGATATTCTGGTCTATAACTCCTCCCTGAACCTCCCGCTGCCCTGTATCTTGCTCTTTCGTCGCCGATGTATTTTTCAGTCAGAACATATCTCACACGGCAGGATTTTGAATCGCTGACAAGTCCAGATATTTAGCATGCCAAATATCTCATGGGCGTCTGCAACTCGTCGACGATTCTCTCAGATCGCGTCTTTAATAATTCACACTGCGTGATTGTCACTCACGTGCACGAGCACCGATTTGCCTATGATTTGTCGGCGATTTCGCAAAACCTGTCGGCGAGTCAAAATCGGGCCTAAAATCGGGCAGTGTGAACTCGGCATAAAACACACCCATTACTCATTAAGAGAATAGGGACAACCCTTTTAAGACCATGCGCCGACCATTTTTCCTGTTGTTAAACTAGCAAAAGTGGATTCGGACACGCCCTAAGTGCACTTGCGCCGTGCGCTTTAGACCACGCGCTTAGATAAAATAGGGCCCATAGTCTTTAAGGTTAGTAGTGTTACAGTAAGGTTTTATGTAACAGCAGTTCTACCAACATTCTCTATCGCACAAATAGTTCCTAAGGACATTTGTAACTCCATAAGTTTGTAACAGCAAAGTGCAATATGAGCCATATTTATTGAAATGACGTAATAATTACTCATCTTCACTGTCTGTTAGGAAAGAATATGCATCTATCTGCCAGTACCAAAGACTGGCCAAAACATGTTTAAAATTATATGGGAAAGTAATAAAGCACAAAAGTATGAGACAGAGAGTGAACGGTGGAATTTGTATTCTAAATGAGTGCAGAGTGAGATTGGGTGAGATGTAGTCATTCTCCAGGGATAACATGAGGCAGAAGGAGAAACAGGGCATACACAAGCGTGCAAACAAGAAAGAAAGGAAGAAAGACCGATGATAAACTACTTCATTCAAAACCAGCAGGAAGGCCGGAGGTGTGTGCACAGGCAGTCTATGACTACAAACTCCAAACGTTCATGCTCCACAAGAAGGTAATTGTTAAATTCAGGTTAAATTCCCCTGGTGCACGCTCAAACTCACTGTGATTTCAACATGCTTCCAATCCTAACCAAATGTCTTTGACATTCCCATTGCCCCATGAGACAAGCTTGTGTAGGTGAATAATGTAGAATAAGCACATTGTCAAGCTTTAATTTTCATACAAGGTCTTGATGTAGAAATAAGTTATTTATTCATACTTACAGTAGGGCCATTGTGAGTTTCTGTCAAGAAGGAAAAGCACTTTGCAACATCTTGGTGGGTCTATACAAGTCTTCTTCTTGAAGCCTCTCAGCTAAAACTGAGGGAGAAAGAGGTCTCTAATTGACTCTACATCTATCGGTCCTCCGCCATTCACTTGGCCTTTTAAAATCTCCATGACAGTGCAGCAGATGGACTGTGTAAAACTCCATTCCCATCACCCTCTGCCCCTCCCCACTCAATATATCTCACTCTCTCTCTCCTCCTCCAAGCTATGACAACAAAAAAAATCTCTCTTGCTTTGATAAATTGAACCATCTTATCTTTCACCGACCCATTCAGCACTTCTGTCTTTGATGATCCTCAGTGGTTGGAAAAGCAAATAAGCTTTTCATTATTTTGACACTTATATAACCACAAACTCTCCCCCTATTGCATTATCTCCGACTTTCCCTTTCCCTCTATAAGTTATAAAATGGCCAATGTGCAACAGTGCCGTTGAGCTGTATTTGTTCCAAAGCCATCAAATATGGAGTGCACATTGTTTTGGGCTCATGTACTGTGTGTTGGGAGTGGGATGGAGGGTTGTTAGCTATTCACAAGACTAGGGAAGTCTCAGTGCTTACTGCTAATTCTACTGAGAGAGATGAAGAGAACGAGATAAATATAGTGAATCAAGATAAGACTTGAAATACAGAGGGGTACAAGCAGCTGCGTCGCCATTATTTTGCATTGCCGGCACAATTTGTCATTGAGAATAATTACTTAACAGGGGTGAGATTCCAACAGAGAGAGCAGACGATGTGACTTTGCCTGCTGTACTTCTTTGTCAAATCTCCTGTTATTCAGCAGATCACTTTAAAACAAATGATTAATCTCTAGTTATTCACATTTGAATGACTGAACAGGATTTAAGTGTCTTTTTTGTAGAGATGCACCGATCGGTCAGTCTCATGTCTTTCTGATTCCGAGCCAGTCTGTTTTATTGCCAGCGGCACAGGCAATGCCGTCAGCAGCACGTTCTCGCTCTCTTCTCTCCGACGGCAAAGTGCCACACACCCGCGTCCTCTCACTCACTCGTCTCATTCGCTCCAGTTAAATGGTGCTTGTATTGCGCATAATTTTACTGATTCGCGCTCACACCAAAAGCATGCGCACCACTGATCTATATAAGTGGAGTGCACAAGCCGCCACTCAAACAGCTTGTGAGTCGCAAGTACCAAAATGAGTAACTTACTGCACTTAAATGGTCAAATACATACAAAATTATGTCAAAAAGACCACCATGGCAAGTATTCAGCTAAACAGTCAGTTTTGGAACATAGTTGAGAAAGATAACGCATGTTGTGTAACAGTATATTGGGTCCATGCATAAACTCTTAAAGTGACAGCAGTCTAATATTCCTGCAGCTGTCTGTCATGTTAATCAAAGAACAAAAGACAATCATACTCTGCTCTTGAGTGAATAAGTTTTATAACTTTAATTGTAAGCATTAATCTTTTAATAATAAAGACTGTTATTTTATATTTGATTACTTTCATTTCTGTAGTATTTCTTACCTGAATACTAATCTACTGTTAGACCCACCTGAAAAATTTAAAGCCATGTTTATTTCATATCTCTCTTTATTCTATTGCATTTACTTGTGCTGTTGTTTGCAAATTGTTCATTTTTTCTTATTTTATTACTGACTTTTTATGTGTTTGTGTTGAAGAAAAGTAAATTTTTGTTTGTATATGCTGTCAATTATAGGCTAGTTCTTAGAAAGAATTGGCAGGTCTGAAATCGGAAATCTGAATATTGCAATCAGTGCACCTCTACTTTTTTGCTAGGCTTTGATCCTTCTAAGAGTAAAATACTAAATTAGAGTATATGGAAAGTCAATTCAAGCAGTGTTTAAATGAAATAAACGAATCCCTGGTGCCGATTTAATCCTTTGATTTACTGTTTCCCACCCATTGACGCACCTCACTACACGGCAAACTCTCTGTCAGACCTAATCAAGGCTCACAGTTGAGGCAGCTATGAGTGTGTTCTCCAGCTTAAACACTGTCTGTTTAATTAAACAATTTTATGAATTATTCAGCTCCTAAAGGGAAGCAGAATGGATCCAATTAATAAATGAGAGCAGGAATCCCAACAGGACTAGCTCTGAACACCCCTATTAGCTTGACACGAAAACAGGAACTACGGCAATTAGCGTGGAAATATGGTGCTGGAAGAACTGCTGGAATTCAGGTACAACATCAACATTTACTATGTCGAAAAGTGTGATCAGTCTTGTTACCAGAGTTATGTTCATAAAATCATAATTATTTATTACTTTGGACTGATGGATGAGCACATTTGCAACAAAAATGTGCAAATATTAAAAAAAAAAATTATAATTATTTTGAAAAGCTAGGGCTGCCCAATTAACCAAAATAAAATAAATTTTAATCTCCAGAGATGAAGTTCTTGTGGAGCAACATGCACCAACTATCTTCTCAAACATGTATGAGAAGTGTTCATAAACCGGTTGTTGTCAACAAACGAGAAGCTTTGAGGGCTCCCTGCAATTTTACGCCAAAATAATAGCTTGATGGTTCAGACATTAAGACAGCCATAAATATTAGTATTGTACGGAACCCCTAAACGGACCTTTGTAAATATAAAAAAAACCACAGACTTTCGCATGCACAGAAGAAACGTTTTGTGTTCTTTAGAAAAACTATTGTATGTAGTGCTGCTCGCTGTTAACTTAGAATTGAATAAAGGAATTCAGCATTTCTCAGACACCTGTGAGGATGCGTTAAACCCTACAAAGTGGTTTAATAAACCAATTGATCTTTTATATGGGATAATATAAATATACTGCCCTAAAGAAAGCCAAATTGTGAGCACTTTTTGCTGTACCAATCAGGGTCAGATCTAGGCATAGGCAGGGGTGGGCTGAGCCCACCCAAACATCTGCCTTGCCCACCCAGTCAGAATTTAGGCACAGATAGTGTTAATCTGTTTTTTATGATTTAATAATAATAATAATAATTTGTTACATTTATATAGCGCTTTTTTGGGCAGTCAAAGCGCTTTACATATAGAAGGGGGGAATCCCCTCAACCACCACCAATGTGCAGCATCCACCTGGATGATGTGACGGCAGCCATATTGCGCTAGAACACCCACTACACACCAGCTTATTGGTGGAGAGGAGACAGAGTGATGAAGCCAGTCAGTATATGGGGATGATTAGGAGGCCATGATGGACAGAGTCCAATGGGCAAATTTGGCCAGGATGCCGGGATTACACCCCTACTCTTTTTTTTCCGAAGGACATCCTGGGATTTTTAATGACCACAGAGAGTCAGGACCTTGGTTTAACATCTCATCCGAAGGACGGTGCTTGTTACAGTATAGTGTCCCCATCACTATACTGGGGTGTTAGGACCCACACAGACCACAGGATGAGCACCCCCTGCTGGCCTCACTAACACCACTTCCAGCACCTACCTAGTTTTCCCAGGTCTCCCATCCAGGTACTGACCAGGCTCAGCCCTGCTTAGCTTCAGTGGGAAACCAGTCTTGGGCTACAGGGTGATATGGCTGCTGGCATTTGGGAATTGATTAAAAACGATGTGAGGTGGGCTGTGTTGAGAAGTTTGATAAAGAGCTGTAGAATGCCCCAACCAAATAAAAACCAGGATATCTGCCAGCCCACCCCTGTGTTAAAGCGGACATAAGGCCTTGAAATAAGACATACTGTCTTAACGAAAGTCAAATTTTTTAGCACTTTTTACTGTACCAGTCTTTTTTTATGGATCCTTGAACTTGGCAAATAGGACAATGCACACAACCGTATTGCGCCATCAGCCTGTTTTCGCTGTTTCTCGGTCACAAAAGAAGATGCATTAAAGCGGACATCAGGCCTTGACATTAGAGGTACTACCCTAATAAAATCCAAATTTTGAGCAAACAGATCTCTATTAATTCATGTGCATCCATGCTCTCATTTTCTTAGTTTTTCTCAGTCGCTTTGGTACATTTCTCAGACCACAACTGAAATTCTCAAAACTACTTGTTCAACTTCCACATCAAGTCACTTGTGCACATAATAAAAGTCATTTCTCACTGTTTTGAACACATTGCAAATGCTTTGGTACAGTCATCCAATTGATTATGTGTAATTGTCTGCTGTTTCCTACATTATCAATTGCTTATGTCATGTTTATTAAAATGTATTATACTGGTTCTCATTGAATAGTTTTACCCCTCAGAACATATAGGCATTAGTCATTAAATGCAAAATGGTTAAACTAGATGTCATAATGTATTGTGTATTTTCTATACATTTCTACAAACCCGATTCCAAAAAAGTTGGGACACTGTACAAATTGTGAATAAAAAAGGAATGCAATAATTTACAAATCTCATAAACTTATATTTTATTCACAATAGAATATAGATAACATATCAAATGTTGAAAGTGAGACATTTTGAAATGTCATGCCAAATATTGGCTGATTTTGGATTTCATGAGAGCTACACATTCCAAAAAAGTTGGGACAGGTAGCAATAAAAGGCCAGAAAAGTTAAATGTACATATAAGGAACAGCTGGAGGACCAATTTGCAACTTATTAGGTCAATTGGCAACATGATTGGGTATAAAAAGAGTCTCTCAGAGTGGCAGTGTCTCTCAGAAGTCAAGATGGGCAGAGGATCACCAATTCCCCCAATCCTTTGGCGAAAAAATAGTGGAGCAATATCAGAAAGGAGTTTCTCAGAGAAAAACTGCAAAGAGTTTGAAGTTATCATCATCTACAGTGCATAATATCATCCAAAGATTCAGAGAATCTGGAACAATCTCTGTGCGTAAGGGTCAAGGCCGGAAAACCATACTGGATGCCTGTGATCTTCGGGCCCTTAGACGGCACTGCATCACATACAGGAATGCTACTGTAATGGAAATCACAACATGGGCTCAGGAATACTTCCAGAAAACATTGTCGGTGAACACAATCCACCGTGCCATTCGCCGTTGCCGGCTAAAACTCTATAGGTCAAAAAAGAAGCCATATCTAAACATGATCCAGAAGCGCAGGCGTTTTCTCTGGGCCAAGGCTCATTTAAAATGGACTGTGGCAAAGTGGAAAACTGTTCTGTGGTCAGACGAATCAAAATTTGAAGTTCTTTTTGGAAAACTGGGACGCCATGTCATCCGGACTAAAGAGGACAAGGACAACCCAAGTTGTCATCAGCGCTCAGTTCAGAAGCCTGCATCTCTGATGGTATGGGGTTGCATGAGTGCGTGTGGCATGGGCAGCTTACACATCTGGAAAGGCACCATCAATGCTGAAAGGTATATCCAAGTTCTAGAACAACATATGCTCCCATCCAGACGTCGTCTCTTTCAGGGAAGACCTTGCATTTTCCAACATGACAATGCCAGACCACATACTGCATCAATTACAACATCATGGCTGCATAGAAGAAGGATCCGGGTACTGAAATGGCCAGCCTGCAGTCCAGATCTTTCACCCATAGAAAACATTTGGCGCATCATAAAGAGGAAGATGCGACAAAGAAGACCTAAGACAGTTGAGCAACTAGAAGCCTGTATTAGACAAGAATGGGACAACATTCCTATTCCTAAACTTGAGCAACTTGTCTCCTCAGTCCCCAGACGTTTGCAGACTGTTATAAAAAGAAGAGGGGATGCCACACAGTGGTAAACATGGCCTTGGCCCAACTTTTTTGAGATGTGTTGATGCCATGAAATTTAAAATCAACTTATTTTTCCCTTAAAATGATACATTTTCTCAGTTTAAACATTTGATTTGTCATCTATGTTGTATTCTGAATAAAATATTGAAATTTGAAACTTCCACATCATTGCATTCTGTTTTTATTCACAATTTGTACAGTGTCCCAACGTTTTTGGAATCGGGTTTGTATTAGACCTTTTTTGTGTGTGTGTGTGTAAATGTGTCCTGAATTGATAAATCACGGAGGAGAATTTTGAATTTCAGTAATGAAGGGAAATGTAAAGGGCTAGATCAACCAATGATCAACCAGTTCTTTAAAATAGCTCAGAGATGCATCTCATGAACCTTCATTTGGCAAGCATATATAGACAGACGACAACGCAGTGTTACAATTTCTTATAACGGAAGAACAACAAGGAAACAAACGGAAGAAGAGGAGTAAGAATTTGTGGTGGAAGGGTATGGAGGCAAAACAGTGGAAGAGGTAGAAGAGGACAAGATTGTAGACATGTTTCTGATGAAGTAAGGGCCACTATTGTGGACAATGTTTTCAACCATGACCTTATGGCTGAGGCGGGTCAAAAGGTACAGCCGAATGTTGGGAGAACAACCATGTCCTCAATCATTCAATCGTTCATGTTCACTATACTGTAATACTGTACACTTACTGTAATACTACATTACAGTAGTCCACTTGCATTTTACATTATACAGTAAATATACTTTATAGAGACATAGTGTAACACACACGCACATACACTCATGTACATATATACAGTAGGCCTATGTCTGTGTATATATATATATATATATAGAGAGAGTCTTGTCTTTTTCGTTATATCACAATGATATTGTACTGTAATTTGTTGATAGAACAACAGTAAAAGTGTAGCTGTGAATCCTCCATCATTCTGATGGCACTGATATGTTCACTGACATAAATACTTTTGAGAGATTAACTAAGAATTTTGAGCAAGTTACATGCTTTTGCAGGTAATCCATTGTGTGGTGCTGTTTATATGAATTTTTTTTGAGAAATGCACTGACTGGTTTGCAAATGTACCAAAGCGACTGAGAAAAACTGTAATAGTAAGATGGTAGTGACACACAAAGGAAACTACAGTACATAAACTGTAAATGTAAAATTCCCATGTGCACGTGAAAAGTTTCTTGTGTGCACATGAAAGTCATGAAATGTATTTATTTTTTATTTTTGCAAAGGTCCCTTTAGGGGCTCTGTAGTACGGTAATTTTACAGTTCTATTTATTCAATTTTTTTTTTAAATGCAATTTTTGTATTTTAATTGTATAATAATAATAAGTAAAATTTTTGTATAATTATTTTTTCTTAAGGGGGGGGGGTCTAATGCTATTTCATGCATTCTGACTTATTTACACTGTTAAAGAGTGGATTCTCATGCTAAACATGGCCAAAATTAAAAAAAAAAAAAAAAAAAAAAAGTTGGACGTATGACGGATTATTTCTATGCCAAATACACTCCTTTAGGATTCAAACAATTTTCGGAACGTTTTTTTCGAGTATGGCCCTGTATGACTTCATAAAGGGCGGAATTGCTTGTATGGCCACTTCTCCCGGATGAGCGCATGCGCACATCAACCAGAGCGAGAGCAAGAGCACGCCCATCAACAAACTTTGTTCGGGTTACAGAAGCCGTCGGCAGCGCTGTCATTTTGTTTTTAGACCACGAAATCAACAATGTCACTAAAGAAGTGTGTTTTTGGTTGTTCAGCTTCCCAAATAACCCAGCGTTAAGGAAACAGTGGATGCAGTTTGTTTTTCTGGAGCAGCAACGGAGTTCTGCAAGTGTGTTTGTTTATTCCCAGTCATGAGACGAAACCGCAGGCGGCGAGTGAAACTGCATCAAATGTCTGTGTTTTGTTGGCAATCGGCGTGCGTAAGTGAATATAATGTCAACAACACGATCACAATAGTGAATCGAAAGTTATTCAGGGATAATGCCATGATGTATTGTGTGTATGTATGTGTGTGTGTGTGTCATCGGTGTGTGTGTGTGTGTGCTTGTGACTCCGTAGCTCCGCCCAATGCACGCCTCCACGAGTTCGGCTGTTTTCGGAAAGAATTGGTACAGTGTATCTGTCTTTTATAAATATGATAAAACTAAAGACACTTTGGAGATATGAAGGATGCAATACTACTCTATAGGTACTCAAGATTAACATGAGACAGGCAGAAACAGGTGTGTTATGTACCCTTTAATTTTTAATAGTAATAATTTATGTGTGCCATTTTTATATATTAATTATCGTGTGTGTGTGTGTGTGTGTGTGTGTGTGTATACATGGCTCAAATTGTGACAATCTATCTGGTTGGTCAGTTAACATGTTGGTCAGACCAATTAGTGGTTCTTGCCCAGAATAAGAGCAATGTGGGCAAGCTTGCCTTAAAGCTAAAGGCCATTTCATTTTCCATCAGATATTTTGTTAACAACTCTGATACTGTCAAATCAACTCAATTCACACCTCGGCCTTACGGTAAACTATACAGCCTATGCGAGACAGCCAATTCTCACCTATCTTTATTTAGAAATTCTTACAGGCTTGCACTTTGAGTAAACATGGTCAATCACTTTTAATCCCTCCATATGGAACCTGCTATCAAGACAGACTGACTCACTCAATAAAGCTTCACAAACAGACTCACATTGTTTTTTGTTGTGTGCTTTTTTTAGCTTGTGGATTCAATTCTGACAGGCAAACAAGACTGCGACACGAGTAAGACAGGCAGTACAACAAAGCAAGGATGATACAAAAGAACGCCGCACTTCCCTCAGCAGTCTAACATGAACGCTTAAAAAATACAAAATAAAACAAACATAGAATGAGTCTGCCCACACAAATAGTCAAAAAGAGAGAGAGAATGAGCGAGCAAAGAGGAGAGGAAAGTAAGAGTGAGTTGGCTGCCTGTCATTGCTCTTCTTCTGCAAACTGTACAAGCATCAATTGTTATGTAACCTATGATTTAACTCTCAAATCTAGAACTAAAATTAGAGATGATAAGAGATTCCACCACAGGCAAATTTCAGCATATATCTATCTGGACGTTACAGTTGATCAAACATCAATACCTCCAATTATTTTCACAAAGCCTGAGACCAGCTCCAGTGGCGTATTTTGAGTCAATTATCCAATTTTCTGAAATTACCTTTGCACACACAGGGAATGAGAGAAAATGTGTTAAAAAAAGTGGTCATGATTAGGAGGACCATGTGAAGAGAAGAGAGCAAATGAGGGTTAGTCACAGTGGCCAGTTTGGGGTTCAGGCCAAAAGTAAGTGCACAGTTCTGTGTAATTAAGTGGGCAAAATAAATAAAAAATTGATTTTAGCCCTGCTAAAGCCAGTAACTCTTACTTGGACTGCGGCCAAAGATTTTTCTGCAGGGCTATGACACTGGTAAAGGACTTTACATGATCTGAGGAGGGAAAGGGTAAGCAAATTGGACTGTTTGGTACAAAAAAAGGAGAGTCAGCACTGTAAAAATAAAAAGATACTTGTCTTGAAACACCAATTGGGGTTCCACAGACTGCCACACTGAATGATCCCTGAAGAGCAGTGATTACCAACCAGGGTATGAGTACACAAGGATATACATTTAGATTTTGCTTTGTTAAACTGAAATGATCATTTATTTTATCATTTTAATAGGACTATGTCAGGGCTGTCAAACTATCTTCTGTACACCCTGTATTAGTCACTGTCATTTTTGCATACCTGCTCTTATTGCTCTTTATTTTCCTTTCCACATTTTGATTGTGTACACATCTTTTTTAGTATGCAGGGGTTTTTTTTTGTAGATCTGTATTCTGTTTTTAATTTTGTTACTCTTCCCGATTGCTGGATCAGTAAAGTCTGTCTGTCTGTCTGTCTGTCTGTCGATCTATCTATCTTCATTGTTTTCATAGAGAATCTTTCTTCATGATTACCAGAAGTTAAAACCTGTGAATGACCAAAAATCTCAAGTGCATCAAAACCCTTCACTAATAATGGGTTTACTTTATATGAATAATTGACTGTTTTTAGAGTTTTTGCAGTAACTTAACAGAGAACTGCCCTTTTTGATAAGGGTCCTAGAAGTTTTCTAGAAGTTTCCAGCAATGTGGCAGTCTGATAAACACAAAATCGTACATCAGTCTTTTTATTTTTACAGTGAAAGAATTTCAGACATAACAGATTCACGTAAGATGTTGAGGACGAGAAATGTTTAAATAGAGTGCCCAAACACACACAGACATACACACATAGAGAACACACATCACCTTGACTGCCTCTCCATGAGTGACTCGGTCAAACACCATGTTATTGACTTTCATGATCTGGTCTCCAACTCTCAGCCCCTCCCTCTCAGCGGATGATCCCGGCTCCACCAAAGACACATAGATGCCAACTCCATGCTCTGACCCACCCCGTATGCTGAATCCCAGGCCTTCGTGGCTCTTGCTCCTTTTCAGCGTAACTTGGCGGATTTCATCAGGCGCTTCCTGAATCAGCGCTGGTGCTGTCCCCTCAACTGTGGTGCTGAAAACAGGAGCCGCGCGCACAGATCCGTGACTGGGACCGGCCTGCTCGGACTCGCGCAGAAAGTGCACCGAGGATGCTCCTGCATGCGCGTTTGTGCTGCTTATGTCTTCCGAGCACTCATGCTTGACACTGCCTGTCAGCAGATCCGTCTTCAGATAAAGCCCTTCCGACGTGTACTGGTCGAACAGCAGCTGGTCCGAGCGGGGTATGACCAGTCGCAGCATGGGTAACAGTTGGCGCTTGTTAGGTGTGTTGAGAATGACTTTGAGAGTCTGCACGAGATCGAATACATTGCGCTTGGCGTGGTAAATGTTGAGGCAGTGGATGAACTGCTCCCTTTCGAAGTCGTTGAGCAGCACGTTGAGCGCGTTGTGCAACTTCTTGACGTTAACGGAGAGCGCGCGGCCACCGGAGCCCAGCGAGTTCGCGCTCGACTTGAGAGAAGCGCGCTCCAGATCCGTGCTCATTCTCAGACACCTCAAAACCACAGGAGGATTTCACATCAGGCATTAGGAACGGAGCACGGTCACTGTCTCTTGCTAAAAACAGAAATTAACCGCGATTCGTGCGTTAAACCGGTGAGACGTGTCATGCTGAGTTAAGTCCTCGTTTGAGAGCGCGCGCTCAAAAAAACAAAAAAAACAACAACGATACAGTAAAATGGCAAAATAATTAGTGCGATACAGTTTCGAAACTTTTGAGTATGAATACAAATTGTTTAATGATCACTTTGAATGTTATATATAGTGGAAAAAAGTCCACTGTCCGTCCAGAGACAAACAACAAACCCGAATTAAGTCCCGCGAGGATTTGACGTCCGTAATAGTGACTTTAATCCTTTTGGTAACACATTGTGCCAAAAGAAACGGGAAATGAGACGTCCTACAACGAGAACGAAGATAAAAAATAAAAAAAACACACACAGTACGAACGTTTCAAGTTTGACAGCCGCACTCAGAAGAGGAGCGCGCGTGGTCAGTGTGGCTCGCTCGGATTTCTTGTCGCTACTACTGAGTCCGTAGTGAGATACCGACACAGGCGCTCTGGAGGAAATGACGCAAGCGCGAGGCGCCTCTGTTGCTTAGGAACAAACAACTGTGAGAAACGCATTTGGACAAACAAAACCACATTTTTCCTGCGCGAGAGCTATTTTTAATGTTCAAGGCCGCCGGGCTATTGACGTTAATCAATTGAAAACTCGTTTGCAGAGTGCGCACTTGGGGCCATAACGTAAAAGTTCGTAATGGCAAAGTGTTTCTTACAGGGAAACACAGTTGAAACCACAGCCACTTAATCTCAACTTTACAGATATCTGCCATGGGCAGATCCTCCACGTGTGATGTGTTTCATGAGGCATCATGAGGAGCCAGCCTGTCAGTATTACAAAATAAAACCCAGGCCCGTCAGTACTGGCTGTTGTCCCTCTTATTTCGAAGCAAATAGATTAGCCTTACGTTTCTGCTCAGAAAGATACAAGTGCAACAAGTACAAAATACAACTTAATATTTATTAAACATGATTAATTTATGCATTATAATCAATCTGCAATTAAACATGAAAGTTGTGCCAGTATGGTGCTAAGAGCAACAGTGGAACATCCAATTTAGAGATCAAAAATATATTCCGTAATTAAAATAAATCAAAATCAAGTATTTCAGAGAGCCATTAAATCAAGAAAACATAGTGACCTAAATATATTTTTCAGTAATAACTAATGAAAACCACATTTGATTCTGATTGACGTTTTCCTTTGGAACACTTCAAAAATCCCCATCTCAGATCAGACGAAATTTTAAAGACTTACATTTCAATCTTTCAGTTGATGTCTTATCCTAAGTTAACAGGAGGTAGTGAACAGATTTACAAAATGAGGGCAGTGTTTGGATATGTGTGTGCTTGATTTATGAGTGCTCCATTTATACCTGAAACTCTCTAATCCTCTGTATCTGAGCAAGGAGTGTAATATCACATCTTAAACCCAGCTCTGCTCAAATCAGTTTGTGTTGTGAGAACTTCTCGGTTACTGACGTAACCTCAGTTCCCTGAGAGAAGGGAACGAGTATTGCGTAAGCTTACGCTTATGGGAAAACTCCTTTTCTCGAGATATGAAGCCAAAAATTATCCTTATAATTTTATATAATGTAAAACGCAGTGCAGCTGCACAGCAGACCCAGGCAGAGCGCACTAGCGCGCTGATTGGCTGTGCTGCGGTAACTGCATGAACCTATGGTGAGGCGTGCACCAATGGGGTCGCTTCGCGCCCAAATGCACATCAAACAGCACAATAGCACGGCGGGTTACGCAATACATGTTCCCTTCTCTCAGGGAACCGAGGTTACGTCAGTAACCGAGAAGTTCCCTTTCGAGAGTACTCTCGTATTGCGTAAGCTTACGCTTATGGGAACCCAATTTAAAGCGCCGTGCATGCTTAAAAACTTTGCCCTATACTACGGCCTGAGGGCGAGAGCTTCCACAGCCCCCTTTTTTATCAGTTTCGAGATTTCGGCGCAAAGCATGTGACTCACGTCGCTTCTCACTGATGTCTCGACCACGGCGCGAAAGCGCGGGGGTCTGCGAGCGAACTATAGCGAGTAACCTCGTTTTATTTTGTTCAACACCCATTTTGATATAGCGGGGATGGCCTCCCAGGCCTCGGCCCGCATTGCAAGGGGTTGAATTAAGCTTGGGGACGGGCCGCTTTGTAGCAGGGACCCGTTTGCCTGGCTGGTCTGTGCTTGTGACACTGTGGGGACGGTGCTTATGTGTGGCGTCGTGCGCTGTGCAGCGGGCGCGCGCTCTACACTTTGAGCGCTCACGGCGCGAGCTGGCAAGCGAGTCAACAGGGGGGAATCTGTGTGATTTTGAGGCACTGTGTGAACAGTGCTTATGTGTAGGGGTGCGTACTATATAGTGGGCACACTGCCTACAGTCAGAACAGAGGAAATGCTCTTTTTGTGATTTATTAGGGTCGCCGTTAAAAACGGCATTTGTGTACAGGCGTGCGTGCTTTGCAACAGGCTCGTTGGCTGTGAAAATTACATCTCCAGTCACCTGAGTAGAGGGGGCTGGGAGAAGCGAGATGAGAGTCTGTGGTAGTCCAGCCTCGGCGGGACTTAACCACTTTCTCTTTCTTCCTGTGGTTAGGAAGACTTTGGAGGCTCGGGGTTTAACGCGATCTTGGGTTGCGGTCCCCTTCGCTCTGGCAGTCTATGGCGGCTCGCGGAGTGCGAATGAGGGCGCGGTCTCACAGCTGGACGAGGCTGGAAGACTGGCGGTGCTGCTTTAGGAGGCTGAGGGGCCTTCTGTGCTTCGGTGAACCCCGCTCAGCGAACCCCTTCACAGCTGGGCCAAACAGGCCGGTGGCGGAGATGGGAGAATCCAAGAAGGAGGTTTTATCTGCGTCCTTCAAGTCCGTCAGGGTTAACCAGAGATGGCGCTCTAGTACCGTCAGGTTTGCCATGCTCCTGCCAATCGCCTGGGCGGTGGTTTTCGTCGCGCGCAGGGCCAAGTCAGTGGCGCTGCGCAGGTCCTTAAACGCTTCCGGATCAGGGACAGACTCATCCAGAGAGCGGAGAAGTTTGGCCTGAAACACTTGCAGCACCGCCATTGTGTGAAGGGCCGAGGCAGCCTGGCCGGCAGAGGCGTATGCTCGACTGGCGTTGAACTGACGTAGTGCGGCAGGGCTTCGAGGGGTGGGCCTCCAGAGGGGGCAGACCCTCGTAACCTCTTTCCTTCGTGCCGTCGATTACAGAGAGCGCTGAAGAAGATGAGGATTTTAAACAAGCTGAATATGGCGCCTTCCGCGATTTCGTCAGCTCGTCATGTACCTCAGGGAAAAAGGGGGCGGGCCTTTGCGGGGCGGCCTGACGGCGGCTTTTCAAAAACCACTCATCCAGCCTGCTTCGTGTGGGCTCCTCAGGATGAGACCATTTGAGCCCGAGGTCATCTACAGCCCTGGTCAGCAGGCGAATGAGTTCAGAGTTGATGTTGGCTCTGACACCACCGGAACTAGCAAGGGTAGAGGGTGCGGGGTCCGCGATCGAGCCCGACCAGTCATCACTACCGGATGCAGCGAGGGAAAGGCTGTCATCCTCATCCTCTTCCGCTTCTGGTCCGCCAAAGGAAACAGTACCGGTCACTAACTCAGCGGGGCGCTGATCGTCCTTGACGAACAAGACAGGAGAGAGAAAATCAGGAGAGGGGTTTACATTATGAAATAAACGTTTTTCTCCAAAACACGTTGGCCACTATTATTGGCACCCCTACAATTTTTTATGAGTAAAATATCTCTGAAGTATGTTCCCATTAATATCTACATTTTTTAGCACACTAGGGTTACTAGGAACATGAAATTGTCTAATTAGCTATGACTTCTTGTTTCACAGGAGTATAAATATGAGGAAACAGAAAGGCCAAATTCCCATCAGAATGAGTAAAACCAAAGAATATAGTTCTGATGTGCAGTAAAAGATTGTTGAGCTTCACAAAATAGAAAGTGGCGGTAAGAAAATAGCTAAAGCATTGAAAATTCCCATTTCCACCATTAGGGCAATAATTAAGAAGTACTAAAGATGTTACAAATCTGTCTTGTGTCTATATTGTCTTAATGCGTGGCAAGGAGGAGAGTTTGAGTGGCCAAAGACTCTCTAAGGATCACAGCTGGGGAAGTGCAGAGATTAGCTGAGTTTTGGGGTCAGAAAGCCTAAAAAAAAAATCAAACAACTCCTATATCACCACATGTTGTTTGGGAGGGATTCAAGAAAAATCCTCCTCGCTCATTCAAAAGCAAACTCCAGCATTTTCAGATGTCAGACACGACTGGAACTTCTAACGGGACCTGGTTCTGTGGTCAGATGAAACTAAAAAAAGAGCTTTTTGGCAGCAAACCCAACAGTTTGGTGCAAACAGGGATGAAAAGTATCCCATGCCCACGGTTAAATGTACTGTTGGATCTTTAAAGTTGTGGGCCTATTTTTCTGCCAGAGGTCCTTGAAATCTTGTTTAGATACATGATGTCATGGATTCTAACAAATACCAGCAGATAAAAAATCAAAACCTGACGGCCTCTGCTAGAAATTTTATAATGGGTCGTGGTTGGATCTTCCATCAGGACAATGATCCAAAACAAACATCAAAATCAACACAAAAATGTGTCACTGAGCACAAAATGAAGCTTCTGCCATGACCATCCCAGTCCCCTGACCTGAACCCTATAGAAAATGAGTGGGGTGAACTGAACATGAAGCTGGGAATCTGACAGATCTGGAGAGATTCTGTATGGAGGAATGATCTCTGATCGTCTCTGATCTCTTGTCAGGTGTTCTCCAGACTCACCAGGCATTATAGGAGAAGACTCAGAGCTGTTATCTTGGCAAAAGGAGGTTGCAAAAAGTATTTAATAAAAGGGTGCTAATAATTATGGCCAACATGTTTTGGAGAAAAGCATTTATTTCATAATTTCATTTATTTTCATTTATTACAATGAAAGATTCAATTTAGCAATTTTTTTTAATGAAAGATCAAAAGGATATACGATGCATTTATTTTTACAGCCATCTTTGATCATATTTACCAGGTGTGCCAATAATTCTGACCACAACTGTACATACACACATATTAGGAATAAAATAAAGAAATAAAAATACAACAATAAAATAAATCAAGGAAATTGTGACAAATGTGTTTTGAGATACTTTTTAAAAGTGCATGAGTCGATTTACAGGCACAACAGCAACCAAGTGTATTTGTTTTGCCAAAGTATTTACAGCATAGCTGCATACATTAAAATTACTTCATTTTATTTTGCACCAAAGTCGGCATGAAACAAAAGTCGCAATAGTCGTTTCGTCCTTATTGTGACGTATATCCAAGTAAAATGACTTTTGGAACAAGAAAAAAATGTAGGGCGGGACTTGAAGGGAATTGATTGGATGGTTGTGGTTTGCTATTGCTGTGATCTCATGTGAGTGACAGGTTGTACCGCCCTTGCACCGGTAAACATGTCATCAGAGAACAGATATCGTTACGAGGGCACATTCATTTGCACATGAATAAATCATTTATAATAAATACTGCAATATTCCATGAAAAAAAAAGAATTGTCAATTTTGATTT
This sequence comes from Coreius guichenoti, assembly GCA_039654105.1. Classification (NCBI taxonomy): domain Eukaryota; kingdom Metazoa; phylum Chordata; class Actinopteri; order Cypriniformes; family Gobionidae; genus Coreius; species Coreius guichenoti. The sequence continues at coordinate 20,147,330 of CM077169.1, forward strand.
CATTTTGACTTTAATAAATAAAACAATAATACAAATGAAACAAAAAGTGCAGCATAATAAAATGAGAGAATAAGTACTAATAATTAAAAGAAATAAATTACAATCACATCAGTGGCTAAATTAGTGATTTAAAATTGTAAATTTAAGATCAAAATGAGACTAAACAGCTGAACTTTCTTCATCCTTCTGGATCTCCAACCCACTGATTTACAGCCCTTTAAGAGCAAAGGAGTCAGATTCATTGTTAATTTGCAATTACAGCTCTTGGCATCAGAGCATGGTGGCAGAAATGAATGAACAATTAATGGGCCTAAATGAGACAATAGAGATGCTCACTGATCTTTATGCATTGCAGATGAGAGTGTATTACCCCTCAGCTGTAAGTCACACATATACATGCTCAAAAGTGCTCCAAAATGTCGGACAGTAATTCAGTAAGGTGCTGAAATACCAAAGATCTTTCCCTGACATGGACATCTTCTTTCTCTCGACGTACGCATGTTTGAGAGAGTGATTTAATAAAGCTTTGTGGTTAGGGTGGTTTAACCTAATTTGAGTAATTCCTGTTCTCTTGACTTGAGATTTCTCCCTGCACCACCACAGTTGGCTGGTTTATGCTCTCCACTTAAAAAATCCCACATAATCTTTTGAGAACCGAGCGAGTGATGTACTGAATAAACAAGTAACTTTTACGACAGGTTATGCTCTCAAGGCCATTAAATTGCCTCCGTTGGCTGCACTACACAAAGACCAAAATACAGTTCACTTACATCCCCTATAAAAAAAAAACAGACAGAAGGCCGTTTTCACACTGAAACATGTTACTCCCTGACACTTACACAACGTCATTTACAACAGCTCATAAATGCAACACAAATTTTCACTGTAAAACAAATATAAACCAGGGACAGAAGGTAGAAGTGAAAGAACTGATCGGTAAATGTTGAGTCAGAATGCAGTACGGCTTTGATTAATAGCAGAACGTTTAATGGGAATTGAGGGAAATGTGCGTCACGCTGGCCTCTGCCAACCCCATAATTACCGCAATATAAAAGAGCAGAGGGATCGTATGCTGCAGTGCCATGCCCCAGTGCCCAGTCTGACAGAGCACACCACGCCATTAAACACTGCATTACGGATACCTTGCTGAGGTGTATTTAGCTTTCACTACAGGACAGGGGTGATTTAAAAGCCATGTTATGACATCTGTCCCATGCAGTCTGAAAAAAAAACTGCCAGCAGTGTATATTGTATGGGTGTGATGTAAGTTAAATCATCTCTTTTTTTGCTGCGCTTCTGTTCAGTTTATATATGATAGATACCGTGTCAGCTGCAGGTTAAGAAGAGGTGGGTGGAAATTATGTAAACTGAAGCTGACATCCTATGGAGCACTATTTGAAACTCTGGATTTGGCCTCTAGCTACCCTGTTTTGTGATCACAAAAAGTACCTGAAATTCACCCTTTTCTATTAATATTAAATAAACTCACTCTGTAAAGAGAGCCAAGAGTTTCCAGTTGGCATCTAATTCACACAGAATTCAGGTGTTCCAGTACCATTATACATATTTTAGACAGTTTAAATTCCCCAATGATATTATTTTCCAGTTAAAAGCACTTAAAGAGAGCTGTAATTTCATTAAGTAAATGGAAAAATAAATCAAGGAAAATGTTATAATGGAAAATTCATTTTTTAAATAACAGTATCTATAAAGAGGAGAAATTAATTTAATTTAATCTTTCAGAATCTATGCTCTAAAGTTATTGTGATCATGTTCATAGAAACAGCAGTCAGGAGCTTGAGAAGGCACAATTTGGCATAAAGTAAAAAAACCTTCTGATAAATACTGTCATTTATTTCGGCAGATGGATGCCTCTATATACTGTCGCTGCACATAAGAAAGTTCTTAATGATTGAACGCTATTACGGCCACTGTAGATGTTTAGATGTCAATCTGTTGATGCCCCACTGATGCTCTCTGTATCCCGATGAGCAAAACTTCTCGGGAAGATGCCGATTTTTCCAGCAATGTGCCCCTCTAACCACTCCTCATTCACTGAAAAATGGAGAAAAAAGAAAAATACTGTTCTTACACCAACGCTGATGTGTAAAACTAATTAAAATTCTCTAATAATAAAGAAAAGACACCCCTGTGTTTACATACCTTCACTGAGAATGTCAATTGTGTCGCCTTCACCGAATTCCAAATCCTCTGGGCCTTGTGCATTGTAGTCATACAGTGCCACCATCTGATAAAGAATGGTCCTGTTGGCCAGAGGGTCCTCGTTCTTGAGACAAGATGAAAAAAAAAAAAAAGTTGCCAAATATTAAAAATTGCTAAAAATGGTGTAACATTCATTTGTGATGGGTGTAATTTTTTCCTCACAGTTTAATAAACAAGTAAACTATTCATAGGTTTTGATTTCCTAAAATTGTGTAAACACTATGTGACTATGTGGTGCTATCAAAACACAGCTCTGTTTGAACGTACAGACACTAGCTAAACCATTGGTGTGAATTTTGGGTGACACAATATGACCAATCGCAGACAGCATTGTGCATGGGAAACGTCTCGGTTACGTATGTAACCCTCGTTCCCTGAAGGAAGGGAACGGAGACATTACGTCAGCTACTGACAAAATGGGGGTTTCGCTTAGAAGCCAATCGCCTTTGAGCTCTACAAAACGAGCCAATGGCATGAAGATGCCATGGGTCTGCGGAATTTGCATAACGCAACCCCGCCCCACCGCGTGGGTATAAAGGGCGTTGCGTGACAATCTCGCATTATGTTACCTGCTGAAGAGCCGAGGCATGAGCGTCCGGCCGTTCCAGCGGTACAGCGAAAGTGGCATGGGGACGTAACATTTCCGTTCCCTTCCTTCAGGGAACGAGGGTTACATACGTAACCGAGACGTTCCCTTTCAGTCAGTACACTACGAGTTACGTCAGTTACTGACGAAATGGGGGTCCCAATACAATCTCGCCACGACGGCTGTCTTCCAGCGTCCTGCGCTGACCAGAGCTCCCTGCCGTGAGTCTTAGCACGAACGAGGGGCTAGGCTCAACGCCGATACCAAGGTACACTGGGAAGCATATCCCATGTGGAGAAATGCAACACAATGCCTGCCCGAAGGGAGGACTTAAGAATACACATATGACCCCCGTAGGGACTGCATATGGAGCACTCTGGGGTATCCAGCCACAGGTGGAAATTTTTCAACCCCAGGTGTGGCAAGGTGTCTTGCCAAGGGAAGACACATGCTCAGAGAGACTTACCGTGGAAATACACATGTGGGGGTTGCCCAATGGGGGAACCATGCACACGGAGGCACCTAGCCGAACACGAGGGCTGACCAAGCGGGCATACACTCTGGTGTCGACATCAACAGTGCTGGAGGAGCTCAGGGCTTACTGGGAAGCTCACCTGAGAGAAAATGCGCACGCATCCAGTCCGTGGAGTGGAATGGCGCAGCAAGCGAAGACACCTGAGCCTGTCCAGTTACTGGCCACTTGGGGCGAGTACACGAGAGGACACAGGCTCCACTCGGAGATTATAAAATCTTGCGAATGTGTTGGGTGTCGCCCAGCCTGCAGCTCTACAAATGTCTGTCAGCGAGGCGCCATACGCTAAAGCCCAAGAGGAAGCAACACTCCTAGTGGAGTGTGCTCTAACCCCAAGGGGGCTTGGCATGCCCTGAACCTGATATGCCAGGATAATGGCGTCCACTATCCAGTGAGACAACCTCTGCTTGGAGAGAGCCTTCTCTTTCTGCTGCCCTCCGTAACAGACAAAGAGCTGGTCTGAGGTCCTGAAACACTGCGTCCGGTCTACGTAAGCGCAAAGGGCGCGTACTGGACAGAGCAGTGCCAAGGCTGGGTCTGCCTCCTCCACAGGCAGCGCTTGCAGGTTCACCACCTGATCCCTGAAGGGAGTGGTGGGAACCTTGGGCACGTATCCAGGCCGGGGTCTCAGGATCACGTGAGAATTAGCCGGCCCGAATTCCAGGCATGCTTCGTCAACCGAAAATGCCTGCAGGTCCCCTACCCTCTTGATGGAAGCCAGGGCAATCAAGAGCGCCACTTTCATTGAAAGGAACTTCAGCTCCACAGACTGCAGAGGCTCAAAGGGAGCTTTCTGCAGGGCAGATAGAACCACTGCAAGATCCCAAGAGGGTATTTGAGGAGGATTTAATTTCCTCGCCCCTCTAAGGAACCTGCTGACCAGGTCGTGCTGTCCTACCGTTTCTGAGTCCACCAGGTCATGGTGAGCCGAAATCACGGCCACATAGACCTTCAGGGTGGAGGGAGACAGCCTTCGCTCCAGCTCTTCTTGGAGGAAGGAAAGCACGGACCCGATCGGGCATTTCGTGGGGTCTTCTCGACAAGAAGAGCACCAGGTGACGAAGAGGTTCCACTTCAACGCATAGGCCTGTCTCGTGGACAAGGCCCTAGCGGAAGTGATGGTAGCCGCCACCTGAGGTGGCAGGGTACTCAAACCTACCGCGTCCCGTCCAGGTCCCACACGTGTAGGTTCCAAAGGTCGGGACGTGGGTGCCATATGGTGCCCCGTCTCTGAGTAAGGAGGTCCTTCCTCAGAGGGATCGACCAGGGAGGGGCTGTCGCAAGGAGTACGAGTTCTGAGAACCAGGTCCGGCCGGGCCAATATGGGGCGACCAAAAGGACCTGCTCCCTGTCCTCCCTGATCTTGCACAGAACCTGTGCGAGAAGGCTCACTGGGGGAAACGTATACTTGCGTGGGCCCCGCGGCCAGCTGTGTGCTAGTGCATCCGTGCCGAGGGTCCCCTCGGTCAGGGAGTAATACCAGCGGCAATGGGAAGAGTCGTGGGAGGCAAACAGATCTATCTGTGCGTCGCCAAACTGTTCCCAAATCAGCTGAACCATCTGGGGATAGAGTCTCCATTCCCCCTGAAGCGGCTGAAAACGTGACAGCTCGTCAGCTGCACGATTCAGTTCTCCCGGGATGTGAACGGCACGAAGCGACCTCAGATGCTTCTGACTCCATAGGAGGAGATGGCGGGCGAGTTGCGACATCCGGTGGGAGCGTAGACCACCTTGTCGGTTGATGTACGCTACTGTCGCCGTGCTGTCTGAACGGACCAGTACGTGCTTGTCCTTGAGCAGGGCTCGGAAGCGGTGCAGGACAAAACGTACGGCCAGCAACTCGAGGCAATTGACATGCCATAGGTGCTGGGGTCCTCTCCAGGAGCCCGTGGCAGCATGTCCATTGCACATGGCACCCCAGCCCGTGGCAGAGGCATCTGTTGATACAATAACATGCCTGGAAACTCGTTCTAGGGGAACACCTGCCCGTAGAAAACTGAAGTTCGCCCACGGGGTGAAGGTCTGACGGCAGGCCCGAGTCACTGGGACCCGGAGTGTGCCGTGTTGCCATGCCCATCTCGGGACTCGATTGCGAAGCCAGAGCTGAAGGGGTCTCATATGAAGCAAACCGAGCGGCGTTACCGCGGCTGCGGATGCAGCCATATGCCCCAGGAGCCTCTGAAAATATTTCAGTGGAACCGCACTCTTGCCCTCGAACTGGCGAAGACAAGTCAGCAGTGACTGCGCACGCTCGCTCGTAAGCTGCGCGTACATGGCGACCGAGTCGATTTCCATACCGAGAAAAGATATCCTCTGCACTGGGGAGAGTTTGCTCTTTTCCCAGTTGACCCGAAGGCCCAGACGGGCGAGGTGCTGAAGCACCAGGTCCCTGTGTTCGCAAACCTGGTCCCGAGAGTGGCCTAGAATCAGCCAGTCATCGAGATAGTTCAGGATGCGAACCCCATGTTGCCTGAGCGGCACAAGGGCTGCCTAGACGACCTTCGTAAAGACGCGAGGGGACAGGGCTAGCCCGAATGGGAGAACCGTGTACTGATATTCCTGCCCCTTGAAGGCAAACCGTAGAAACGGTCTGTGTCGAGGAAGAATGGAGACATGAAAGTACGCGTCCTTCAGGTCGATAGCTCCAAACCAATCCAAGGGACGAACGCATTCGAAAATGCGTTTGGCTGTCAACATCTTGAATGGAAGCCTGTGAAGGGTTCGGCTCAAGATGCGCAGGTCCAGGATTGGCCGTAACACACCGGTTTTCTTGGGTACAATGAAGTAAGGGCTGTAGAAGCCGGACTCCATCTCACCTGGAGGGACGATCTCGACCGCACCCTTCGCCAGTAGGGTGGCGACCTCCGCACACATGACAGGGGCATTGCCACCCACCATGGTATAGCGGACTCCCCGAAAGCGGGGAGGAGACCGTACGAACTGAATCGCATAGCCGAACCTGATGGTGCGAGTGAGCCAGCTGGACAGATTGGGAAGCACTAGCCAGGCTCCCAGAAACTGTACCAGTGGGGTCATGCGAACCACAGGTGTACCCCCAATGGGGCAGCGAGGCGGAATGACCGGCCCAGACATGGGAGGCGTGGGAGCATCCCGAGGTGTGGGCGGGATCAAATTCCGCGCCCTGACAGAGGAGACCAGGGAAGGACCAGCGTTCCACGGGGGTCTCGTCTGCCAGGGGGCTGGCGACAGAGGGGGCCGAGAGTGGCGAGGCTGCTTGGCGTCACACACTGCCAGCAGCGCCCTCTTGAGGCTCAGAGGTGAAAATGTCAGTTCTTTCTTTAGCTATGAATAGGGTAAAAATAGGGTTAAGGGGAAAACCAAGGATTCTCCCCCGGCCCTCCACCGGGGGAAGGAGTGGCCCTGCTACCATCTCCTGGGAAAGAACTGAGTTCACCTCCGAGCCTCCCGTCTCAGGACCGCCGCTTAGACTGCCGTTTAGCAGGCTGGGGGGCTGGGACGGGCAGGGCTGCCTTCCTGCGGAGTCCTCCACGCTTCGGCCCGGGTGAAGGCTGCTGCTGGGGCCGAGCGGGAGGGGCGGGAGCCGCAGGAGGGCGGCCTCGACAGGGAGCAAACTGAGGCTTCTGAGCCGGCGGCTGGGTGGAGGCAGCAGCAGGCCGCCGGGGCAGAATATGTTTGATCGCCTCAGTCTGTTTCTGGGTGGTTGAGAAATGTTGGGCGATGTCCTGGACCGCCCCGCCGAATAGCCCATCCTGGGAAATGGGAGAATTGAGGAAACGGGTTCGCTCAGATTCTCTCATATCAGCCAGGTTGAGCCATAAGTGCCGCTCCTGGACCACAGAAGTGGACATCACCTGACCGAGAGAGCGAGTGGTCACTTTCGTCGCTCGTAGAGCGCGGTCGGTGGCCGCCCGCAGCTCCTGCATTAATGCAGGGTCAGCATTGCCCTCGTGCATGTCTCTGAGCACCTTGGCCTGGGGGACCTGAAGGGTGGCCATCGGATGCAGGGCGGACGCGGCCTTGCCCGCAGCTCCGCAGGTCTTCGCCACCAAAGTAGACGTAAACCTACAGGCCTTGGACGGGTGCTTTGGGTCACCACGCCATGTCGCAGCACTCTGAGGACACAGTTGCATTGCAACAGAGCGCTCAACAGGGGGAACCCCAGTGTACCCTTTCACCGCACCGCCGTCAAGGGCAGTGAAGGCGGAAGTGGCTGCCGAACGATCGCGAAAAGTCAAGGGAGACTTCCACGACTTCGACACCTCTTCATGCACTTCCGGGAAGAAGGGCACTGGGGGCTGACGGGCGCCTTCGGCACGGGCCGCCACCCAGATACCAGTCATCTAGCCGAGAGCGCTCGGGACATGGCGGAGGGTTCCACACAAGCCCAAGAGCCTTGGCTGCCCGGGAAAGCATGGCTGTGAGCGCCGGATCAGACTCGGGCAATGCTGGAACTCCCGAAGGAGGCAACATAGCAGAATCGTCATCTCAGGAGGAATCCAGCCCACCTTGTGATGCGGCGATCGACATAGTATCCTCCGCCGGTGCGCCAAATGAAACGCAGGGCCCAGGACGGGAAACACCTGCGCCCTCATCTGGCAACACCATGGGTTGCGGTGTGCTAGAAGGGGGTGTGGCCCGAGGAGGATTCATCGGGTTGGCCCACACCGTCACCCTCAAGTCACCCTGACCACCAGCCAAAGTATTCCCTCTCGTGGAGGGAATAGATTGGGGTGTGGTAGAGGGGACCCTCCCTCCAGTACGGAGATCATGGAGTCTTGAACGCATGCACAAGGCCCAAGTACGCCAAACAGCAATCATGCCCGTCAAACGGAGGAACCAGCCGACCGCACCCAGAAACAGAGCACGGGCGAGACATCTTGAAAAAGACGTGCCGCATGCATCTTCATGCCATTGGCTCGTTTTGTAGAGCTCAAAGGCGATTGGCTTCTAAGCGAAACCCCCATTTCGTCAGTAACTGACGTAACTCGTAGTGTACTGACTGAAAGGGAACTGTATTCCGTTTGGTGACAGTAGAGATGCAGAAATTACACACAATTAATCTCCTTTAACAGGCTTTACTGAGAGCTGTCAATCAAAAATGGTAATTAGTAAGATTACCTGACACCAAATTTGGGCACGTCCTGATTCAGCCACACCCTCTAAGCTATTCAGTCCATCGTCACCATTTAGTGGCATTAGTACTCTGGTGCCATGCCTTCGGTGTCTGTGAGAGGAAGTATAGTATTGTATGTTAAGGATGGTGTGGGGGTTTGTTCAATAGAAAAATGTGACCAGAGTTTTAACATACTTTAATGCTGGGAATTTATGGCAACTAAAAGCAGGTCAGCCAGACTGCAGGTCTGCAGTATTACCTGAGGCGAATGTTCGTCACAGGCTGTCCTAATTTCTGAGCGATTTTCTCTTGCAGATCCCGGAAAGGAGTTTCTAAAGGGACTCTCAAAGCCATGGTGTATGTATAGTGCACCTTGACCACGACTGATCCAGAGGCCTGTGGTGAAGTTTGTGCCTGAAAAAAATGGAGGTCACATCTGAGGTTACTGCTGATGCAACAGAGATACATCTGAATCAGATTTTTGCATTAAACTGATCATAAGTATAAGCTAAGTGAATGAAGTTACAATACAAGAACATGAAAAAATTTCAAAGTTCCCTTTTCCATTACAAAATTCTATCTTGTGCACAAGGTATTGGGATATTCAAATATAAGTTAATATAAGGGTAATTGGGTTTCTCTACCAGGCAGTGGCCTTAAATAGTCTCCTCTTCAGATTTTCAGCTTTCTTTTGCTCCCTTGGGTGTATTTCTGACTGAATCAGGCCAAATCAAAGGCCTGCTGCCTCAACACTCCACTCCACTTCTTGTCTGAGTCACAAAACTCATTCAAAAGATCTCATCTCACACAAAAGAGCAACCATGACGGCCACTGCATTAATCATGCTCTGCTTCTATTTCCATCTACAATACATGATACTGTCAGAAATGTTGGCTTTCAGGCTTTGCAAATTGGACAGGGAGATAAAATGAATTTGCAGAAGTACATAAGATATAAGCACTGAGGATCTAACCAAATATTCATGATTAGAGGGCACCAAATGTTAAAGTTAAAGAATGGAAACCCCATGTTTATAGACAACAAATCTGTTCATTTGAACATAAATCATTTAAAATAGCTTCTAGTTATTGGTGGCAAAAAAATGAACAATGTTGGAGTGACGTACTAAAGGGATTTGTCCTGCACAAAGTGAGCATTCTTTCATCTTTTTCAAGCGTATTTTATTACTCACCTGCTGCGTAGGGACGCGGGTGGAGTTGCTGGTCATTGGAGGAGTCGTGTGGGTAGCACCGGCACAGGAGGGGTGAAACTCTACAGAAGAGAGGATACTGGTACAATCTTTCTTCAGAATACTGGTACAATCATTTTATTTATTTTTAGGACAGTTGCAGACAGGAAATAATAACTGCATCATGCAACACATTGGAGCATGTGCTCTACTTAAACAATGCCACATTTTTATGAGAAGATTTTTATTACGTTTTATTATTTTATTATAACCTTTTTCTCGATATTAGTATAAAAATTACATTTTCTTTCTTTTTTTATAATAATATATATTTTATAATAATTCTATAATAAAAAAAACAACTTTAGTTATTAACAAACAGCTTTAGTTTCAATGTCTGTTTTATCTGAAAACATTTTTACTGTACCTAATGTACGTTGAGATGGACCTTGGGGTCGATTTGGGGGTTTTAGGGCTGGTGGATGTGGGATGCCATTGGCGAGTTCCTTCCAAGTGATATGCAGAGAAAAGCACTCAGTATGTTATTGCCTATATCAACTTTAATTCAGATATTGAACATCAGAGGCTGAAGAACAAGGTCACTGCTCCTACAGTATGCAAAACAAGCACAATTAAACCACATCTCTGGAAGAATGGGTAACAAGAGGCTATAAACTTTTAAATCATTTTTATTTTCATGATTGCTATTTTCCTTAGGACAATACTTAAAGTGATAAAGAGTGATGAAGCAAAGTGCAGTCTTTGCCAAAGTGTGTAAGCACATTTTTAACTAACATTTTTAATAGTCTCCATTCATAAAATTCAGCATTTTACACCAAGCTCAACATACCTAAGAGAAAGGCTGGATGAGCCTTGGCAAATAACAAAACCCTATTAAAACCTATAAAGCACATACAGTATACTGTGGGAAATGAAAGAGGTCATACAAGGAGGTTAAAAAAATAGAACACTTACAATTCGCTTGAATTTACCCTTTTTCTTGACCATCGGTTCAAGCAGGAAATTGGGAACCAGACCTCTCTGACATTTAAAAGTTAAAAAAGAAGAAGAAATAGCCCAGGTATTACTCTACATTTTCTTATTAGTTTTATATCACACATTGATGTTGCCTCTCAAAACTGCTTTTGTGAATGTCAGAAACATAATTAGAAAGCAAGAATATCTGTCTGACCTGTTTTCGGGTCCAAACGCTCAGATTCCAAAAGCAAATGGTGCTAATAGAAACTGATCATGCGCTGTAATACTACTGAAAAATCATGATCCAAACCTTTACCACTATACAGAAATCTCTGATGGCCAGACAGTGATTCATCTTTTATGAATTGTTGAAATATGGTGTCCGGGAACTTGTGAGCCCTGAGATTGTGGTGTACACCGTTTTAAACAGTTTTAAAATGCTTAGCTTAAATATGATATGACTAAATAATGCTTATAAACTGCTGTTAAGATTGGATTCCCAACTTAAACAAGTGGAGGCTTGGACCTGGAAACAGTAATCCTTATGTCACAACTTAAAGCCACAATATGTAATTTTTCGCCGCTAGAGGTCGCTTATTCAAAACAAAGACGTAGCTTGATGACGCCTTGATTTCGCTGAGCTTTTATTATGCCGCAGATGACCGCTTCTGCTTTTTCCGGTCATGTGTACGCAGCGCTGTTGTATCATATTTGATACATTATTTGAGTGTGTTGAAAATTATGTTATAATGCTTCTCTGTGCGTTTGCTCGGCAGCTACTATGAGACACTGCAGTAAGCTAGATCGATATTAGGCATGGTAAAACATGGTACTCGCGGTAAATCAAGAAAATTAGATTTAAACAATAAGACTAACTGTGTTGAGCTATAACAATAATTACTTTTCTGTCAAAGAATGTATCCAAAGAGTTGCTCACCTGTCTATTAAAACACATAATATATTAAAGCATCTTTGGTGTTTCCATGGTTTCTACAAAATAAAACGGAAATTGAGGGTAACGCGGGTATGATGTCATTGATAGGCGATGCACGGACACGGTCCGTGTCAAAATTGCTTATTTCTCTGGATTTAAACATTCTTGGAAACATTTAGGATAATGTAAGTACACAAGCCAACAAAATATATAACATTGTTCTAGTGGTTCTTTTTGGTATTTGAATTCAAAACTCTTACATATTGTGCCTTTAACAAGCAGATTGTCATACTGGCGGAAAAACATTCAATGTGCCTCCAAATCAAAACAAATCCCCCCTTCACATCTAGAATGAAAGAGTATCCAACCTTTCCATCATAAATGACTACTGCCAGCCCGTCCTTGTCGTCATCACTATACACAAACACTTCTGCTCCAGCAGGCACTGTTAGCTCCCCTGCACCTTTTGCCACATAAGCACTCTTTATTACCATGTAACGAGAGTCCCTATGCAGGAATGACATATTATATCATATATTATCTCAGTGTATTAAGCTGGTCTTGTAACAGTCTTTAATATTTTCTGAATACTTACTGGCCGTCAACTACATTTGGCTCATAGTACCCTGGTTTCTGCAGGGACATACATAATCAGTGGAGTTTAGTGAGAAACCAAAAGACAGTGAAAATAATAGAAAACTAAATATTTTGAGGTTGTAGCATCACAGGTGGTAACTTTACCTGTGGTCTGAGGGGATCAAAACCCCTGAAGTCATCATTTGGAATCAAAGAAGTGATGACCTGAGAGAAGAAGAGTTTAGTTTCAGGGAACATTTGTCAAATTTCTTGTATAGTGCTTTTAGTGCAGAATCATCATGTGTATGTGATTACAATCATTTAACAGTTAAAACCTGCGGATGCATTCTTTTTTGTGCAGCTTTTAAGTTCTTACATACATATATTTCTATATTTTCAACAGATTTTCAACTGTTAGTTTCAAATGCCCCCACTAGGGGGCGTCAGAAAACTTCTAAGGTGGCCTCAAGATGACTTAAAATTATGAGAAAAAAGACAAAACAAGCATTAAGAAATAAGAAATAAGTGACTTCTAGATCTGGAAATGTTATAGAAAAAATAAAATATTGTTAATAATGTCATTAATAAAAATCCATGAGCATTTTTATACATTTTCTGAATATACCATTTTTTAGTTATGCCAAGCTCAAACATATTTTATCAGGTAGAAAATATTTGTGAAAATCCTCATCCTTCCTCCATATTGTTGTGGACAATTGGGGGAGCTGAAGTCAAAAAGGCTGAGACCCACTGACTTAGAGCACTTGAAACATTAACAGTTTGCCTTTTTAATGTACTGCATACACGTCATTGCAATTTATTTGTCTGTAATATTTGATATTGCACATTTAGGTTTGTCCGTTTTTTTTAATTGGACAACTCCTTTTGTGTTCAAATGTTTTGTACTATACTATGGAGCAGGATCAGCCTCAAAAAATAATACATTTACAAAACAAAACTCATAAATGCACAGCACAATTCACATTCACAAAATCTGATTCGTAAATTCAAAACACAATTCATAAATGCAGAAGTAAAAGCATAAATATTTCCCCAAATGCTCACACAAATGCATCTTACCTAAATAAATTTAAAATCTTTACACAAATATGTATATATCAAGTTCTTGAATTAATTTCCATCACACATTTATGAAAGATGTTACATGTATTTATGGATGGTTGAATCTGCATTTGCAAATCGTCACACGTGCGTGGACTGCTTTGAATTTGTGTGTGGTATTTTTGAGACCTTCCTGGCAGGATAAGATTCATAAATATCTTTTTTTGGAGGATGTTCTGTTTAGCCAATCGCGGTGAGCTTTTAATCCACCAATCAAAACGCTCCTTACTGAACAGACTCAAGAAGCTCAACGCTGCGCTTGTACTGTGCATTGTTCCATGATCAGGTCCTATATGTGAAGACATTTTAATGGGTACTCTTTTTCTACCACCTGATTACAATTTCTACAAAATCACAACTTTGTAACACTGCAAACTGCACACTTCATTAACTAAAACAACCTTTAATCATAAGAAAATGCCATCAGATAAAAAACGACTTCACTTACTCGTTGAGTCTGATTTTCATCCTGAAATCTCACTGCTGTGTGTGTTCAAAATCTCCCTTAGGTGGTGGTAGCTGTTTTTAATGCCTGATCAAAAGTTACTGCGAACCTGATACTACTAGTACTAATAACAATAACAACAGAACACATTTGTGACAAGAAGGGCGGGCGAGAGCCGTGAGAGAACGGCGCGAGGCCGGTGGTGTGATTGCAAATGAGCATCAGCTGCGCGTCACACTCTCCTCTCCTCTCATGTAGGAGCGACGACAGTGAAGGACGAGAGAGGACCAGGCCTGCACTTTACATTGTGTTTTGTTTATGTTTTATTATTTGTGTGCGGCAGTCGTCTGTGAGGAGGCTGCTGTTTTTACTTTCGTTTTGGTGTTTATTTGTTTTATGATTTATTAAAGTGTTTAAACTTTCGCCAGTTCCCGCCTCCTTCTTCCCATATCAACATACCATGTTACAATATTACAGTATTGTTGTTATTAAATTAAATATCTGGACATTCAACACTTATTTAATAACATTACAGATTTATCTGAATAAACAGGGTATGTGCAACTTTGGTGTATAAGACAGCAGGCTAACCGGGTAGCTGTATTTTGTGCGAAAGATATAAATCATAATGTGATTTTGTAGAAACTGTAATCAGGTGGTAGAAAAAGAGTACCCATTAAAATGTCTTTACATATAGGACCTGATCATGGAACAATGCACAGTACAAGCGCAGCGTTGAGCTTCTTGAGTCTGTTCAGTAAGGAGCGTTTTGATTGGTGGATTAAAAGCTCACCGCGATTGGCTAAACAGAACATCCTCCAAAAAAAGATATTTATGAATCTTATCCTGCCAGGAAGGTCTCAAAAATACCACACACAAATTCAAAGCAGTCCACACACGTGTGACGATTTGCAAATGCAGATTCAACCATCCATAAATACATGTAACATCTTTCATAAATGTGTGATGGAAATTAATTCAAGAACTTGATATATACATATTTGTGTAAAGATTTTAAATTTATTTAGGTAAGATGCATTTGTGTGAGCATTTGGGGAAATATTTATGCTTTTAGTTGTGCATTTATGAATTGTGTTTTGAATTTACGAATCAGATTTTGTAAATGTGAATTGTGCTGTGCATTTATGAATTTTGTTTTGCAAATGTATTATTTCTGAGGCTGATCCGGCTCCATATTATGGGATTATAGTGAAGTTTATCATATAGTTAATTTTCAAACAGCTATTAAAGCAGCAGTACAGCGTGAAAATGCAAATCACCTTTGCTTCACCCAAGAAGTCCCTCGGTTTAAGCTGGTCTACCTCCTGTTTCCTGGGACGGAACACTTCACCCTCTGGCACCAGGAGAGGCTCCAGAACCTCTCTCCTCTGGGAATAAATTGGACAGAAACATTAAGTGACAATGTTTAGTGGAGTGTTGTTCTCTAAAAACAGACTTCAGAGATCATTACAAACCACGGTGTTCAGTGATACATTATCAGTAAAAGGGCAATAAAAGCACTGTGAACTTGCACTATGAAAAAGCTTTTCAGCCTTCTATTTGCATTTTCTTAATGTAAGTATCACATAGGTCTTACAGAAATAGCCTCTAGAGCTGTGTCTATTAGGTTGCTTCGGCCCGCTCCTCTCTCCTGTGAGGCCGCCAGCAAAATGTCCCTGGCTTTGTCCCATTGTTGCAGTCTGGAGTGAACGGCTGCTGCATTATAAAGGACCTATAAGTGAACAAACCCACACAAGTTGTACACACCGTACATTATATCATATCAACAGGACAACAAAAGGTTATACAGTACTGTTACTTTTTTAACACTTTTTTCAAAAGACACTACAGACATTTATGATAATTTATCATTTTTATTTCAAATAAATGCTGTCCTTTTGAAGTTTCTATTCAGCAAAGAATCCTAAAAAAATATCATGGTTTCCACGGTTTTAACTGTGATAATAAGAAATGTTTCAGCCTTGGTGAGCATAAGAGACTAATTACAAAGACATTTAAAAAACAGCCCCCAAACATTTGAATTGTAGTGTGTATATATACATACACCGATACAAGATTCCTAATATTGTGTTGGCCCCCCTTTTGCTCCCAAAACAGCCCTGACCTGTCGAAGCATGGACTCCACTAGACCTCTGAAGGTGTGCTGTGGATGTTAGCAGCAGATCCTTTAAGTCCTGTAATGTCCTGGTTGCCATGTGTTCCCCAGGTAAGCGATGCACACGCACCCGGCCATCCACGTGATGTAAAATAAAACGTGATTCATCGTCTGTTTGATCGGACCACATGGGCCAGCCTTCGTTCCCCAAGTGCATCAATGAGCCTTGGCCGCCCATGACCCTGTCGCCGGTTCACCACTGTTCCTTCCTTGGACCACTTTTGATAGATACTGACCACTGCAGACTGGGAACACCCCACAAGAGCTGCACTTTTGGAGATGCTCTGACCCAGTCGTCTAGCCATCACAATTTGGCCCTTGTCAAACTCCCACAAATCCTTATGCTTGCCCATTTTTCCTGTCTCCAACACATCAACTTTGAGGACAAAATGTTCACTTGCTTCCTAATATATCCCACCCACTAACAGGTGCCGTGCTGAAGAGATAATCAGTGTTATTCACTTCACCTGTCAGTGGTCATAATGTTATGCCTGACCAGTGTATATATCCCTAAAGTAAGATATTTTTGTTACTACACTCAAAAAAATTAAATTAAATTTAAAAATATTTTCTTTTCTTTTTTAAATTTATGAATATGAATCACATAAACTAAATGGTCCATTCCCATTTCCCAATTCCCTCAGATCTATACAAAATGTTTTATTAAGCTCTAGTTTTTTTACTCAATTAAAATTCTTAATTCATAATATTAATAATATGTAAGGACTATTCAATTTAATTTGATGGAATTTTACTATTTAAATGCTTACATCTTGAAAAAAGGCTTAAATTCTTTTTTGAGTGTAACCTCTTTGGAATCTGTAAAATTAATAATTTCTTCACCCAGTGAGTAATGAGGTGTTATTTCTATTATTCTTCTAGTAAATTGCATAAACCATACCTATAAAACATAAAACGTGCACTTATGTCTAAAGACGGACAAGTGGTGCAAATTTTGCACGTGATGGTCATACATTGCATCTGTTTTTCAACTAATATGCGTTTGAGGAACTTAAAGGTTGCTTCATCTATTCAGGCTAAACTGAGGAATGCTGGATGACTTATCTTTTTTCAGCCTGGCATTTGACATTGCATAACTATGGAGCTTTTTTCACACAGCCCTCAAAGAGGCCTTGTGATAGCTATCTGTGCAGGTGAACTCCACCAAAGTTCATGTTTAATGGCAGAGTTGACACATGGTTCGACAGAAAATGTCAACAATTTCCCAAATTGCACTGTTACCTAATAAAACGTGCACACTAAATCCAGACAATCATACTTTTACAGATGGTTATGTCTTACTTTTTTTTCACAATCAGACAGAAATATGCTTATGTTCTTACCTGCCAGCTGTACATTTTATAGCGAAGACCCAACTGTTTGTAGTCAATGACAGGGTTTTCCCTCATGTATTTCTGAGCCCATATACAATCAGACAATGCCTCCTCCAGCCTGGTGTTAGAAAAAGTGACATAGATAAAGAAAAAAGAGAGAAAGACAACGAAAAAATGGAGAGAGCAAGAGAACAAAGAGCCAGTGTCAGATGAAAGTGAATCAGCTGTCCAGAACATCAACTTTAACAAAAGAGGTCAATGTTTGTGTTGCATCACGCTGTGGATTACCAGACAGACTTGTCTACTCATTCATAGAGATCTACAGTATAAAAACAGAATATGTCTATTTCTCACCTGTTTGCCATGATATGAACAGCAGACCTCTGAAAAAATCCCACAGCAAGACATGAATCCTTTGCGATTACCTGGTCGAGAGCCTAAAAGGTATCATATGACATTTCAAAATGTACACCTTTTTAACTAAAACATAACAATCATGACCTATACCATTCGTATTTCCTGATTATATCTTTTTGCGACCTTGAAAAGACCAATTTATTAACTAAGGGAATTTTAAACTGGGGTCTGGGGACCCCCAGGGGGCCGCAAGGGAGTACTAGGGGAAAAGGAACAGAAAAAAACTGTGAAAAAATGTAAAAATAAATAAATAATAAAACTTTAAACTTAACTAATTAAATAAATTGTATATATTATTATTATAATTATACATACACCTAACTGTACTGTACTATAGTGAGTAGAACAAAAATGTAATGTAACATAATAGAAACTAAAATATTTTCCAAATAATATTTTACACATTTATATTATTTATTTTCACAGTATCTATTTATTGGGTCTTTATACATACAAATATATAGCTTTTATACAGTACATCCTAAATATATTGTAGGATGAGGATCCCTGGAATAAGGATGATCATATTTGGGGATTAGTGGCATCTAAAAGACTGAAAACCCCTGAAACTAAACTATAGCTCTGGCAAATGCTATTTAACACCTTAAACAAGGACTGGATATTGAGTATCATTCCAGATATCCTACATTTCTATAATTTCTTACATGGTTAAGTACCAAGATTGTGGTTGTACCTTGATGGCCAGATCCACTTGACCCAGGGCGATGTGTGTCGACGCGACCACAAACATAGTGCGACAGTTGTGATCTGTGATCTGGTTGAGATTAGTGAGAGCGCCCTGCCAGTCCCGGCTGTCTATTGCCCGCACGGCCTCATCCCACAGCCTGATCAACTCTATGTACAGCATGGCCCTCTAGAACAAAACAAAAAGGATCAAATGTTATTTTTATAATCACTATATATATTCAAAAAGAGATTTAACCATATTTTGGTCACTAAAAGCTTGGAATGAAAAGAATCTGACAGCTGCCTACAAGTACAGGTGAGACTAGCTATGCAGGTTGTTTTAAGACAGTAAAACCATAAAAGCAAAATCCAGTACTAGTACAATGACCGATACTTACCACTGCACAGAAACCGTCAAGAGATAAGTCAGGAACTTGAATTGCTTTCTAGAAATGATCGATCATGAATAAGAGTGTGGCTCCTGAACAGGTGTAAGCCAGAACTTAGTTGGTTGACAGGGAAGTGATATTTGTAGTGTGACACACAGCTGTGGTTCCCACCCACTTGCCATGCCATCAGGAAGTCCTGCATTCCCGAGAGAGAGAGAGAGAGAGAGAGAGAGAGAGAGAGAGAGAGAGAGAGAGAGAGAGAGAGAGAGAGAGAGAGAGAGAGACTTGTTGAACAGTAGGTAGGGCACGTACACAATGGCTCTCTTAAACAAAAATGTGTTGAGTAAGTCAAGGAAATAGAAGAAAGAAAGCCTGCACACTAACACGCTTATCTTCAGCACCCTAAGGACAGAACTTTAAAGGTTGTCTGGCCAATAGTTACACTACTGGCAAGCATTTAGTTTTCACCTGACATTTATTTTAATAGGGAAGCAGTCAAGAAAAAGACGATTTTTTTCCACAGCAAGTTTACTGCTTTAGATTTTTCACCAAATACACGAGGCCAGTATCTTCAGAAAAAAAAAAAATAGACATTTGCTTTCTACAAAATGGAGACACATTATGTGGACGAATTGGGGACACATTATGTGGTTTTGAGCATATTATTTCCACATATAAATTTAAGATATATGGACACCTTAAAAATGATCATCTGAGATACAAGTGAAATATCTAGGAATGTTCAAATCATACTCTCATTCAAATCTACCTTCAGTGTTATCTATATGCATATATCATTTGCAGTAGATGGCGCTATATATTTTGGTAAATAATCCATCAAGGGTTGCTCCAACGCTCTCATGGTATTTAAAACTACATCTGCAATTATCTTCTGTAGTGGTTAGAGAGTTGGACTTGTAGCCCAAAGGTTGCCAGTTCGATTTTCAATACCGGCAGGTGTATGTGTGTATGTATGTAGGTGGAGGAGTGAATTAACAGCGCTCTCTCCCACCCTCAATACCTACGACTGAGGTGCCCTTGAACAAGGCACCTAACCCCCCAATGGCTTCCCAGGCACTGCTCCGGGTGTGTGTGTTCACGGTTTGCAGTGTGTGTGTGTGTGTCTTCACTCCTCACTGCTCCTAATGTGATGCAGAAGACAAATTCCGAGTCACTGTCACTATAGTGTAAAGTCATTGTCATTATAGTGTATTGAGCTGTTCAGTTTGTAGCCCTAAAACCCAGAAGACATTTACATGTCTAAAAAGTTACTTTTTACATTACTTTTTATGTGTGCATTATCTTTTGTTCTACATGAACAGGGGCGTCGGACTGGGGGTAAAACTAGTACTGATTACCAGGGCCCCAAGGGGAGAGAGGGCCCTTGAAAAGTCTGGAATATATTTTAACATGGAACATGGGGGCCCATCAGGACTGCCTATGCATAGGGCCCGGGATCTTGTGCTACGCCCCTGTACATGAATTACATGTCGTAGGCTAGCCTAGAACTACATTAGTAGTAGTAGTAAAATTACAAGTTTCTTCTTCTTCTTCTTCTTCTTCTTCTTTTTTACTGGCCATTGACTCCTTAAAAGTAAGTTGGTAAACAAGGTCAAACAGGGCACCCCTGTTTGACCTTGGTTGTGGTGATTCATTAGTGAACGATTCAGGGTTTGTGAACAAATCCTTAAAATGAACAAATCCTTTTCATTTTAATGCTTAGATTCAAAGACTCATTAAACATAATAGACACGTGTCGCTACCTACTGGCACAACGATGTAAACGGCAGAAAATGCTAACTGAACGAATCAGTGAACAAATCTTAATCCCAGTGAACTGATTCAAAATAATCACTTATGAATCAAAGTCCACACCAATACAACCAGGAATAGCCTTCAGGGTTGGACTAATTGATGTAATGAATAAGCATTATGGGCCACATTTGCAATTTACAATTTTTCCTGCTCATAACAGATATCGAAAATGTAAATGTTTATTATTATTATTATTGTGAATTAGTGCTGTAACAGTTAGTAATACATTTGGTATTTTCTTGGATAACATGGATTTAGAGTTTGTTCTTATATGTTGCTGTTATTTGGATTTTTTTTTAATACATTAGTGCACATGCTCTTGTGTAAACCATTGAAACATATTAAAGACAAAAAATTCACTTATGGATTTCACAAGATATATTTATTTATTTATTTATTTATTTATTGTCCTTCTATACAGTTCCTGTTTATAAGCATTTAATAATGATAATAATAATAATAATAATAACAATAATAATAATAATAATAGGCTAATTATCTTTTTTCAGCTTTCACAAAAACATACAATGACATTTAATATTAAACAGAATTTGGGGGATACAAACAACAGATCTTACATCGTAGAAGGTAAAACATTAAATTCTACAAATCACTTTTTTTCAGCATGAGAGATGTTTTATACATTTCTTATTTCATATTTTGTCATAAAATATTTTAAGATCTTTACAGAAAAACCTAAAGGAGGGTGTAATAGACATTACTTTAGCTTTATGTATATGAAACTTCCCAAGAAGAATTATTAATTTTAATGTGCTTTCAATTATATTGGAGTCAGTATTACAGTCCAAGAAAAGGATCATAGCCTCATCTATTTTGATTATTTTGCAGATTGTATCAAAAACCAGCATAGATCAGCCTACCAGCTTCCAAAAGTCTTCTGAATATTTTCAATTACAAAATAAATGTGTTAGAGTTTCACATTCAAGATTACAAAAAGAACATTGTGGTGAGATGTCTTCTTTAAACTTATTAAGAAAGCATTACGTGGATAACACCTGTGCAGTATTTTAAAATGAATTTCCTTTACTAATAGGCCAATTATCCCCTATTTACTTATTTAAATGCATGAAGACTTTTTCTTTGAAATGATTCCTGACTTTTACTCTGACTGAAACTATTATTGTGTAAACTATTGTTAAACTGCGAAATTCATTGTTCAGACAACATTTAACGTTAAGACGGTGTAAATCTTTACAACGGTGTAAATCCAACAGGGATAAACGATTGTCTGTAACGTTTATAGAGGTCACGAAAGTCACATGACAGCTGACGTGATCACATGACAGTCAATACTAGTCTGTAAAGATTTCATTCGACTCCACTGGATTTCTTGCTTAATCTATGGGGTCTCTGTGAGAATGGCTGCACGGTGGCTTTTCCTTGGATTGTTGTTGCTGATCCTCGGTGGAAAGACTGAGACACGTTTATCTGTGGCAAGTTCTGATCTGCAGTTGGTTGTATTTTTAAATTGTATAGTTACTGATAGGCTGTTCCAGTTGTTTTCATGCAGATTATAGGCCATTCTTTGCTACGTTATTCCTTACAGTTCTTTGGAATTTTCTTTCTTTCTTTCTTTTTTTCTTTTAAGGAAAAGCTCAATAATGAGGTCATCCCATCTCACAGAGACCGTGCTGCTGATTTCAAGGAAATGTATTTTAAACAGATTTTAGACCACTTCAATTACAACAGCCTTGGTAATGGCACATATGATCAGCGCTACCTTATTACAGGTAATCTGCCACACTGTCATACATACTCTTAGTCTTAACTTTATTTTTTTAAAATTATATCCATACTGAGTGCATTGTGTGTTTATTCTAGATCAGTACTGGAAGAAAGGCTATGGACCCATTTTTTTCTACACTGGCAATGAGGGGGACATATGGGAGTTTGCACGGAATTCCGGCTTCATCACAGAGCTGGCAGCAGTTCAGAGAGCCCTGGTGATATTTGCTGAGCACGTAAGATAAGATGAGATGATGTTGAATCATATGACCATGGAGGAAGCTAGAAAATAGGAAAGAAAGTCCCTTATGCTCATAGAGACTGTATTTATTTAATCAAAAATACTGTAAAAACAGTATTATTGTGAATGATTTTTTAAATATATTTTAAAATGTCATTTATTTCTCTGATGGCAAAGGTGAATTCTTCAGCTGCCATTACTTCTTCATTACAGTCAGTGTCACATGATCCTTCAGAAATCATTCTAATATGCTGATTTGGTGCTTATGAGCAATTATTATTGGTGCTCAATTTTGTGGATAATTTGTTTCAAGATTCTTTGAAAAGAAAGTTCAATGAGCAGCATTTATTTGAAATATGAATCTTTTGTAACCTTATGAATGTCTTTACTGTCACTTTTGATCAAAAGAATGTGTCCAGGCTGTATTCATTTAAGCAATAATTTCTTTTAAAAAATCTTATCCCAAACCTTTGAATGGTAGTCTATGGTTTCCACAAAAAACACAACTGTTTTCAACATTAATAATAATAATAATAATAAATGTTTCTTAAACACCTTATCAGCATATTAGAATGATTTCTGAAGGGTCATGTGAGACTAAACACTGGAGTAATGATGCTGAAAGGTAATGTTCAGCTTTGCCATCACAGGAATTAATTAAAATATAAAATGTATAAAGAAAATATTTTAAATTGTAATAATTTTTACACAATATTGTTGTATTTAGTTTTTTTTTTTTTTGATCAAATAGCCTTTTTTTAAAAACATTTAAAAAAATCGTAATTATTCCAGACTTTGACAAATAGTGTATACCTGTCCACTAATGGTTACCTTTGCTTTAAACTCTAGAGGTATTATGGAAAATCTCTTCCATTTGGGAAGGATTCATTTAATATCCCTGAGGTGGGGCTGTTGACAGTGGAGCAGGCCCTGGCTGACTATGCGGTCATGATCACAGAGCTAAAGAAGGAACTGGGAGCTCAGACATGTCCCGTCATCGTCTTTGGTGGAAGGTGGGGGGGTCTCAGTTAGCTTTATATTTACCTACTATCCCCTGACAGACACACACATGTATACATATACATAAATATCCATATCCCATAATTAAATAGTATCATAACTAATAGTAATTTTATATAATGCAATAATAATTGCTAATAATAATAATATAGCAAATAACATCTAAATGTTATTATGTCTGTTTCTATGTCAGCTATGGAGGAATGTTGAGTGTTTACATGAGAATCAGGTACCCGAATATTGTTGCTGGTGCGTTAGCCGCTAGCGCTCCCATCCTGTCCACCGCAGGTCTTGGAGACTCTAGACAGTTTTTCCAGGATGTTACTGCTGTAAGTTCATATTAAATTCCTTTCAGACACTTTAGCTTTAAAACATGATAATTAAAATAATTTTTTTTTTTTTTTTTTTTTTAATAAAAGAGGATTTGATTTTGTATAGAGGGTATGCATTGACATCACTTTCCCGCCGGAACATGCAGTCAGGAATCGTGTTTCCTGACATTTATATAAGCCTGATTTCGACGTTGGGGAAATGCATAAAGCAAATTTGCCTGTGAACGCTTTATATAAATACAATATAGGTAGGTCTAAATCCGGGTGATCACTTATCAGCACTAAAACTTGTATAGGTTTTGTCAGTGTTAAAAGCATCTAATTATGCAGAATATAAGATGGTACATATTTAATTGATGAGTTGTCAATACAATATATAACAATACAATATATAGGGTATGATTTTACCCCAAAATTTAAGATATTGACACAAATTGAACACTGCAAATCCACGTTTCGCTGCCTGGAGTCCAGTTGTTTTCTGTAAACTGCAGCGATCCATTTGCTTCTCTTTTCTGAAGCTTTCGGCAGTCTGTAAAAATATACCTCAGATTTCTTGTGAAATCTATTAGTACAGTCAATATCAAAGCACTTTTCCTTTTTAGATGTGTTTTGTGTGTTTTTCACGGCGTTCACGCTGAAATCCAATGCTGCCGCTCAGTCTTTTTGCCACTCAGTGGGCATAACCGCAGTCAATCCGGCTGGCAGTGACGTCACGCGCATACCCTCTATTGGAGTAATGTTAATGTGTTCTGTTTGCCTGTTCAGGATTTCGAGAAGGTTAACCCTGCCTGCAGAGATGCAGTGAAAGGAGCTTTCCAGAAGCTAAACACTTTGGCACAACAGAAAGGTATCCGTAGCCATTCACTCAGGATGCTTAACCATTTCACTCTGCGTTTGTTTCATTCTCTTGCTCCTTGTTCATTCTACATAGAATACAGCCGCATCCAGTCTGCTTTCTCCCTGTGTAAAACTCCCTCCACCCCAAAGGACATTCATCAGCTGAACGGACTCTTGCGCAACGCCTTCACCATGATGGCCATGTTGGATTATCCCTACAGCACTCATTTCATGGGCAGCATGCCAGCCTTCCCTGTGAAGGTACTGGACTTATCACTAACGTGAATTTTGAAAACTCCATCACCAAATGGGAAGGGCATAGCATGAAAAAATAAAAGCTTGCCACTGAAAGGCTTTAATGCAGAAAGCAAAACCTAATGGTGTTAAACAAATGTTTCCCTGATACTTAGAGCAAATGAAACCATCCCAGCCCATCTGGTTCCATTTAAAATGGCTTAGTAGTGCAGTTTCTACAGTTGGAACGGAACCATTATGATTATGTCTTAAAGATAAAGTTCAGTACTTTTACTTTCACAGGTGGCGTGTGAAACCATGCTGAATGGCTCTGATCTTATGCTGGCACTCAGAGATACTGTTGGTAACTGACCACAGCTTTGCACAAATTTCAATTTCAATTTCAATTTCTGTTTCTTTTTGTTGTAATCCCTCTGGTCCTGACAAGGCTCAAAAGACTTTTACATCAATTTTGTGCCACCCCCACAGGCATTGTGTATAATTCCACTGGGCAGCTCACATGCTATGACCTCTACAGTCTCTATGTGGAGTGTGCCGACCCCACCGGCTGTGGCCTTGGCTTTGACAGCTATGCGTGGGATTACCAGGTACCTAGATTACCTCTCCCTAAATTTTTGGTACTTGCTGAAAGTTCACTGTAATAGTAGAGCCACCATCAATGATTAGAGCATATCATAAACGTCATTTCACATTTATGTTAATAATTTAATAACACAAGTCTTCAGTAAAACATTTATTTTGAGACTATGAGATTTATTTTGTAGGCCAAACTGGAAGTTAGCATCACCCTGGTTCCCTCGCTAAAAAGTCAGTAGGTTTTTTGATTTGGCATTTGGATTACTGCATAAAATGAGATCTGTGACATAAACAAAAGTTTATGATTCTTACACGTTTTGTTCAAGATAATCTTCACAAATTAACATAACTTTAAATTAATTTTGAAGTTTAAATAATCCCCAGATGTAGAAACAAATGTCACATGACTTTGTCAACACCACTAAGCTTTCGGCAACTCTTTCAATCTTTATTTAAACGCTGTGATGACGTTTAATGCCCCAGACAACTTCTATAGTCCCATTTAGCCACTTATTGACAACTGCCTTTTACAAGACATTCAAAAGTTCATGAGGGGTATTACTAATGTATTTTGTTGTAGAATAAAACATGAAAATATATTGTTAACCACAGACCTTATTTCCAGCATTTAATCAAAAACCCATTAAAAAACCCTGTTGACTTCAGGACAATGCAACTGGAAGTTCAAAATGCTAAATCGGGACTTTTAGGACTCATTTTTGCAGCACTTTATTCAGTCCAAATACTTGACACTGTGATTTATTTATCTTTTTTTTTTTTCTTTTTTTTTAATAACTTTTTAAAGACCTCTATAAAAATATTTTTTCTTTTAAAATCATGTTTGCAGTTTACTCTGATGTATTGGGTTTCATTGGAATAGTCACTTGTAATCATATATAAAAAATATCTTTTTTAGGCCTGCACTGAGATCGAGATGTGCTATGAGAGTAACAATGTGACAGACATGTTCCCACCGATGACATTCACCGAGCAGCAGAGGGAACAGTACTGCTCAAAGAGATGGGGGGTGGTCCCACGGCCAGGGTGGCTCAAGACCCAGTTCTGGGGCCAAGGTAAGCTACAACTACCAAACTGTGTATAGGTTTGTCTTTCTTTACCTCATGGTTATGCACCAGGATCCACTTGTCCTTGATCCTTTTAACTTTTTCCCTTGCCATTGACTGAAATTTCTATCATTTTTGAGAAAACACTTCCCCGCCCATGGGCGTAAATTTCATCTAACAGTTGGGGGGGGGGACGATAAATAAATAAATTTCTCAAGGACAATTTTTGAAGGGGACACAAATAATACAGCCAAAATTATAATTATAAGGATATGTGTGGCGTTTTGGTGCACTGAAAAATGATCATATGTCCATTTTCTTTTCTCTGTCATTTTATCTGGCCAACAACACAAAGCAATAGTTGTTTAAATATGAGTTATCATAGGTTCACCATACGGTAATATAATTATTAAATTATCTTGCTTTATCCTTTATATTGTAGATATTAAAATATTTACAATATTAGCCTAATATCAGTTCACACATAGGCTTATTGCCATGTTAGTTGTAGTGGGTGACTTACAACAAGCTTACCAAACAACAATCGCTAAAATATCGGACTTATGGAAAAATACATTGGTTATCTTTTTTTTTGTCATTGCTAATTTATTAATTACTGAGCATCGTTTTACGTATGTATCATTTATATTATTTACAATACACAATGTGGTTTTTAATGCTATTTTTAAGGGGGGTAAAAACCTTTTCAAAAAAGAATTTTCTGGCTTTCTGTGTTTTCACTGTTATACGGTAGGGGGCGCTATGACACATCTTCTGAAATAGTACTAAATCTCCTGATCAAAAGACATTTGAAGAAGAAGCAGAAACAAGCGGTAGCATATGTAAGCAGATGCATATGTAAAATAATGCGACCATCAACATTAAACAGCATGTAAATCAAAACAGCCTAATGTTACTGAATGAAATGTCGACCCAGGACGAGCTATAGGACTGTGCAACCTTACGGGGGGTTGATGGACTCGATCTACTCCATTTATATGTTTTGATCATCATACTGAATCTGATCCAGACGTAGTCTTTTTTTTTTTTTTTTTTTTTTAATGAAACTTGCCCACATTTAAATGTTGATTAAAAAAAGAATGAATTAAGCTAGAAAATGTCATTTGTTGTTGTTGTTTAAAAGCAGAGGCTCTGTTCTTTCTTTTGATGCATGGCATGTTCAGATATTCATACAACAAAATATTCTGGGGGCCGTGAAAGAGTTAATATTCATTGGATGCATGCAGTGAACTGGGATCTAAATGTTGCATCAATTTAAATCTATTCTAGATCTCTCCACCGCAAGCAATATCATATTTTCCAATGGTGATCTTGATCCTTGGGCTAATGGAGGGGTAAGTTTACTTTTAAAACTTTGTAAATTTATTATTTAGTTATTTAAATATAAAGGTGCACTCTGTATTTTTCCCTACTAAAAATGATCCGAATACTTAATTTCAGTAATTCCCTTGTTACACACTGAGTGCACTTTTTTAATTCTTTGTGCTGTTTACAAGTAAAGGGTATTTTGTTGCTCTTCTCCGTAAGGCATTTAATGTAATTATTTTCATCTGTAGATCAGGAAGTCACTCAGCTCATCACTGGTTGCAATCAACATACCAGAGGGAGCTCATCATCTGGATTTAAGGTGCGAGTTAAACTTAAGCCATTTTTTAGACTGCAGGCAAACTGGATTTTTTCTCAAATCAGATCGTTTCAGGCAGACTGTCTGCACTATTAATTGTAAGTAGTCAAATAATATTTGCATGTCCAGACATAACCAACCTATCTGCATGGGTTGCTTTGGTAACGACATAGGCGTACCCCCACATATGTGATGAGGCTTCCAAAAAGGATGCAGGAATAATGGAGGTGCATTATCTCACTCTCCAAATAAGCGCCCTGTCGAGATGCGGAACCCAAAAAACCCAAAGATTTCAGCCATGATTACAGCACGGAACATCACAATATATACCAGTCTCCTGGACGTACTGTTTGAATGCCGTATGAAAATGTTGCGTTAAGAGTGACAAACAATTTGAAATCTGATTTGAGTTCTGATGTGAGACATGTCTGTAAAAAATCGGATTGGAATTGCATTTCAAACCAACTCCAAATGTGGTTTAAATCATATTTAAAATGGTTTCGGAAAGTCTTGACAGCAAAAACAATCTAGATATGCAAAAAAAAAGAAAAAAGGTTTTTATGCTGGCAGTCTCAACACAGCCCATGTTACATATTATGTGATGTGTTTAGACAGGTGAGAGATAAATACATTGAAATGCTATGTATTTGGCTATATCATCTGACCATGCCTTCTACTTTTTTTTTTTTCCAGGGAGTCCAACCCTGCTGATCCTGAGTCTGTGATTGTGGCTCGTAAGAAAGAGTCTGAAATCATTGCTCAATGGGTGAAGGCAGCAAGGAAGGAGACATCATGAGTTATTTTTATGTACAATTTATTTCAACATTTGTGAACTTGTAAAATATTGAATAAATCCATTTATTTTCCACAGAAATGGACATTAAAGTTATATTCCAGAAATATGAATGTCAATAAAAAAAACAAAATATTTTCATTATGTACAAGCTCACTCTCATGTCTAAATCATCATTTACAAATTGCCAGATTGAGTTGGGGTACGTAAATGCATCATTCAAAGGAATATGTACAGCTGTACCACATTATTATTGCCTGTTTTAGAATATTCTTTGAAATTCATGGCACGTCTTTGGTGTATGAATGATTCAGAACTATGTTGATTTGTCAATATGCTTGAGGCAGATGGTAATTTAAGACATTTGCACAACAATTGAGAGTGAGGCATGAAAAGCCCTATATTTTAAATCTGTTAGATACAAAAACACCCAGAAATGGCATAAAGATAGCAAGTTAATTTAACACTTACAAACTGTATTATAAATAATCACAAAAATATTTAATTCACAAAAAAGATCAGTAAAAAGCTTCACAACAGGAATGAGATGATTAAAATAGATCGATTTCTCATAACTCAATTTTCAGGATTGAAAATTGACAACGTGTCATTGCTCTGTATGTAAAGGCACACGCGGAACAGATCACCTCACCATAGCACGACGTTGAGAAACCAGTCAATGCTCAGCCCTTTATAAACATCTGCAATGGCTATAATGTACACACTACCTAAACAAATCTCTGGATAATATCACTGTAAGATTCTGCACAGTGAGACGTAATGTTCAACCAGCTTTTCAAATACAATGCACAATACATTTGTGATTGTGTAAACAGCAGGTCTATTGTTTAATGGTCAAAAAGTTGGTAGCCCTGCCTGGTATCAGTAACCTTAAGACATTCTATACATTCTAATCTATTTAAGCTCAGGCCACAAACTGATTCGCAATCAGCAGTGGTGAAGAATTAATAACTTAAACATTCAATTTTTCTTCCTGCATGAAAACATTTGGAATTTTAAAGATTCTTTAAAGTTCTAAGAAAACCACCCCAAAAAACAAAATCCAATTTTTCATATTTCACAAAATATCCTACCAATATCATATGTTTAAAGTTCATCATTACATATGAAAATACTACTGACAGAATCTCATCTGATGTAGGTCCCGTGAAAGAGTGAGATAACTACAAGTCCCATAATATAATAGACCCTTATTAAAAAAAAAAAAAAAAAAAAATGAATGTTCCATTAAAATACTTATAATCCTGCAACCACAAAAAAATGGACAAAACTGAATAAAAATCTAATAATAATAATAATAATAATAATAATGGTTCATATCACCACCTGCTAGCAATTTTTAACACTAACACCAAACTCGACACAAAAATGTACATTTCTCCTATTCACAGGAATGGCATTAAAATCCTTCACAGCAGGGTTTGGGGTTTTAGGCAAAAAAAAAAAGAGAAATATTCAAAATAATAACAAATGTTTGTGCTTGATCACAAGATAAAATTATACAATGCTGTCTGATTACTACATTTTTGGAAACACTTTACAATAAGGTTTCATTTGTTCACATTAGTTAATTACATTAGTTAACAAGTCAACAATTTACAATACTTCTACATCATTTACTATTCTTAATGTTAATCTCAACATACATTTTTAAGATCAAAAGTTATATCTTTTAATATTAGTTAATGCACGGTGAACTAACATGAACGTACGTTTTTATTAACTAACATTAACAAAGGTTAATAAATGCTGCAGAAATATATTGCTCATTGTTAGTTCATGTTAATTAATGCTTTAACTAATGTTAACAAATGAGACCTTATAGTAACGTGTAAGCACATGATCCAAATGCTCTAGAAAACAAATAAAACCATGGAAATAATTATGATGCAAAGAAAAACAAATTTACAAAAGCTAAACAGACCATTAGATAATGGTGAAAGACTCCCTAAATCCCCACAACAAAAAACAGCAGTGGTTCTTTCATTAAAAGAATATATACACACACACACACACACACACACACTAAAACCCCAAAAACACACCGTAAAGTGCTTGCAGTCCCCATAAGGTTTCACAGTATGAAGGTTTTTTTTGTCTGTGTGCTTGGGCTAAGAGACTGCACATACTGATTCAGTGGGCTAATTCATCAGCCCAGCTGATAGAAGTATCAAAGAAGCATACATTGAGAAACTCTATTAATAGAAACATACAGATCACTAGTACGCTCAGAAACTACACATCTACAAACAGATTCTTGTCATGGCTCTTGTAATTATTTTACCAGTTAGTGACTTTCAATTACGAAAAAGAGTTCCTAGTGTAGAAAAAGATGGCAGTTTGAATATCAAATGTGTTCACGGCCCTGAGAGAGGTGTGTTTGGTTACGCATGTGTGCTTGTGGGTCCATCACTCTGCTTGTGGCCATATGGGAAGAGGATGGGCCTCAGTGTTGAAGACATACTTGTCTAAGCTGATAAGGTTGGGGTCCTCGGAAAACAGCAGGTAGAAGTATTTGAGCGTCTCACCCAGGAAGAAGCTCTCCATCTTGTCTCGAGGGCTGGGATAGGCCAGGTCACGGACGTTGTTTATGGATGTATAACCTCCAGTGGAAACCTGTGGGGAGAGGGACACATGAGTCAGAACTGAGAGTTGTTTGGTAACATCCTTGTAAACTGTTGATATGAACTGAATGCTGAATGTGAAGTTCAGAAATGCAGAGAGAGAAAGTGTAAGTATATTTGGAATAGAGGCAAGGCAATGTTTGTATAAACCAAGCGAATTATGAGAAGCCAAGTAGCAACGTGTCTGACATATGAGAGTCAGACCTGAGACAATAATATTAGACTTTCATTGAGACAGAGTACGAAAAACAATCTTAAGACATTTTCTGACCAATTACTTTCCACGATTTTTCCATGATGAATGGTCTTTTAAGGATATTTTTGAGATCTCACTGACAAAGAGTATGTCAAATGAAAGAAACAATTAAAAACTGAGCAGAACTTGTGGAAGCTTGTTTCCGTCACTGAATAAAAAAGGTAATTGAGACTTCTCACAATTCTGAATTTTTTTTCCTCATACTTGTGAATTTACATCTCATAATTCAGAATTGTGTGACAAAGTCAGAATTGCGAAATATAAATTTGCAATAGCAAGAAAAAAAAAAACTTTTTTCAAGCAATTCTGACTCATTTTCTAGCAATTGCGAGTTTTATATCTAATTCTGAGGGACAAAAAAGTCAGAATTGTGATATAAAAAGTTCATCTTTTAGCAATCATCTTTTAATTTTTATAATTTTGTGGCGGTAACACTCTTCCATAAAAACTAGATAACTAGATAATAACTAGATAACATTTTTCTGACCTTTTAATTTCAATACATTTTCCTGAAAATGAAAATCTCTTCTAAAATCCCCTGGTATTTTTTTTTAATAGTTTTGTTACTCACTAGAAACATGCATATTAAGTACAGGGACAAACTGCTACATCATAAAACGCTAGTTACGAAGGTAACTGTGGTTCTATGACTAGGTGGAAGACCGCCAGAGGCAGTGCTGAAAGCACTAGTGGAAAACTCCTTGCGCTCATGCTTGATCGAGAATCGAATGACAAAGTTGTCACCTCGTGACTCGTGACGTGCCTTGAACTATAAATAACCCCTTAGCACGTCACCTCGATCTCTTAGATCATTCTCGCAATACCAAGTGACCAGAGACTCTGGCGGTCTTCCACCTAGTCATAGAACCACAGTTACCTTCGTAACTAGCGTTCTATTTCCTTTCGCTCCAGACGCATCCGGGCAGACAGAAAGCACTGCAGCACATACTGCTGGCAAGGGAGTCACATTCAATCTGTAAAAACGTGAAAATGTACATGATGAAGCCCAGGTTGCTGCTGCACAAATTTCAGAGAGTGACACCCCTTTGAGCGCTGCTCAAGATGTTGCCAAGGCACGTGTAGAGTGACAATGAATAGATGAGGGAACAGACTTTCCTGCAGATTCATACGCATGTAGAATAACCTGCGTCACCCTGTGTGCCAGTCTCTGTTTAGAAAGCGCAGCACCTCTGCGCATTTCACTGAAACAAACAATTGGTCCGTCTTATGCCAGGCTGCTGTCCTATCAATGTAAGTCCTCAAGGACCTAACTGGATATAGCTCCAACCGTATGTCATCTTGATCTGATGGCAGTGCAGCCAACACGATAGGTGTGTTCATAAAATGTGGAGACAAGATCTTGGGTAGAAATGCCGGATTAGGCCACAATGAGACACTACTAAAGTCAGCACTCCAGCGCAAACAGGGGACACTCACAGACAATGCATGTTTCACTCACTCACTTGTAATTGCCAAGAGAAATGCAGTCTTGAATGACAGCCACTTAATGTCTGACTCCAAAATTGGCTCGAATGGGGGCTGACACAGGGAACTAAGCACCATACTCAAATCTCATGTCGGACTCCGGGCCGCCCGTGGAGGACAAAGACGATTAGCTCCTTTCAAGAAGGCAACAATCAGCCAGTCAGACCCAAGTGAAGAAGTAGCAAACTCGGACCGGTGAGCTGACAAAGCCGCCACATACACCTTAAGCGTAGATGCAGAACATCCAAGCTCCAAAAGATGTTGCAAGAAATCTAAAATGCATCCCACCGAGCACCGTAATGGATTGACGTCATGGCTAGAACACCAATCACAGAATACCTTCCATTTAGATGAATACAACTTGCGAGTAGACGCAGCACGCGCATTTAAAACAGTGTCCCTGGCCCTCTGTGAACACTCCAAGAGAGGCCCGGTGGGCCCAGAGACCACACCCACAGTTTCAACCGTTCTGGATGTGGGTGCCAAACTCTCCCTCCTAACTGACTCAATAGGTCCGGTCTGTTTGGCAGATGACAAGGAGGCCCTATTAATACTGAAAGAAGTGTCTGAAACCACGGCCTTGCAGGCCAATGAGGAGCCACTAACAGTAGACAGTGCCCACATTCGCGCACCCGACACAGAGTCTTCCAAATCAGTGGTAACGGGGGAAAAGCATATAGCATCACGTCCGGCCAGTCGTGGGCTAACACATCCAGACCCAGAGACCCTGGTTCGTCCATCAGGGAAAACCAACGAGGACAGTGAGACGTGAGACTGTCTGCAAACACATCCACCGCAGCGGTTCCATATGTTCTCCATATCATCTGCACAATGTCTGAATGTAGACTCCAATCTCCCTGCGACACCCTGCCACGAGAGAGAGCATCTGCAGCATGATTGAGTCGATCTGGTAGGTATGCTGCCCGGATGGAAAGCAGATTGGTCTGCGCCCAAATGAGTAGATTGTGAGCTACCCGAAGCGCACTCTGTGACCTCGTGCCTCCCTGATGATTGATATAAAAAAACGGCCACTTTGTTGTCCATGCACGCCAAGACATGCTTTCCCCTGAGAACAGTCTGAAAATGCAAAAGGGTAAGGAACACCGCTGTCAGTTCCAAAACATTTATGTGTGCTGGGCGCATAGCCCCTCTCCAGGTGCCATTCACTCCCCTCCTGCGCCAGACTTCCCCCCCAGCCGAGAAGACTGGGAAAACTGCTGCTGTGACCAAGGTGCTAGGGCTTGCATGCAGCGATGTGTGACTCTGATCTTTGTGTATCTGTCTTGTATCGGACACAGTCGTTTTTGGATGAGCCAGCGCTGGAATGGCCTGAGCCACAATAACCCGAGTGGTACTTAGGGCTGTGCCGGTAAACGTGACAACCGCACCGAGTAGCACCGGCGGTGGTCGGCCAAAACACTTTTTTTTTGTATGTGAATGCTGTTTTACGTGAATATTATGACACAAGTGAAGCACAAAGTTTTATTTACAAAATAAATAATAGGTTTGCAATTAAATGTTACATCGCAGCCATGGAAACATATGGATTCATGCCGAACGAGAGAGGTAGGCTTTGTGAGGTGAGCCAAATTTAAGCTTTGCCTGCGTTTTGCGATTTGGTCAACCGATTTTCCACGAATTTAACAATAGGCTTACTCCATTTTATTCTACTGGACATGGAATCTCTTATTTGTTTTCCCAAATCTTCATTTACGTCTCTCACAGAGGATTATAAACATTTCTTCTTTTTGTTTGCTTTTAATTAGGAGTATTCGCATCATTTACTGTGGTAAAGTAGAAAACGGTGTAGGACAGATACATTTTACTTCAAAGTCTATTTAACACAGTTTGTGCTTGTTAGACTTAAGGTGCGTCAAGTTATAGTGTGTATAGCGTATTTCATACACGTCAGAGATTTTTAGTTTTTGCTTTCTCTCGCAGTGCATAATCAAACAAAGCCTAAAGTTCTTGACCCTGCGGAAGATAAATTCGCTCTTCACACCTTTTACTACAAGTGCCAGTTTTGAAACATGAGGAGAAAACATGAAGATATTAGAAAAGCAATGCTCTCTTTCCTGCTCGTGTCCCACATCCCTTTCAGCGCAAAGCGGCATATGACGCACCTCTGTGGGGAAATATAAAACGAATATTTTTTTAACTAATATTTAACTTTCTTATATTATTTATATTACCATTATTTACTGATATTTATTTAAATGTTTTACAGGCTGTAGTATGTTGTTTCACTGACGGAAGTACTAAAATAAACACGCATGCTTAAATGGATGTTTGAGCCTTGTTTATATTTTTTATTTTCAAAATGTAGGCTATTTAATTGAGGTGATCTATTACTTGCTGGGGTGATGCTGCACAGACAAGCCAGTCGTCCAGGTATGGTAACACCCTCATGCCAGTCCTCTAGAGTGGTTCCAATGCTGCCTGGATCAACTTCGAAAAAACACTTGGTGCCAAAGCCAGGCCAAACGGAAGAACCTTGAACTGAAATATTTGACCCCCTATGGCAAATCGAAGGAACCGCCTGTGTTCTGGTGCAATCGGAATACAAAAAAAATAGGCGTCCTTCAAGTCTATTGTCACAAACCAATCTTGAGGCAATCTTGAGGCCTGCAACACATCTGTTGTGCGTAACATTCTGAACGGTAGAAACTTTAAGTTTCTTAAATCCAAGATGGGGCGAAACCCGCCGTCTTTCTTTGTGACCAGAAAATAAATGGAAAAAAAAAACCCAGGATGAACTTGGGGATCGACGTGTTCTATGGCACCTTTGCGCAACAACAGCTGAACTTCGTGCGCAAGTGCCTGTGCCTGACATGGATCGTGAACTCTTGTTTGTCTCACGCCGGTATGAACAGGAGGTCGACAGCGAAACTGTATACGGTACCCTCTTGAAAGGGTAGTCAAGAGCCACTGATTTGTTGTTATTGATCTCCAATGATTCAATTGACTTTCCGTGAAACAGCCCACTGTCGACATGTGTGCGTCAACACTCCCGCAAATGATTTCCTGTAGAGGTTGGGGGGGGGGGGGGGGGGGTTGGGGCGACGTTGGGGACCTGGGGGGCGGATGTGAGACTGCTGACCACGTGGTTGAGTCCCGCCACGACGGGGAGGTGAAGGAGGTGGTGGAGTAGTCTGAGAGTTCCGATGGTGGAAATGTTGAGATGATCTATGATTGGGTCTTACACCAACATTGTGAAAACGAGCACCAGAGGCTGCTAAAGAAGGTCTGGGACCTGGGGCAGTCCCCACATGACGGGAGCGAGTTTCAGACACTGACACACGCAGATCCAAGGCTTCCTGTGCAGCTGGTCCAAAAATTCGACCAGGTACCAATGGCAATCTCCACAAATTGTTCCTACATACCTCCGGCAAAAAGGACTGGGCCAACCAAACCTGCCGTCGAGCCTGTACAAGAGAACCTAAGGCTGTTCCACAGTGATTGGCAATAACACCCATGGTCTGCAGTGTATGTTCAGTTAAGTCTGTCACTAATGGGTCAGATGAAGTTTCTCTCAGAGAGGAGTGTAGAGCCACAAGCATGTGCGCCAAGGAATTAGAAACACGGCCTAGGCTCGCTGTAGCGTCTACACTCAACATTAGGGCAGCGTACATTCTCACGAAGCGCCTCATCAGGAGATACAATAAGCACTGCCACACTAGATTCCATAGGTGGCATGCTACCAAGTCCTACTGTCTTTGGGTCATGCATTACAGCCAGTATGCGGGCTAACTGATCTGGACGTGTCGCCTTCGTTGAATTTTGCAATGCAGACACCAATACAGATGTAAAGTCATTGCACTGAGGCATTGTGAATGATGTTCTCTGTGCATGACGCAGAAAGATATTCTCGGACCCCACTGCTGGTTGAGGGGAATCTAGATTGATGCAGGCAAGCATAGCTTTTAACGTTCCTTCCAGGGATGCAACAACTGAAGATGATCCACCTGATTTCACAGACACGGTCTCACTGCCAGAGTGCTGCGATGGATCTGCAGGCAGATTTTCCTCAGCACCTGAAGTTACATCTGTAATGGTTTCAAAAAGTGAGTCAGTGGCAGCCACTGCCATCACATCCAAATCCTGTCCTGTATGCATCATTGGTGAGGATGTCATACATAACTTTTTTCAGTACATCCGTTTTAGACTGAGCTTTAGACAGAAGAGGCAATAACAGCGCTACTGCAGAAGACAGCTGATCAACTTTACGTTCTAAATCAGAAGATCTAGTTTTCTTAGTCTTCTTCTCACCTTGAGATACTTGCTTACACTTACGATCAGCTGTGGATGAAGGTAGTAACAAACTATCCGAAGCAGATTCTAGACCCGCCAGACGAGCGTGACGCACGGCGAGCGGCATAATGGAGCATTCTGGACACGGGTCAGTCAGTGCCTCTCTAAGGTGATCCATACCAAGACAAGCAGGACATTGGCGATGTCCATCCATTATATCCATTACGTTGGGGTACGTAGAACATTGAAGTGCATCCATGTTAAATCAATACTCACCCTAAAGTCGATAAATTCAGCACACGTTAGTGATTCACGCCGCGATCAGGCTTGTATACGCTCTCAGCCGAGGCAGCCAAGGCTTCCGAGTGTATATCGTCACAGAAGCATTCAAACTTGCCGGCATCCAGCAGATTGAAGCCTCTTGCGTGATGCAATCCGTATATCACGATCGCGGTGCGCCGCGAGATGCGTGCAAATCCAACAATCGGTATACTAAAGCAATGTAATTAAGACGAAACAGCTCATGATATATCTTGATGATCTCTTCAGCAGCAAGCTGCACAAAATATCGTACGTTCGAT
The DNA here is from genome assembly GCA_039654105.1 of Coreius guichenoti. Taxonomy (NCBI): domain Eukaryota; kingdom Metazoa; phylum Chordata; class Actinopteri; order Cypriniformes; family Gobionidae; genus Coreius; species Coreius guichenoti. The sequence continues at coordinate 20,185,558 of CM077169.1, forward strand.
TCAACAAGCGAGAATGAGAAAGAGAAAGAGGTAACGTGCTAAGGGGTTATTTATAGTTCAAGGCACGTCACGAGTCATGAGGTGACAACTTTGTCATTTGATTCTCGAACAAGCGTGAGTGCAAGGAGTTTTCCACTACTGCTTTCAGCACTGCCTCTGGCGGTCTGGAGCGAAAGGAAATAGAACTGCACCTTTATATCAAAAACCCCTCTGTTGCGTTTGCATATACACTACCGTTCAAAAGTGTAGCGTTGGTAAGTTTTTAAAAAATGTTTTTCTAATAAATCTCTTATTCACACCAAGGCTGCGCTTATTTGATCAAATATACAGTAAAAATAGTAACTGAAATATTATTATAATTTAAAAGAAATGTTTTTAGTATCATTACTTATATATTTATTAATTATATTCATCATTACTTAATATTTTTGTGTAAACCGTGATTAATTTTTTTCATGATTCTATGATCAATAGAAAGTTAAAAAGAACTTAAATATCTTAAAATATCTTTTGTTATATTATAAAATGTCTATCAATTTTGATCAATTTAATGCATCCTTGCTGAATAAAAGTATTAATGTCTTTAAAAAACGCTACTGACTAACTTTTGAATAGTAAACAATTATATAGCTAAATTTATTAACATAATACATTTAACTAGTGATTGTATCTACACATACATTTAAAAACTGCTGTAGTAGTTGAAAAACTTAAATTGAGCAATGGATTGTGGGCAATATTATCTGAAAAGCATTCACAGAGGCACACACTTCAAAAATCCACCAGAAACAGTACACCGTCTGTACACCTTTGGCAACCATTTTCTATGAATGAATTTCCATTATTTTGAATCTCGCACACTAGTTAGAATGGAAAACATGTAAATTTGGACGCATGGTCTTTCCACTATTTTGCATGTTCAAAAACATCTCAAGGTAACAGGGGAACCGTTTCTCACTCTCTCACATACCCTTGTGTACTTATTGAAGTTCTGTAGGATCTCCCAGCCCCACTGCTGGTACTTCTTATCCTTGGTGAATCTGTACAAGTAGAAGAGGCTTTCCACGGTCTCTGGCCGCAGAAGGTTGTGCCGGTCAGCAATCTGCAAAATATTACAAAATCACAAAGACCGTTTCATTTCACATTCTCAAACAAACATATGTTTCACAACTGCAGAGAGTAGTCAAAACTTAAAGCTCTTTGTCAGCTCACCTTTACATCTACATCCTTTGTGCTGCCCTCATGCATGTTGAAATGAGCTATCTCCGGGCTCAGACCCGTCTCCATCTGGGCATACATCTGGTAGCAGGTCTCAATCAGCTGTTTTGCCAGCTCCATATGATCAGCAGGAAGGCCGTAATGTGCCCCCAGTGCCAGTGTGCCAGGCAAGAAACACACCAAATGATCCTAAAAGAAACAAGACAGAAGAAAAAGGGGGCTACATGAGCTATTTGACTCTGCTGAACTTGAAGTCTTGTTATTCTTTGAGAACAAACATACCATTTTGGGACTGAAGTGTCCATGGGACAACTCTCCTACAAATGTAAGGCCTAGAGGAGTAGATTTCTTCAGCAGGTTCTTCTTCACCCCTTCCACAGCCAGCAGGTAGTCATCTAGCAATCTGAAGACATGGGAACACAAACAAATTTTAATAATAAAAAAGCTTCCGCAACATCATTCCACAGCCAAAATCCTGGTATCGACCCAACCCCATATGGAATAAATTATAACATCCAAACAACCCTCTACTCACTCGTTCTCCGTCTTGCCTCCCTGTATCCACTGCTTCAGCAGATACTCATAGTAGCTGTCAGCCCTGGCGCCCAGCGTGTAAATGCCCTGATGGGTGAACAGCCCGTTGTTGGTATTTATAAACATCGGCACCAGTCCATCTTGCTTTCCGTCTAGTTTATGCACCTGGTTCATCACCTCCATCACAGCCAACTACAGAAAAAAAAAAGACATGGATGATAAGTAACCACCTGTTCTAATGAGAACAGAATTGTTTAAATGAGTGTCCAGGCCTTAATTGTGAAAGACTATCCATTGTCTTGACCTTGTATTTGGGATCTCCAGTGAGCCGACTGAGCTCTCTGAACTCCAGCTGAATGCTAGTGACCTCAGCTACGGTGCTATCTGAAGTCCATCGCGGAGGATGAGCCGTCCCCTTCCCAATATTCACATCAGAATAGGGGATTTTAGAGGCAGTGTTGAAGGCGGGCATCAGTCTAGAGCCAATATCTTTCTGAAAAATTATTCACAAGATAAAAATACCATCAAATCACCAGAACATACTAACAGGAAGAAAAGATGCTTTGAGCTACCGGGGGGTTTACTTCTCACTCACAGCTTTATCCAGGAACATGAGGTCTCCGGTCAGATGGTATGTACTCAGAAGGCCCCCCAGGATACGAATGGTGCTCTCGAAAAGATTAACATCCACGTTTTTATCGAAGGAGAGCTCTTTGGCCACCCACTCCCTGGCCTCTGCAAACTCTGTCAACAACATTTATGTAAATTAAGTAAGCCACTTTACATACACAATAAACAGCTTCAGTGAACATCATAAAATGAGTAGGTGAAGGTCAAGTGTATTTTTTTTCTGTTATATGCGAATGTCTTCATTTTAAGATGGGATAAGAAAAAATTATTCCTATCCCATCTTAAAATGAAGACATTGACATATTACTATTATTAAAGGGATAGTTCACCCAAAAACGAACATTTTGTCATCATTTACTCACCCTCATGTTGCTCCAAATCTGTATGGATTTCTTTCTTCTGCTGAACATATTTTGAAAAACATGGGTAACCAAACAGTTGATGGACCCCATTGACTAGTATGGAAAAAAAATACTATCAACCCATCAACTGTTTGGCTACCGACATTCTTCAAAATATCTTCTTTTGTGTTCAGCAGAAGAAAGAAATTGAAACAGGTTTGGAACAACTAGAGCGTGAGTAAATGATGACAGAATTTTCACTTTTGGGTGAACTTTCCCTAAAAGTCGGTTGGTTGATTTCCCCAAAAAAAAAAGTGTAAAAATCACTTTGTTTCTTTGAACATCTCAACCAGCCTGACACAGTAACATTGGCTTGAGTTTGGTGGCAATCTGTTTGTCCAACCAATGTAAGATGGGGAAATGTTTAGGAATATTATAAACATACTTTTGAAATTCCATTTGGCAATTGTAGTTGGCTCAGACTATAGGGTGAAAAGGTTAGAATAGAAATTTCTGCCTACCAGAGTTACACCATTGCTCAGTGTGATTTAGTCAAAAATTTCTAAAGAGACACGATCGTGTTATATGATGAACAGATTGCATTTAGGTATTTATTCACATATAAAGCGATCATGACTCTTCAAAAAAAAAAAAAAACATGGACTAAACTGCTCAATTCATACGGATTAATTTTACAATCTCTTTATGAACTTTTTGAAGCGTCAAAGTGTCAGTTGCATTTTTGATTTCATCAAAAAGATCTTCATTTGTGTTCCGAAGATGAAAGAATGTCTTACGGGTTTAGAACGACATAAGGGTGAATAATTAATGACAGAATTTTCATTTTTGGGTGAACTATCCCTTTAATGACGCAATTTCACGTACTTCAGTAATTTATTTGCGTTAAATTAATTTAACACTTTAAGGAATTTTAAATTAATCGCATACGTTAATGCGTTAGCGCTGACAGCTTTAATATATATATTATTTATTTATTTAATGCCTTGTGACTTGGACTGAACTTTTTCCAGTCCATGCCACAAGGCATTTTGGATCTTGGGAAAATGAGAAAATGAGGGAAAAAAAATATTGGTCTATGTGGGCTTCTGTAATGTATTTTCTCTAGCAAGCTAAATTACCCTCTTTGAGACCCAAGATCCACATGGTGTCCAGAGCATCAATTAGGGTCAACCCAAGTCCAAACCACTCTCCATATGATTTAGAGATGGGTTTGAGCTCATCATGACCCCAAGCAAAGTCTTTGTAGCCCTTCCAGGCATGTCTAAAAGCTTCTCTCACAGCCTCCAGCCTGCTCTCAGCTGAAAGCAACAAGAACACAGGAAACAGCTGCTTCAGTGCAATACAGAAAAAAAAAAAATCAAATGAATTCAGGCAAATCAGCTGCATAAAATGTGTTTATATTTAGAAAGTATTAATAGATTTAGCAACTGGCTCTTTTCCTGTTCAGTATCAAAGGAAAAAAATGTAGCTGACAAAATAACAAACCAAGTGCTAATGAAGCTGGGCCGTCTTGGTTTCCTGTGTCTTTAGTGTTAGTATCAGAGGCCTGTTCTTCATCTATCACAGCTCCACGCCAACTACAATCATGTAAGAAATAAATAATAAATAAAATAATAATAATAAACAAACCACAGGAATATCTAAAATGTACATGCTGTTGTTTTTCAGTACAGCTGACATTTAAAATCAAACCTAATGATCGGCTTTTCTCTCTCAGATCCTTTATCTGCATTCTTTAGGTCCGGTCCATGATTTTCTTTTCCCAACAGATCCGAAACATTCATTTTGAATTGCAAATGGTTCTGCAAGATAGGAGGTCCACGTCTATGATAGTCCTTTCTCTGTTTTTCAGGAGGAAAACATACGTTACTGCCACAAACTGCAAAAAGCAGCACAAAGCACAGCCTGTAACCTTGAGTTATCAGGTTACTCATAAAAGGAGGGCATCAAAAAAGCAAGCAAGAAACAAATGGGTCACACTAACCTCAGAGGGCGGCTCAGGAAGAATGGACCTGTACTCATTTTTCAGGTCAACAACAAACGGCTGTTTCCCATCGTTCCTGTTCCCCCCAACTGCACCACCTGAAAAAGATGAACACAGAGGAGGTATAATTAGCTTCTCAATCAAACCTTAAAAGAGATATTAGGTTAAAGTTGACATGAAATGGAAGTTCAGTTTTGTAAATGCAAGTTATAGATGTTATTGTGAAAGATTCATCCATGCATGTTTTAATTTTTTTGACCATGTATTGTTTTAATCAAAATGTCAAATAGTGTGGGGCGATATGCTCTCTAGTCATATCGTCCTATCGTCAGCCTGTGAGATTGCGATACACAATATTAATCGCACGGGTGGTGGTGGTGGGGGAGCGTTTACTTATTTGATCATTAATTTACTTGTTTATATACTCATTTTTTTAATTATTTACTTTGTTATTGTTGGGAAATTGGAATCTTTTTCTATCATTTTGCAAGCAAGGATGGAGATGGTGATGAAGAAAAAAGTCACGTTACATAGAAATATTTCACACAAAAGGCAAGCCTGTGGATATCTCGATATCTCTGACTATTGTCAATACACGATACTATCGTCTATCGGCACAACCCTAATGTCAAAACTGGATCTTCCGGTGAAACGACAGACTTCCGACATATAGTTTCGGTCTTCTCCAATCATTTAAGTCCACTTAAGCCCCGTCCCTTTCTTACAATCTACTGCAAAGCTAGCTCACCTCTCCAGTGTGCTATGAGAGTGGGAGATGTGGCGATTCCACAAACCAGCAACAGCATCAATGTAAGCAGAATCAGGCTGCGCTGCAATCTGGACAGCTGTTTCCATCTCTGGAGAAAAAGCCAAGGTGATCATACAATCACCACACCTTTGCAATCAAATGCTACTAAACAAAGACATTACACTACAGATGTATGGAAGCATATGGGTAGCAATATTCAATTTGAAATGTAATATGCAAAATGGCAATGTATTTCTGTATTTAAATGTACATTTTCCATACCAAATGTGCAACATTTGCAGCAAAATGCTATTTTGCTATTTTCTACACTAGTTTTAACATATCATTTAAACATATTTTAACGTTTTATAAGTTGCAAAATGAAAATTAAAATGTATTACAGAAATGATTAGATATGTTTAAAACCCTCTGGTCCTCTTTGTTTAGGGGTCACACTTGGCTTCTTCGTGGTCCAAAGTGACCGAAGCCTTAAAATGTAAAATTTGGATTTATACTTAGACATTCTAAAAGACTACTTTTTTACAAAAATGAACAGGTATGTTTTATCACAGCATAATAAATATGGGTCTGATCTGATTTTAACCTCTTATTTGAGTCTTTTGGCTCAATTTTACCATATTGTTACAGCCACACCAGTTCATTTGTGTGCGTATAATATTGTGGTTTGTGTGTGTGTCTGTGAGTGTGTTTACGTGAGTGTGTGTTTGAGTGTGTGTGTTTTGCACTCTTGATGTTTTAGAGTGTAACCCTTTTCCTTACTGTTTGTTTTTTTACTGCATTGTGGCTGAATTATTGATTTTATTTCACACATTTGCAAAAATGTGCTCTGTGTTATAGTCGCACTAGTTCATATATATATATATATGTGTGGGGGAGGGGGGGTGGTTGTGTCTATTTTGCACTCTTAAAATTTTAGAGTGTCACACCTACATTGCTGTGCACTTTTTTTCTGGATCATGGCTGATCGGTGGTTTGTATCACCAAAAGATTCCCTGAATTTTTGTATTTTTGCGTATTTCCCATTCATTTCCTATGTCGGTTATTTTTTACCGCGAAGGAGCCAAGTGTGACTATTTTTTTTTCCAACATAACCGAATCATCTCCATGATTTTTTTGTGTGTTCACATAGCTAATGCGACAAAAGTCACCAAGTGTCATCCCATTCCAATGAAGCAAAAAAAATTAAAATTTCAAAACGTAAAATGTTTCGGTCATTTTTGACCGAAGAGGACCAGAGGGTTAACATGTTTAAGCAAAAATTGTAGCAAAATGATAATTTAAATGTTATTTTTCTTAATAGCATTTACACTCACAGTTAAGACGCGATTGCATTTTCATTAAATGTCCCGCAATGAATATAGAAAAATTCAATGTGGAATTGAAAATGCAACTAGTGTAGGAAATAGCAAATTTAAATTATATTACTGAATTTGAATTAGCATTTTGCTCCAAACATTCCACATTTGGTGTGGAAAATGTAAATTTAAATACAGAAATACATTGTCATTTTGCATATTACATTTCAAATTGAATATTGCTACCCATGTGATATGCTTCCATACAGATGGACCTAGAAGCTACTCATAGATAAAACCATCATGTAAATAAACAAATGACTTGAATATTAAACTCACCCTCCAGCAGGACTGCCGGCGCCACTGCTTGCTGTTGGTGTAGTTGCAGCTTTCACCGAGAGTCAGAGATACAAAATCCCTTCTTGATGGTGGAAGCATGATTCCCTGTCTCTCCCCAGACTGTTCATAAACTCAGTGACCAGGTCTCTGTGTACAGAGAGAGAGAAAACAAGCTATGTCTCAAAACCTAGAGAGCTGCCTACCTGTAAAATACGTCTGGGTTGACTATGAAGTTTAAAAGTGCTGTCTATGTAGGCAGTTCACTAGGTGTTGAGACACAGTCCGTGTTGACAGTAACGTTAGCTGCCTGCGTGGGCAGCAGACTGGCACATACAGTACTGATAACACAGAAAAATCGTTTATAACGTTAACATTTGACACTTTACCGGCGTCAGTGGCATAAATAAATTATGATGTATTCTGATTAACATAAAATACTTATGTTTCATTCACGGAGAACGTCTAAAACTGCTTCATACCATCAGCTGATGAGACCTGTTAATAATTGACATCAAAATACACATTATCTAACTATACATTATACTAAAAATATCTAACTACGTTAGAATAAAAAAAAAAAAAATACTAAACAAACAGAAACGGGTAGCATATTTCAATCGTTGACTGATTCATTCTATATATTCAGCAACCACTTCGAGAGTGTTTGATTCATTCAAAGGAACCGACTCATAAGTCATTCGTTCCCATATCGTCGAGCGAATATATAGTTTTAATAGTCATTTCAGTACGGTGTTTCCTCCACAGCGGCAGAAAATCATAAATATAAATAAGTTTGAACTGTTATTCAGAACCGGTTCTCGGTTTCCATTCCCAACCATACGAGCCAGCTGTCAGATAACGCTTTCTCACTGACTAAAAAAACTGACTTAAAATGATGTCTGACTAAAAAAAAATGACTTAAAATTATATCTGGTCTAAAGATCCCTTAAAGCTATTTATATTTTATTTAGTACAACAAAACAGGTCACTTTCTCGATTTAGTAACACAATAAAACTCACACTGGGTTACATTTATCTGACGTGTATGCACATTCAGGCTTAAGCGCAGAGATCAGACATCAGTAACTCATTCACCTCGAGTATATTTCCGGTGTATGTCGAGCCTCCAGCAGTGTGAAGCGGAGCTCTGGTCGGCTCAGGATCTCACGACGGTCCGAGGCATCACTGAAGGGCCTAGAGCTCACCAGCGGTCTGTCACACTCACACAAATCTCATTCTGTTGCGAATACCATGCGACTTTCCAAAACGACACGTCTGAAATCGTGAAGGATTAACTGGATCATATCGCAGCCATGATTTCCTGGAAACTAAGAAACATCCAGCTGTAAGGAGGCGTGTTGAACTGTACACTAGCAACTTGTGGCTTTTCCAAATAACCCTCCAGAGGGCGCCAGACACCCCACAAACTGGGAGCAATAAGAGAAACATAAAAACTATTTTATTATTTACCACACAAGCCTACAGGTTTATACACTACACTGAAATGGTCACTGGAGTTTACTGAATGAACAAAGGTATGTCATTTTTTTTTTTTTTTTTTAAAGATAACGTTTAAAAAAAATCGTACTGACCCCAAACTTATGATTGGTAGTGTATAGTATAATTAACTCATATTTGTATATTTAGCCATTATATATATATATATATATATATTTTTTTTTTTTTTTTTATCTCAGTTTTACTTTAGTAAAGTTGTATTTGCAACATTTTTTACATTAAAAGTGTAATTCAGTAAATGCATGTACAAATCATCAGTACATTTGAATGAGCCAGACCAGTCTTAATATGCACTTCCCTTCTGCATTCATCTAAGTTAAAAAAAAAAATGCAGTTATTAAAATTCATGCTGAAGGCACCATGCATTCATATAGGAATCCAGAGAGGAAAAAAACAAATCCTCTAGGACTTATACATTTTTTGCATACTCAACAAATAATAATAAAAAACACACACTCATTTGAATAAAATCAGTTTGTTATTAAAACAGATTGCAATGAGTTACTTTACAATGACCTAAATTATCATTTTAAATGGGACTGTTTTTGTAATTTGCACACAAGAACAACTGACACTTTAATAATGGTCATAATAATTTGTTAATTAAGATATAGCAAATTCCACCATAAACAATGGGCTCACAGCAACTGTCTGACAGCACTAAGCTTTGTAGGAAGTAATTCATGTTATTAGACTTATTAAGCAGTGCCTGATATAAGTTTGAGGCACATTGTTTAAATATGTAATATCAGATTTGGGTGCCACATACACCACATGACCAATGGTGACAGCAAATCACTACATCCATGTTTAAAAGCCTTCCAAGATGAATAGAGGCGGTTACAGAGTGGACAAACTACCTATTAATGCCAATAGTTTTGAAATGTTCATACAGGGGTGGTGTTCAAGTGTCCACAAACTTTTGGCCATGCAGTGTATATCACAGTGCTCTTTTTCATAAGGTGCAACAAAACCTGAATTAATGGTTTGTGGAAGTGAATTGCTTCCTAAAATGTGACAAGAACAGTAACATCAAGACATCATATAAATAATCAGTTATTTAACAGAAAACAAGCATTGTAAACAATATACAACAATATATTACAACTCCTCATGAGAAACTGCACCAGGTAACTGTTGCCAACAGACAACAAACCAGTTCATTGTACTGAAAGTACACTGTAAACTGAAGGTGAAAACTTCATTAGGAACCTCCATTCCCACAGCAGATGGAGAACAGTAAAGTAAAGAAAGTCCTGATTTCTCTGCAGAGAGCTACTCAGTAAGAGCTCTGCAGAACAGTCCTCAAATGAGAGAGTGTTTATGTTTTAGCTGAAGCAGACGTGTCCTACAGTAAACTGAAACTCTTCTGTTGTGTCGCTGTGGCCAAATAAAGCCACATCTCTAATTGGTAAAAGCTCCAGGTCTTCAGTCTCAAACTGGAACACAGACTCCCGAGGGCCTGTATCCAGCGCCTCTGTATGCTAAACACAGACAGAAAGGGGACATAATAAATTAAAGTGAACAGCAATGCAATCCATTATAATTTAGTTACAGTTGTCTTACTTCACAATCCAGTAATGTTCCCAGGAAGCTCTGTCTTCTTGAGTCTGCGAGGAACTTAATATCTCTTTCACTGGAGCCCTGGTGACTGTTTGGCTGGCATGAAAATGTGATGTTCTGCTTTGCAATCTTGCTGTTCAGTCGTAGGAATCTCATTTGTACCACACCAGTTTCCGTGTAATCAAACTATAAAGTAAAGATTTACTCAGGGGCGGGGACATGATGGCAGGAGGATATTCTAGTTATTGGTTCTGATCAAATAACATACCTGAAAGCCGCCATCTCTAGTGCTCAACCATGTAAATGAGTCCGACATGGCGTCTTTGAGCCAGGATCTCATGGGTATCTAAAGCAGAGAGGTGTCTCATTATCAGCCTAATATGAATTAAACAAAACTTAAAGTGGTCATGTAAGATTTAAAAGGTAGGGTAGGCAATTTGTTTAATAAACACTTTTTGTTAAACTGGTTGAAACTCTCTTCACATCCTGATATCAATCAATAATAGAAGTGGTCTCAATATTAAAATATGTACATATCTTCTGTGGAAGTCAGAGGACCAAAAAAAAAAAAATGTCATCCAATCATTGCATTCAGTCCAAATGCAATAATATGATGTCCTACCTGCCTGTCAACATATGTATATCCATATACCTCTGCACACCCTGCTCACACAGACATCACACGTCTTCAGCACAGGCTGTACGGAGTTGCAGACAAACAATCACTGAGCGCCACAAACAAAGAGCAGCCGCCTTTTACAGTTCCTCCTGAACCAAAACAACCAGCTTATGCTGCGTTCACGGCATGTCGCAACCGTAATTACAAGATGGCAACCTGTGACGTTCTACATGGAGCTGTTCATGTCCTCAGACTCAGATTTATGCATTTCTATGTCAATTGTTAACACTATCAACGGCGAAATGAATCTGCAGCAGTCAGGTGGTACAACTGGAGCTCTGTAAGTTGTTTACATTCATTATTATTGTAATGTTATGTGTAATTTAACGTGTCTCGTCTCGTGACGCTTTGCAAACGCTGCTGTGTGTGTTGCATTCATGTGTTGCATTCATGAGGCGTGACTTTGGAGACGCTCTGAAAGGAGGGTGGGAGCTTATGCTTTCAAAGCTAGCTTGCTACTGCTAGCATGTCTGAAATTGCCTACCCTACCTTTAATGTGGGGTCAGTTAGATTTTAATTTCTGAAGAAATAATACTTTTATTCAGCAAGGAATACAGTAAAGACATTTTATATTCATCAGATACTGAAGAAACATTTTACTTACCTGTGGCTTCAGGGGTGACAAACATGTTTGTCCACCTGCACTGAAGTTACAATATACTAGCAAAGCATCAGAAGAGCTGCCCTGATTTGGGTCGATATAATACATTCCTGAGACAAGAACAGTCAAATAAAAATCATTAACAATAAGTAAGATTATTCATGCAGCCCAGAATCATATATCCATGTCCGCAGATTAGCAATAACATTCATAAGAATGACTCTGACCACTTGTTAAATTAGGATGACTGATCATCAGCTCCAAGCAGGTGGTAGCTGGATGTTCCTTAGTGCCATCTGGAGGATCTATGAAGAATCGCAGGTCTTGCTGAAGGGAGTCCAGTAAGGTCCTAATAAGTGGATAGTTGGGCTTGTCGGAGAGGTACACAAGGTTCTGATTTGTGTGAATAAAAAATATTGTCACATTACAGTTAAGTTTAAACCATGTGATATGATGAATGGATCTTGAGCAAAAAAAAAAAAAAAAAAAAAAGCATTTTAAAATGTAAAATCATTCATCAGCTACTTACTTTTATCTGAGTCAGTGTAAGGTTCAGAGATAAGCCTGGTGGACCTGGAAGGCCTGGTGGACCCTAAAATAAACAGCACTATAGTTACTACATTACAGCCATTAATGAAATGTTTTACATATACCACTTAGCTAATGTAAATGAGTACTGTCAAACTCACAGGAGGTCCTCTCTCTCCTTTTGGACCAGAAAGTCCTGGATATCCTTTTAAACCCTGAAAAAAAAAAAAACATTTCATCATCAACAAATATTCATTGCAAAAGGGAACTAGATTTTATTTAATGAACATCTGTATTTAAATGTTTGTTCCGAACCTTTTCTCCAAACAGGCCCTGTAGAGTGAGCAAATGGACATAGTGAAATCTTATATTGAGTATCATGAGTGTATGAAATGCTACTGGATTTTTTTAAATAATTCATATTATGTACCGGTAATTTGTCAAATATTTACTTTATCCTAAATGTACACTACCTTTCAAAAGCTTGGGATCAGCAAGATTTTATTATACATTTGTTCAGTAAGGACACATTAAACTGATTTTGATTCTTGACATTTACATTCTTACAAAAGATTTTCATTTTAAAAAAATTGCTGTTCTTTTGAACTTTCTTTTCATTAAAGAATCCTGAAAAAATGTTTCCCGGCACAACGGTTTTCAACATTGATAAAAATAATAATAATAAATGTTTCTTGAGCAGCAAATCAACATAGTATGATTTCTGAAAGATCATGTGACACTGAAGACTGGAGTAATGATGCTGAAAATACAGCTTTGCCATCACAGGAATAAATTACAATTTAAAATATATTAAAATAGAACAGTTATTTTAAATTGTAATAAAATTTCACAATGTTACAGTTTTTACTGATTGTTTTGATATTGTGAGCATAAAAAACTTTTTTCAAAAACATTACAAAAATCTTACTGACTCTAAACTTTTGAACAGTAGAGTATAAAAATATGACATTTTAAAATACCAATGCAATATTTGGGAATTTAGGCAATTAGGAATTATTTGAAAATAATAAACTTTAGATTTGCTTTTAAAAAATAAAAATCAAAACCTGATAGGCGATAACTTACAGGCAGCCCTGGTAGACCTGGGGTTCCTCTTTGACCTGTTGAGCCAATATCCCCCTAAAAGTGACACAAATTACTCTATTTTCTACATGCCAACAGTCTCATTGTATGATTACATGCATATCTAAAAATGTCACCTGCTCTCCCTTTGGCCCATGTCTCCCCTTTCCTCCGTACAGGCCCTGCTCCCCCTGAAATGAATAAACAGATATTCAGCCACTCCAAACAAGGAGCATTTATGTACACAAAATACTATCAGGTGCCGTTTCCTTCTACTGTTTGATTGAGATAAATGAAGGTACCTTCAGTCCATCTCCCCCTGGAGGACCAAGTGGCCCAATTTCCCCCTTCTCTCCCTTTAGACAGAAAGAAGAGTAAGCCTCAAGGTTCTCAGTTTTGTCTCTCTACCAGTTCTAATATGACATTTCCATTAATGCCCCAAACCTCAAAGCCCTTTTCACCGCTCTCTCCTTTCTCGCCTCGAATGCCTGATAAACCCTGAAACAATACATGTAGACCACTAATAAATATTCACATCATCTTTATGAATTCATAAAACCGGGTGAGGTAAATTTGTGTATTCATTTACATATTGTCCTGGTCTGCCAGGAGGTCCAGTCTTTCCCAATGCTCCCTTATGACCCTGTTACACATCAAACAAAAGCTGGTAAAACTTATTATAAATTATGTCAAGCACCATGCCTTTACAGGTTAAATAATCTAAAATTAAAAAACATCTAAATCTGAGCAATGAATACATGCGTACCTTCATGCCTATAGGTCCTCTGAGACCCCTCTGACCAGCTTTTCCTTTTTTTCCCTAAGAGTGAAAGAATGGCTCAAATTGTTCTTTTAATGCTGAAAATGTTTCCTTCAAACCCTAACAAACCTTATCACTGTACTTACTCTTTTCCCAGCATGTCCAGTCTTTCCAGGAGGTCCATCTTGACCATCATTTCCCTGAAAAATTAGAAAAGTATATAAGACTTATTGTTATAGAAATTAATAGAGCAACTGAAGAAGAATTAATTGAGCAACTGAAAAAAGGAAAAAGTGAATGTAATGATATCAGATTACAAATTCAATTGTAACATATGATGAAAAGAGATTTAAAATCACCCTGACCTTCTGACCTTTTGGTCCCTCCCTTCCCTGAGGCCCAGATTTGCCCTTTGGGCCCTAAAGCATTTAAAACAGAAATAATACATAATACCCGATCTTCAGGAAGTAAAAGAATCTTACCATTTAATTACTGATAGAGAATTTTCCTTGATATTATCACAGAAATACTAACTTGTGGTCCAGGTGGGCCAACAGGGCCATCAGCACCCATTTCTCCTGGAAGTCCCTGAAAATAACAGCAAAAAGCATTTGAATGCAAAAAAAATTATTAAAATAATTAATACAAAATAAATAAAAATTTGTTATTCTTATTTGTTTAGCACTGCTCATCTTCTTTCTCTCTGTGGCTTATTTCAATTATCATTTTTCTTTTCTTTTTGCTTAATTGTATATAGCTGTAAATAAGTTTGTTTTTTTGTGTGTTTTCATTTGTGTAAGTTATATTTCTGTATTGTAAATAAAGCGAACCACCTGCTTGCAGTTATCTCGGTTGCCCTTGTGTCATTCACCCACAGTACTCCCCAGAGACCAGAATTATAAGAGTGTGTTTAAATTTTATTATGTACGCTTCTTCATACCTCTATGCCATCAGGGGACGTAACAATACTAAATAAATAAATATTAAGCATACATACATACATATAAATGTAGTGTATTGAAGAATTTTTTATAATATGCAAAGAAAATGAATGCTATATTTAATATTTAACATAATATTAAAGGTGCAGTAAGTGATTTCGCTGTTGAAAATTTAAATCAACGCCTAAACATTTTTTTGATTATTTGCTACATGTCTGTTCTGAAAAAAATGTATTGTGTTTGTACAGTCCTGTCTGTGTAAATAGGAGAAAACTGATCCATGGAGTGATCCATGGAGCTCCAAAAACACTCTTGTAGCCCATCAGCAGTAGGGGGCGTATACGCACATTATGGGAGTGGAGAGAGAGTGAGCAAGCAGGACATTTGTAGAAAGACTGTAGAAAGAGCGATGGCTGAGATATTGCCAAAAAAGAAAAGGTCAGAGGAATATATTTGGAAGAAGAAGGGTTATGATCAGGCAAGCGCTAGAACCCGTGTTAATACTGAAAAAGCTTTCCAGCGCTGGAGAGACATTAGAGAACGGAAAGGCCTGAAAACGGAAGCCAAGGTTGCTTTTTTTCTGCTGATTCACAGAACCAAGATATGCTGTTGTATGCTGTTGTTGTTGTAGAATCACACCTGATTCCTCATATTGCACGAGCTGTCTGATGCGGCAGCTTTATGTGGTTGCTTGTGTTACATAGCGTGTTTGTTATTTTGGGGGCGGAGCAATGATGGGAGAGGTGTGTTTATTTGGGTGTCGAATTCAAATATCAACAGTGTTTCTCAGAAATTGCTTACTGCACCTTTAATATGACTAAAGTCCAGTTTCTGTATTTAAACAATTTGGACTATTTTATGGAGAAATTCTACCTCATTTCCTGGTAATGCAGAGGGTCCTTTTGTACCAGGGAGACCCAGTGGTCCCTGTAAGATAGAGTCATCAGTTGACACCAAGCATACTTCAGTCACTCATTATAAAATTTCTTATTTAATTCAGACCCTCACCATCCCTCCTGGAGGTCCTTGTCTTCCTGGTTCACCTTTAGGTCCTTCTTGTCCCGGCGTACCCTTTGGGCCCAATAAGCCCCCGGGGCCTCTGGGACCCAGGGTTCCCTGCAATAAGAGTATTATTTATCCCCTGAAAATGTAGCACTGTAACCGGGATTTACCTTGAAATGGTTAGCTGTACTAACCTGAGGCCCTGCCTTTCCCATAACCCCTTGTAAGCCTTTCTGCCCAGCCATCCCCTGTAGATAAAAAAAAGCATAATGACTTTAATTTAACATTGGGGGTTCCCTAAGTCCCTGTAATCTTGGATAGCAGCTAATATGTATGCAAAAAAGGGCATTGACACTAATGTGGCGTCTCTGGGGTTTACAGTTTACTTGTATATGCATTTGAGAGGTTATTTGACCCAAACTGTTGTAATATGGAAAACAGCCATTGATTTTACCCGGCTGCCTTGATCTCCTGGATAGCCAGTCGCCCCAGGTGATCCAGTTTCTCCCTTTTGAAACAGAGCAAGTCTGTTACATTAGGAAATGTATAAGGGTAATCCTGATCTATTACAAGGAACATTGATGAAAGAAACTTGAGGAAGAAAAGGGAGTAATACCTTTAGGCCTGGTGAACCATTTGTTCCTGGTGGTCCCAGAAGACCCATCAAACCCTGCATTTAAAGCCAACTTATAGACTCAATCAACCCACTGCAAACATATTGTCCATCAAAAACTACAATCATGTAAGTTGATTTAGGTTTTAAGCGTCTTAAATAAAATTCATACCTCTAAACCCATCAAACCGAACGGACCAGACTTTCCCATCACACCATTCTGACCCTGGTGAAGAGATAATCATTATTTAAATCACTACAACTAATACATATTAGCAGTGTGTAATAGACGAAGGGTCTGCCTAACAGAAACAGGATTTTTTCAGCAAAATCACTAACTTGTGGTCCAATGTAGCCTTTATTCCCCTTCACTCCTCGGTCTCCTCTGTTCCCCAAAAATCCAGGTGAGCCTTGTCGTCCAGAGAATCCTCGATGTCCAGGGTCACCCTGAGTGAATAAGAATGTAGCTACTTCACTTTGTGTAGAAATTGGTCATTGTAAAGACCTCTACAGAACATTTAATGGAATTTTACTTAAAAATAACCATATAATGAAATTATTTTACCTTTTTTCCTTTAGGTCCCGGGTCTCCATTATCACCTGGATGTCCGATACCTCCCTGCATATGAAATATCATACTCGTTATAACTTATTCCAATGCATTTTAAATGAATGAGGACTTTTATGATACACTACCGGTCAAAAGTTTGAGGTCGGTAAGATTTTTAAAATGTTTTTGAAAGAAGTTTCTTATGTTCACCAAAACTGCATTTATTTGATAAAATACAGTAAAACTGTAATATTGTGAAAAGTTATTACAATTTAAAATCACTATTTTCTATTTGAATATGTTTTAAAGTGTAATTAATGAATGTAATGGCAAAGCTGTATTTCCATCAGCCATTATCCCAGTCTTCAGTGTCATATGATCCTTCAGAAAACCTCAAGAAACATTTCTTATTATCATCAATGTTGAAAACAGTTGAGCTGCTTATTAAATTGGTAACATTATTTCGATAGTCCGCTTGAGATATTCTACTAACTTTGCAACTACATGTCAAGTTGTCAACTACCAGTCATTAGAGTAGACTACGTGCTAACACTTTATTTTTATGGTTCCCCAACAGACATTCTACTGACTATAAGTAACTATGCAACTACATGTCAACTTGTTCTACTAACCTGAACCCTAACACCTAACCCTTAACCAACTACAGTCTGTCACAGTCTACTAATACTCTAATGTGAGTTAATTGACATGTAGTTGCAAAGTTACTACAGTATAGAATGTCTAAAGTGGACTATCGGAAAAAAGCGTAACTATTATTTTTGTGGAAACTGTGATAGATATTTTCAAGATGCTTTGATGAATAGAACGTTCAAAAGAATAGCTATTTATTTTAAAATTGAAATTTTATAATTTTATAAATGTCTTCACTCTCACTTTTGAATAAACGTTTTTACATTCTTGCTGAATAAAATTATTAATTTCTTTTAAAGATGAATAAGTAAATAATATTAATAATCTTACTGACCCCTAACTTTTAAATGGTAGTGTAGCTTAATAACAGGACTTTTCTTCTCAGCCTCAGGTAATCAACGACACTGACCTCTTTGCCACGTGGTCCCGGTGCACCCTGCATCCCCTGAGAGCCCTGAGGCCCGTGTTCTCCCGAAGGTCCATTTGGACCAGGCTTTCCAATGTGTCCAGGTGATCCCTTAAATCAAATACCCTAGTAAAATCATTTGGCATGAAAAAGCCTGGAGTGGAAGCTGACAGACTCCATGCTAAAGTTTTGTTGGATGTATATGAACCAGAATCAATATTTGGTACTTACGCACTCCCCTTTTGGCCCTGATGGACCATCAAAACCAACTGGACCAGGATGGCCCTATGAAGAGAGAGGTGTGTCAAAACATAATTCATGTTGAATTTTACTAAAACAAGAAGGGGTAGCTGATGTACAGCATTTCAACAAAGATCTCCAGTACTTATGCTATGCAAATGTTCCCTATATCAAAACATTCCCCTGTCTTTGTTAAAAACATTCTAAACCAGAGATCAAGTTGCTTGCATTTTTGGAAATCTGCCCAAGAAGTCGATACAGGGAAGACAAACATGACACCTAACAGCAGTTAATTCTGCATATAGTGAAATGAACTGACCTGTGGTCCATCTAATCCAAAAGATCCAGGGTCACCAGAAGGTCCTGGCAATCCCTAAAGGAGGGCAAGTAAATGCTTAATCATATGTGTTATGTAACTTGTTTTAAGAAATTGAAATGCTCACAATACCTGCTCTCCTTTTTCTCCTGGTCGACCAACCATTCCACTTGTTCCCGGTGAGCCCTGAAGAATAGCAGAATGTGATCAGAATCTTAGATACAAGCTCAGAATTGCAACATCCTCTTAATTTGCAATCAAAATGAGGGGTACCCACTCACTGGCAATCCAGCTGGTCCTTGTTTTCCTTGTGGCCCCTGAGGTCCCTGGCTCCCTGGGGGGCCTTGCTTTCCAGTTACACCTACAGTCCCTGGCAGTCCTGAGGGCCCCTGAATTGACAAATATACACACACACACACACATGAATTAATGTACAACATTTTATATAAAAACAGAAATATTAAAATTTTACCAAACTGTATTCTATTTTAATATATTTATATATTTTGAAATGTCATTTATTCCTGTGATGTAATGATGAATTTTCATTACTCTGGCCTTCACTTTCACATGCTAATATGCTGATTTGGGGCTCATGAAACTATACCATACACACACTTTAATTTACTGTACTTTTAATTATTATTTTTTTTAAATTTCTGCTGAAAAATCTAAATGCATGCTTTAAATTGAGGGCTACATACAGGCACTCCTTGCAAACCAGCAGGTCCCGTTTCCCCTTGGCGACCCTAAACATTTTTTTGGAAACATTAAAGATGCTCTCTCTGAATATTAAAAACAGTACTATTAAAGTTTAAAAATACATCTAGTATCTGTATTGGAGAAGTCACTTTACCAGTGGTCCACGTGGGCCTCTCTCACCAGACAGGCCTGGTAAACCCTTAGAATGTTAACATGGTAACAGTTATTTTAAAGAAGAAGTGACCATAACATTAATGATACTTATTCAATTGAAAAATTTTACTTACAGATGGCCCTCTCTGCCCTGGTGTACCAAGAGGTCCCCTGATGCCAGGTTCACCCTGCAGTTGCACATTCACACAATACATGATACAACACCCAGAATAATTAGAGAAATATTCATTATAAAATATTTACAGCAGAAAGTTCTAACCCTCTCTCCTATGTGACCTGGCCGTCCACGAAGGCCGATGGCTCCCGGATAACCCTGAGAGCAAGAACAGCATATATAAATCAAATCCCTGCTACAACAAACAGATCATGAATTTGCCAGTCCAGACTGGTTTATGCGGGATACTGCCACTTACATACATGCCTACAGGCCCCTGAGCACCTGCAATGCCTGGTTTTCCAGTGAAGCCCTGATAACAAAAACACACAGTAATGATACATGTGTATTATTTACACACACTGTGTACATATTGTGTATTATTTACATTATTAATGTTCTGACAGCAATATAAAGCTCTGAGAGGCTTACCTTCTCACCGGGAGGGCCTTGGATGCCATCTTGGCCTGGTCGTCCAAGTGGACCCTAATGAGACGAGAAACCATGAGCTGGTGATGAAAAGAGTAACTTTTGCTCCCTTTCAGTCGGTCACGTTCAACATTACGTTTACGTCACGTCTCCGTTCCCTCCTTCAGGGAACGAGGGTTACATACGTAACCGAGACGTTCCCTTTCAGTCGGTCATGTTCAACGTTACGTCTCCGTTCCCTCCTTCAGGGAACGAGGGTTACATACGTAACCGAGACGTTTTCAGTAGTGATGGGTTGAAGAATAAACATAGTTCTGAATTTCAAATTCTGTGATGGTTAGGAATATGAAACATGACCATTATTTTACCATGCATTTTCACAGTTTGTCTTCTCTGTGAAAATGTAACTTTTAACAGTCCTTGCAATGAACTTTTTAAAACTTTATCAGTTTGTCCTGTTGTTATGCATACCTGTGAGCCTGGAGTGCCTTGTTTTCCTGGTTCTCCAATCATGCCCCTCAAGCCCTTCAGATGACAAAGATTACAGAAAATATGATGTATGACCAAAAAATATTGTTTGATGTAAAATTAAGATTTAGGATTCTGCACTATTTCTAGGTTACTAATCAAATTTGTGACATTGACCATGTTAACTCTTTTCAGAATAAAATGTTATTTTTTCCACTGAATCATTCTCAAATCATGCTGGATAACATGATCAACACATTTTACACAAACTTGTAGAGTTCATGCAGCTTCTGTGCTGCTGACAAGCAAAAGAGAGATAAAATAAATGCTGAAATTCATGCTACTTATTCAACTTTTCACTTAAATTATGCATATAATTTTTAATGATATATAAAATTTAAAATATAAGAATTTTCACTCTTGGTCTCAGTATACCAGTTTAACAACATATCTGACTTACAAAACATGTTTCCATGTTACTCTTGCTGTCAAGCTGAAACAGAGATCAACCCAACACACTTGTTAACGACCTTGTTAAGTTTAATAGTCTCTGATCTTTTAACCTTTTTCAGTCCAGTCTGACCTTAACAACCATCTGCTATTATTATTGACCGGTTTTCACAACAAGCTTTTATTATAGCAGTATAGCAGCAGTTTGCTATATTGGCTAAAATTCATAGAATATTTTAGTTGATGATAAGAAACATACATCAGGGCCTTTATCCCCTGGGCTTCCAACAGAACCAGAAATACCCTGCAAGGCACATACAGAAAATCAGCACAGGACAAAAAACATTTAATACTCAAAATTGATGTCTTACTTTGCAGTAATGGTAAAGCAAAGATTCATATATGATAAAGCACTATGACTAATATAAAAAAAACATGATATTAAATGTATGAAATGGGAACCTGTGTACCAGGCTTTCCTTCTGGTCCCTCAGCACCAACTTGACCTTGTAAACCCTGGAAAAATAGAAAAAAGTATATATGATCTATATGAAAAGTATAAATCTTGACTCCTTTTACTCATTCAATTCTCTTACCACTATTCCAGGTATACCAGGGGGACCATGTTGGCCAGCTCGACCCTGAGAATAATAACATAGGTGAATGTGATCAAAAGATAGAGAATAACTTCTTTAAATTTTGCTTATTCATAATACACAGTGTTTAATATCTAACTTAACCATAAAACAAAACATATGAATGAATCAGAGACCAAAAATATATTATATATATATATATATATATATATATATATATATACACACACACACTAATATAATAATAATAATAATGTATATTTCTGTATGTATGTATACACCGATCAGGCATAACATTATGACCACCTTCCTAATATTGTGTTGGTCCCCCTTTTGCTGTTAAAACAGCTCTGACCAGTCGAGGCATGGACTCCACTAGACCCCTGAAGGTGTGCTGTGGTATCTGGCACCAAGATGTTAGCAGCAGATCCTTTAAGTCCTGTAAGTTAAGAGATGGGGCCTTCATGGATCTGACTTGTTTGTTCAGCACATCCCACAGATGCTCGACTGGATTGAGATCTGGGGAATTTGGAGGCCAAGTCAACACCTCAAACTCGTTGTTGTGCTCCTCAAACCATTCCTGAACCATTTTTACTTTGTGGCAGGGCGCATTATCCTGCTGAAAGAGGCCACAGCCACCAGGGAATACCGTTCCCATGAAAGGGTGTACATTGTCTGCAACAACGGTTACGTGTCAAAGTAACATCCACATGGATGGCAGGACCCAAGGTTTCCCAGCAGAACATTGCCCAAAGCATCACACTGCCTCCGCCAGCTTGCCTTCTTCCCATAGTGCATCCTGGTGCCTGTTGCCCAGGTAAGCGACGCACACGCGCCCGGCCATCCACGTGATGTAAAAGAAAACGTGATTCATCAGACCAGGCCACCTTCTTCCATTGCTCTGTGGTCCAGTTCCGATGCTCACGTGCCCACTGTTGGCGCTTTCGGCGGTGGACAGGGGTCAGCATGGGCACCCTGACTGGTCTGCGGCTATGCAGCCCCATAGGCAACAAACTGTGATGCACTGTGTATTCTGACACCTTTCCATCAGAACCAGCATTAACTTCTTGAGCAATTTGAGCTACAGTAGCTCGTCTGTTTGATCGGATCCCCACGTGCATCAATGAGCTTTGGCCGCCCATGACCCTGTCACCACTGTTCCTTCCTTGGAACACTTTTGACTGCAGTTTTGGAGATGCTCTGACCCAATCGTTTAGCCATCCCAGTTTGGCCCTTGTCAAACTCGCTCAAATCCTTATGCTTGCCTATTTTTCCCTGTTTCTAACACATCAACTTTGAGGACAATTTTGCTGCCTAATATATCCCACCCACTAACAGGTGCCGTGATGAAGAGGTAATCAGTGTTATTCACTTCACCTGTCAGTGGTCATAATGTTATGCCTGATCGGTGTATGTATATATATATATACACATACACACACACAGTGGTGGTCAGAATTATTGGCACCCCTGGTAAATATGATCAAAAAAAATAAATCATATATGGCTGTAAAAAATAAACCTGCATTGTTTATCCTTTTGATCTTTTATTCAAAAAATTCACAAAAATCTAACCTTTCATTGAAGTAAAAGAATTGAAAGTGGGGGGTAAATCACATTATGAAATAAATGCTTTTCTCCAAAACACGTTGGCCACAATTATTGGCACCCCTAGAATTTTTTATGAGTAAAATATCTCTGAAGTATATTTCCATTAATATTTACATTTTTTAGCACACCAGGGTGACTAGGAACATGAAATTGTCCAGCTATGATGTCTTGTTCCACAGGAGTATAAATATGAGGAAAAATAAAGGCCAAATTCCCTTAATCATTCATCACAATGAGTAAAGCCAAAGAATATAGTTCTGATGTGCAGCAAAAAATTGTTGAGCTTCACAAAATAGAAAGTGGCTGTAGGAAAATAGCTAAAGCATTGAAAATTCCCATTTCCACCATCAGGGCAATAATTAAGAAGTGCCAATCAACTAAAGATGTTACGAATCTGCCTGGAAGAGGACATGTGTCTATATTGTCTTAATGCACGGCGAGGAGGAAAGTTTGAGTGGCCAAAGACTCTCCAAGGATCACAGATGGAGAATCGCAGAGATTAGTTGAGTCTTGGGGTCAGAAAGCCTAAAAAAAAAAAAAATAAATAAAATCAAACAACCCCTACATCACCTCATGTTGTTTGGGAGGGATTCAAGAAAAATCCTTCTTGCTCATCCAGAAACAAACTCCAGAATATTTAGTTGTCAGACACGACTGGAAATTCAAAAGGCACCTGGTTCTATGATCAGATGAAACTATAAAAAGAGCTTTTTGGCAGCAAATCCACCAGATGGGTTTGGTGCAAACAGGGATAAAAAGTACCCCATGCCCACGGTTAAAAATACTGCTGGATCTTTAATGTTGTGGGCCTATTTTTTTGCTGGAGGTCCTGGACATCTTGTTCAGATACATGGTATAATGGATTCTAGCAAATACCAACAGATAAAAAATCAAAACCTGACGGCCTCTGCTAGAAATCTTATAATGGGCCGTGGTTGGATCTTCCATCAGGACAAACATCAAAATCAACACACAAATGTGTCACTGAACACAAAATGAAGCTTCTGCCATGACCATCCCAGTCCCCTGACCTGAACCCTATAGAAAATGAGTGGGGTGAACTGAACATGAAGCTGAGAATCTGACGGATCTGGAGAGATTCTGTATGAAGGAATGATCTCTGATCGTCTCTGATCTCTTGTCAGGTGTTCTCCAGACTCACCAGGCATTATAGGAGAAGACTCAGAGCTGTTATCTTGGCAAAAGGAGGTTGCAAAAAGTATTTAATAAAAGGGTGCCAATAATTGTGGCCAACGTGTTTTGGAGAAAAGCATTTATTTCATAATGTGATTTACCCCCCACTTTCAATTCTTTTACTTCAATGAAAGGTTAGATTTTTGTGAATTTTTTAATAAAAGATCAAAAGGATAAACAATGCAGATTTATTTTTTACAGCCATATTTGATAATATTTACCAGGGGTGCCAATAATTCTGACCACCGCTGTATATATATAGAGAGAGAGAGAGAGCGCTCTGGAAAAAATTAAGAGACCACTTAACATTGAGAAGTCTCTTAATTTTTTCCAAAGCTGTATATATATTATATATATAAAATAAACTTAAATAAAATGTATATCAAATTTTATTAAATAAATGTATGTTTATGAAATAATAATAATAATAATAATAATAATAATAATATCACAATATAATTATATATAATTATATATACAATATAATAATCATAATATCATATTTCTCAAATTATTGTGAATGTTCCCATTATCAACTTTTTTTTCTTAGATAATATATATTTTTTAAACATTTTAATTATTACATTTTAAAATAATTTGAAAAACTGATGCATTTTTATATGAAACAAAAGTAAATTTACTCTGGATCCTATGGGTCCTGTTCTTCCATTAACACCAGGTTCACCCCTACTGCCCTATGTTTCAAAAAGAAGAGGAAGAAGAAAACAAAAGGAAGAAAGGTTATTGATTTAGGTGCATGTATTAATAGGACATAATGAAAGGGCTGTTTTAAGAGTAAATCTCATTTGAAAGATCACAGTAGAGTTGATGTAAAAGGGTGAGCTATAAGAATGTTTTGGTGCTATAGCTCCACCTGAAAGTCATAAACCACTCTGACCTTTTGACCCTCTTTTCCAAGCATTCCCTGAGGACCCACTTCACCATCTATACCCTTTGGGGAAAAAGTGTAAGAGAAAAAAAACAATGTAATTTGCCAAGAAATTTTCTTTTGAACCTCAATTGTCAAATATTATGCCTGTAATGCTTTAGTTCTGCACATGAGTCTATCTGCTTGTTTCACCATTGCATGAAGTAAGGCATGCTATAGGGAAGTCTCTCTGCAATTGTATACCTGTATACCTGGAGCACCTGGCTGACCTATGACACCAGGTAAGCCGGGGAGGCCTGATTGGCCCCTCTCTCCCTGAGGACCCATGATCCCTGGTGCTCCTTGTGGTCCCTAAAGACATACAGTACAATTATAAATTGGAAATTTTATGAATCCTTCAAGTATGCGTTTAAATATTTGTAACTTCTGAATGTATTGTGTTGCTGGTGATTACTTTTTTCCCCTTGGGACCTCCATCACCCTTCTCTCCATCCGGGCCCCTTTTGCCCTGAATTATAGGCACTAATTAGTGAGGTAATACATGATAAAGTACTTACTATAATTTCAAAGAAACATACAGTAGATTTTAATCAGATATCTTACTGTGACACCTGGAAAGCCTTTTGGACCTGGATGTCCAGTCATACCCTAAACAATAATAAAAAGAAAAATAATTAAAAATAAATTAGGAACATGGTAAATTAATAAAAATAAATAAATAGATAGACAGTAATCATTGACTCCTAACTGAAATACTTTTTTTTGTTTGTTTTTTTGCAATCTGGGCTATTTTTCAGAATTATCATCAGACAAAAAAAAAAAAAAAACACCAGAAAGATCCCAATTATATTGTGTATTCCCAAAACATATTTTAGTTTTTCTTTTTCAAGGCATCTGCATGGAAAGCATGTTTCTAGCCTGCCAGAGCACAACAGCAACTAAGATTGCAATATGGCTGGGTGAAATTTAATGGCGTTTTAAAGCCAACGTGACTTGCTTCAACCCAAATGTACATCTCTAGTATGTTAATCAGAGTTATAATGTACAGAGGTGTCAAGTAACGAAGTACAAATACTTTGTTACCTTACTTAAGTAGAAATTTGGGGTATCTATACTTTACTGGAGTAATTATTTTTCAGCCGACTTTTTACTTCTACTCCTTACATTGTCACGCAATTATCTGTACTTTCTACTCCTTACATTTTAAAAATAGCCTCGTTACTCCTATTTCATTTTGGCTTGTTTTCATTCCGGCCTGTCATCGTTCAAAAAAAACAAAAAAAAAAACAAACAAAAAAAAAACCTATCCAGATAAAATCGCGCCATCCAGGTACAGTGAATTTGATTGTGGTTGGATGAGAAGTATAAACATATACCATTCCGAGTGGGTACACCAATTTCTTGTCCGTTGCCCTCACAGATTCCTGCAGTTAAGCTTGGATGTACATTTACATTCCAATAAAGGTTATTAATAACATGCCTCTGAAGTTTGACTTTTTGCACCATTACAATACTTATAGGCAACTAGTCATCATATCTTCCGCTCCATGAAACACATGTTAATGCTCAGTAGTACACATATATGGTTCTTTAATGTATTTGCATTGTACTAAAATGCGTTCATTTTCAATGGGCATACAGTGGGGAGAACAAGTATTTGATACACTGCCGATTTTGCAGGTTTTCCTACTTACAAAGCATGTAGAGGTCTGTAATTTTTATCATAGGTACTCTTCAACTGTGAGAGACGGAATCTAAAACAAAAATCCAGAAAATCACATTGTATGATTTTTAAATAATTAATTTGCATTTTATTGCATGACATAAGTATTTGATCACCTACCAACCAGTAAGAATTCCTGCTCTCACAGACCTGTTAGTTTTTCTTTAAGAAGCCCTCCTGTTCTCCACTCATTACCTGTATTAACTGCACCTGTTTGAACTCGTTACCTGTATAAAAGACACCTGTCCACACGCTCAATCAAACAGACTCCAACCTCTCCACAATGGCCAAGACCAGAGAGCTGTGTAAGGACATCAGGAATAAAACTGTAGACCTGCACAAGGCTGGGATGGGCTACAGGACAATAGGCAAGCAGCTTGGTAAGAAGGCAACAACTGTTGGCGCAATTATTAGAAAATGGAAGAAGTTCAAGATGACGGTCAATCTCCCTCGGTCTGGGGCACCATGCAAGATCTCACCTCGTGGGGCATCAATGATCATGAGGAAGGTGAGGGATCAGCCCAGAACTACACGGCAGGACCTGGTCAATGACCTGAAGAGAGCTGGGACCACAGTCTCAAAGAAAACCATTAGTAACACACTACGCCGTCATAGATTTAAAATCCTGCAGCGCACGCAAGGTCCCCCTGCTCAAGCCAGTACATGTCCAGGCCTGTCTGAAGTTTGCCAATGACCATCTGGATGATCCAGAGGAGGAATGGGAGAAGGTCATGTGGTCTGATGAGACAAAAATAGAGCTTTTTGGTCTAAACTCCACTCGCCGTGTTTGGAGGAAGAAGAAGGATGAGTACAACCCCAAGAACACCATCCCAACCGTGAAGCATGGAGGTGGAAACATCATTCTTTGGGGATGCTTTTCTGCAAAGGGGACAGGACGACTGCACCGTATTGAGGGGAGGATGGATGGGGCCATGTATCGCGAGATCTTGGCCAACAACCTCCTTCCCTCAGTAAGAGCATTGAAGATGGGTCGTGGCTGGGTCTTCCAGCATGACAATGACCCAAAACACACAGCCAGGGCAACTAAGGAGCGACAGCCCCGAAACCTGAAGGATCTGGAGAAGGTCTGTATGGAGGAGTGGGCCAAAATCCCTGCTGCAGTGTGTACAAAACCTGGTCAAGAACTACAGGAAACGTATGATCTCTGTAATTGCAAACAAAGGTTTCTGTACCAAATATTAAGTTCTGCTTTTCTGATGTATCAAATACTTATGTCATGCAATAAAATGCAAATTAATTACTTAAAAATCATACAATGTGATTTTCTGGATTTTTGTTTTAGATTCCGTCACTCAAAGTTGAAGAGTACCTATGATAAAAATTACAGACCTCTACATGCTTTGTAAGTGGGCAAACCTGCAAAATCGGCAGTGTATCAAATACTTGTTCTCCCCACTGTATATGCGGCTGAAACAGGTAGCCTTATGCATCCCAAATTTTTCAACATTAACATTTTAATATAACATTATAGTCATTATGGCCTTTAGAAAAAAATTTTTTCCTTACATTAATTTTACTTATACTTTAAGTAGTTTTGAAACCAGTACTTTTATTTGAGTAAAAAGCTTGAGTTGATAAGTCTTTTTAAACCCTAGTATCTATACTTCTACCTGAGTAATGAACGTGAATACTTTTGACACCTCTGATAATGTATACAATACATATACAGTGCATAAAATGTGTTATAATGGTTTGCAGTATGAGTTTATAAGTGTTTTCCTATAGCTTACATTTAGTATATGAGAAACAGACTCACCATGGGCCCTTCAATGCCTTGTAGCCCTCTGTTACCCACTGGACCATCAGGACCCTGTCCACAAACAAAAACCATCTAAAGCATCCATTTCACAAACACAATATGCTATTGTACATGACAGATCATGTTTGTACTAATGAGTTCCCATTTAGTACATGCACTCAGGAAAAGTATCATAACTTACTTTGTCACCTTTGAGACCCTGTGGACCACCCTGACCGGGAAGTCCCTGTGGAAAAAAACACATCCATGAACGATGTTAAATGTCACATTTTTAATGCCATATTTGTATGTTTTTTCTACAAACCCGATTCCAAAAAAGTTGGGACACTGTACAAATTGTGAATAAAAACAGAATGCAATGATGTGGAAGTTTCAAATTTCAATATTTTATTCAGAATACAACATAGATGACATATCAAATGTTTAAACTGAGAAAATGTATCATTTTAAGGGAAAAATAAGTTGATTTTAAATTTCATGGCATCAACACATCTCAAAAAAGTTGGGACAAGGCCATGTTTACCACTGTGTGGCATCCCCTCTTCTTTTTATAACAGTCTGCAAACATCTGGGGACTGAGGAGACAAGTTGCTCAAGTTTAGGAATAGGAATGTTGTCCCATTCTTGTCTAATACAGGCTTCTAGTTGCTCAAGTGTCTTAGGTCTTCTTTGTCGCATCTTCCTCTTTATGATGCACCAAATGTTTTCTATGGGTGAAAGATCTGGACTGCAGGCTGGCCATTTCAGTACCCGAATCCTTCTTCTACGCAGCCATGATGTTGTAATTGATGCAGTATGTGGTCTGGCATTGTCATGTTGGAAAATACAAGGTCTTCCCTGAAAGAGACGACGTCTGGATGGGAGCATATGTTGTTCTAGAACTTGGATATACCTTTTAGCATTGATGGTGCCTTTCCAGATGTGTAAGCTGCCCATGCCACACGCACTCATGCAACCCCATACCATCAGAGATGCAGGCTTCTGAACTGAGCGCTGATAACAACTTGGGTTGTCCTTGTCCTCTTTAGTCCGGATGACATGGCGTCCCAGTTTTCCAAAAAGAACTTCAAATTTTGATTCGTCTGACCACAGAACAGTTTTCCACTTTGCCACAGTCCATTTTAAATGAGCCTTGGCCCAGAGAAAACGCCTGCGCTTCTGGATCATGTTTAGATATGGCTTCTTTTTTGACCTATAGAGTTTTAGCCGGCAACGGCGAATGGCACGGTGGATTGTGTTCACCGACAATGTTTTCTGGAAGTATTCCTGAGCCCATGTTGTGATTTCCATTACAGTAGCATTCCTGTATGTGATGCAGTGCCGTCTAAGGGCCCGAAGATCACAGACATCCAGATTGTTCCAGATTCTCTGAATCTTTGGATGATATTATGCACTGTAGATGATGATAACTTCAAACTCTTTGCAATTTTTCTCTGAGAAACTCCTTTCTGATATTGCTCCACTATTTTTCGCCGCAGCATTGGGGGAATTGGTGATCCTCTGCCCATCTTGACTTCTGAGAGACACTGCCACTCTGAGAGGCTCTTTTTATACCCAATCATGTTGAGAATTTACATAATAAGTTGCAAATTGGTCTTCCAGCTGTTCCTTATATGTACATTTAACTTTTCCGGCCTCTTATTGCTACCTGTCCCAACTTTTTTGGAATGTGTAGCTCTCATGAAATCCAAAATGAGCCAATATTTGGCATGACATTTCAAAATGTCTCACTTTTTTAACATTTGATATGTTATCTATATTCTATTGTGAATAAAATATAAGTTTATGAGATTTGTAAATTATTACATTCCTTTTTTACTCACAATTTGTACAGTGTCCCAACTTTTTTGGAATCGGGTTTTTACTTTAATAGCATTGCTAGTCTACATGGTGAAATTGACCTGTGATCCTGGATGACCAGGTAGGCCTCTATGTCCCTCGATCCCTCTAGGCCCCTAAGAGGAACGGTCAGAACAAGTTTCATATTATTTCAGCCTCTGATCATTCTGTAAGAACAGGCTTCATGAAGCAATGACACAATAAAATGTCAATATACCTGAGGGCCTTTCCGCCCTACAGGGCCAGCAGGTCCAACGTCCCCCTGTAACAGCAAAAGTGCTTTGGTTTATGAACAGCTTCCAATCAGATTTCAATATTTGTTGGTGACAAAGTCAGACAATGTTGCCTGCCTTTATTAGTTTGAACTAGATTGCACTACAAATTCAGTAAGCAAGTCTTAATCAGGGCCGTCCTTAGGGCAGTGCAACTGGTGCCGCTAACTTGCACTGGGCCCCGCCCCATGCTTGGGATGCCCCTGTTCTCAATCACTTACTTCTGAGCCATTGACACCTTGTGCACCAACGAATCCTGTAGCACCTGGTGCTCCCTGGCAAGACACATAAACACATAACTGAGCATTATTAAGTAGTATCTTTAAATAGCTGGATAAGGGTGATTCCTCTGTTAAAGGTAGGGTAGGCAATTTCGGAGCGGCTAGCAATAGTAAGCTAGCTTTGAAAGCATAAGAGCCCACTCTCCCTTCAGAGCGCTCTCCAAAGCTACGCCTCGCAGATTCAGCAAAGCCGAGCCTCATAAGAGATGGAATTAAATTACCTCATGTCTTAAAGCACATAACATTACAATAATAATGAACGCAAGTAAACTTAAAGAGCTCTTACTTGTACCACCTGGCTGCTACAGATTAATTTCGGTGTTGATAGTGTTGCCAGAGAAAAGCATAAATCTGAGTCTGAGGACGTGAACGGCACCGGGTAGAACGTCACAGGTTGCCGTCTCTAAATTACAGTTGCGACATGGCGTGATGCAGCATAAGCTGGTTGTTTTGTTCAGGAGGAACTGTAAAAGGTGGCTGCTGTTTGTTTGTGGTGCTCTGTGACTGTCTGTCTATAACTAGTGCAAAAAGCCTCATGGAATGCGCAGATGACGTGTGAGAGGTATGGAAATACATACACTGAAAGGCAGGTAGGACAATGTTTCATCTAACAATTGGGAACAGTGATTCTTTCTTAAAGTTAAAAACAGATTATTTATGACTCACCACTGTCCCTGGAGGACCACGTTTTCCATCATTTCCTGGATCCCCCTAAGAAAATAAAATGGTTTATACTGTCAATATCAATATAAAAATAAATTGTGAGTTATTATTATTCAATATTCATTTAAATAAATTGTTATTTATTGAAGCATGAGGGCATGATGACTATTACAAAAGATAATTCAATTAACTCACTTTAGATCCGGGTAGTCCAGGAATCCCTTTAACACCCTGTAAACCAACAGATCCCTAAACAAAAACAAAAACAAAAAAAACAAAAAAACTTTTTTTAAATAATATTTACTACAATATAGGAAATTTATTTAAGAATATTAACATCAGTTAGTAGTAATAATGTTTGAAACTAGCAGTACAATAATAATGTATGTGTGTGGGGTGGTGGGAGTGTATGATTTACTCACTGGAGGACCAGAAAATCCAGTAAACCCAATTTCTCCTTTTGAGCCCTTTAAAAAAATAATAATAATAAAAAAATGAATACCCAAAAATGAAAATAACAAAAGCGTAACAATTCTTGCATTTGTCAATATATGTCTTGGTAGTGTCCCCTCCTGATCCACTAGGGGGCAAAATATGTGTTGAATTTGTATACACACACACACACACACACACACACACACACACAGAGAGAGAGTACACAAATAAAAAAAATATTATAAATACTTCAGGTGCAGGCTTTTCTTACCTTTTGGCCAGCCTGTCCTTTGTCTCCTCTGGGGCCAGGAGCACCAGGAAAACCCTACTCATGAAGGAAGGAAAACTGCTTTATGTACATAAGTATATTATAAATGACAGGGGAGTGTATTTCAGAATGTTATGCATCCTCATGTTGTACCTCATCTCCTTTGTCACCAGGGGGCGCTGTGTCACCTTTGTAACCACGAGGACCCTTGAACCACAACCAGAAATATACTGCATATGGTTTTCCACAGTTTAAGTACATATGTTCCATAGCCACAATTTACAGCTTTACAGAATCTATCCAAAAGCACTAACATACCCACACTTGTGTCCCAACTTGAACTTTTACAACTACTACAAAAGCTATACTATTGACATCCCATGCCCTCAGTCTCACCTGTAGGCCAGGAACCCCTGGAGATCCTGCCACCCCATCCAGCCCGTTCTCTCCATCTCTTCCTCGAGTCCCTGCTCGGCCTCGAACACCCTTTGGTCCCATGTCACCCTATTAGAAAGTGCTTGCTTGTAACTCAACCCTGTTGATGCTTTGCATAAATCTACACTAGTGTTAAGTTTGGGGTCAGTAAGATTTTATTAAAAAAAAAAAAAAAGAAAAAAAAAAAATGACATTCTGTAATGATTTTGTACTAACGAGGAATAGTTACCATATCGCCTCTGCGGCCTGGTGTTCCTGTCTGGCCTGGGGCTCCAGGTAATCCCTTAAAAAAAAAAAAAAAAAAATTGAAATCCCTTTTTAACCACATTACTCTATATTCCAACATGGAATATTCTTACAGTGAACAGTACTAGTCAAAGATGCACAATGACCCTCAATATAGTTGGTGGTCATTGTAATATCCTTTCATACTCTGCAACACAGGCAAGTAATGTGTACTATAATAGTTCAGTCTTCATTAACGGTGTTCTGTGTGTTTGATTGTGTTTACTCACAGATAAACCAGGTCTCCCTGTCTCACCCATTGGTCCAGGGTCTCCCCTCTCTCTCTGCAGGACATCAAAAGGGGAAAGAGTTAAGTAAGAGGGACCATGTGCCCATTTTATAATGATGTTTTGCTAATTTATTCCAATTTCGAATACTTACAGGCCATCCAGCTGCTAGCAACTGATAATAAGATGTTCTCTAAAAAACAAATGAATGAATGAATGAATGAATGAATGAATGAATGAATGAATGAATGAATGAAAGCTTAGGCTGAGATCAGACAGGCAATATGAACAGTCAAATAATATATATCAGTGTTGTTATTGCTGACTAAAAGTAAAACTAATTATTTGGTTTTTGTTAACTGAAATAAGGTTGAAACAAAATACAAGAAATATTTGATGAAAAACTCACACTTGAACTTTATCTTAAACTACAAAAAGATTGCCTTGCCAACTAACTAAAATAAAATAAGTTTAATTAATAAATCACTAAAACTAAAACTGAAATAAAATACAGCTAGAAATATATTTTTTTTTTTTAAAACTAGCATGCGAAAAAATGCTAAACATTGAATATATAAAAAGCTAATTCCAAATATTATTTAGTTTAATTATTTATTTATTTCTCTAAGCGGTCTCAATTCACTCATTTACACTCACATGTAGCATTCACTATGTAGAGAATATTAAATGAGCAAACAAGCAAGCGGTTTTGGACCCAGCATCATTCTGCATGAATGCATAAATACAATTCAGACTGCATTCAAGAGGTGATGAGAAACGCTGGACCTGACTAGCATTAAGAGGAAAAACAACTCTGCTCAACAACAAATCCTCAATCTAAACTCTTATAACACTTAATGCCTGTATGTTTCAATTCATCTCATTGAGTAAAACAAACCAGGGAGTGTTGAAAGGCATCTCTCCTGTTCAAATAGAGGAGAAGAACTGAAGGACAGTGTACGCTGTCTTTACAGTGTGGGCTGGAAAAGCCAAGGCCTCGAACCCACATAGACACACAGTCTCTGTCACACTGTTATTAAATCACCCTAGCCGCCTCCGCTTTATACAACATTTGTCTTGGCAAATGCTCAATTTGGCACCAGGGCAGGGGTTCAGCTCACTGCTGGTCCAGAGAAGGTGAGGGAATCGGACCTCCCAGTGCACTTGCCTAGATGACCATCAAAAACCTTAGTGTACAGCGAACATTTAGACATTGTGATAATGTAATGACCTAAACTAACCATCTAACGAAATAATCTTTTAAATATTTGTTAGCCTTTTTTCCCCAAAGAATTTTCATCACTGATCATGGTGACAAAAATCAGAGGAAAAAGGCCAACAAAATATTTAAACATAATTTATATATTTATTAAAACATGACAATGTAGTGAAAATTTATATGGAAAACTGGGCCAATATTTTCAGCCAAATATGAACAAAAGAAATTGACTTCATTTTCCGAAATAATAGCCAAATTATACATTACACCATATGAAATCTGATCTTCCATATTGAAGCATTTATATAACTTCCACAATTATCTAGGCAAAAAAATTCACATACAGTAATTACTTTTTCATATAAGTAATTAAATCGAATCAAATCATCACTCAAGTGAAGGTATTTCAAATTGTGAAACCTAAAACCTATGGGGCAGCACAGAAAATATGTAACAAAAAAAAAAACACACCCAAAAACACATCACAAAAAGTAACAGTATCTTAGAATGTACATAAAGTCTCACTCTTTCAGAAAGGAACAACTCCCTCACCTACCACCCATGGCTCAATATACACACACATGACTCCTCTTTAGAGGACTAAACACATCCATCATAATCCAGGATTCTGCCAAATGATGAGGAAAAAACAACAACAACATTTGGACATGCTTCACAAAAAAAAAAAAAAAGCATTACATAATGCCAAGTTGCCGCTGCACGATCACAAACAGATATTCACGACTGTTTCGAGTTATGAGAATCTACAGGGAGGTCAAACCTGTGGTTTTACAATTACACTTAAATATATGCTTAAAAATAGAGAGTCACAAATAGATCGAATACAAGGTCTGGCAGGAACACAGAAAGACTGGGTCATCCAAAAGCTTTGAAAGACACAGGGTGGTGGCTCACTGCACCATGTTTAACTTTGGTAAGGATGGGCAGTATAATAGACTAATATCTAGATTCATGTAATTTATGCAAATTCATCTTAATTTTCATGGCTAGTCAGACTGTTGAGGCCTACCCTGAATGCAGCCCAATCCTCCTCTGTGTTCCTCCAAAGGTAGAGGGCTGGGAGTCCCGGTGGACCTGGGGGTCCTGGTATGCCTCTTGACCCATCTGCTCCTCTGACTCCTTGAGAACCCTGTTAGGACATACAGGTCAAATCAGTGTCATCTTCACAGAACACTGCGATGAGTTGCATTTGAAGAAGTGTTTTTCCTCACCTTATCACCTTTGAATCCAATATAGCCCCTTTTACCTGCACACCCCTGTGCAAACAAAAAAACAGCAATCTTAGAGTCCTACAGATGAAGCAGAAATAACTTTATGGGACTTTGGCATTTATCAAAGCGTTTCACCACAGAAAAGTGTGAGGTTACTGTCATCAACCATCATGCTAAGTTTATAGAGGATTGCTTTTCATTTTCAAATATAAGCATGGAAATCACGACACAGCAGAAGCAAAAGACTTTGTGAATCCATAAGGCTCATGAGTTAATTAATATTTATAGGTCCATGCCCTTTTTAATCTTATGTATATTACGTAATGTGACACTCTTAGACATGCCAATTCGTAGAGTGCTGCCAGACCTCAAACCTTATGCAAAGTGCAGATTTAGAACTGAAAGAACTACAGGCCTGATATTTTGGTTTCATGCAAGATGGTTACAATTTAGAAAAGGACAGATGTAGTAATGTAAGGTTACAGATGTGAAGCATAATCAGATGAAAGCGAGGGATTCTATAACATAACAGGGATTTATATAACATCTAGCTTTTGGCAATGACGTATTCCAAAATATGAACAATTAGTTTTCAGACTAGCAATGTAATATAACTTTAGTTGTTTCTAGCTCAAACAACAAAGCTATTGTAAATTCCAAAATAGATTTTTTATTACATTTTTTTAATACACACGATATGTCTTAGCAGCTACTTGTTTTGGTCGACATTTTACTGCCAAGACTATTGTCGAATACTTGATTGTGATTGGTCAATCGCAGCAAGGCGAAATCATATTTAGAATGAAAATTGAAATCCAGTCACTTCAATAGGAATCAGCACAATCGGGATTTTCACGCAAGGGTGAAACATTTCCCCACGCAGATTGACACAAGTGGCGCCAACTTTGTCTCATTTATCAATTGTAGAAAAGGATTTCAGAGGACTTCAGTATTGATATTAGGGCACTGTAATTGTGTTGCAGTGTTCATCTTATTGCTTTGTACATTCTAATGGACTATTTTCAAGAATATACTGGTAAAATTACATATTCATTATCCCTATACATTATCCCTTTAATATTACATCTGAAAAGAGATTCACCAATATAATAAACATACGATTGTTTCTATAACATAAATACAAATGATACTATTCATATAAACAAGTTTAATCTATTCAGTCACTATGTGGGAGAAGTTTTTTTTGGATTCAGATTTCCAGTTTGGCACATTTTACAGAAAGAAAACCACTTAAGCATTATTAGCTGCCCTTAGAGCATGTGATTACACTTCATTTCATCAGGATTTTAGTTGTGGAAACTCACTCTTTTCCCTGGTGGTCCAACAGGCCCTGGAGGTCCACTGAGGAGCCTGTATCTCCTTCCATCCATGCCTAATATAACATCACCGTGTTTAAGTGCAACTTGTCCCTTGCTTGAGTGCTTGGAGTCAGCTTGTCCACTGCCTACTAGCGTTTCATACCCTCTTTTTGAGTGAACATCAACCAAAGGCTGTTTAACTACTTTACGGGAGTTCCCAGAGAAGCTCTTCGAAGGAAGTAAGAAACCTTCTTCAGTCAGCTGGTTTAATTCAGGATGGACTGTAGGCCTGACAAGATCCTTTTGACCAGCTGATGTCTTCACATTCAAAACAGAATCCAGGTCAGCAGTATCCCCAGAGGGCTTCAAAGGAAGCCGCTCCAGACGCCCTTCACCCAAATCTGTTTTCATTTTTTGAGAGGTGATGCTCTCATCTGATGATTTGAAGGTGGTGGACTGGATCTTTTTGTCAATGGTGTCCTTATACCTGCTATGCGTGCTGATGGCGGGAGACGTGAGTCGGTCAGACTCATCCACCACTACAAAGCCACGAACTGAATGCTTTGAAGTTCTGTTCGGATAAGACGAAATGCCCCATTTACTATGAAGATCTTCATTCTGGGAAGAGACGCTGGAGTTCTGGAAGAGAACAAAATAACACAAGAGATAGACTGTAAGGACATTTTTGCACGGCACACAAGATACATTAGGAAAACACTAAGGGGTTGTTCCACTAAACATTTCAGCACAAAAACCTGTTGTCCTCATTAATCATTTGCAATCTAGTTTAACCGGGTGCAATGTTTCGCTGTGGGTATTTAAATCAATGCATTGTCATTCCTTTCAGCACAAACATGCTTGCACCTTATTCACTAAAGTCAGTGCTACTTAGCTGGAGCAAATAATGATTGTATTATTACTGTAAAGAGAAAGCAAATGGAAAACATAATTCCATTTAAAAAATATATTTTGTACATTTTCTATTAATTATTAATTATGGAGAACAGCATTTTAACTGGGCATACAACCAGACATGACACACTTTCTGCATTTTCTTTTCAAACCAGGACACAAGTGCCAGATGATCACTAAATGAGGTACCATGAAAATTAAGTGAATATTGCATCGAGCGCGATAAGGGAAATGGCCTACACGTGATTCTGAGCTCAGAGACCCAGAGGCTCCATCCCACTGTCCTCCTCTCTTTCTCTAACAATAAGCTACAGAGAAAGAGCAGTCAGGCACTTAACACTGTAAGGCGGCTGCCTCAGATGAGAGGGACACTTGATCCTCTCAAGGGTGACACAGCTCCCCAAATAATTGTTTTACCCTCCTCAGTGCTACAGGTTACATCTTTGGCTGGAACTGTACCGAACACTGGAACAACTCCTGTGAGAGAAGCCGGAGCAGAACTAGATGCTACAAGACAAAATTACACTTTGTTCAGAAGATACGCCAGTGGGATGTCTGAGAGGAAGTGAGCTACTAATTTAGATAATTCAAATAGTAACGAAGGGTGCATATTCCATGTTTAAGGTTTACATTAATAGCTTAATGTACCCCCAAAAGGTGCTACCCCCTCTAAAAAAAATGTTTTTTAAACACTATACTGTTCTAAAATTTCAAAACAGTCAAAATTAACAGTAAATACTTTTACTTTGAACTTTCTATTCTTAAAAAGAATCCCAGAAAATCACAGCTTTCACGAAACTATATAGCAGCACAAGTTTTCAACATTGATAATAAAAATAATTATTTCTTGAGCAGCAAATCAGCATATTAGACTGGAGTAATGGCTTCTGAAAATTAAACTTCTCCATACAGAAATAAAAACATTTGAGATGGTAGAAAACAACTATTTTAAATGGTAAAATATATTACGGTCTTACTGTATTTTAATCAAATATTTTTTACTGTATTTTGATCAAAATGCAGCTTTGGTGAGCATAAGACACATTTCAAAAACATAAAAAAAAAACAACAACTTTAGAATGGCAAACAAACTTTTTTTTAGAGGGGGTAGCACCTTTTGGGGGTACATTAAGCTATTAATGTAAACCTTAAACATGGAATATGCACCCTTCGTTACTATTTGAATTATCTAAATTAGTAGCTCACTTCCTCTCAGACATCCCACTGGCGTATCTTCTGAACAAAATATAATTTTGTCTTGTAGCATCTGGTTCTGCTCCAGCTTCTCTCTCTCAATGCATCTTACTCACATTCTGCATATATTTACTTTTATAAAGTGGTCCCAAAATGTATGAATAGATTGCATTGCATAGCAAAATATCAACCCCAGGGACATTTATTTTAAAATATATACAGTGTATACAATATAGTACAAACTCACTCTCCAAGCAAAACAATTCACAAAAATACATTTGTAAGGTTTCAAACTATAGACGCATTGTTTAAAATTAAGATAAAAGATATTTTGGTTGTCAAACTATGCAATGAAATATCCCTTCGGACAGATGTGAACTAGGACACCTGTGTAAACTTGAGGGGAACTAACGTCATACATAGTTACAAAAGTAAAGCTAGTTCTGAGAAAAGCTTTAGCATCATTTGTCACTTGGTTTGATATTCCTAATGCAATTAAATTAAAACATTTATGACTTACGTTTCAAAAATTGTCCAAATACTTTCTAAGGGCCATTGTTTTGAACCATATTTTGTGCTATACCACTTTTTCTGCACTGCAATGACCATTTGCACTACTCTGTCATTTGTACCATCATTTATTTATATGCTAACTATGACACTTCTGGTTAGATGTGATTTAATTGGCTCTGTACAGTACTTGGCAATGACAGTAAAACTGAATCAAACTAAAAGTCTATAGTGCTAAAGACCTAAAACTGAAAGTGACTGAGACACATATCAGATGAAGCATCTGCCAGTGAGAAGGTCATAGCTACTAACTCAGTCTGGAGGTTTATGGATATAAACAAATGTTTCACAGAGACTGGAAAATGATGAAGTACAATGTCAGAGCTTGGAACCCAAGGCCCCGAGCAGGATATTATCAGTGTTCATCACGGCTGACCCAACAGTGAATGAGAAGAGACGCCATAAATCAAAGTTAAGACACATATGAGGGAAATCCTTGCAGGTCATTTGCTGAAGGACCCAGCTGGGCTAACCAGACACTCCCATCAAGAAAATTAATCAGAACATTTTTGTGGATCATCAGAAAGGAAATCATGGTGCAATTGGTAAAGAAGAAAACAACTATAAAGTATACAGTTTACTTGGCTACCAATAACCTCAGCACCTCAGGTCAATCAGATTATCTGGACAAAAACAATAAACACTCAATTAACATGTTGTTGACCTCCAATTTTATTGGTGTCTTACGATCCCCTTAAACTTCCACTCAGCGTGTAGTTTACAGCCCAAAAATACATATTGACTGATATTATACATTTGTATTTTCTGCCTTTAGAATTAAATAGGCAGACAGATGTATAATTAGATAAAAACAGATCATAAACATTTTTTAACACTTTACTTAAAACCTTTATATATAATGCATTATAAAAGTATTTTTAATGCCTTAATTATGCCTCATAATGCACCATATAATACATTGTATATGCATATATAATTGTAACCACAGTTATAATACATCATAATACTTATGTTACCCCTTTAGAAAGTAAAATGCATTAAAACACATGACCAACAATTAAATTCAGATGTAACAAAGAATCTGCAAATATTATAATGCCTTTTTGGTTACAATTATTTATGAAAAAATATAATTGGTTATAATGTACATTATGAACACCTTTATAATGCATTACACATAAAAGCTTTAAGTAATAAAAAAAAAAAAAAAAAAAAAAAATCACTTTCATGTTGGTTTAGGTGATACTTGCACTAAACATCCAAACTAAATCTGACCATCTAATAATGAATAATGAAATGAAGCACAATTCAAAAGGAAAGACATGTATTTGTTTCATACCATGGCTTTCCATTTGCCCTCCACATGCAATTCCACATGCAATCCAAGCAGAAGGAGATCTAGTACAAGGTAACATCCCATACAGGCACAGCACACCATGATTGCTGGAGATACACACTGCACCACAGTCTCTGTATCCCTGCTAAAGCTCCCAGACAGTGCAGGCTTTCTCCAAGTGCCCTCCCAGAGAGAGAACCTCCCAGACACAGGAGCTGTGCCCAGGCTTCACACACTCAAGCCAACTAAACCTTCAGGCAGCCATTAAGATGAACAGCACCCAAATAAAATGTGCAATGGCCACTTGTAGTGTCATATTTGAATTATGTCTGCAGAAGAAAATGGGCTATTAGGTCGTTTTGAGGGTCATGGAGGACATACACTACTGTTTTCATAAGATTTTTAAAATGTTTTTGAAAAAAGTATTTTTCAGGTTTCTTTGATGAATAGAATGTTTAAAAAAAAAATCGATTGAATGCATCCTTGCTGAATAAAGCATTTCTTTTTTTTTTTAAATCCTGCTGACTTTTTAACGGTAGTGTACTTTGTAATATTGGCTTCAATTTATAGAAAATAGGATGAAACTGATGGCTTTTAAGGAGGGAGCGCTCAAAGCTGCTGGACTTAAAGTGAAAGAAATTCTCTTTAAATTTTCATTCAAGAAAGAAAATGCTATCATTCCAGTCTTTCCTTATGACTTGCTTTCTTCCATGGAACACAAAATGAGATATTTAGCGGAATGTTGGTGCTGCTATTCTCCATACAACAAAAGTCGATGGTGAGCAAAGGTTGTACAAAAATGACAAAAAGCTAAAATACTCTCCACTGTAGATGTCACATCTAATTTAGCCATTTTGAAATACGCAAAATGGTTATAAGACACAACTGAAGTCAAGCCTTTGACATGCCATATTATATGTTAACATGGATGACATTTGAGAGCTATGTTGGAGAAGATTACCAGTGGACACATTTTGGTGATTTT
The DNA here is from genome assembly GCA_039654105.1 of Coreius guichenoti. Lineage (NCBI taxonomy): Eukaryota > Metazoa > Chordata > Actinopteri > Cypriniformes > Gobionidae > Coreius > Coreius guichenoti. The sequence goes on from CM077169.1 coordinate 20,227,743, forward strand.
CTTCAAACAAAGATTTGGAATATAGCATATGAATCATATATGGACTACATTCATGGAACTTTTTGTTATTTTTAGAGCTTATTAGCTTGATAGATAAGGCAAAGGGGACATGCTTGGAAACTTCATATCAGACAGTCAGTTTTAGAACCAAATTAAGCTACTTTAGATTTAAACACAACGGATTTCTCCATCACTGCTGAACCGTGACAAATAAAAAACACATTCAGACAACTAAAACATGGTGAGAATGACACACACCAAAAAAGAAAAAAAAGCAGCAGAGAAGAGACAGATTTATGAAAGCACTGCTTGAACCATCAGTTAGAAATTACAATTTGTTCCAGAAATAAACTTGATGGGGTTGGTTTGATTCAAAGCAAATTTTTAAGCAGACCTCCAGCTCTCAGAATCAAAGCAGTAGGATGCTTCGTGACCACAAGGTCATTAAAACAGAGAGGATTAGTGGTAATGGCTGCCATGGTTACAGAGGTAACTCAAGGAGATCAATCACAGATGAAAACTCTGTTGCCTGGCTTTCCTGTGGGACCCTGACTCTGAGGTTTTCACAATTTCACTGGTGGTGAGTGTTGGAAGCCATTATTCCACATAGCCTAATTAATCAAGCAGCAGAAACCACAAGGAATGATGGGAGATGGTCTTTTCATCTAACATATCCAGTGTGCACGTATACACTGTGGTTCAAATATCTGAGACCACTAGTGGAAAAACTTTAACATTTATTTATTTTCAGTTTATTACAATTTATTATGCATTATTTGAAATTTTATATTATTTGAGTGAACGTTCTACATGAAAAATTAACATGGATTTTAGAATTTATTGGTTATGGGTATAATATGAATCTATCAGCTTATTTTTAGGTTTCATTTATATTATGAATCCCAGAATGTATTGTGGACTTTCGGACCTCACTGTATGTGCGTTTACTAGTAATCTTTTTTAATGAAACCATGAGAATATCCCAGGCAGAATATTAAAAAAAAAAACATTCACACTTTTTCTAAGTTTATATCTACTTTATGACTTATTTTAGCTTTAGAAGGATGCACTAAATTACAGTGCAGAGATAGTAATAACATGTCTAACATTTGTGAGGACAGAATAAATGGATGACAGACAAACATTTCCAGGAACATTTCCATGCTGTGCTGATGGACATGAGCAGAACAGAATTCCCACAGTTCCTCTGCTTCATCTATAATTACTCCATACAGGATTGATCAAGTAAAAAAAAAAAAAAAAACTCAATCTAGGATTATATCTGCCACAATTCACCTGGCGTTTAGGGGAGGAGGGTATTTTGTCAAGAGTGGCAGTTTTGTCCTCCAGTAGTTTATTAGACTCTAAACAGACAACATTATGTGGCCACACGCCCACAGCCAACTAATATGCAGGCAGTGTCTAGTAAAATACTGCAGGTTGAATCATAAACAAAAGCTTGTGAGGTGCAGTCTTTAACAATCAAATCATAATGTACAGCCCATAAAGCCCAGCAAACTTCTAAAATAATGTCCTGCAGTGCACAGTGCAAAAGCAAATAAGGTGTCTAATGACTTTCCAGGCGATTTGCAAGCTTTGGAGCTGATCCTGGAGTACACCAGTGAGCTCTCAGGCTACCCGGTCTTAGTCTCCCAGACAGGGCGTTTATCAAAAATGGCCCACCATCTCAGCACAGCTCCTCTCTGTTACAGCACCGTGCTGAAACAAGACCGTTCCCATGATGATAATTCATCATCACCCTCTCAGTGTAGGAAAATACAGCAACAGCTTTATGAGGACAAATGAGAAGTCAGAGTGATCCTTTCTTTCTCCTTTATTCAATTGCCATCCATCTCTCTCCTCCAGCTGAGGTTCATTCTTCCCATATTGTACTCAGGCTTTGTCTATTCATAGCTGCATAATTACTCACCATGGCTGTGTTAATCTGAGCTTTTATGCTATAATTCACATATCACTTGTAAACTGACTATTTGTGATCTCTAATTAACATTTGGATGTCTCTTACCAAGCCATGCGATTCTCTGGGTTCAGGCCTGAACCCTAGAACTGAAAGAATATTGGCAGTATCGTCAGTGGCAGTGGAGGGATCTGATGAGAAAGTTCTGTCTAGTGTTGAGCCAGCTGAGGATGACAAAGGGCTCTGTAGGTGAACAGAGGAAAACTAGATGTCACTAAAAACACATTACTTTCAGTGGTCAAGATTTTACCAGAATTAAAGGTGAAGTGTGTAATTTCTGTTCCAACAGCATCATCAAATTCAATCGCAAAAAAAGACTTACCAAACACTCCGACCATCTGCCATTGGTCAACAAACACAGATTGCCCCGTCCCAAACTCCAGAGCAATGAAAGCCCAACAGAGCATCAGTTTACACACTTTTTAGGCAAAGTGGTGTATTTCCAGTTATGTTTGGATAGGAGCAGTGTTAATTTTTACAAAGGATTTTTCCCCATTTATTCATAGATTTTGTCTTTAGACAAAAATAACCTTTAAATTTAGTCAATATATTGTCATGTCAAATTCATAATTTTTGTTGACAGAATGCATTTTAGAAAAAAAATGCCAAAAATATTGAGTTTTTGCAACGACCAAAATTAAACCAAATATTCAATTTGTATATTTGTATATTTTACAAATATCTCTAACACCGTGTCTACATCGGACGCGACCATTGACGCGTCGCGCCGCGCTGCGCCATGCTGCAACAGCTAAAGGCTGTCTACACTGGATGCGACAAAGTGACCGTTGCAAAGCATTTGTCCTTCATGTCAGTAAGTCATAAATAGAACGAGGCATCAGTTTACTGTGGGGGATTTGTCGTTTCGCGCCGCGCCGCATCCAATGTAGACAACATCACTGGTTATAATGGGTTCTATTGTCTTTTGTTGCGTCGCATCGCGCCGCTCGCGTCCGGCGTAGACACGGTGTAACATCATTGATTATGATTGACCATTTTAAGTGATCAAATACTTTCTAGATTTTCTCCTTCAAAAATAGTTAGTGCATTGTTAATATGTTAGTCCTGTTTTTTATGCTTTAATTACAACCGTTTAAAGAAAAAAAGACATTAGCGAAAACAAACATTACACAAAGTACTATTCGTAAACAGAGTTCATATAACTGCAGTTCAAGTACACCAAGTCCACAACTCTACCTCAGTGCTACTTTCTGTCTTAAGAAAGCTGCGTCCTTTCAAAGGTTCACATATATGCCGATGAACAGCACAATGATCCTTGGCAGCATTTGCATCTCCCATTATGAAGGTCATCTGTCTCAGCTCTCCCTATGAAGACAGACATAGACGTCAAAGACAAATCTGAGCTATGACATCATCCACATAACAACCCATTAGCTGAGCATTGATTTCACAAGAGTGTTGGTCAGACGTTCACTCACATGCCTCATTGATTTAGGATGAATTGTGAACTTGATACCACAGTCGCCATGATAAAAACTCATTGTAACTCCTGGCATGCTGTTTGACCATTCATTTTTAAGTTAAAGACATTGAGATGATGGTTTTCACAGCTGAAAAGCAAATTGGTGTGGCAGCCAGACATGTTTCCCATGACGCACTGCTAGTGCTACATTAGCAGGATAGCTCTAGTTTCTTTAATAAACATTATTCTAAACCACTGTGTTGTAGTACAACATATTTAGAGTCTTTAATCAATGACATTAGGAAAGGCTGGTTGCCCATGAATGATGGATTCTTGACATTGACTTATAGTTATGTGTACCTGTCTTTCCTCTTTCCATACTCTTCTTGCATATGACAAATGAAGTATATAGTACCTCAAAGGGTGTCTCAAACCCCTCCAGGATGCCGCCCACCACCAGCAGACCATCTGTAGTGATGCCCATGTAAGGGTACATCCAGCTCACTTTCTCCACCAGCACACAGTCCACATACACAGCCAGCCATTCAAATGCAACCCCAATTGAGATCCAATGCCACTGCGAGTCAGACAGTCCTGACACTGAAAACCTGAAGCCAGAGGAAAACAGCTGATGTTTAAAAGACAGCTGACAACATAATGGGGTTTCAAGTACTCACTACACATTATAAGATCAATGTTATTTCAGTATTGGGAATGCTTAGTGCCATGTGTTAAATGATGTTTGTACTCATAGTCACGCTGCTGTGTGGTGATGAAGGTGATGCTGTCTGGGCCTATACGGATCTGGAGTAAAATGTGATTATAGAAGTTCAGCAAAGTCAACACACTTCGGTCCACATCCTGAGAGCTCCGCATTTGAATCAGCACACTGAATTCATCGGCAAAGCTATGAACAAAAATGGACACTTTAAGTATCAAGACTAAAACGATTTAATTAGAATTGAGAGAACTTAAAAACATACACTTCTGTTCAAAGGTTTGGGATCGGTAAGATTTTTTAAATGTTTTTGTCTTATGCTCATCAAGGCTGCAATTATTTTATCAAAAAATACAGTAAAAACAGTAATATTGTAAAATATTTCTAAAATTTAAATATATTTTACATTTTTTAAAATGCAATTTATTCCTGATGATTTCAGCATCATTACTCCAGTCTTCAGTGTAACATGACCTTTCAGAAATCATTCTAATATGTTGATTTGGTGCTCAAGAAACATGTATTATTATTATCACAGTTTAAAATGGTTGTGCTGCTTAATAGTATACCATGATACATTTTTTCAGGATTCTTTGATGAACAGAAATGTTAAAAGAACAGCATTTATTTGAAATAGATTTTTTTTGTAACTTTGTTTCTTTGTTTCTGTCACTTTTGATCAAATTAATGCATCATTGCTGAAAGTATTAATTTCTAAAAATAATAATAAATAAATGAATAAAAAATACTGAAAACTGAACAGTAGTATAGATTAAAAGTGGTAAAGGCATTTTTAATTATATTGACCCCAAACAATTGAACAGCAGTGTAGACTAAAAATAGCAAATGCATTTAACAAAACAATGAAAAAGCAAAAGAAAAAAAAATCTCATTACTGTAATTTAAAAAAAAAAAAAATCATATATTTAAGATAATTTCATTTAACCTTTTAATACAATTTAAATTGACATGAAAATTGTCAAAAAGCAAAAAATCTTATTTTTTTTATTTTAAATAAATAAACAAACAAAAAAAATAAAATGTCAAACCTTGATCCAAATGCTTCCTGGGTGGGCATAGTGAGTGTGGAATACAGGCCAATGTCCAGCACTGGACATCCCTGGTCCTCCTCATAAAGGGTCACGTTCCTGCTGGTTGGTACTAAGCCTGAAAGCTGCTCAAGTAAATCCACCGTTTGTGTGAAGAGATTCAGATGTGTGTTGAACCCCTCTGTAAAAACACAAGAAACAAGGTTTACATGGATATGCTATGTTCTCGAAACAGAAAAGGGCCTTAAAAGACATTTTAATCACTTCAGCAAGCGACCTGCACAGAAACACATTACTTAAATCAAGTGGCACTTCATTCATGTTCATGATATTGCATTTATTAAGAAAAATAATGACAGAACAGTGGGACGTTAAGAAGTTGCATCATGGCTTTATTCACATTCTAGCTGACTTGTTTTAGCCCATTATGGGAAAAAGGGCAAGTCTCAAACTGTCCAAATCTCCAGGGCTTATGTAAAGTGAATTTCCCCTTCGAAACGCTAACCACAAATGACCCTACCCCATTGTGCACAAACGCAGTCAGGGCCATTGCTGATGGATGATTCTGGGGTGAAGCATTGCCGTGTAGGGCTGCATTTTTCCCACCTGATCCGCTTAGGACATCAAGGGTAGAGAGAGCAAGTCCTTTATTAACTTTCCATACCTTTCCTGCACAACATGGCCAAGGAAACCCTACAAGACTCCACTTTTTCATTTTCCATTCCCTTCAAGTACATCTAACAATGGAAGTTCATCCTTCCAAACCAAAAAACAAAAAAAGTTCTTGGACAGACAAAATCCACATCAACTATGAAAGCAAGATGTTAATTTTATGACGCACTGTTTCTGTTTTCATTGGACATGAGACTCAAAGTTGTTCCCGCTATTCAAGGCGACAAAAAGAAATCTCACGGCTCATTTCCATGGATGTTGAAACGAATTCAGAAATAACCCACTGTATATTTAACCTCTACATAAACACAAATCCCAATAGCCATATATGGCAGCAGCAAAGCAAAGCGCCGTATGATTTGTCCTTCACAAGAGACTTCAAGACATGATACATGGACCTTACAACCGGATTAGAGATTTCCGTTAAGAGTATTTCCTCTTTAGCTGTGGCCGACTTCTCTTGTTTCATTCATGGTGGTGAAAAGGGCTTTTTACGCTCAGTGCATTCAGGCTTCAGTCGTCACTCAGAGCCCTGCAAGCAGCGTGACCATAAGCAGCAGACTCCAGTCACACATGAGCACTCGCTGATAACCTGATGAAAGGTGTACATGCAACCATTCTCTACATACCACAAGCACACTAAACCACAATGCATGTCTAGCCACACACACCACAAGGGTCACACAACTTATTTTATTTTACACCACAAAGGTGTTTCAGAAGCTGCATCTGATGTGGCCTGTACACAGTGACTCTGAAGGTATTTTAACACAATTAAGTCAAACTTAAGATCAAAGGATCTATGGATTCTCAATAGCAACCTTCTTTAGGAGAGCAACCATACATCTGTGTTGTCTTATTTTTTTATATGATTTAATGTTATAATCATTATTAATTTATGTAGTCATTTGATTTATTATTTAATCCTTTAAATCCATTTATCGTTTAAACATTTTATTATTCAATTTTGTCATTTTATGTTTTTATATTTTATATGATTATTTTATTTATTTCCTTGCTCTTGCAATGGTATTGTTGTTTAATCTTATGATTGTGTGGTTTGAAGAGGTGTTTGTCTTCATGAGTAAGAGATTAGAGAATGTCTCCATTTCAAGGTTTTTAACATCACAGAATGATGTTCTGAAGCAGTAATTTTCCATTGTTTTTGCTGTGGTATAATGCATGTTGGATTTGTACTGGTCAGACTAAGTCTGAGTATTGAAACATCCAGACAAAGTCTGAGCATTGAAACATAGACAACTAAGATTATTCAATAAACTCTACTCTTTTTATTATCATCACTTTGTCTCCTGCTTCTGCTCTTCCCATAGCTTTCTCAGTCAAACTCTCAAGCCGATAGAAAACTGTTAATATAGTTTTGGATAACAGACAAAATGGGATATCTTTTGACAGGGATCCGGCATCCGGCATCTCACATTATTTGTTTGCAGATGCAACTTTTCTTATAGGTGCTCTGCCACACAAAACCGTTTTTACTTGTATTTTTTGAAATATGTTAGGTCCATATGTGTTTGTGTTATGTCGTGAATGTGCATGTAAAAATGAACTGCTACCTCCTCTGTCAGCTCTAGCCACTGAAAAGAAATATGCGGAGAAATCAGGCCTATTACCATAGCTGGTCAGTCTGACATGGTGTTGTCTGAGCTCATTACTATTCATGAGCTCGCCTAGTTGAGACCGCGCCCACATCTAGCTCAGTGGCAGTTTTCGTATACAGCAAGGATGGCTGAACGTCAACGGGCTAGATTAACGGACTTATTTTCCGATAATTAACGGAGGACAATACATTATCCAGCTTATTATACGGCTACTTGCCAAAACGAGAAAAGAAACTTAACACAATGGGTCTTTAAAAATGATTTTGCAACCGTTTCGTGGCTTCCGCTAGCAAAATAAATAGTTCGCCACACAGATAGAACTTGACTGTTTCAGGTGTTGCGCGGCAACGTCTTACTAGCTGACTTTCACTTTCAATGAAATTCCATTGCAATAAGCGACCGTTCGGAAGGGCCCATTCATGTGAATGGAACTTTCTGCAGCACTCTGAAGAGCCGTGTAATAAGCTATAAGAACATGCTGTAATTATCATTTCAAATGGCAAAACTACCAGGCTCAAACCATCTTTGCTTCTGTAATGCCAAAATTACAAGTAGGCTATTTTGTCTTTTAATGTCTATCTAAGGCGGTCGCCATGTCTCCAAATGCAGGCATAGCCCTTTTTGTCATATAAACACATTTGGCCACTAGCCAATAGTGTAATGTTTTAAAAGTGAACATGTCATTAGACAATTGCCACGAATACATTTTATAACCTTTCAAACTGTTTGATGGTTTACTTGCACATAAATTACCATTCAGACACATCCATGGCTAAACGAGCTGGTTGCGGTTCTTTTGGTGCTTCTGTCTCCTCTTAAGATTCAGGGTCATATATATATATATATATATATATATATATATATATACACATCTGAAGAAGACATTTCTGCAGCGATTCCAGAAAGTTCCTCTACTTGTTGCGCTGGGTAAAGGCTGCTGATAGCCAGGCTCTCATTGGCTAGCTTTTAGCCAATCAGAATCAAGCAGCTTAGCTCGTTGAATACTAATGAGAACTTGCGCAAATCGAGCTGAGTCTTCCTGCAGGCTTTCTATACCACGCTAGAATGGCTTGAAACAAGGTAACCAAGGCATTTTTTCCACAAAAAATGTTAGAGAGTCCATGGTAGAACTTCAGACATTACCACAAAAATAATGCAATACGTGTGGCAGGGCAACTTTATGCAAAGAAAATCTGATATTTTAAGTGTGTCTTAAATGTACAAATTCTTTTTGCTATTGTATAATCACAGGTGCATTTACAGGAAGCATAAATGCATTATACAGGAGTGTTGGCAGGAATCATGTTATAAAAATGAATGTTGTGTAATGTAAACTTGTGGAGACATTTTTGGTATAACAGCTTATAAATCATATTAAATGATGTTTTTTGAAAATGTAAAAATGCAGAAAGCTTTCTGTGATGGGTAGGTTTAGGGGTAGGGGATATAATATACAGTTTGTACAGTATAGAAATCATGTGAATGGAATATATAATGAAAACCCAATGTGTGTATAGGTTTTGTTTTGGTCCAAAATATCCTCACTATTAAAAAAAATGTACTCATTAATAAGGTGAAACCTGTTGGACACCAACTAGTGAGCCAGACCTCGCTAGTTAAAAATGAACCAATGTTTAGGTTAGGTTTATGTTTAGGGGTATAGGGGTCAGGTTAGTATCATTAACCTTATATACTGTAAAAACAATGGAAGTCTATGAGTGAGATGTCCTCACTAATAGTCAAACAAACGTTTGTCTAGCTTGCAAACTGTTTGGTATCACAGCATTTTTCTATTTTATTGAGTATAATTAATTTATAGTACTGATATAATGGAAGAGGGTAGTTTACTTAAGTTACTTAAAAAGTTGAGTTTAGGATTATATGCAAACATTGATTAGCAAAATCAGTTCTTTGCAGTGAAAGTTTTGCAGGACTTCAAAGGGATACGTGCAACACCCCATAACATACAGACCACATGGCTGTAACACAAGACTTTAAACAGCTCAATATGATTTCTGTGGGGTTAGAGTGGAGCCAGATCAGAAGAGCGCATCACTTTCAAAGAAAATGGAGTGACATGAACAGGTTAAAGGGGAGAAATGATCTAACATCTTGAGACCATGTGCAAAACTGACATTCCCTTTCCCACCTTGGCTTGTGGTAATTGTGTTTTGCATGTATTCATTGTCCACATATGCTGATCTATGACTAACTCACCCTAATCATGTCTCAAGAATGAGAATGTTTAGAAAAGCCACAAAATGATCTAAGATCAAGTCTGTGAAGGGTCAGTGGGTACTCATGCCTCCTCCTAGAGAACAGCTGAACAAGCATTCATCAGAAACAGTCATTAATATCCATGTACATATCAGTGTTGTGTTTTGCTTACACAAAAAAGATGAAATGTGACATTCGTGGGACATTTCATCCTGGCCTTTTTGTCATATTTTTGTAAAATTATTTAAATTCTAAAGTATTTACAATCGTTTGTACAATCATATGATCATATTATATTGTTATATATTGTTATACTATATTGATTCATTTCATTTGTGTGTGCAATGTTCAACACATTAAAGTCTTTTAAAATCCCATAAAACAATTGAATGCAACATAGATTGATTTTTATATAAAATATACTATTATATTTCACTAATATATTTTATTATTATATTATATTATGATTTCACACATGACATTGATATCAATCAACAAAAAGATGCAAAGATTTCTTTGAGACAAAACTGGATCTTTACTAATGTGTCGATCTGAAGATTTAAAGGTGCTGGTAAATGTCACAAACAACCCTCAAAATGAAAATCCTTTAAAGGGATAGTTCACCAAAAAATTAAAATTCTGTCATCATTTACTCAAGTTGTTTCAAACCTGTATGAGTTTCTTTCTTCTGTTGAACACAAAAGAAGATATTTTAAAGAATGTTGGTAACCAGACGGTAACTTGCCGGTAGCCATTGACTTCCATATAGGAAAAAATACTATGGAAGTCAATAGCTACCGTCAACTGTCTGGTTATCATCATTCTTTAAAATATCTTCTTTTGTGTTCAACAGAAGAAAGAAACTCATACAGGTTTGGAACAACTTGAGGGTGAGTAAATGAAGTGAGTAAATTGGGTGAACTATCCCTTTAAAATCTGCATGCATGAAACACAAACACATATAATAAGATGCAGTCTCAGTCACTCGTGTTTCACATTGTATGACAACAAAAACACATTTACTGTATGAGGCAGCAAAAATGTCACTTTGCTTGCTGAAATTAACTGTAGTTGCATTAATGTTCAAAAAAAAAAATAATAATAATATAAAATAAAACCCTATTAAAAATAAGAAACACTATTTTAACATTTTTCCCCCTTCCTTCTCAAATTCCCAGTCAGTTGTTACTACAGGAAGTGGATGTTGAATGCCAATCTGTAATTTCCAAAAGTCCATTCATCTAGCATGCACCCAGATTCAGGTCTGTTGTTTGGCTACATTTATTTCCCATTTAATGCCCAATTAGCCCCCCTTGTGCCGGTTTGTGTTTCATTTACGTGGACGGTTCGCTTAACAAAAGTCTTGCGGTAGCAATTATGGAATAAAGACGGATGAGACTCCATTTTCTAAGTGGTTTCCTTTCTTCCAATTGTACTGTGGAGTGTAATCAGAGAAGGACTGAGGGTTTTTATCCCTTTCATTACGAGCTTGAAGATGGGACACCGCCTGACACCCAAACGGAGGGAAATTAATTCTTAAAAGTAAAAGATTTCTCTAACGATGATTTCTTAGAAAATGGCCTCTGCATTACCGAATCCACATGGCCAAACTGAACCCATCTGTGAGGGGAAATCTTTCACCCTTATGCAAAATTTTAGATCATGTGGATTCCTATTGAAATGACTGGATGTCGCCAATGAAAGTCCACCAAACAATGGTAAATGTAACAGCATCCTAACTAACATTGGCAGGTAATAACATTTTCAGGACATTCTGTCACCTTGTGTTCCCAACCACTTAAACCACTTTTCATTTCCCCCCTTGAAGGTGGAAAAAATATTTTAATAATGCAGAGTGACCCTGGGTAATCAAAATCCACAAGTAAGCCTTAAATGAGAAGCAACCATAGAAGTACCACTTCATATTCCAATATGTCCTATACCAACCATATTTATCAAAAAGACTAATGTTCAACCCAACACCAAAACAACAGAAACCAGTCTGCACCAGCATAAAAATTATGTCAGCAGGGATAATGAATAAATGTTCTTGTTAATCAGAAATACTGTTTGTCATATGCACATCTGAATGAGAGAAGATTGGCAAATCAACAGCCAGGAACTTCTAAAAACATGAACTGACCCCCATAATATTTAATGGGGTCTGGTTATGTGGCGTGTGGCAGACAGAGAGTGAGGAAGACTCATTAAAGCCTGTGAAGCATTGTTGCCTAACACACTTCAGCTCTGTCCTGTTAAGGCAATTAGGAAACACATTAAGGAATTAGGAATGGCTCCATGATCAAGATTCACAGAGTTTCAGGATGTTTTGAAAGGCATTCAATCTTTCCTTTTCCTATGTGCTGATAACTTTTATATTCCTCTGGGGCACCTAAAATCACAGCAATGTCTTTGCCTCAGTTTTCCAATTACTTACAGATTCACTCAGTTTGTCTGTGGCTTTTTCTTTAACACTGGGCACTTTGGTATTGTGGACATTATAGAAAAAAAAACTAACAAATGTCAGTTCAACCTTACACTCACCTAAAGGATTATTAGGAACACCATACTAATACTGTGTTTGACCCCCTTTCGCCTTCAGAACTGCCTTAATTCTACGTGGCATTGATTCAACAAGGTGCTGAAAGCATTCTTTAGAAATGTTGGCCCATATTGATAGGATAGCATCTTGCAGTTGATGGAGATTTGTGGGATGCACATCCAGGGCACGAAGCTCCCGTTCCACCACATCCCAAAGATGCTCTATTGGGTTGAGATCTGGTGACTGTGGGGGCCATTTTAGTACAGTGAACTCATTGTCATGTTCAAGAAACCAATTTGAAATGATTCGAGCTTTGTGACATGGTGCATTATCCTGCTGGAAGTAGCCATCAGATGATGGGTACATGGTGGTCATAAAGGGATGGACATGGTCAGAAACAATGCTCAGGTAGGCCGTGGCATTTAAACGATGCCCAATTGGCACTAAGGGGCCTAAAGTGTGCCAAGAAAACATCCCCCACACCTTTACACCACCACCACCAGCCTGCACAGTGGTAACAAGGCATGATGGATCCATGTTCTCATTCTGTTTACGCCAAATTCTGACTCTACCATCTGAATGTCTCAACAGAAATTGAGACTCATCAGACCAGGCAACATTTTTCCAGTCTTCAACTGTCCAATTTTGGTGAGCTCGTGCAAATTGTAGCCTCTTTTTCCTATTTGTAGTGGAGATGAGTGGTACCCGGTGGGGTCTTCTGCTGTTGTAGCCCATCCGCCTCAAGGTTGTGCGTGTTGTGGCTTCACAAATGCTTTGCTGCATACCTCGGTTGTAGCGAGTGGTTATTTCAGTCAAAGTTGCTCTTCTATCAGCTTGAATCAGTCGGCCCATTCTCCTCTGACCTCTAGCATCAACAAGGCATTTTCGCCCACAGGACTGCCGCATACTGGATGTTTTTCCCTTTTCACACCATTCTTTGTAAACTCTAGAAATGGTTGTGCGTGAAAATCCCAGTAACTGAGCAGATTGTGAAATACTCAGACCGGCCCATGTGGCAGAAATCACATTTTAAAGGGTTAGTTCACCCAACAATTAAAATTCTGTCATTAATTACTAATATAATATTTAATTATATTAGTAATTATATTATACTAATATAATTATTAATATATTCACTTGTGTTCCAAAGATGAACGAAAGTCTTATGGGTTTGGAACGACATGAGGGTGAGTAAATGATGACATAATTTTCATTTTTGGGTGAACTAACCCTTTAAGCATTTGTGGAATAAAAGTTCTTGGTCCGGAAATGGTGGAACAGTCACAATTTGTGTAACAAAAGACAAAAGACATTAGCTAAATAAATTCACATGTTGGTTTTGCTAAACTTGTTCCTGGGATTCTCAATGTCAGATTTGTAATGACAGTTTGAGTCTGAATTAAGAATTAGATTAATGTAGAAAAAACAATAGGAGCAATTTCTGATAAGGTCATGTCTGGGCTCTAAAGGGTTGGAATGAGTATTTTCACAGGTGGCATTACACACAGATAGTTTCCCTTTGTGAATAATGACAGTAATTTTAGGAGTTTTCCCACACAATCATTCATTTTTGAATTATTAATTAATCAAGTTGTCAAATATGTCATGATATCAACCTACTTAAATAGCTCTCACACTGAGTTCATGTTTCCATGTTAAGTTTTGAAAATGTTGGTCAAACACTGAAAACCATTGGCTTCATATAAAATAAAATAGTGAGACTCTGGATATTTTAAGAATCAAAGTCACTGAAGCCATGAAATACACATTATATATTTTAGACCCAATCAAGTGGAACAATATATTTTATAGAACTGTGAACAAAAGTTGAACACAAGCTAAACAACCTGGTTATACAGTAATGGTTGGAAAAAAAAAAAAAAAAGTTTCTTTCCCAAACTCCTTAGGGATTCATGTCAGAACACAGGATGGAAGAGAATTTAAGATGTTGCACGGCAGGAAGCCGAGGTGAAAATCCTTACTCACATCAGGCAGTAAATTCACAACTCATTATCACTCTTACGCAGTATTTACCTTGTCAACCTGTAGAAAATGCATTTCTCCAGATTTCTATGCATTCCACTGTCAAGGAAAGTTAAAGCTGAAAAAAAATCTGCCCTCATCCACACAACCTCACTTCATTCCCATATGATTTGCTCTTATTTCACAGAAATCAAAATCAAATCAAATCACCTTTATTTATATAGCGCTTTTTACAATGCCAATTGTTTTAAAGCAGCTTCACAGTGTTAACAGGAAAATAATGCAACAGAATTTGATTCGGCTGTACAGCCGCTCTGGAGAAAACGGTGATGTCATCCAGCTCATTTTAATTATCATATAGTGTCAATGCGGGCAGATCAGTAATATAGTTGAAATTTAAGCAGAAATAGATATTTAATACAGAAATAGCAGAATACACAGGCTACTCTTTTTTCCATACAACTAATAGGAGTAGGAACTTGGACTGTCAAGCTTTGCTTTCTGTCAAGGACAAAAAACAAACAAACAAAAAAAAAACACCATAAACCATTTGCTATATTTCAATTTTCTTGAAACCAATAGCTTTGTGTGAGCAATAGACCAAAATTATGTTAATAAAAGATGGTCTACACAAAAATATTCCACCAAAACTCATAAATCATCTTAAATCATCTTATTTCACAAAAAGAGAAAAAAAAAAAGAAGAAAAAAAATAAAATAATCACAAACATTTCAAAAAGAGAAAAGGGTTAGTGAATCATGACAGAATTTTTTATTATTTTTGTGACCTATCCCTTTAAATAGTCTGACAATTTTGTATCATTTGAGTCATTTCTCCACACAGACAAAGAATTCATTACAGAAAACACTGATGGCTATAACAAAGAAGCCAAGTACTACTGGATGATACTGAAATAAGGAAATAATGTCCTTTCATATATGGTTCCCCTTGACCAGTAACCCCAGAGGTCTGCTGTGCTGCAGTGGTGACAGCTCTGGCTGTAGGTTACCCTGGGCTCATTCTGTGATGAAGGACAGGGTTTCAGCTCTCTATAGGATGTGGTACAGTTACAGTAGTAAGGTACACATTCCAGCTCCTAATGAATACAGGGCGCTGAACACACAGGATGCATACAGGCTGATAGAAGTTTATCAAAGAGACTCCTGGCCACTTGCCCAACATCAACCCCAAACCCCTTTTGGATTGGTATCTTTTTGGATTCAATTCAACAATGCATCGACCCTGACAATGAATAAAAGTGCAAAGGTTAGGAAGTAAAGAACTGAAGGGCTTTTCATAAATGTCTCATAGTACAGGACATTGTACAGTACGTTATACATATCATCATCTGGCCTAATTTACAAGAACAGAATTTCAATGGAAAAGCAGATGATTTTAAGAAAAAGTAATGTGGATTAATTTAAAAAATGGCTAAACTTCACAGAATGATGTTTAGAACATGCAATACATCATAATTATATATATATATATATATAAAAAAAAAGCAAATTAAATATTTATGGAAGTCTATTGCCCGGTTTCACAGACAAGGCTTAAGCTAGTCCCAGACTAAAACTGAAAGCAACGTGCACTGACTTACCTTAAAATATGTCAGTGCCATTATTTTGTCTCAAGATTTGCACCAGTAATTTTAAGGCACATTTATAAAAGCTACTCAAATGTCCTAATTTAACTAAGGCCTAATCCTGACTTAATCTTACGCCTGTCTGTGAAACCAGGCCTTTATGTTCACCATGACAATATTAAACATGAAGAGACATTTCATTTGTTAAAGGCACAGTTAAATTATCCAAAAACCACTAAAACAATGTTATATATTTTGTTGACTTGTGTATTTACATTATCCCAAATGTTTCCAGGAATGTTTAAATCCAGAGAAATAAGCAATTTTAACCAGGACACGGACCGTGCCTATCAGTGACATCATACCTGCGTTACCCTCGATTTCCAAGGATTTTAGAAACCACGGAAACAAAGGCGCTTTAATATATTATGTGTTTTATTAGACAGGTGATACATTCATTGACAGAAAACTAATCATTGTTATATAGCTCAACACAGTTAGTCTTGTTTAAATATCGTGATTTACTGTGAGTACCATGTTTTACCATGCCTAATATCGATCTAGCTTACTGCAGTGTCTCATAGTAGCCGCCGAGCGAGCGCACAAAGAAGCACTATAACATAACTTTCAGGACACTCAAATAATGTATCTAATATGATATAACAGCGCTGTGTAAGCATGACCGGAAAAAAGCGAAAGCAGGTGCTGCGGCATAATAAAAGCTCCGCGAAATCCAGGCATCATCAAGCTACGCCTTTGTTTTGAATAAGCGACCTCTAGCGGCGAAAAATTACATATTGTGGCTTTAACTGAAGCTTCAGTTATATCTGGACTCAATATCTTGATAATATTGATACTCCTTTAGGTAATATTTTTTAGATATGGTATGTCATAATGCTTTTTTTATAGCTCTTTTTATAAAGTGCAGAGATTAAGCTTTTAGTTAATATGCTCCAGGATTAGGTTTAACAGGCTGTTGTTATGAGTATGTTGTACGGTATGTTGTATGTGGAAAGATTTCACACGACTACTTATAAATGCTGCAAGAGATTGCAAGCAATTTGCTGCCAAATGTAATGTCTCTGACATCTGTCACATAATGGGACATTTTAAGTAAATAAATAAATTGCTTACAGCATCTTTAACACCACTGTTGCCCTAAGCCTTCTAGACATACATCTCTCATTCTCGCTGTTCTCAAAACAAAAGCGAATAACTTTCCAACTGCCAGACAAGCCATGACAAAACTGGAATTGTTAGAAAAAGCTGAAAATGTCATTCCTTTAAGGTGAGAGTATTTGCTTTCCGTCAACTATTGCACTGACATCTCAAAATGTTCCAAGACAAGATCTTTAGTTGACACGAAGCAGGTAATAGATCAGCTCAGAGAAATGGATTGTCCAGAATACAAATCTAACTAAACTGATGATGATTTTTCAAAAAAACATACTGAAATTATCTCAAACTGTGATATACACAGACTAAAAATGTGTTACATCACATAAAAACAGCAGGTCTGATAGCTGGCATAGCTGTCTCAATGGATATATGCAATAGAGCAATCTTGAAGCAGCATGGGAGACAGGACTTCAAGGTTTCCCTGAAGGAAAGACAGTGCCAAGAAAACCCAAAGAGCGTCATTATCCACTCTGACTTTCCTTACAGAGTTAACAGGCCTGTTCCTGTCCACCAGCCACAAATCAACCACACACTGAAATTCTGCCAAATGTTGCTTTAAGACTGAATTTCTCACTAATCAAATCAGCGCTTTGCGAGCCGAATGACTGGCGTCAGAAACGTCCAGGGACGCCCACAGGATTCCGATCCATGGTAAGTGGGAGAAAAAAAGAAGAGGGACCCACACAAATTTGATGTTTATATTAGGGACACTGGCAACAAATCGCAACACCCAACCATAACATATTAAATGATCTTAGTGAAATGTGACTTCACTATATACTGACCCTTTGAGCCATCAAAGGATCACCTCTAAGGCTACGGAAGTCGGCATGAAATAAAATGTCACCCTATTAATTTTCTGTTATAGATCTTATTATGAACAATTATAATTTGAAAAAAATAAGAGCTAAAAGAACTAAAAAAAAAAAATTAAAAAAAAAAGATGGGTTAGACTTTATTTTAAGGTGTCTTTGTTACACTGTAATTATACATTTAAGTACTGAGTAATATTAAGTAACTACATGTACTTACTATAGGGTTAGGATTAGGGTTTGGTTTGGTTTAGGGTTAGTTGCATGTAATTATGCGTAATTTATAGTTATTACTATATTTTACTATAAATATTACTATAGGCCTATATACACACATGCAGTTACTACTATTATAGTAACTGCATGGAACATGTAACAGTGACACTGTAAAATAAAGTGTTACCAAAAGATGTATCCTTTTTTAATTCACCCCCTCAACAATGTTTTTTTTTTCTTTCTCTTTGAAGAACCAAGGTTCCTACAGTGTTAAAAAAAAAAAGGATATATGAGTTAGACTAATTATAAAAGTGTAACTTCTAGACCTGTAAAAGTCATGGGGGAAAAAACCCTATAGTTTCTATACATTTTATGAATAGGTCAGGTACTGTAAATTTTTCTAGTTATGCCAAGCTCTAAAATATTTTATCTGGTAGAATTTTTTTAAGTCATTATCCTTAATCCTTATTCACTAAATCACAAACAACAACAAAAAGTCATGGGGTCTTCAAATATTGTTGTGGGCAATTGGGGGCCTTGGAATCAAAAAGGTTGAGAACCACTGTCCTAGACCCTAGTACTGCATCAAACTCTATAGGAATTTCAAAAGGTCTCTCAGCAGAAAGGTTCTGGCTCATCCTAAAAATTTTCTCCATTGAGACACCTTCCAAAACAAACCATGAGCTCTGAAAATGTAAAACAATGGTACAGTACTGGCTTCTATAAGCCATAAGTCATCATGATTTCAACTTCATTTTTAAAAAATCGTATTTAACTTCCAAATGACAAGACAAGCACTACACTACCCAGAATCCTGTAGAACTGGAGAAGTCACTGTTTCCATGGGAAAAGAAAATTGCAAAGGTCACTGCTCACTCCCACATACTCAATGACTTTGCAATCCCATACTTCCACCATAAGAAAGGCTCTTTATTTAAGATTTGTTAATGCCTCTGAAGGAAATTAATAGAAACAAAAAACATTAATGATTTTAGAAGCTACAGAATATTTATAGCGAAATACTGGTGTGGATAATGTAACCAGTTGTGGGTAAGAGCATAATGTTATGTTAATGTATATATTTCATATTCAGCATGGTAAAATTCTGTAAGGCAATATCTTAAAATCAAGAAAGAAAGAAAGATAGTTTAACATTATGGAGAACAACTCAGAGTGCTGCAAATCTATACAAATCTGAACCTATAATTCCATATAAATGGAACATTTTCTTAGCATTTACAGTGATAAAATCCAGAAATCTCTCTCATAGATTAAAAAAAATAGCTAAGTGAAATCATGTGCACATTTTACTAAGTCACAGATTCAGCTCTCTACTTCTTGGCTACTGATGTGATGTGATGTGATAAGAGTAACACTGTCCAGAGTAGGTCTAGTCTCTATGGCTGCAGTCCAGACAGCCAGCCTGCAATGCCCTTACAGTACAGTAATGCTACGGCCTCCAGACAAATAACCAGTAAGGTTTAGGGGGCTTGTTTTACCCTGGCTGCTCACCAAAGGCATGGTTATCAATCAGGGACAAAAATTATGTATGCTACTATGGCTCCCTGCCTGAAGCCACCTCACAGAGACAGAGCTTTGATTTACAGTCAAAATGAAAAGAAAGAAAGCACTGTGTTTGGAGCAAACAGACCATAACCTCGCATTTGACAGCCAAACCATCTATTAACACTGTGACATCATGCACACAGCTGATGTTCTCACTGTAATGACGGAGTAGGGACATGCTTGGCTAATACTGGCTGAGAGTTATTAGAATACAGTAAAAGATGTTACACAGTGTTTGAGGAAAAACGTGTTTAGAACAATATTATGACCTTTTTCTTTACTCTGCGGTTCTTTGTCTAATTTTAATCATTCAAAATTTGGGGTCAGATAGATTTTTTTAAAAGAAATGCATACTTTTATTCAACAAGGATGCATTAAATTGATCAAAATTGACAGTAAATGCATTTATAATGTTACATACCATTTTAATTTCAAATAAATGCTGTTCTTGACCTTTCTATTCAAAGGTCAAAAAAAAAACTGTTTTCAACTGAAGACTGGAGTAATGGCTGCTGAAAATTCAGCTTTACCATTAGAGGAATGAATAACATTTTAAAATATATTAAAATAGATCACAGTCATTTTAAATTGTAATAACTTTTCACAATATTACTATTTCTAACTGTATTTTTGATTAATTAAATACGGTCTTGGTGAGCATAAGAGACTTATTATCGACCCGAAACTTTTAGTGGGAATGAAATATTTATCTGAACTTATTCGGCTTTGGTTGAAGTTCAACATATTGTACAAATTGAAAATATTATTTTCATATTTTCATTGTTTGAGATCATACAGTAATTGACCATGTGTTAAATATCCTTGCCAAAAAAACAAAAAAAAATCATAAAAAGACAATGCATTATTATCTGCCTGTATAGACTGTACTATGATCAGACAGGGATTTTAAAAATACATCTGCACATTCTGAAAGTTAGACATGATCAAAGTGGTACACCTGACCAAATAAAAATGTGTTCCAAATTTCAAGTAAAACTTGAACATGTCCCAAAAACTATAATACAGAGACCTGATCATTCTCAATAATCTCTGAACTCTTCAATTATGTAACTCAGGGTTTAAAAAAACAAAAACATCTCCTGTATCTGTATGAATCTAATAAATCTGTCTGAATCTGAAAATGTTGCCAGTGTTAAAGGTGATAGAGCTGTGACTATATTCTAAGAGGCCTAGTGACTGAAAATCAACAAATTCATTATATAAATGAACACAGACTCATGAATGGCATATTTTATTGAATGTTGTAAAACATGTTACTGCACTTATCACATAATGTGTTCTGCAGACCTGCTCTAATAATCCCCAGATTATCTGCAATGTTCTCCAACCATTGAGAAAACAGGTGGCTGAAATAGGGCCCATGAGAAACAGTTGTAACATAAGCTCAATTAGAAAAACCAAATCAGATTCCTTTCACATATGGACGTTTTAAGCACAAATTGTGACATGGTGGTATAAGACTGTGGAACAGATTTCTGGAAAAATGTAAAGAACTTGAATGTGGTTATATGGCTTTTCACAAAGAAATATGTTCAACAGCTGTTGACACTACAATCATGCCATAAGCTTTACCAACAACAGAGTGTACAAACTGCAAATATATTATATGAATTTCAAATACTCTAGTGTGTAATAGTTTATCTTTTAATACCAAGTGATTTGGTTTCAACAAGACAAAAAAAAGGTTAATGTACCATAATTTAAGTGTTACTACATCGCCCCCTCGGGATAATGTGGATAGTACTACACGACACAACCGCACTGGAGAATGCAAAAAGTTAAAGTTATATTAAAATTATCAGAAATATCCATAAACCATGCAAGGACCGATTGTGTCTAAGAGAATCTTTTGCATTATGAGCGAATTTCAGACGTAATCTCCACGAATTAACAGAGGTCTTGCTCTTAATCACCTGTACGTTAATTTTAGGTTGTCAACTAGTTAATAAAAAATAAAGTGTGTCAGTTAGTAAGGTGAATGCCCCTTAATCTAATTTGAAACTTTATTAAAACAGCGTCAAGCCGTCAACTAATTATGTAATATGAAACTGAATGCTAAATGTTTTGTTTACACTACACGCAAACGACGGCAGGTGAAGTGTTTCCGCTCTGTTCTTACCTGAGTCCGGAGCACCAGATCCTGTTTCAGAGAAGTCTGCATGTAAAGCTTTAACCAGTGCAAAAATTGATAAAATGAACCACATCTTTGGAAACCAGTGTTCTTCCAATACTGGCAACAGTTAACTCACCAGTAAGATGTTGAAAATGCTACGGGGGAAAAATCATTAAAATAAATTATAGCCTAAAAGCTTATACGTTGGTGTTGGAAAGTTTACAGAAGTACTAAGCGTGTTATCTGTTATCAGTCGACTTCTAGAAGTCTTGCTCTGCAAGTGCACTCTTCCCCATCATCCTATGAAACTCCGCCCACATTACACGAACCAGTCAATCAGATCTCAGAAAACCTCCAGACAGGTGGAACACTGATGCACCTTGGCTTGCCACTCCTGTAGTTTCATGCTTTGATCCAACTGTAACATCATAAATCAAAAGGAAAATGCACTATGCTGCTGCAGATATCATAAATATTCCCCTTTTAAGAAAAAGTTGATGTGTGTAGTAAAAACGTAACATGCAGATTTCCAGAACAATTGAAATATCTAATAAATCACAAATCTGTATCATTTGAGTTAATTTTTTTTTAATTCAAGGACTTAGATTCATACAAAATGTTATAGTAGAAACAACTGCAGATTTCAAAGTCTGGCCATGGAACAGAAATCAGGCAACAAACTAGTCAGCAGAATTCAAATAAAGGATGTCCCAGCTCATATGCATGGACGGAGCTGTCAACATAGTTCAATACTGTTTCCTTTATTTATAAATGTTTCAACAATTCATTTTTTTATTCCAACAAATCCCCTAATTCATATCAAAGGTCATTTAAAAAAATCAAACTAAAAATGAATACATTGTATCAAAAAGTACGAAGATAAACCATGGGTATTTCAACATGCACATACATTTTAGGACCATGCAAACATTAATTTTTCTGGAAACAGCCATATTTAAGCTTGGTTGATGTACAGGGGAAAAGAGCATTTCAGATTTTGGCAATCAATTATGAAAGGTTAGGTAGATGGATATGATGTTTTTCCAAATCATAGAGAAGCTGAAGAAATGGGTTTTTCGATTGAAGCAGTCTTGATCCACTATGGCAACATGCCGAAGGACATCAATGGATGTGCTGGGAGTGCAAAGATTTGTTCCATAATTACACATGAACAATGCAACAACTCATAACAATATCAGCAAAATGTCAGCACATCCTTTAACCTCAGGCTCACAGAGTATGTAGAAAAATAGCAGTTGTTCAGACTGTAGATTTGAAAGAACATTTTTCTTTTCCCCCCTGACAAACTGGACATCTCTGATGCATGCACATAGAGAAACTTGCAATTTTTTTGTTTATATATATATATATATATATATATATTTTTTTTTTTTTTAGTTTTTTTAGTTTTTTTTTTATGCTGATTTCTGCTTTTTAATCATTGTGCCTTTATGCATTCTAAAATATATGTTTTCATACATTTTTTTATGTTTTTTTTATTTAAAAAAAAAGAAGATTTGGTCACTATCATGCTATAGCCTGAATCTGGATTTCCCAGCAGGTAAAGCTACAAAATGAAATAAAGTATATTTTTCAAAGTGTCATCTCGTTGCATAGCCCTACGTAAAGAAAATATATGTTTAAAAAAAAATGAAAAAGGAAAGAACATTCACTGTCAGCAAAAGCCCTGACACATCAGTGGCCAAGAATCACCTGATTAGCCAAACAATTCTCCAAGCATCTAATGTACTCATGTATGTTAATGCGCAACACGTGAAATGATCCTGGACCATATAGTGTCCCAATACAGAGGTTTTTTTTCTGTTCTTTTAGACCGCCACACCCTCGGCATTCAGGTGGCTAAATATTCCTCTCATGTTACCAGCGTGATAAAAGGAGTCGGCCATATTTCTATACAGCAAGCAGCTGGGGAACGGCGGCAGAATGAAAGCTGTGAGTGTGTATGTGTGTCTGGGGTGCTTGGAGGAGTGCCATGAGGGGGAAAGTTTAACCTTAACACAGATCAGCCCACTGTACCGGTGCCAGGACCCCGACTCAACGCAACACAACACGCGCTCACATCGGGAAATCTGCTACATGAGCAAGGCTCACTCCTTTGTGACAGTTCATTGGTTCTCAGTCCTTGCATTTAACCGTAAAAGACCAAACAGAGAAGGCAAATAGCAATGCAGACTGAGCATCTTCATCAAGACAGGAAATATACACCGTAAATATTGGTTTCGTAACCATGGTTGACCAAGAATTGAAGACTTTTTTTAACATGCAATTTTATAACTGTGGTTATAAAGTCCCCGTCAGGACAAATACACAACTACTGCAGTTTTTTAATAGTTACTCCATACTAATATATGCTTTTGGTAATGGAATTTTCAATATTCCATTTAGTACTAAAATTGTACAAAAAAGGAGACAAGAATTTAAAAAAACAAACAATCATACTGTAATTTCCATTCAAAAACCTAATGTGAATTCAAAGGTACTGTGTCTTTGCTTCTGAATTAAGGCCTGCGATCCTAACACCTTGTAGTTCCTTTTAACCCTTAGAGCTTGTTCAGTTCACTCTATCAAGTGTTGATGCATTAAAAAAGCTGAGGTTGCATCACTACTACAATATATTCAAAAGGTTAGGCACTTTGTAAATAACATGTGGAGCAGTCAAGAAGAATTGATAGACCTGACAGTATGGTGAAGCCGTAAGCGATTTAAGTAAAACCGTTCGTCTTTACAATACAAAAAGCACATAATGTATAGATAAAATATGTACAACAATTTGATATAAAACAAAGTACATTATGGTTGTCAAAGGTTTCACACACAGTGATATGTGCGAGGAATGGTCATCAGCAGCATAACGAACAATCTGCTTTTCGCAACAGTGTGAAATAACGTGTAATTCTCTTAGATGGCGATAGGGGGCACTGCTATTGTGCGTTTTGGAAAGAAGAAAAAAACATTGTTGCTTGCATTTCCAGCCACTTCTGTAAAGGTTTTGCTCCATCAATGCTACACCTATAATGCCAAGGTAACATTTTCATGGGGATATTTGCATTTAGAGTGCGTCTCAGAGGCTTGCTTTGAAGGAAACTGGCTAGAGGCCCATTGTGGTCTACATTTGTAGCAGTGGGTCACTCTTTTCCCAGGTTACACAAGCACGTTTTGGCATCTGAAAGGCAAAGATTAAGAGAAAGAGCATGTTTTCACATCAACTGTCAATCTCATGTGTTTGTAAAGAGACCACACCCATGAACTATTTAGCCTGACTGCAATACATCAAAGTCGGGTGGGTTGGCGCCTTTTTAAATCACATCTGCTGCTTTGTACATGTATGTTTTATCCCCTGGATATTGAAAAACAAATACATGTATTACTGCATTTAACACCACCCGCAAAATAAGAGATGATAAAACTCATCATGATTTGAAAACAAAAACATCATTTGTATGTGTTGTGTAAATAAAAGCCATGCTAGCACCAGTCGTCCACCTCTGCCTCTGGGTAGTACTGCCGTGCCCGTCCTCTGCTGGTTCCGGGGCCCGCGGTGAAGTGGTATCCGTTGGGAACCCCGCGGAACTGCTGTTGGGGAGGTGGGGGAATCGCCACGATCGGCATCCCTACAGTCTGGGCAGAACGGCCTGTCTGAGGGCTCGGATCCTCTTGGAAGACAGCGTAGGCTTCGGGCTGGAGGCCGGCAGGGTGGTCCGGGGGGCCCAAGAAGGGTTCTGAGTTAATGCGACTGACGGGGGCCGGCGAGCTGGAGATGGAGCCGCTGTATAATAGGGCGTTATGCTCAGACAGACCGCGGCTCAGCCTGCCGGGACTCGGGGGAAGCAAGGCGGCCTGTGTGCCCAGAAAGTGCACAGGGGAGGAGTTGGCAGTCCTGTAGGCCACGGAGGGACGAGGAGTAAGAGGGATCTGGGGCAGCTGTCTGCGCCCACGGCTTGGAGTGCTCGCCCCTGAGGTCAACAACACCGGGCTCCCCTTAGCCCACCCACTGCCCTAGATGAAAATTAAACAGGCAAATCAAAACAATAAAAAGATGAGGGGAGAATGCCCAAAAGGTTAGACAGGGACCAGGAGCCAAAAAAGGAAGAAAGGAAGGAAGGAAGGAAGGAAGGAAGGAAGGAAGGAAAAGTAATATGTTGGACAAGACAGCAGAAAAAGATGGAAGATGAATAGGACAAAAATGAAAGACAAAAAGAAAGGAGAGAATGAAGATGACAGTGAAGACAAAGAAAGAAAAGACAGACAAATGCACAGAGAAATGGTGTGGAAGAAGAGTAGAAAGAGAAGTGAAAGCCTATGAGTGGTTGCACTACAGCCGAAGAGAAGAGAAACTGTTTATATCACAAAATGTAAAACACTTTATAAGAAAAAAAAACCTATAATATCTCATTATCTTCATGGCTTGAGTAGGAATGGTTAGTGTTTCACAGCAGCTCTTCAAACACACTGTGTGATTGGTGCCCTGAGAGCTTTAGAATCTAACAGCAGCCTGTGCAGAGGAGTCTAACTGTATTATAGCCTCTTTCTCCACTTTAACATCTAAAATATGTAATGGCTAAACTGCCTTTACAAGGCTGACATTTCTATAGTGAGACTGTAATACTTAATATGATCTTAAAAATTAACTTCAGACAAATTAGTTGTCATTAGACCAGAAAAACAATGCAAAGTTCAATTAAAAAGGTATAAAAGCTAATTGACCTAAGATCATTTTTAAGTAACTGACTAGCTCATTTATCAGTCCAATACTCACTATCCACCTTATTTTTAATAAGAGTGGTCATGGCTATGTGCGAGGCTTCTGGTGTCAGCCACTTCCAGTTATTTTAGTTGCACAAAAACAGTATGTTCTCCTGCTTGATGTTGCAGGTAATTGTTATCAAAATTATTTTGATTTATCATCATAATCATAAACACACTGGTTAAGAGCGTAAATATTTTCACCGCTTACTGCACTTTGTTACTCTTCTCATTATAGCAGCTAATAAACCGTAAGTTTCACACATTTATAGAAAATAGCTTAGTTCTGCGTTGAAAAATGAGGTGGATGCCTTAAAGGAATATTCCAGGTTTAATACAAGTTAAGCTCTATTTCTACAGACTATAATTAAACTGGTCCCTCAGTCTGTAAAAACAATAAACACTTTTACATTAATGCAATTGAAAGGCATGGTGAAGGTTTACTATAATTAATAATACATAAAATACGCTATATTATTATATAATATAATTATTTGTGATCAACTGTAATTAATGACGACAAAAAAGTTTGCTGCTACCACAGTTTGAGAGAATCCTAAACCGGAAACTCGTGTAACACTGAGATTTTAGCTGAAATTTTAGACCATGCATAGAGTCTATTGAGTTGTAAAGAAAATATCTAGTTACTGACTGGATCTTCTACTTTCCGGATATTATGTTATAGTTATTAGTGGAAATTTGCTCCAGTCCTTTGCAAAAAGTTATGTCACCTTCTTTTCTGTTATCCTTCCACGCATCATGTGAAGAATACCACATTATAAGATCGTAACGTGAGTTAAAAGAGACTATTTCATCATATGCCATTTCATCATATTAGTCCCATGCTATTTTGTACAATATTTAAGTCTTAAAAATGTCTTAAAAACAGTGTTTATTTTAAAAATCTCTTTCTCCATTGGCTTCCATTGTAAGTGTACAACTGTACAATTGCTTTTTGTTTGTTTTTCTATATTGAGGGACACTGATGCTGTCCATAGAGCTTAACTTGTGTTTAACTTGGTACATTATCTTCATTACTGTATAATGCATCTCGGCACTTACCACAGATTTCAGCCTTCATCATTATTTAATTTGAACCTTGTCTCAAATCCCTAAGATGTCTTTCATTCACCCCTGACCCAACCTTTCCTTTTAACACATGTCCCTGTCCTGTCTCAACACCCCCCGTCCCACCTGCTTGTTGAGATTGCCCTCCTCGGCCTCACTGGGCGAGGTGGCACAGCTTGCCACGGCACACTTGCTGGGACAGTGTTCCCGACTGCCATAGCGATCACATGAGTAATACCGCTGCTTTTCTGCGGAAGACGAATGGTGCTTCCTCTCGTGGGAACGCCCCCGGTCATGTGCCCTCTCCTCTACGGGGTCAGCTGCTGTGCCTGAGAACAAACCAAAAATATGCAGGAAAGAATTAAAACATGCACTGCAACAACATTATTTTCTTAATCAGTACATTATCTAAACAATAGAACTATGTACGAAAGTATTTAAAAAAAATTTTATTAGTAAAAAAAAAAATGTAAACAGTTTTTTTACTAAAAAAAATTCACTATAAAATATTATTTGCCAAATGAAGTTAGAAAAACAAACTGAATTCAAAAGATACACTATATTGCCAAAAGTTTTGGGACGTCTGCCTTTACATGCACATGAACTTTAATTACATCCCATTCTAAATCCGTAGGGTTTAATATGGAGTTGGCCCACCCTTTGCAGCTATAACAGCTTCAACTCTTCTAGGAAGGCTTTCCACAAGGTTTAGGAGTGTGTTTATGGGAATTTTTGACCATTCTTCTAGAAGCGCATTTGTGAGGTCAGACACTGATGTTGGATGATAAGGCCTGGCTCGCAGTCTCCGCTCTAATTCATTCCAAAGGTGTTCTATCAGGTTGAGGTCAGAAGTTCCTCCACACCAAACTCGCTCATCCATGTCTTTATGGACCTTGCTTTGTGCACTGGTGCGCAGTCATGTTGGAACAGAAAAGGCCATCCCCAAACTGTTCCCACAAAGTTGGGAGCATGAAATTGTCCAAAATGTCTTGGTATGCTGAAGCATTAAGAGTTCCTTTCACTGGAACTAAGGGGTCAAGCCCAACCCCTGAAAAACAACCACACACCATAATCCCCCCTCCACCAAACTTTACACTTGGCACAATGCAGTCAGGCAAGTACCGTTCTCCTGGCAACCGCCAAACCCAGACTTGTCCATCGGATTTCCAGACAGAGAAGCATGATTCGTCACTCCAGAGAACACGTCTCCACTGCTCTAGAGTCCAGTGGCGGCGTGCTTTACACCACTGCATCCGACGCTTTGCTTTGCACTTGGTGATGTAAGGCTTGGATGCAGCTGCTCGGCCATGGAAACCCATTCCATGAAGCTCTCTACGCACTGTTCTTGAGCTAATCTGAAGGCCACACGAAGTGTGGAGGTCTGTAGCTATTGACTCTGCAGAAAGTTTGTGACTTCTGCGCACTGTGCGCCTCAGCATGCTCTGACACCGCTCTGTGATTTTACGTGGCCTACCACTTCGTGGCTGAGTTGCTGTTGTTCCCAATTGCTTCCACTTTGTTATAATACCACTAACAGTTGACCGTAGAATATTTTGAAGTGAGGAAATTTCACGAATGGACTTATTGCACAGGTGGCCTTATTGCACAGCAACCCATTCTTTCACAAATGTTTGTAGAAGCAGTCTGCATGCCTAGGTGCATGATTTTATACATCTGTGGCCATGGAAGTGATTGGAACACCTGAATTCAATGATTTAAGGGGGTGTCCCAATACTTTTGGCAATATAGTGTATATTCTTTTGAAATAAGTCTTAACATAATTTTGCTACTCATGTTAGATATTTTCATATATTTACTGGTAAAAAAGTCAAAATAATTATTAAAATCTTAATATTTTACACAATTTTGCTTTTGAGGTAAATTCATCTTCCTTTGAAGTTTAGATACAGTAAAAATAGTTTTTAAGAAAATTAATTGCATCAAAATGGTCTTAATCAGTATTTTAATCTAAACATCATTAAAAGAAGATATATATATATATATATATATATATATATATATATATATATACACTCACCTAAAGGATTATTAGGAACACCATACTAATACTGTGTTTGACCCCCTTTCGCCTTCAGAACTGCCTTAATTCTACGTGGCATTGATTCAACAAGGTGCTGAAAGCATTCTTTAGAAATGTTGGCCCATATTGATAGGATAGCATCTTGCAGTTGATGGAGATTTGTGGGATGCACATCCAGGGCACGAAGCTCCCGTTCCACCACATCCCAAAGATGCTCTATTGGGTTGAGATCTGGTGACTGTGGGGGCCATTTTAGTACAGTGAACTCATTGTCATGTTCAAGAAACCAATTTGAAATGATTCGAGCTTTGTGACATGGTGCATTATTCTGCTGGAAGTAGCCATCAGAGGATGGGTACATGGTGGTCATACAGGGATGGACATGGTCAGAAACAATGCTCAGGTAGGCCGTGGCATTTAAACGATGCCCAATTGGCACTAAGGGGCCTAAAGTGTGCCAAGAAAACATCCCCCACACCATTACACCACCACCACCAGCCTGCACAGTGGTAACAAGGCATGATGGATCCATGTTCTCATTCTGTTTACGCCAAATTCTGACTCTACCATCTGAATGTCTCAACAGAAATCGAGACTCATCAGACCAGGCAACATTTTTCCAGTCTTCAACTGTCCAATTTTGGTGAGCTCGTGCAAATTGTAGCCTCTTTTTCCTATTTGTAGTGGAGATGAGTGGTACCCGGTGGGGTCTTCTGCTGTTGTAGCCCATCCGCCTCAAGGTTGTGCGTGTTGTGGCTTCACAAATGCTTTGCTGCATACCTCGGTTGTAACGAGTGGTTATTTCAGTCAAAGTTGCTCTTCTATCAGCTTGAATCAGTCGGCCCATTCTCCTCTGACCTCTAGCATCAACAAGGCATTTTCGCCCACAGGACTGCCGCATACTGGATGTTTTTCCCTTTTCACACCATTCTTTGTAAACTCTAGAAATGGTTGTGCGTGAAAATCCCAGTAACTGAGCAGATTGTGAAATACTCAGACCGGCCCGTCTGGCACCAACAACCATGCCACGCTCAAAATTGCTTAAATCACCTTTCTTTCCCATTCTGACATTCAGTTTGGAGTTCAGGAGATTGTCTTGACCAGGACCACACCCCTAAATGCATTGAAGCAACTGCCATGTGATTGGTTGATTAGATAATTGCATTAATGAGAAATTGAACAGGTGTTCCTAATAATCCTTTAGGTGAGTGTATATATATATATATATTACTAACCATCATATTCACTAAGATTTGTGCTTAAATATCGTTTTTGCCAAGTGAGGTAATAAAAGCATTTATTTCTCTGAAAATCAGTCTAAATAATTATAATTTTGCTTCTCAGGCAAGATATTTTGATATGTTTAACAAATAAAATGTTTTGTGTGAAAAGCAGAAAACACGGCAATATCCGCTAAAAAAATTAAATACTTATTTTTAACAACTGAGAAAAAGGTGCTTTTATTTTAAATTCAAGATGAATTATCATCTCTGAACTTAAGAAAAGATCAAGAGTTTTTTCCCCCCCGGCTGATTTTTTAAAGAAAATTAAAGGAAAAACAAAACAAAACAAAACAACAGGATTTCTTGAGCTATTGAGCCCTGCTGTGGCAGATTCATCTCTCACAGTCTCCCCTCTCCTCTGGATTTCACATTCTTCAACAGACTCCAGTCAAAAACCTGACTGTCTCTGAATTTTTCTTCCCTGTTCTCGATTGGCCTGCTGAGAGGTAACCATAAATTAGCAGGTCATGGGCCTGCATGTCTGTCAGCCCCTTTTATCTGGCTAATAGAGGCCAGCTGCAGCCGGACGCTCTCACACCAGGCCCTGCTTCTGCACTTAACCGATCCTCGACACAGCCCGTCTGGGTTTAGGATCAACTGAACTAACGCAACAAAAAATCTCCAGAGAGATCCGTAGATGAAAATATTGTGCAGCTTTGCTTCATGCAGTTAGCTTTTGAGTTGTTGTTATTTTTACTACTACTACTACTACTAGTACTACTTTTTATCTAATGGCAATGAAAGTGTATTTACCTGTAGCTTTGTGTTGGCCTGTAGGCGACCTGTCGAGAGATCTCTGTTTCTTGTCTCTTTCCCTGCGATGATGGCACCGATGATGATGGTGATGGTGATGATGTCGTTCTTGAACAGGTTTCTCCAAAATGTAGTCATTCAGATTCACCTCCTGAGGGCGCTGCGGTGCAAAAGTGGATGCGGAGCGTCTCATAGGGGAATCAGGAATGGGCTGAGAAAGAAAACAAGGGGGTGGTTAGATTAAGTCAGATGAATGCTTTTGGACATTGTTATCTTGGAATATTACAAGGAATGCTGTACTGAATTTGCCTATAATAACATTGTCTTGTATGCTAAACCTCCATTTTATCTCAGATGCATCAAAACAAGGATGAACTCCAAACCGCGGTATGGATCTAAGGGATCATTATGGTATCAAAGTATCAGAGGCAGTGTAACATCTGTAGCAGCTGAGCTAATCCCAATTGAGGAAACACTCATTTCGGGTTTAGACCCTCAATTTATGCTCCCATCCACAGGTGCGTTTTAACGCTGTGCCTCCTAATCTGTCTGAAATGATCAAAGGTCACTGACTCTTGAGTCACAGTACTAGTCTTCCTTTGATTTCATGTTTTGCAGTACAATAGGCTGCTAATCTTCAGATTCCTACTGACACTAAGGATAAACAGACCTGTGACTTAACTAAAAACATTACAAAGTTTACCTTGGATTCTTATCTCAAAACTTGTTCAAGTCAAGAATATATTCCTATTAAATTGAATATTTTAAAAGTTGACCATACTTCCAGTAAAGTCCCAGGAGAATGACGAGAATGACTCCTCTGATGAAGCACGTCAGAGAATAAAATGGAGCCCAAGGGAAGAGAAGACATGGAAAAAAGAAAAAAGCATATTGCATAAAAATAGACTAAAGAAACACATTAAGTCATGCCCATTTTCTCAGTTCTGTTCTAATGAGTGACTTGTTTTAGTCACTTCAAGGTGAAGTGTGTCATTTTTGAACCAGTAGAAGAATTGCAAAATAATGATAATGAAAACATAATTTATGTTTGGAAATAATATTTTTTTGCAATATTTAGTGATACTAGTGGCACAGAATTTTTCAGGCCAACTCAGAAGTTAGTATCTTCCAACAAAAAATATTAGATTTTTTTTCTATTGGCTTTTGGGTTATTGCAGAAAATAAGCTCTGAGACCAACAAAAGTTTAAGATTCTTCCATATTTTTTTCATCAAGATAATCTTCACAAATCAACACAGCTTTTATGAATTTAGAAGCCTAAATACAATTGTCAGAAGTAAAACAGCTATAAACAAACTACAACAGAATTCAGTCACCACCACTAAGCAACTGTCTTTTTCAAGACATGTAAAGTCTTAAAAAAAAATCACGAGTGAGGTATTACTGATGTATTTTATGTTGCAGAATAAAACATGAAAATATCTTGAGCTCAAAAAACCCTTTGACTTTGGAATGGTGAAAACTGAAGTGCAAAAATGCTAACTCGTTTTAGAACTAATTTCTGCACTTCTCTATCACACACTTCACCTTAAACACTTTGAATAAAACAACACTGAAATCCCACATTTGTAAATGGACAAAGCCAAAATATTGTTCTGAATGCTTAAAAATGGTTTGTGTTATTTTCATGCACTGATTTATTTTATTTGAAGCAATCTAAGCTTGTATCATCTTTTATCATCCATCCTCTTCTATCCATCCATGACAAACACAAGTCATTCCTTAAGACACACTTGTCAATCATAATTTCTTTGCAGATCTTCCACATATCATAGTTATGCAGAGTTTCTGAGTTGTGGTTTAAATGAATATGTGTTTGAGGCTGTTATTTGGCTCCTTACATCCGTTGAGCATAAGGACTGGACATGGCCAGGTGCCAGTGGAGAAGGGATTTCCCCTGCAGATATCAGAGGGATTTGGCCATATTAGCAGGTGCTGAAACATTACATTCAGCATCTAATGTCTTTTATCGGTTAGACCAGCACTTTAAAGAGATTTGGTTTTGGATGGGAATCAAATTTGGAAGTGAAATAGAGGCACTCAGTGAGTCTGAGCAGCCCATTAGCACTGGAGAGGTGTGGGATAGGTGTGATTTGATAGCATGAATATCCTGATGAGTCTTAATGGACGGATTGTTTTTTGCAGAGTACAAATGGAATCTGAATGTCATACTCGGATGAATAAATTTTTCCAATGATGCTGTCATTCTGACATAAAGCAAACTGAATGTTAAGATCCAAAAACAATACAATCCATTAGAAAAACCCATTAGCCTTTTAGCCAGTTCTGTGCAAATTACATTTAAAATAAAAGCAGAAGAATGCCATCCAGTAATCAAGATGGATCCATCTCAAAGTAACCAAAAAGTAATCTCGACTTCTTTCTTGAGAGTCTACTTATTCTGACAGTTCACTTCCTCTTAGTCAGAACAAGCCAAAAAACAAAATGATCCTAGGCTCAGATCTGGCAACCTATCAATGACTAATTGTATTGTTTTACTTCCCCTGAGCCCTGAAATAGGACAAATGTCCAATTTTCATTAGACTGGGTATGCAACAATATATCAACATGTGTTTGTTCTAGGAAACAGGAGTAAGATTATGTATTAAACTATAAGAAGCGTAAAGGATGTATATGTATATGTCTTGCGGCATGAGTATAAGTTGCTCTAAACCATATACAAGAACCATATTCCATTTAATGACACATTATTAAACAATTATTTGCATATGTACAGTATGTGATTTTAGGCAAGTCAGGGAGAGGTTTGACTGCAAAACCTTCACCCAATAGAATACCTGCATCTCTGCATTGAGTTTTGGCATGGATACCGCACGTCCTTGGCCCTCAAGGCCGCCAGAGGTTGCTGTGTTGGCACTGTTCTCCATCTTCTTCATTTCTACTGACTCCTATTATATGCACACAATAAGGGATTAAATATGCATCAAAGAAAGACACTCTGTGTCAGAGAGAGTCAATGCTGTTATTTACAGCACCTGGGCAGTGTTTGCATTTGAGGCATCTTCTGATTGACCTCTGGACATTGGCCGTCGTTTAGACCGTTGGACCTCCTTGGACTTCTCTGAGGCCCAGGATGAAGATCCTTTAATAGGGTTGTCAAGACTGGGCATAGAATTTGACAGAGGAAAGAACATATTAGAGTAGACACACTTTGTCATGGCAAACAGGTTAATCCAAGTGTGTACTGTATGTGTATGCAGGAGGGATTGTATGCTCACTGTGTGCGTCCGTTATTGAGCGTGGTGGAGCTGGGTCTGGTCTGAGCTTGAAACTCTGGGGCCAAATCTACACTGTTCATGCCCTGATCTTGTATGTGAGTTAGTGGGAGAATGGGCTCTAAGAGAGCACTGACTTTATTCTTCAAACAGAGAGAATCAAAACACACTGTTATAAATACAAAGTGCATATTTTTGTAACTGATTAAGACGAAGATTAGACAGTTCTTTAAAAAAAAAAACAGAAGTTTGGTCTAAAGTCTTACACTTAGGATTTTAGACACTATATAATTTTCAATATAATGGCTAATTATAGTTTGATGACTTGAATATTATTTTAAAATGTGCAAAACTTTTGACTAGTAGTGTAAATATGTATCACCTGAGATCCAGGTCCTGCCTGTTCCCTCTGCTGCTGTTGCTGCATCTGAAGTCTTCTGGCTCTGTTCTGCTTGTAATAGTCAAAGATCATAAGAGCTGCATACACCTTCCCCACTGTAAGCTCATTGGCTGGAAAAGAGACATATGCATCTTTTAGAAGTTTTACTGGTGACCACCAGAGGTCACTGTGTATTACTTGTGTTTGGAAATCCGTGCATATGCAAGTGGTGCTCATTGCAGAGTCAATGACGTCCAGCTCCACCTCTCTGGATGTCAAATGGGGTGGAGGGATAGAGCTGTGGGTAGGGTTAGGGTGTGGTTGGATATTCTAGCTCCACCCATTAGGCCCAAATTACATACGCTCCTCCTCACTGGACGTCTAGTGAGAGGGAGCTAGACCTAAGCTCCACCCATTTGCTCTGCAGTGAACAGCCTCTGCAGATGTGAACTTTACCTGCGTTCTGTTTAGATAATTCATAAGTGTTAGTCTTGTGATATGTGGATACAAGTGTGGAGAGCATTTTCGTGGCAAAAGTAAGAAAGAATCTCCTGGGTGATGATTCATTATGTGTTTACGTTTGTGTGGAGTGACCAGCAGGTCCATAGTCTTCTGAGACAGGTTTGGCCAGACTGTAGCGAGCTCCTTCTTCAGTTCTGCGTCTGACAGACGTTGGGCCACCATGCCTGTGGAGAGATTCGTGAACACAAAGGCAAGAGGTTAATATGACTACATATTAGTGTAGTATTTTATACAACTGGGTCCTGTCTATTATTGTGGTGTTTACAATTATTTTCAAAAATATTCTCTTCACTCCTCAACATTTTTATCTCCTGAGTCCTGTAATATTATCATCATTATTAATCAATTATTTAAGTTCAGTGAATTTAGAGCAATGCTTTGAGAGAATTTAGTGTAGCTGGAAACACTCCTTTCATGTAATAATAATAATAATAATAATAATAATAATAATAATAATAATAATAAGAAGAAGAAGAAGAAGAAGAAGAAGAAGAAATTATTTAAGTTCAGTGAATTTAGATCAATGTATTTCAAGACAAAACAGCTTTGCTGAGGAGTTGCTTTGAGATAATGTAGTGAAGCTAGAAAAACCCATCCAGTGCCAAACATTCAGAGAGACACAACAGATGCCACACACACCATCCCACACACATTGCTCCGATAAGTGGAAATGGCACTAACAGCAACAGAACAGATCACACTGAATAAGTGAGTAAATCTCTCCATCAGGCACTAATCACATTTGGAGTTATATGGAAAAGAGAAAGACAGACTCTCTCAAAGGAGAGGGAAGGTTGAACAATTATCTAGATACTAATTTAAACAATAATTACACAATCATTTAGACAATAAAAAGGGTACCATACTGACCTGATGCCAGTTTGATCTCCAGAGCAGTGCGGATCAGAGCCATCAGAGTAGAGGTGAAGTGCACACTGTTGTCATCTGCAATGGGCATGTTCATTTTCACCAGCCGCTAGGGGGAGCCATTAGGTTCATTAGTGGGGTGAAAACACTTCTCAAAATCAGCATCATCAAGAACATCCCAAAACCTCCAACAAAAAAGTTTGTGTGCGTTAATAACCAAGATTAGACTTGGTTATTTTTATATCCTTTTATTGATTCAATTCATATATTCTATGAATCAAGCAACAAATATACTGGATCCTAATGCAGAATGCTGTTATAATCGTAGCGTTTCAAGCACACAAACAGTTTTGTTCACATAAAGAACAGGAACATACAGAATCGAACATTCACATTCACTGCTATAGGCTACGATCTGCAACCAAAGTGCACTGGTGATAAACCGACACCGACTCGAGAGTGAAGAAAAGCATGAACACATAACCATGAGGGGTTTCAGAGGATGTGGGAGCTCGACTCTGGGAGTTACTAATCAATAAATGTTCAGCAAATAGCTGCTTTTCAGCTGTGGCCTTTTTAAGTTGAAATAATGCTAAACACACCAGCAAACTTTCAACTGGATTATTCTGACAAATACCATTGTAAAAATAGTAAACAGCAGGTCAATTGTGTAATTTTGGTTTAGTGCCTCTAGAGCAGGCATTCTCAACCCTGGTCCTTGAGGGCCACTGTCCTGCAGAGTTTAGCTCCAACCCTAATCAAACACACCTGAAACAGCTAATTAAGCTCTTCAGGATTACTAGAAAGCTACAGGCAGGTGAGTTTGATTAGGGTTGGAGCTAAACTCTGCAGGACAGTAGCCCTCGAGGACCAGGGTTGAAAACCCCTGTCTAGAGTCTCAAAAATGATACACTTTATCTTTAAAGGTGCACTCAATTGTTTGCTTATGTTGCACTAGAAAGCACTTACTGTATACTGACACCTAGTGGTGTGGATGTAGCATTACTAAAAGATTTCAGTTACAATGCATTTGTAGAAATGCTCTATTAGCAGTCAGTCACTAATAATTTATTCTGTGAGTAAAATTGTCCAATAATAGGGGGGTTACAGAGATCAAATAAGTAGTATTTGGCTGGTCATGTGATCTCAAAATGGCCGACCTCATAAGACGACCCACCCCATGTAAACTAAAACAGCTTTTATCAGAGTGAGTGCATATGATTTCAAAAGTATTTCTGTATGCTTAAAACTTTTTAAAGAGGAAAATATCTGAGTGCACCTTTAAACATGACATCTCTGTTGTATCATGGGATGTACAGGTGTACAATATGGTTAAGTGTGATTCACTGTGAAGAGTTGAGCTCCCCTGAGCAAAGAGAGCATACATCTACTAGCAGTAGCAGTGCAAAAAGAAACAGATCAGAATGGAAAAAAAGATGGACAGTCTCACACATAGACATACATTCTCACATACTGCAGAGAGAGAGAAAAAGAGAGAAGACTAGAAGAGAAAGAAAAAAGAGAGAGGAAATGGTCAAGTGGATGAGAGATAGACAGCACAAGCAAGACCGCCAAGAGAGAAAGAGAGGTCAAGTGCATAGTTCTTATGACTGAAAGCAACTTAGGTTACACACACACTGCTCCATGAAAACAAGGGTGAGAGGGGGTCCTTTCCTATTCTAACACAACATAAGGGCTCTAAGAGGTTTTTGAGCTAAATTTGGGGCCCTTAAGTGAATCCCAAAGACACAGAAACCCACAAAAAGAGCAATTGGCCACATTTTTTTATGTAAATTGAGTTTACATAAAATATATTTTGCATTTATATATTTTGCACCATAATATTTTATGGTGCAGAAAATCATTTTTGTAATGTCGTGCACAAACCCTTACACAATGCAACTTTTGGTGCAAATTTTATACACATGAAGTATGACCATAGATAAAATTGAGATTTAAGTCTCTCTTGTTTTTATTATAATTAAACAACCTAGGCTGATTGGAAATATGTGCCTCTACCTACATTTTTGCAAAATTCAAAAGTATCTATATACAGTAAATACAATTCATAGCAGTTTCCAGCTGAAATTACCACTAGAGATAGTAAAACAATCAAATTTTATTCCTTTTCACATAGATTATGATTATGGTGCAGATTATCGATTAATAAAGACTTTTTTTCATGAGGTTCCTTGCACAATACTGTTATGACCTCAAAACACTTTTATCATAGCACATGATTTGTAAAATAATACATTTTGACATTTGTATCAAATAATCAGCTCCATATGTATGGCTTTTCTTACATAGTAAACTTGCTCGGTAGGTCACCTGGCAGAGCATTAACCTGTTAGCGCCACTCACTGGACTTTTAATTTCCTAACTGCTGTGATACGTACATCAAGCAACGCAATAAAATGTTTCCATATTCACGTTCATCTGTTACAGATAAAACTGAAGGCACTTTTAGTGGCGCTACTGGACATTTAACTTAAAGTGTTTTGAAATGTGCAAGAAATGCAGAAATGTCGACACAGGCACGCATTTCCAATGCGCCTGGGTTGTAATTAAACACTAAATGGACTAAAGATCTGCAGTCATACTCATCATTAGTCTGTGACCATCCCTAAATGACACAGGAAGTGGAGGGGAACTCTTGAATAAAAAGAGAGGGGGGAGGGACTACACCAAAAAGATTAGAGCGTGGGGAGAAAAAATAAACAGTTAAACAAAAAAACAAGGGGAAACACTGCAAGAGCACAGAGATTGGCTGAAGAATAAGCCAATGGGAAGACAGTACGAGCATGGGGGAGTGGGGGGGCATGTGAAGTTGAGCTACCTTGTAGGCGATTCGTGGAGGGCATTTCTTTCCCAAACCTAAAGGTGGGGACATGTGGAGCAGCATCTCATACATATCGAGGTACTTGATACGGCCACTTCACAGTGCAGACAACGCAAAAAACCCAAAATAAAGAAAAGGATGGGGAGTTAGAGAGACGGGAAGAGAAACAAGGGGGACAGAAAGTAACCCAAACAAGACCAAATGAAAAAAGACAAAACAAACAACAGACGACAAAAAACAGAAATCTTTTATTAATTAGATTTCCAAGAGTGTCATGGACAGGGATGCCATCCTGGCCTGGTAGGGTCAGAGATGGATCCCAAAGGTTAGAGGTCAGAGGTGAGAGAGTTGATCCCTGATAAGGAGAGATGGAAGAGGTGAGTGAGATGACACGAGGAGTGGATGGTGACAGAATGGCTGCATTGTTTGGAAGATGTCTGCATCTGCATGCTGAGACATCAGGGGGAGTTTCCACTTTCAGTGCACAGAAACAAAGGTTTCAACGCCACTCTCTATTCTGTTCTATTTCATTTGAATGGTTAAAATAGAAATGTAAAAATCAATATGGTTTGATATTGTAACATCAGTTTAGTGACAAAACCCTGAATTGTTAATACTTAAGTGTCACAAAAGTTCCATTATTCCATTATATAAGTAAAATAGGTTTTCGGTTTATATGTGGCCTTGAAATCTTTGTTTCCCATCCAGCATCATTAACCAAAGCCAGTCAAATCTGGTGGGGCAAGTGCTTGTGTGTAGGCAAGTCATCTGAGCACAGCCATTCAAGTTTGGGTCTCTGGGCATTTCACACAGAGGCCACACGAGTGGAAGAAGTTGCTTGGGTTGCAAACCTTGTATGCTACCCTATTAGGGCAGTTCTTCCCTAAGCCAAGGGGGGGCGAGATAATTCGTAACAAATTGTACATATCCTTATAGGAAATCCGTCCGCTGCAGAAAGAACAAGCAAAACATGACACATACATGAAGTAAGCTTCGAGAGCATATTTGTGTTGTGGACAAGATGCGGATAGGAGTACAAGATCCCATTCACATCCAGACCACAATTCTTAAGGGCATTGCGTGGGAGGTCTTCAATCACACATAGAATAAGGGGGAACATTTAACATTTATTTATGTGATCTAACCTGAGAAGGCCTTTGAGCCCTAACAGAATGATTCTCCTCTCAACTGTTGCCAAACTCAGTTACTATATTTATCACAAGAGTAGGTCTCCATCTGGCGGGGGAGTGCAGGTTGAAACATACCATGCGGCTGGGTCATACTCCGCCCACACTCGGATAAACTCATCCAGGTGGTGAGGGCCCAGGATGGAGGAGTCACGTGTCAGATATTCAAAGTTGTCCATAATGACAGCCACAAACAGGTTCAACATCTGGAGAAAGTGGCAGGAGAAAAGACTGAAGGTCACAGAGCAGGAAAAACAATCTGAAAATATCTGGGAGGTTAATTGTAAATTAGGGCTGGGTAAAAACATAGATTTTACGATTAATCATAATCTGAAAAATAGTCCATGGCTGCTTTGTCTTCAGCACTGTGACAAAATAACAAATTACAATCAATAAAATATTTTACCTCAGCTGTGAATGTGAGTTTGTAGTCTGCATTCAAAAACAACATACAACATGACCAGTGCAGTCCGATTCACGAAAAATTACTCTCATGAATTTAGTGTGCTTTTTAGTGAATCAACAACATAGAAACTGACCAATGTAGCCCAATAGTCCTTAAATAATTTTTTTATTTAATAATTTAGAGTTAAGGGGTGGTCACACTAGATTTTGTAACATCCAAAATGTAAAAATATACAATCTTATTCACAGTTACAAATCTGCAGCTTCAACACACTTTGAATAAGATTGTATTTTTTTTTCTTCTTTTA
This sequence comes from Coreius guichenoti, assembly GCA_039654105.1. NCBI lineage: Eukaryota > Metazoa > Chordata > Actinopteri > Cypriniformes > Gobionidae > Coreius > Coreius guichenoti. Next base: position 20,269,112 of record CM077169.1, read on the forward strand.
ATTCAGCTAAGAGGCCACACCGTATCAACGTATAAATCTTCTATTGGTCACAAATAAATATATGAATTTGCAGGTCAAAGTTCAGCAAACTTGAACTTTGCAACGCAGCGAAATGCAAAACTTTGTACGGGATGTTTCCGGTCTTCAGCATTCGCATGCATGTGAATGGAAGTAAACAGAGTGTAAAGTGTAGTGTGACTGGTTTGAATCAGTATGAAACATTACTCTGTAAATATTTGTAACTGAAAAATACCCAAATAAATCACAACTGAACTGAAAGCATATTGAAATCAGAATAAAATCGAGAGCTTGTAAATCAAATCGAATCAGGAAATCTGCAGCGATTCCCAGCCCTATTCTAAACACAATGGAATATTTCAGACATGTTCAGCTGTTTGTTTTTTTAGATAAACAATCAAGCAGTTTTTTGGCAGTAGGATGTGATGACACGCTACAATAATGATGAGCCTGTTTTGGCTGGTATGAGCACTGACCAGGAAGGAGCAGAGGAAAATGAAGGAGACAAAGTAGAAGTAGGCAAAGTCACTCCCGCACTCCTTTCCATGTGTGCCTGATTTTTCGTCACAGGTGCGCTCACTCAGACAGGACAGCATGATCTCATGCCAGGCTTCACCAGTGGCGCTCCTGCAAGAGACACGAAGATGAGCTGATTGAATAAACGCTGCATCTGCTATTAAACCCAAGAATGACTGTCAGAGAATATGACAGAGACCGCAGCTGATGGGAGAAGTGCTGATATTTAAATTACAGTTGAGCCAGATTTCATTTATAACACTGTTGTCACACTGATGTGCTGTCTGCTCATGGCTCTCAGCTCAGAGGAAGCTTCAAGGTAATGAACATAAGGGAAAGATGGTAATTTATTTATGAATTTCATTAGGAAATGTTTTTCTAGCATTATGGCTGATACTCCAGATGGTACTTTAAAATTCAATCTGACCAAAAGGGGAGACCAGAAAGAGAAACAGCACGGCAGAGAGACGTAAACACAGTGATACAAAGCACTATATCTATCTATCTGAGGATGGATGGATGGATGGATGGATGGATGGATGGATGGATGGATGGATGGATGGATGGATGGATGGATGGATGGATGGATGCATAGATGGGCAGACAGGCAGGCAGACAGATCCTTTGATTCAGTAAGGTAACACCAAGATGTGTAATAGGATCAAAATATGGTGTGCAAAAAGAAAATGGCCCTAAATATATCTCAGAGTTCTCAGATGATACATGAAATGAAATCTCTTTTTAATATGAAGGTAATCAGACAGAGCACACCGGAGATCTTTGGCAGCCCTATAGCTGGAGATCAGACTAGGTTGGCTGTAGTTAGGCCTTTATTTTAATACTTTATACATTAATATTTTCTAAGTATGAAAGATCTTGATCAATTATAAATACAGCTCTCTGCAAAATTCTAATTGCATTAGACAAATGTGCACTATTAATTTGGATATCAATCAAAGTCTAAATATAGTGATCAGGCTAAATATAGTGTTCAGAAGCAGTACAACAGTAGAAACATTCTAAATCTATAATCCTATCTGAACTTCATTGAAATTTGCCAGACCTTGATTCTGTTATACAGCCCCAGAAGCCTCTCTAAGATTTCCTGCATTCTCAGGTTGTTTTGATTGCATTAGTTAAAGAATAACAGGTGTGTGCAGACCTGAACAACAGCATAAGTGCTTGGAGGAAAGTGCGAAAGTTGTTGTGACGATTGATGGCAGTATCGTCATTCAATTCAATGTTCCCAAACACCTGCAATCACAATGTTATATAATAAATACATTGACATTGAACAACCTTCAGACACAATACAGTTTCTATATTTTAATTAATAAAACCTACAATAAAATACACTCCAGCAATGCAATGACCTTTTAATTACAACCACTGAAGCACTGATATTATTGTAGATAGATACCTGCATGCCAATGATGGCGTAGATGAAAAACAGCATGGCGATTAGAAGGCATACATAAGGCAGTGCCTGGAAATAAAAATGAAGAAATTGTTATTTCTTAAAGGGGTGGTTGATTATGATTTCACTTTTTTAAACTTTAGTTAGTGTGTAATGTTGCTGTTTGAGCATAAACAACATCTGCAAAGTTACGACGCCCAAAGTTCAAAGAAAAGGGAGATATTTTCTTTTTAAAAAATTGCTTTTTAAAGACTACAACAAATGGCAGGTAGGGACTACAACGAGCTTCTCATGGGTTAGTGACATCACTAACCCTAAAATTGACATAAACCCTGCCCCCGGGAACACGTAACAAAGGCCATGTTGAGAAGAGCAATTTTGTAGTAGTGTTGTTGCCATGCAGTCGAAACGCTGTCATTTTCACCCCGATTGCAGGTCCTCTTTGTTGTCCTCTAAATTTGAACCATTGTTCCCTAAGTCCAGCGTCCATAGGAAGGCCTCCTATGGACGCTGGACTTAGGGAACAATGGTTCAAATTTATTTTTAACTCAGTTCTTGAACATTATAATCCAAATATAGCTCTCTGTGCTGCACATTTTACAGAGGACAGCTTCCTCAATCAGCGCAATTGTGTTCAATGCCGGATTCGCAAAAAAGCTTGTCCTCAAAGATGGAGCAGTTCCCACTTTAAAAGCAGAAGCTGTTGTTTATTGGCCACAACCTGTAAGTATGTTTTATTCTTTGTTGATGTGTTTTCCATGAATAGTTTCTATCATTATTTTTATGCTGTAGCAAGGACGTAAACAAAGGCAAACGCTGTTTGGCTCCACTAGCCAGTTACCTAATTGCTAATTCAAATTTATCCAACATTGGATAAATGTTGGCGTTTAAGTGATCAGTGTAAATGCAGGCACGCTAAACATGGTTCTGTGTTTGATTTGGCCACTTCATAATGATCTCGTTCTGGTGACAGATATTTGGCTACACTCGTTCTATAAAGACAAAACTAACGGTGCTATACAGTCAGTAGCGATCACTATAGATCCACAGTCTGTAATCAAATAATCCTTCGACTGTAGTATCATTTGTTAGAACGATTATATGAAAAAAGGCTACAAGGCAATTCTGCTGTACTAAAGCTAAAGCTTATTAAGCTTATTAAGGCTAAAACCGTATATCAAAAGCTAACATAAACAGTAGTAGCATTTACAAATAACAGCGTATCTACAAAGTAAGAGACAACTACAAAAAAAAAAACATATTCTGAAACATCCTGTAACAGCCGTTCTTGCGCAGGTTCTGCTCGATCCTCTTTACTAATATTCTCTGGGTCTGATTCAGGCTCAAATTGATAAGGCAATATTGACGCCATTGTTTACAATACACCTGAGCACATGCAACTACCCGTAATGGTAAGGGGCGTGACGTTTCCGGACAACGTGCACTAGGCGGTTAGCGAATCACAACACACTGGGCCAGCTAACCAATCGGAGCCCATTGTGTATTTCTGAGAGAGGGGCTTCATAGAACCAGGAACTCATCAGACCGTTTTTACAAGAAGGGACACAGTGGTGTAGAATAAAGGTAAAATATGTGAAAAATAATACGTTTTTTTAAAAATGAAGCATGAACTCATGTTACAGTGCACCCCATAAACACAATCAAGCCTTTAAAAAAAGCTGATCAACCACTCCTTTAAAAAAAAAAAAAAAAAAAAAAAAAGCCTCCAACAATGAATGTCAAATCAGTTTATTTAGTTACCTTAAAGGATTGGACGAATGTCCAGAGCAGGATGCGAATGGTGTATCCCTGCCGGAGGAGCTTGATTAGTCTGGCTGCTCTGAAGAGCCTCAGGAAACTAAAGTTCAGCAGACGGTCCTGTGGGAATGCAGGGTTTGTCAATTTGAAAATTCATTTCTCTTAATTTGCCTCTTCAGCACTCTATTGCCCGGTTTCACAGACAAGGCTTAAGCTAGTCCCAGGCTAAAATCCATGTTTGATCTGTTTTAACTGAAAGCAACTTGCACTGACATATCTTAAAATACATCAGTTCCATTGTTTTGTCTCAAGATGCACATTAGTAAGGGTTTTTCTAAGGTACGTTTATAAAAGCTACTTAAATGTCTTAATTTAACTAAGGCCTAATCCTGGCTTAATCTGAGCCCTGTCTGTGAAACCAGGCCTTTATTTCATCCCTCATATCTCTCAATAACATCAGGTTTGTATTTTTGAATCCTAAAACATGCATTACAGTATTTTATAAATCCTTAACGAGATTGTCCACACCAAAATTAAAATTCTGTCATCATTTACTCATTCTCATGTCACTTCAAACTGGTATGCTTTTCTTTGTTCTGCTGAACACACACAAAGATATTTTGAAGAATGTTGGTAACAGTTTCGGTTCCCATTGACTCCCATTTTATTTTTGTCCATACAATGGAAGTCAATAGACCTTATTCAAAGCAGAGCCATCTTTGATTTTTAACGGGAATGAAAGCGAGGCTGTGAGGGATAGACATGCATCTCTTCACTGGGTTGTACTGTTATTAGGGCCCGAGCACCGATGGTGTGAGGACCCTATTGTAATTTAATGTGTTTTTGGATTGTTCTGCTGACGAAACACTGCTAAAATATCTTTCCAAGAAACTAGTAGACATAAAACTCCAGACATGAAACTCCAGACAACATGAGCTGTGGAAAACTATAAGTGTAGGAGCTTTATACAGCATTTTACAGTGGATGCCATTGAAAACAAGTTTATCCGTCACAGCCTCACTTTCATACATATCATGGCGATGCTCTGAATAAGGTCTATGGGAACCAACATTCTTCAAAATATCTTCTTTTGTGTTCCACAAAAGAAAGAAAGTCATACAGGTTTTGAATGACATGAGGGTGAATAAATGATGACAGAATTTTAATTTTTGGTTGGACTATCCCTATAATTTTAAAAGTTCTCAAATTTCTTCACACTGAGCCTGATTTTAATCTGAGATTGAGTTTAAGTTTTTATTGTTCAAGTGTCATTAATTAAGTCAGGGTTTCTCAAACTGCGGTTTGCAAAGAGTTTGAATACTAGCTAATAATTAAATTATAACATTTGTAAAAATTGAAATAAATAATTTACAATAAAAGCAATTAAAATAAATCACATAAAAATATGCAATATTTTATTTGTTTAACTTTTTCTGTGAACACTAACCAACATCAGAGAACCGTGAATATGCGAATGTGTTAATTTATTTAAATATTAGACATAAATATAAAACATTATTTAAATATTAATTTAAAACCTTCGGAGGTTCTTTAAGTATATATTTTAGGTCAAAGGGATTCAGCTGACAAAAAAAGTTTGGAAATCCCTGCATTAACACATCCAGACCTTTTCAGAAAATTGACACCGGATTTAGTGTAAAAAATTATTGGGTAATATTTTAGTGATTGTGTCAAGTAGGGTGTGTTCTTGGATCACTACATTTTGTTGGTCTTAAAACAACAATGCTGACAATCCAGACAAAAATATATTGGACCAACATGGATGTCGATCCACGGTAAGCAGTAGTGAACCCTAATGACTTCAAATAAGACCAATTTACTACATATTCAACAGACAACCATGGGGTGATTATGAAAAATGATGGTGCATTATCTTCAGTAAAGGTGAACCTTTAATAAGGGAGAACCTTAAGATGTGCCATATACAGTTTGTCGGCAATAGGAAGCTCTTTCATTCCCAGCAGGGTGGGATAGACATAAAATCAAAGACAAGAGAGCAACTCACCGTTGTCTATACATGAAGATGTTAAATCGTGGCAGGAGCAAGCCAAGATTTGAGTGAAGACATTTAAGGAACACAGGAAAACAAGAACAGCTATCACGCACAAATATAGTTACAGAACAAACACAATTACCATCAGTAGCAGCTTTTGACAATGAGAAGGACGTCAAGACATACAGTATAATACAACATAAGACTTGTGAACATCATAAACACAAATCAAAGCCACAAACTAGTGATTTGGTCAAAGTGAGCATTACCAAATGGATTTAGTTACTTTTTTTACTGTCATTTTATCAGAAAAAAAACAACACATAGCTCTCTTCCTTCTGTTCCTGAGCTAGAGCCAAAGCTGTGATGGTTATCCAGCTCATCATCATCTTTGTTTGCGCTTTTCTTCTCAGCCTATCTCTGCTGTCTGGTATTACACTTGGTCTAGCTCTGAGACTCTTCTCTAATAGAGCTCAAACGCAGAGCTCAGTGCTGCCCACTTACCTTAATCTCAGTGACTAAGATGTCAGTGATGCTGCCCAGCACAGTCACAAAGTCAAACACATTCCAGGCATCTTTCAGGTAATTCTGAGAGGAAGAGAATTAGAGCGATAACTCAGGGGCAGGCTGGAGAGCTTACAATTTCACACTCTAGCATAGGAACATTTTACTGTGAATTAAAGGATTAGTTCACCCAAAACTGAATATTCTGTCATCATATACTCACCCTCATGTTGTTCCAAACCTGTATGACTTATTTTATTCCGTGGAACAAAAAAAGAGATATTTAGTAGAATGTCTAAGCTGCTCTTTTCCATACAATGAAAGTGGCTGGCGATCACAGCTACCATGATTTTCAGTGAATCTGTTCCTCAAAAGCTATCAAGTTTTGTTTTTGGGTGAAATATTCCTTTAATATGCTTTTAGGTTCAGCTCTTTTTGGACCAAGGTGCATAATATTGTTGAGGGTATCAGTGATAATACTTACCAAGGGGCCGAAAGCAATAATCTTGAGAACACACTCCATTGAAAAGAGAGCAGTGAAGACAATGTTGAGATACTTGAGCATTGCATCGTAAGACTCAGGCGCTCCATGGAACTGCAGGTATAAGAAGACAAAAGGGAAATGTTTTAGTTATTTGAAAGTGAGATGAGTAAGGAACACTGAAAAAGTAGGACATTTCATTTTTCATTACAAAAGTATGCATATTTTACCCACAAAACCATAATTTGCCTGGATTGTTTTACTTTTGAGTTTTTTTTTTGTTGTAATCCTCATTCTCAATGGTGATTATCTATAGATTTTCCTTACTGTAATGCAGTAATTATTTAGCATATTACAGTAGAAAAGATTATTCAAATTAGTACAAAAAATATGATGTACAGTACACACGACAGTTCGAGATCGGTAAACATCTTATGCTCACCAAGGCTATATTTATTTTATCAAACGCAGTAAAAAGAGTATAAAAATATCTTGTATTTTAAATGTAATTTATTACTGTGATGTTAAAGGTGAATTTTCAGCAGTCATTACTCCACTCTTCAATCACATGCAATATGCTGATTTGGTTAAGAAACATTTCCTATTATTATCGATGTTACAGTTGTACCATTGTGTGATGCTGTGATTTTTTTCAGGATTTTTTGGTGAATAGAATGTTTAAAAGAATGCCTTGCTCAATAAAATGATTTATTCAATATTAATAATAATAACAGTCTTACTGATCTCAGACTTCTGAATGGTACTATAAATACTTTTTATGAATCACTAAATGGTTAGAAAATGTGCAAAATTAATGAAACGTTCAGCTGTAACTCTCCAAGGACTCTACTGTTACTGAAAGAAAAATGGCCGAATGACCTTCATCATGAGCACCACGGTGTTGAGAGCAATCATGATCATGATGGAGTACTCAAATGGTGGAGAGACCACAAACTTCCACAAGCGGTACTGAAAGGAATGCTGGTTCTGTGGCATATAGCGGGTCAGTGGTTTGGCATTGATAGCAAAGTCGATGCAGGCTCTCTGAGAAGAGAAACAGCAAAAGAGGAATTAATTCACAATACAGACACACAGACAACTAGGCTAAAGTCACATTTTCTTTCTCATAATAACAACTAATCAGAAATGCCATAAAAAGAGCAGTGACTGTGGAAGATATAGTTTAACCTGTGGAAGAACAAGAAAATAGACTTGTAATTGAGCTGATATTTTTCTGGCTGTTTTGCTGTGAACGTTGATGATAAATGACTTCTCCTGAGGTCTGGGTTTTTACCACAGTTTGTGAGTCATGTTAGGCTGGCACATATGGAGAGGGAGAGAGTGAAACAGCACAGGCTCTGCAGACGACTGGGCCTGTCTAATAGGGCCTCAGAGGAAATGGGGCAGGAACATCTTGCTGACTGCTCTTCCATGGGGCTGGCAGTTTCTGTGTGTGTCTTTAGACACTGTGTGTCACTGTATGAATGTATACCTGTTTCTGAGTATGTGTTTAGGTGTGTGTGGTTCGCCGCAGGCACATGCATTAATCCTGTCAAAATTCTACCTGGACATCTGCAGCTGTTACCATGGCTGGCTTCACTGTAGGTACCGTATCAAATCACTAAACACGAAAAAACTCCTCCAGTGTTTATAAGAGGAAGATTAATGTTTGCCTCTGTATCTCTTACCGTCATTACAGCATTCTTTTTGTTGATATTTCAGTTCAAATCTAAACTAAGTGAACTAAAAAAATTATTAAAAAAAAAAAATTATTATAAAATATTTACTTTCCAATAAACATTATATTTTCTATATAAAAATATATTATATTATATTATATTATATATAAAATATAAAAAATATTATTTGTCCTAATTACTTTTTTCCACACCTGCCAAATGCAAGTGAAATTAGCAAATTATTATATTATATTATATTATATTGCATTACATATAAAATAAAAAAATATTATTTGTCTTAATTACTTTTTTTTTTATAATATTATAATATTTTGATGCTGTATTTTGGATTTTGTACCAGTTCATAGCTATATTTTTTTCTTCAGGGTAGGATTTCAAGAATGAGTTGGTTACATACTGTGTATTTTTGGGGTGACCATATCTGAACATTATTCAGTCCTACCTCATTCTTCTCCAGACTGCACTCTGACAAAGCCTTATCACCCTGTTCCTGGAATGTGATGATTATCAAGGCCACAAAAATGTTGACAAAGAAGAAGGGGAAGACTACAAAGTAGACCACATAGAAAATGGACATCTCAATGCGGTAGCCTGGACTGGGACCCTGGTCCTCAAAAGTGGCGTCTACAGAGTGCTTCAAAACCCTGTGCGAAGACAACATTACACCATTACAACCTAAACTTTAAGATAGTAAAGTGCCTAAAGAGACATTAGTACATAGTTTACTTTACCCTCAAATTGTAGATCTAAGACAATGAAATCACAGTATAATCACACATTGAATGGACAGTTTTAACAGGTTTGATTAATTTAACAAGTTTTCTTAGCAGTGCGGCCAAAGTAATAAACCTAAAAGCAAAATTTAAGCATGTGAGTTCCTCCAGATTGTGACAATGGATCTTAACCTGAAGCATTTTTATAAATCCTGCATCATTGAATTACTAATACACTGAAATTGTCTAATTAAATGATTAAAACCTGAGAGGGCAGGGAAGAAAACACTTGCTCACCAGATAAAGAACAAGCTTGTGAACAACTCATAAAAATAAATCACAGACAATTACAATGGCTTGTCCAGCACATTCATGAGTTTGGCTGTGAGTTTGGGCTGATGCTGATTCATGAACGTCTGCCTACCCTGCCTCTTGAGAGCTGTGCTCTACCAGTATCACAGATCCTCAAAGGGCACCACTTCAAACTGATTATGGCCTTTAAAGTGAGAGAATAAAAGGCCACTGAGGGGGTCAGAGGACACACAGGAAGTGTTTGAAGAGGACAGAAGCTTTTATGGGTTTCTAATCCCTACAAAACATACTGAATAGCAAATGGTTGTACTATATATACCAAACATACCAATATACCAAAATATACCATAAAATCAGTGATATAAATGTAATTAGGGACCATGACATGTCTGCTGACTTACGTGGGCCACCCTTCTCCAGTAGAAACAGTGAAAAGAGTGAGAAACGCCCACAGCACATTGTCATAGTGGAACTCATATTTCCTCCATTCCCTTGGCTGGGCCGCCACGTCGTCCTTATCATAATCCAGAAAAAGCCCTCTAAATGCACAAAGACAATGACAACAGAGATAGAATATAAAAAGAAATATCTATACATCAATTTTCAAAGCACTACTTAATTGAACCTTGTGCTATCAGCACACACACACAAAAAATGTATGATAAGAAGAATAATTGTATATAAATTATTCACAAAAGGCAAATGGTGAAGTATTTTAGAGCTGAACATAATTAGAGAAATGTACAATCACTACAAAAATGTCCATGATTTTCCCAGCATTTATTTATTTTATTTCCATGGCTTGTTTTTAAAATTCCATGATAGTTTTGAAAACATCAAAACTATTACCAGAGATTCCATAGTTGTGGGACATAACACATAACGTTGTCAAAACGATCCCAAATCACATGGATCCGCGAAAACAACTAAAAATGCTGTAATATGCATGCAAGGACAGTAGTTGGCAATGTCATTTTGTAAAGAAAGACTACGCACCTATAGATTAAACCTGTAATACGCATGCGCATGACGTCACCGTTTTCACAAATTTGCATTTTTGTAGTTTACACACAGAGACAATAACGGTATCATTCTCAAAAACTTGCACTTTGAATCTATTGTTTACACGCTGTTGTCGTGTAAATCAATAGCCAGAACGTATATAAAGTTTTCTGTTTTTAGTTGAAAATGGTGCGGTGTAAACGGCCTCTTAATCCCACTCTACCTGCAGTCTTTCTCCAGGCCCTTGGACTCGTCTGTGCAGTAGAAAAACTTGCCCTTGAAGAGCTGCACAGCAATGACAGCGAAGATGAACATGAACAGGATGTAGACAATGAGGATATTCAACACGTTCTTCAGGGAGTTCACCACACAGTCGAACACGGCCTGAGAGAGAGCAGACACACATACAAATACACTCTTGTTAATTACCAATCAACTCAAGTCATAAAGCTGAATACAGACTCGTGAGAATCTGTCACAACAATAATTAATTTCTAATTATCCACACGTGGAGTGCTTACAGGTGTTTATGAGGCTCTAGCTCTCACTGTGAGGAACACAGCAGGCGTCCAGCATCATGGGCGACAGTGATGGGCGATACATTTCTTTTTGATATGATGCCAAGTAATATCAAGGGCAATAATGTTGATTTTACCACATGATAACTCTATTGAATGGAAAGGTTTTACGATTTCTGATGATAAAATAGTTAATTATATTAATTTAATAATATATTTGAAAGACATCATTTGTAACATTTAGTTGCAAATTATCAAACTTTATTTCATTTATTTACAGCAATTACAGAACAGAAACAATCTTTCAGAAGATTAAAAATTAATTTTTAAACACTTGAAAGAGTAATAGTTCTTGCCTACACAACTTTTTTTTTTTTCATTTTAAAGTTCATGATACACCTTAATTAATATGTGTTTGCTTTTGTGTTTCTATCCAGAACATTTTTATTGGTCTACACTTCTGTGTCCTGAAGGAATCACATTGGGGTTTTTCATCCATAGCCCCGCAATGTGTTAAAAATTACAACAAATATATATATATGTATATGTATATATATATATACATACACACACCAATCAGACATTATGACCACTGACAGGTGAAGTGAATAACACTGATTATCCCTTCATCATGGCACCTGTTAGTTGAAGGGATATATTAGGCAGCAAGTGAACATTTTGTCCTCAAAGTTGATGTGTTAGAAGCAGGAAAAATGGGCAAGCATAAGGATTTGTGGGAGTTTGACAAGGGCCAAATTTTGATGGCTAGACGACTGGGTCAGAGCATCTTCAAAACTGCAGCTCTTGTGGGGTGTTCCTGGTCTGCTGTGGTCAGTATCTATCAAAAGTGGTCCAAGGAAGGAACAGTGGTGAAACGGCGGCAGGGTCATGGGCGGCCAAGGCTCATTGATGCACGTGGGGAGCGAAGGCTGGCCCGTGTGGTCCGATCAAACAGACGAGCTAATGTAGCTCAAATTGCTCAAGAAGTTAATGCTGGTTCTGATGGAAAGGTGTCAAAATACACAGTGCATCGCAGTTTGTTACATATGGGTCTGCACAGCCGCAGACCAGTCAGGGTGCCCATGCTGACCCCTGTCCACCGCTGAAAGCACCAACAGTGGGCACGTGAGCATCAAAACGGGACCACGGAGCAATGGAAGACAGTGGCCTGGTCTGATGAATCACGTTTTCTTTTAGATCACATGGATGGCCGGGCGCGTGTGCGTCGATTACCTGGGGAACACATGACACCAGGATGCACTATGGGAAGAAGGCAAGCCGGCGGAGGCAGTGTGATGCTTTGGGCAATGTTCTGCTGGGAAACCTTGGGTCCTGCCATCCATGTGGATGTTACTTTGACACGTACCACCTACCTAAGCATTGTTGCAGACCATGTACACCCCTTTCATGGGAAGGGTATTCCCTGGTGGCTGTGGCCTCTTTCCAAATTCCCCAGATTTCAATCCAATTGAGCATCTTTGGGATGTGCTGAACAAACAAGTCTGATCCATGGAGGCCCCACCTCACAACTTACAAAACTTAAAGGATCTGCTGCTAACATCTTGGTGCCAGATACCACAGCACACCTTCAGGGGTCTAGTGGAGTCCATGCCTTGATGGGTCAGGGCTGTTTTGGCAGCAAAAGGGGGACCAACACAATATTAGGAAAGTGGTCATAATGTTATGACTGATCGGTGTATATATAATATATAAAATATTTTATTTCAAATAAGGGTGTGTTCACACATGGCAGGTTTTGTTTGATTAAAACGAACTCTAGTGCGATTGTTCTGTTAGTGCGGTTCATTTGATTAAGAGTGAACGCTGCCATCCGAACCCTGGTGCGCACCAAACAAGCAAACCAAGACCCCTGAAAAGGTGGGTCTCAGTCTGCTTCCAAACAAACTCTGGTGCGGTTTGACAGAAATATGAATGCAACACGGACACCAAAGACATCTAAGTGAACCAAAAACAGGACATCACCAGATGGGACCCTAAAAAGGACAGAATGCTGAAGCATACCTGTTTTTTCTCGTCATAGGAGCTACACTGCCCATTATAATTCAGTAGAGGCGTCAGAAACGCCATCTCCTTACAGCAGATCTTCGTTTGTGTGCAACGGAGGAATTCCTGGCGCTGTTTTTACACATTTAATAAACTCTTTGCGAGTTCTCAGCTGAATGCCATCATACGTACGCACATGCAAGAAGCACATTTAAGCCCAGCACACAGCATTGTTTTGGATGTTCGGTAAGTTCCGTCTCAACATTCTTTTTTAAATATATCTTTAGGTTCGGTCTTAAAAAAGACAGTGTAAACACTAAGCGATTTCTGAAGGATCATGTGACACTGAAATGACTGCTGAAAATTCAGCACTGCCATCACAGGAATAAATGACATTTTAAAATATATTCAAATAGAAAACAGTAATTTTAACTTGTAATATTATTTAACAATATTACAGTTTTTACTGTATTTTTAAATCAATAAAATGCAGCCTGTAGCACATAAGATACTTATTTAAAAACTTCGATCTTCCCTTAACAGTGACAGCTGTATTAATGAACTGCAACAAAATATGTACCTTCAGTTTTGGTAGACGTTTAATGGTCTTCAGAGGTCGCAAGACTCGCAACACCCTCAGGGACTTGATAGTGTTGATGTCCTTGCCCTTGGTTCCTCTATACGAGTCAAAACAAGTGAAGAGCCAGTAAACTCAGGATCAATCACATGCTGTAGTCAGCCTTCTTCAAAACATTCATACAAATCCAGACAAAACACATGAGAATACGAGTAAACATGATGTAAATGTTCCTTTGGTTAAAATATCAATAATGCAGTACTAACTGACACTAGACTAAACATACTCACCTTTTTATACTGACAAACACAGCTAAATCTCTAACAAATGAGCATCTTTTAGTGTCATAGCTTTAGATCACTGCACTAATGGATTGGTGTTATTTCACAAAAGCACATGCTTTGGTGACAGAGTATGAAATACATTGCATGCATGTAAAATAGTTAATACCTCTGCACTAAATGCCCTCTATCAGAAATGTTAGCTTGTTATTGAATGATATAGTATTAGCACTATTCATGCATAAAATAAGAAAGGCAACATGGATTCAATCTAAATGCTGCTGTGCATCAGATTCTAACGCAACAACACACCACCAATGATAACAAAGAAACCGCACCCTGAAAAAAGGGCATTGTTTCTTTCAGGAACCAATGCTGTTTTAAGGTTATCAAGCTGACATGCTTCAAATGTGTCAACTTGATTAACTGACTGCATAGATTTGAATACAGTGCATGTATTCATTAAAAAAGAGTTTACAGCAAGAAAAAAAAAGAGGAATGCTAAATAAAATGTTATAAAAACTTATTTCACCCTTAATGAAAAAAAAGCAGTCCTCAGCAGAAATCAGTCATGCTTTAGCTCCTAAATACTCAAATCATAACCGCCAAGCTTACAATGTCATTTAATGAAGTAACTGCAAGGACAAGCATAGTCGATAACTGAATCATGAGGAAATACTCCATGGTCATATGAAATAACTGAAGCCCTTCGCATTATATCTAATGCAGGCAAAGAGCAAACTGAATCATATTATTTGTGAGACATCACATTCATTCAAATAACCTTCACTAAGCCCCTATTTTGATGCAGGGCATGTGTTTTTTTGGATGTCTGACAAAATAAACTGCAGATAAATTACTATTTCTGTACTGATTAATTTTCCCAATTATCTTATGTTACAATACAACTAATTATTACACGGCTCTCTGTATTACTAGATTCTGATTGGTTAATTGACATTCTGCGGCCATATATTTTCTGCCGTCACTCAAGGCAATGCTGTATATCAATCCGCTTAAACTGCCGCAGTCTCTTGTATCCCACCACAGACTCGCTGTATCTGCAAAAGCAATTGGCATCATCTTGCATCTAAGTTACTGACTATAGTGAAAATTACCTTGGAGGACTTTTAATATTGGTAAAGTATTGGTATTGTTGCTTGACTGATTGTTTTGAACTATTATTTTCTTCTTAGCCAATGTTTTAAACTGATAACATACAGGCAAAATAAAATAATTTCAACTCAAGTAAATATTTAATATCCACGTATGTATTTATTTGGTGAGCAGCCGTGTAATAAGTGATATAATGTACAGTAAGTCGGTCATTATCATTTGTATTAGTTTGCAGGTACCGTTTAGTTCTTCCAGTGCAGCAATGGAAGAGAGAACAACAGAATATCTGAGAGGTCATTTCGCATCTCATTTATTCACGGTCTCTTACTTCGATAAAGCAAGGCTTTGGCAGGTGTATGATTGGTGCTGACAGATGAATCAGCAGAAAATAACTTCAAGAAATTGTGAAAATGCTTACAATAGAAAAATCCCCAAGCAGTGATTCCCCTCCATTGCACATAGACATGTTTCAAAACAAATGACCTTCAACTACAACAGACCTTTCCATGTGCAAGAGCAAGTGGTATTACATATGCAGATTTCTAGCATTTACAATAATGAACAAAGTTACATCTTCACCCTTAGAAAGTGCCACGGTCTACTCACACATGCAGTTCATACACTCTTCTAAAAATCCAATGAACACCAATCTAACAGCCAATCAGCAGAGACCTTACAGCATGGTCACCAATCAGCATGGTGAAGTTACTC
Organism: Coreius guichenoti; assembly: GCA_039654105.1. Taxonomy (NCBI): domain Eukaryota; kingdom Metazoa; phylum Chordata; class Actinopteri; order Cypriniformes; family Gobionidae; genus Coreius; species Coreius guichenoti. Next base: position 20,284,754 of record CM077169.1, read on the forward strand.
CTTTGGCCCAATCAGAGGGCTCAACAAGGTCATGCAACTCCACCCATGCTCCCTGATGCACATTAGTCTAGCATGCAATTACTGTACAGGGCCTGATGTTTATCCCCCAAACCCACTACAAACTATAAAGAGCCTCAATAACATCCCACTGGACACCCTGGTAACTTTCACAGGACCCCAGATAACAATTATGGAGGAGAAATGGTGTTTCACATCAAAACAACATTCACTAAGAGGTTCTGATGAAAGCTATCAGTGTTATTGTAGAGGCTCCAACCCTGTACAGACACTCTCACTCCACTAATATGTAGTGACAGTAAAGGACATTATCCCAGTCAGCCCGGGACAATGAAGAATAGAGGAGATTTATCAAGGAGAAGAGAGAATATCGGGGGTTCCCCACCTGTTAACGCTTTGATGTGATCTAATGAATGAGAAGAACACAAAGCAAAAAGCAAAACATTATGACAAAGTACCTCTGCACTAACAGTAAACCACATCATCCTTTCAGAACATTGCACATAATATTTAAATGAGAATGAGAGATTGAACTTTTACGAGCGCCATTACGTTCCTTTGTGAGACTAAAACACGAGGCATAATGACTTTGATGACTGTATGCTGGAGAAACAGGAAATTGTGGGAGTGTTTTTAGGCAAATGTTTCAGAATCTGGCAAAAAGGAGGAAGAAGCTTTATATTGTGGGAGAAACAGACACTTCCAACCGCCGTTCATTTCTTTAGAGGATGTAACAGAATGACAGCTTCTTTTGCAAGAGTCTGCAGAGATAGCTGTAGGAGAGATGAAGGGTACACTTGACAGAGAGGGAACATCTGAGGGTGGATCTGAAAACCAGCACGATCAAGATCTGGAGTGAATACTAAGACATGCCAATCTATAAGAGATGGTGGAGCCATAGATCAGTCCTGATCTGATTCATATCACGCTTATGAATCCTGAGCATGGTTGTAAGATGCCAGCAAATGGTTATAAACCTAAAAGGTATAGCATTACAGTTATACTTTACTGTACAACTGTTATTTTCGGTCAGTTGGCACATGGGCAAAATGTTAAATCTAGGGATGCATTATGTCTTGGTATCATATTGTTTATAGGTTTGTAATATTTGATATTTTTAATTTATCTGTAGATATTTGATATTGGATATTTTATTGTTCATTTCCCATATTTTAAATTTAGATTACCTTTTTTGTCCGTCATATATTGACTTCTTAAAAACACAAGTTATTTAATAACACTGTTAGATTCCATCTTAAGCTAAAATTAGCTTTTTAAAATGAATAAACATACCCACACACAAAGAAAAGGGGTGTCAAAATTGTACCTTTAGGGGTACAACAGCTTGTCACTGGGGCAGTACCCTCAAAAGGACACCTTTTTACCACAAAAAGGTTCATAGCAGTAACTTAAGATACGTATTTTTACTCTAAGGTACTAATATGCACCTTTTAGGAGTAAAAAAGGTACAAAGATGTCCTTTTAAGGGTACTGCCCCAGCGACAAGCTGGTGTACCCCAAAAGGTACAATTTTGACACCCCTTTTCTCTGTGTGTGGGTATGTTTATTCATTTTGAAAAGCTAATTTTATTGTTCTATTTTAGTGTTTTAATTTAAATGTATTTAGTCAAAACTAGTTATAACTCTATTTTACGCTTTAACTGTTAAAGATCTGGCCAATCACAGCAGCCACATTTTGCAGTACATCACATTCCAACCAGCACATGCCTGCCAATTCAATGGAGTTCCGATGTGATGTTTGAAGTGAACGATGGTTCAATCGTTGGCCTGAAAAGCCAGACCTGCCCATATACACCACTCCAACACAAGTGAACAGGTCTTTGATATGATATGACACATGCACTGATCATCCTGTCTGAGGTCACTGTGGGGATCGTCCAGGATGCTCCATATTCAGTAAGTACCGTATACCTACTGAGAATGGTAAGAATCTTTAAAAGTAACATAATCAATAGTGTCTGCCCTCCATGACAATGGAAAATTAAATGACATAGAGAAGAAGAATCAAGCTCATTTGCTGGAATGCGCGAGTGATGTTAAATGATGGATTATGGAGAGGCTGAAACACTGAAGAAGATCCCATGCTTCAACACTTTCCTATGGGCTAAGCATTATTTGACTCACACAGAGACAGGCAAGAAGACGAACAGTGAAAGGGAGAGACAGAGACAGAAACAAAGACACAGAGAGTTAAGGCGTTACCCCATGAAGCTCCTTCAAGCGATCCCAGGCAGAGAAAAACAGAGGAAGAGAGGAAAGTCAGTGGCAGCACATCAATTCACTCACGTTGAACACGCCTTTGACATGACAACACAGCAACAAATATAAAAAACTAACAGGAAGTAGGACAGATTAGTCAGTACAGCGCTGAAAACTCAAGCTGAGAGACCCGTTTATTCTGAAGCAATATTTCAAGGTATTGCACCCACTCTCTTCTCCGCTTGTCTTACTCATTGAAAATGAATTGTGACGTGGCGGGAAACAATTTCTGAGCTCTGATCTCACTCTGACCAAGAAAGTCTTGCTGGTTAAATTAGTTAAGAAGCCTGGTGGAGACACCACCAAACCGGTATCCCATTCCAAGAATCGGCATCCAAAACATGCCAGTGACGGCCAATGCTGCTCTTATTAACAAGGTTATCAAATCACAAAATTAAATGCACCCAGATCTAAATATATACACGAATATGATACAAAGAAAGTAAGAAAGTCCATTCCTTGAGACCTTTTATCACAGAGCTGATTGATGTCATCAACCATTTCTAGTCTTTATAGTTAAATTATGTGTCGGGCGGTGGAGGGGTTGGTGCAATGGTGCATGTGAATTCAGAAATCATAACATTATAGCTCTTTTCTATTTCTGTTGAACTGGTAAGTGTTTCTAATAGCAGCTAATAGCATTTCCTTAATACTAAAGCATTGCAATGGCCCATCCATTACTCCACAGGAGATGAGCGAACAGCTGATAGTATCAGACAACTCCTTTATTAGCTCCCTCACACACACACACACACACACACACACACACACACACACACACACACACACACACACACACACACACACACACATTCATTCTTTTTCAGACTGCATTCTCAAAAGTACATTAAAGTGATGTCAACTGACCCACACCTCTGAGAGAAGGACAGGAAGGAAACAACAGATCAGTGGGAGTTGGCAAATCTTAAATCAAAGCTTAGTTTTCTTGCAGCATAATGAATAGGAGGAATTTAACACATAGTAAATGTCCAGCTTTGAATGTGAAATACAAAGATAGATTTAGACATTTTGTCACAGTGTGGGAATAAGTGTAGAGTAACACCTTTAAAACAAAGAGATAAGAGTATACGGGCAAATACTTGCAGTAATAGGTGACTCAAATTACAAAGTATTTTAGTCAAGATCAATGATAAAATTCAAACAAAAAGTTTTAATTAAAAGTGTTCTAAATTATAGGGATTTATGTAGGTATTTGTAAATGAAAGGCAACTTACGAGAATGCGAATGCCACCAGTGCACCACTGACCACAATGAAGTCCAGAATATTCCACAGATCTCTGAAGTAGGAACCAGGATGCAGCAATAAACCCAAATCCACCATCTTTTCAAAGGAGAAGCATAAATATGAAATATTATTGAGTGTAAAACCTTGACATCATCACTACAGCCATCAAAGCACCATTTCTGTAACAAATTGCCTATAACAATAAATGTCAAGACTTTTACTGACAGACTTCATATTGCTCACTGTGAGCAATGTTCCCATTATTATACAGAGTCCTAGTAAGAGTCTTTTATTGTGAGCAAGATGACTTTTGAGTTTTGTACAATAAAAGGTTATAGGTATTTGACTGATTTATTTGTCAAAAGTCTGTCAGTTACTGTACTGAAGAGCCAAAAAATACAAAATTACTTTTCAAACCTTGTCTGAAATACAAGTTATTTGATATTAACTTCTTGTTTATGTCTTGAGCCAGTAGTGTTGCTTTTTTAAGATATGTCAGTTCAGCTTTTAAAAAACACGTCTCGAGAGTCCTATGTCGCACTCCATCTAACTGTTTATGAACACAAGAACACGTCCTATGTGAACCATCTTAATTAGACCAACCAGTCGATCAGGCAAACCACTGACTAGTAATTTATGAAAATACATAGTTTTGCACATGCCTAATATTAATATAGGTCAATGTGTTTCACATAGAGAGGCACCAAATATCCACATCTCAGGTCACAAGAGGACTTTTGGATCACGTCTCCTGTGAGATAATTAAACACTGTAATGTACCACAAAATTACCTTAATGACCATCTCAAATGTGAAAACACCAGTGAAGACATAGTCCAAATACTTCAGGACCTATGAAGCGAAGAGTAAAATGGTCCTTAGATTATCATCAGTCATTTTGGACATATTGGAAAATGAGGTCAAACACTGATAAAATCTGACTTTGAACAGAAAGACCAGTACAGACGAAAAATTAGTGACTCACATTGTTTCGAGGAGCATTGGCTTGGACTGGGTCCTCCGCAGCCAGGGCTATACTGCTCATGGCAATGACCACCAGGATACACATCTCAAAGTAGCGTAGACTCACAATGTAATGGCACAGACGCCTCACCCTGCACAAAAAACACACACTATGAGAGTTAGGCTGAGGCAATTACATAATGAAGTCTGACACCTAAACATTACTTTAAAACTACTGACAGGTACATTTAATTAACCACCGATAATTAATATTTCATGCAGGCCATAGGCAAGGTCTGAGAATTCAACGATTAATTCAGTATAATGTAGATTTTAGAGGATGTATCTAGTAGGCATGGTCAGGTCAACACTATTGTGGCATTAATATATAGTAAAATAAAACAAATTCTATACTGTTACACCATCAGGGCCATGACAGACAGCTACATTTGGCAATTACCCTTTAAAACACAGCTTTATGTGGACGTTTATGGGGTTGGATGCCTTTTTAGACTCAAAAGATCTTAAACCTTTACCTTAAACACACACAATCAAACTTTACAACCATTCTTAGGGACGTTTAAGACAAGTAATAAGCAAGAACGTTTGCAGATATAAAACTATTGGTGGTTTGCCAGATGTCATCTACAAATGCTGTATGTGAATGTTTAAGATGCCACTCACCAGTGTTGAGGAAGCTACTTTGAAATTGTGCCTTCCTAAACAACAAGCTACTCATAATTTACAGTAGGAGTGACAATGTCGGCATGAAATGAAAATTCATTGTATTTTCTGTTTTCAATCTATTTTCTAAATGCATGTTATTGATCTTATTGTGAACGATTTATCCATGCATCTTTCATTTAAAAAAAAAAAAAAAATGTTTTCACCTAGTAATTTTTAATCAAAATACCATAATTTAATCTTCCTACAGACTTCTCTGTGGTGACGTATGCCAGACTTCTCCAAATGTTTAAATGTTTAAATACACATTTTAGAACGTTTTAGAAGTTTATCCAACATGTTCCCTAGAACTGCCACACACAGACTCACGGATTGTTTGGGCTGAAGATGAACATCGAGCTGAAGGGGAGGATGGGGCGAGGGCTGCTCTGGTTCAGATCCTCCAGATTCTTCTCAGTCATGGGCATCGTCTCACTGTCTATACTGTTCACTGAGAAGACAAACAAATGTCACTTTTGTTAGACCAACACTAGCTTCAGTGTTAACACCCTTGAAAAAGTGGCACATAAATGGGAGTATAAAATGAGTTAAAAATGAGCCACCATGACCTGATATGACTATATGAGAAATACTAACTGGGAATAAGGGTTGTTTCTCCTGGGGGAGACGTGATGGTCACAGGTATGTGTGAGCCCATTCCTCCAGTCTGACCAATATTTCGCTTGTTGTCTGAGTCTTCTGGTTTCTCAAGACACCATCGGTTCCCAACTGAAGGCTGATGGGGATTTATAGCCAATGAATCTCCTCCCATGTCCATGTGCCTGGAGCAGGGAGTCAAACCAAGTTTACACTTTGATGTTTTTGTCATGAAAGACTCTGAAGTTGAAAGACTGTTCAGTGCTTCTAAATTAATCTTTTAAGTGAATAAATCATTCTCATTCAAATCCATTCGCTGATTCATATTTCAGAGCATATTATACTGGTTGGACCAACTCAATAAATAGACTCTTCAATGAATGAGTTGGTGTTTTGAGTGTGGACTGGGTCAGTGAGGCACCAAACTAATTGAGATTTATAAACAAACTTTTTGTTAATGAGGATGTGCTGACTGACAAATCACTTACCATGAAACACTCTTTCTTGAATCTTAGATATGCACATTCTTATAAACAACAATAAGATTTGTTTCTGGCTCAAAATGTTTCTGAAATATTCTGCTGAATTCTACATGAATTTACTCAAATGTCACTCACTGGTCAATAAAAAGAAAGTCACTGAAAGGATCAATGAACAAATATGAATGAAATTTGCTGAATGGATTTAAAAGAGTCATTGGAATGAATCAAAATCCCCACCACTAGAGGCATCATTGCTCATATACGAATAAAATCACTAGTGTCGTAGCTACTTGAACATGGTTCAGTTTTCTTTATAAACAACTTCAGAACAAATGTGCTGTTCAATCCAAGAAATAATTTTAAAAATTACATCTTTTAAAAACTATTTGAAAAGAAAGTTTTACCTGTGGCTGGCTAACTTGCTCTCGTCCTTCTCTCCATTCTCTTGTTGCTCCTCTCCTTCCAGTGTGGACTGAGCTTTACTGGTTCGCGGTCTGTGCCGCCTTCTCCCTCCATTACCTCCATTTTCGCCCCTGGAGCACCTCTCTCCCTCCCTTGTTCCTGATCGTGAGCCTTCCTTCTGTCTGGACCGCCGTTCGCTCTTCCCCCCAGCACTGACCACCCCATTGCCCTCCCGGTTATGCCTGTGGGAGTGATGGTGACGATGTTCTCTCTCCCCACCTCCCACTCCCTCATCCACCGAGCTCTGATGGTGATGTCTGCGGCCCCCCTCTCTGCTCCGGCTCCTGTCGGGCTTCCCCTCCTTACACCGTGTCCCATCATGCTCCTTACTGCGGCTGTGATGGACGTGATGCCGGCCTTCTTTGCCATGCCCGGTGTCACCGTTTTCATTGGTCTCATTGGAAGGACGCTCCCTGTGACGGTGGTGTTTGCGAGGTGGATGCAACTGTGGAGGCTCCATCACAGGGGGGACTCGTTCCTCCAGCGTGCCACCCTCCCCTTGCAAATCCTGGGGTTTGTCCCAGCCTCTGTGAGGACTGATGGGGCCATCACAGCGAGGTTCCACCACCAGAGGCCGGTCTAGGTGGGTTTTGATGTCAGGGCGGAGGTGAAGGTTGGAAGTCAGCCGGGGGTTAAGCTCCTCTTGGTACAATGCCTCGCTGCTGGCCAGCATGTGCTTCCGAATCTGGGTGGTGCGCTGCTCCCACACGGACATCATCTTTAGAGAACGTTGCTGTTCTTTACTAGTGAAGAGAAGATTTAAGGAAAAAAATCTGTTAGCCTCAGACAGACAAAGTTAAATAAAACAATTAGGCATGGTGTTGACATTAGTCTCCATCCATGTCAAGACCCCCTTTCATAATGGCGATTTTGTGTTTGCTTTCAAATTTGGGCTTCATTTTGGATGGCTGCGATTTACACAAGTTAACAGTGTTGTAGTCGAAGCAAGTTCATGCTCCTGAGTCCATGACAAGACCATGAAAATATGGTCTTGGACTAAGACTCGAGGAGCAACATCACTAAAATATTGTCCACATGCTCCTGAGTCCATGACAAGACCATGAAAATATAGTCTTGGATTCAAAAACGAGGATGAAGACCAAGACCATGAAAATACGGGAGCATGCGGATTCTGTCTTGACTCTGACGGGTACCTTTTCTGGGTCTTGACTCAAACTCAAATGAGCTGGTTTTAACTATGACAGAAAAGCGGAGTGATACAAACAGCGAAAGGTTCCAGTACTGCTGAACTAAATATTAATGCTCTTGGAACGGTGTTTGTCCAAGCAGATTTAAGGACTGGAACTAACTGAGGTGTAAATAAAAAGAAGGTCTTTATGGATGCCTGATTACAAAGATTAGTTATGGGCATGCTTTACTCATCCTGCAAATGTTTGTGATTAATGGTTTGGGTCATGAAGTTTAACCATGCATTCTATACCTGCACTACACAGCAAGTGTAGGATATTTAGAGGGCTTTGCCAGGTTTAATGACCTAATATATATGCCTTCCTTCCGAAGAATAGTTCACCAACAAAAGAACTTTTGTCATTGTTTAATCACCCCCATCTCATTCCAAACATGTTCTTCCAAGGAACACCAAAGGAGAATTTTTTTTTGTTTTAATGTACAAACTGAAAATTCACTGAGATTCAACTTAAAAGAATGATTCACTCATGAATCTGACTTCATTTTTTGTCTCTAATGAACTTAAAATAGTGAAATACACTAACGTTTAAAAGTTTGGGTTCAGTATGATTATTTTAAAGAAATTAATACTTTTATTCTACAAAGACGCATTAAATTGATCAAAAGTCACAGTAAATACACTTACAATGTTATATTTCAAATAATAAAAAACTTTATATTCATTAAAGAATCCTGAAAAAAAGCAGCATGGTTTCCACAAAAATATTAAGCAGCACAGCTGTTTACAACCTTGATAATAAGAAATATTACTCAGCATATTAGAATTATAGAATGTTATTGTTACAATATTACAAAAAACAAAAACAAAAAAAAAAACGTATCAACCCCAAACTTTTGAACGGTAGTGTGCATATTAGTATGTGTGTGTGTATATAAATGTGTATATATATATATATGCATTTTTCCATGGAACAAAGCCAGTCATATGGATTTGGAACAACGTGAGTGAGAACAAATGATGACAGAAGTCTCCTATATTTCACCTTTTTCTTATCCAATTAGTTAGCATGAAGAGAATGTGAATCAAGACAGTTTTTGCTGTAAAGAAATGTAAAGGAAAAGACTCATCTGGAGAAAAGTAACACCTCTAGCAGGCAGGCCGTGTACCAGGGAGCAGGCTTGATGAGTGAACTACAGCAATGTGTAGACAGGTGATGGGAAAGAGATTGCTCTCTGAGGCTGGGAGAGAGTGGAGAGACTGATTTTCAGACTCTATTTACTGCTAAAGTACTAACAGGGCTTTGAGGTCAGACTGTACCTCTTGTGGACTAGCAGGACGAGGTGGAGCAAACTCTCTGATTTTACAGTATGACAGGACCTCAAGGTGTGATAATCATTTCCCTTTTCTGTTTATTTGATCTTTGGCCTTGTTAAAAATAGATAGCAGAGAGATCACACACACAAAAACAAAAAACTATGGCTCTACGGCTCATGTGTCAGAACATGTGAACTAATTAATCCCTAAGCCACAGTTCTGATTTCCCTTTTTCTATTAAATATTAACATACTTAGCAAAATTAGGACTGAGATGTTCTCAACGTGCTACAATACAGTACTTTAAAGCTGCTGTAAACAGTGTTAGCTAGTTCTGGCTAATAGCTTGGGCTTTGCTAATTTGCTAACTTGTCTCTGGCTAATAAAAACTTCACATCTTATCAAAATCTGAATTTGAAGTATGCTATTGAATAAAAATTGCTTACAACAGCTTTAAAGTGCAAAGAGTGAAATGTTACTGATGAATGATTTTTTTATGGCTGGCCAAATGTTAAAAATGAAATCACAGGTTAACATTGACATTCATGTATGAATGTGGGGCAAGATTCTGGAATGTCCAATTTAGTCCACATTGTCAAACACTATGAGGTGTGTCGTGGATGAGTATTAGTCTTTTGTCATACAGATGATCAAAATACGTCCATTCATGTACTGTAGAAGTAGTCATGCCCTATGTGGTACCATTACCTCAAGTAGTGATGTGCAGGGGAGCAGACATAGCTCCTAAAACACATACAGCACACAATGAAATACACAGATACACACGGACACGCTAGTCCCCACAGTGCCACAGAAAACAGGTTAGAAGACAAACATTTGAGAAGAAAATCAGAAAGGAATAAAGATGTATAAAAGAAAGACAGTGGAAAACAAATGGTGGAAAAATTAAAGAATGTACGAAACAGAGGAGAGAATTAAGATGATGGCAGACTTATCCAGACTCTCTACATCCCTAAAATCTTGAAAACGGAAGCATTACTGGAATAGTTCACAAAAAAAAAAAAAAAAAAAACTGTCATCATTTTCTCACCCTCATTTAGTTACAAAAGTAAGTGACTTTTTTCTTCTGTGGAACACAAATATTTAATGTTCTCACTCTTTTAAATATAATGAAAATCAATGAGGACTGGGGCTGACAAACCCCAAAATGGACCATAAAAGTACAATAATAGCATACCATATGACTTTTGTGCTATATTTCAAATACAGCAGCTCTGTGCACGAAACTGACAGACATTTAATTGTTACTGACATAAATCATAAAATTATGAGTTCATGAGGGTTCATCAGAGAAGTATTAATGTCAGATTCATGAATGAATCATTCAGACCTGTTTTGTGAAGTAGATTAATCAGTAGATTCATTGAAAAGAATGATTCATTCATGGATATGACTGATCTGGTTCTCAGAATGAACACACTGAATCAATGATTTTGCAGTTAACTGTACACTGGAGAATTGAATAATCATGATACAATCATGAAATACACCTTAATTTGTGTTTCTCACATAAAGTTAGTGTATGACTTCACATTATCACTTTTTACTATAGTTTTGTTTTGTAACAGCCACAGTCCTCATTCACTTTCATTATGTGAAAAAAAAAAAAAAATCACCTTTTTTGCTCCATGGAAGAACATCAGTCATATAGGTTTGAAATGATATGAGGGTCAGTAAATGATGAAAAACGAATAAAATCATTTTAGGGTAAACTGTTCCTTTAAATTATCAACAACTAATTAAATAAACCAATTAATCTATCACTAGATTGAACACAAATGTCTTTACATTTTTTAATGAGCCAACTTCTGAGGTTCTAATTCTATATATTCTACTTTACTTTAATTAAGTGTCTAGTAGTGGATTCCTGAGTTCACCTGCCTGTATGTGGAAGAGTGAGTATGTGTGTGTGAGTGTGTGTCTACGCTCTCACAGTAGGTTTGTCTGACAGGAGTGCTGACTCATTAGGCACTAACAGTAGCAGAAGCTCTAGTAGTGATGCTCACTGTGAAACAGACGGCTGCTTCTCAGAACAGGGCTCAATGCCAACAGCCGCCAATGAGCCCAGTGAACAGTTAATCTAGTATCCAGAAACTTGTCTGACCCGCTTGCTAAAGAAATACGTTAAAAAAGAAAGTAATTAATCCACTGATGAAGTTGCAGTAAACTGAAGCAGAATAACTGATAGCTTACTTAAAGTCCACACTTGTACTTTTTTACAGGAACACTTTACAATAGCTTTTATTAATAAGACAACATTTTAACATTTAAATGGGTTTTCATAAAAGAAAGGAAGGAAAGCCATTTTAAATGTTACCCTTGATTCATTGAATTTTTAATGGTTTTTCTTCTACTTATGACAATATTTCCTCAGTCATCTGTTAAACTATGAGCTACTACACTATGAACGACTTTGGTCAGCGAGACTAGTTTGGCTGTCTGGCATCATGTAAGAGCAGTGTGCTGGGACAGAGGAGGAGAGGAGATTTGAACAGAGAGTAAATTAACTCACGGTGAATGAGAGCTGGAGTTGGAGGAGCTGCATGAAAGAGCACCGGGAATTGGCCTTATAAAACTGCATATGCCAAAAACAAAAGCCATCAGAGGGGAAAGAAATTGTTTGGTGGGGGCGGAGTCAGTGGCAGGGACTACAGCTGTCAATCACTCTGACTCTAACTCCACCCAACTCAACGGGAAGTACATATCAACAATAGTGTAACTTCAAAACAGAATTAAAAACAAAATACAGTGGGGAGAACAAGTATTTGATACACTGCCGATTTTGCAGGTTTTCCTACTTACAAAGCATGTAGAGGTCTGTAATTTTTATCATAGGTACACTTCAACTGTGAGAGACGGAATCTAAAAAAAAATCCAGAAAATCACATTGTATGATTTTTAAATAATTAATTTGCATTTTATTGCATGACATAAGTATTTGATCACCTACCAACCAGTAAGAATTCCGGCTCTCACAGACGTGTTCGTTTTTCTTTAAGAAGCCCTCCTGTTCTCCACTCATTACCTGTATTAACTGCACCTGTTTGAACTCGTTACCTGTATAAAAGACACCTGTCCACACACTCAATCAAACAGACTCCAACCTCTCCACAATGGCCAAGACCAGAGAGCTGTGTAAGGACATCAGGGATAAAATTGTAGACCTGCACAAGGCTGGGATGGGCTACAGGACAATAGGCAAGCAGCTTGGTGAGAAGGCAACAACTGTTGGCGCAATTATTAGAAAACGGAAGAAGTTCAAGATGATGGTCAATCTCCCTCGGTCTGGGGCACCATGCAAGATCTCACCTCGTGGGGCATCAATGATCATGAGGAAGGTGAGGGATCAGCCCAGAACTACACGGCAGGACCTGGTCAATGACCTGAAAAGAGCTGGGACGACAGTCTCAAAGAAAACCATTAGTAACACACTACGCCATCATGGATTAAAATCCTGCAGCGCACGCAAGGTCCCCCTGCTCAAGCCAGCGCATGTCTAGGCCCGTCTGAAGTTTGCCAATGACCATCTGGATGATCCAGAGGAGGAATGGGAGAAGGTCATGTGGTCTGAGGAGACAAAAATAGAGCTTTTTGGTCTAAACTCCACTCGCCGTGTTTGGAGGAAGAAGTAGGATGAGTACAACCCCAAGAACACCATCCCAACCATGAAGCATGGAGGTGGAAACATCATTCTTTGGGGACGCTTTTCTGCAAAGGGGACAGGACGACTGCACCATATTGAGGGGAGGATGGATGGGGCCATGTATCGCGAGATCTTGGCCAACAACCTCCTTCCCTCAGTAAGAGCATTGAAGATGGGTCGTGGCTGGGTCTTCCAGCATGACAACGACCCGAAACACACAGCCAGGGCAACTAAGGAGTGGCTCCGTAAGAAGCATCTCAAGGTCCTGGAGTGGCCTAGCCAGTCTCCAGACCTGAACCCAATAGAAAATCTTTGGAGGGAGCTGAAAGTCCGTATTGCCCAGCGACAGCCCCGAAAACCTGAAGGATCTGGAGAAGGTCTGTATGGAGGAGTGGGCCAAAATCCCTGCTGCAGTGTGTGCAAACCTGGTCAAGAACTACAGGAAACGTATGATCTCTGTAATTGCAAACAAAGGTTTCTGTACCAAATATTAAGTTCTGCTTTTCTGATGTATCAAATACTTATGTCATGCAATAAAATGCAAATTAATTACTTAAAAATCATACAATGCGATTTTCTGGATTTTTGTTTTAGATTCCGTCTCTCACAGTTGAAGAGTACCTATGATAAAAATTACAGACTTCTACATGCTTTGTAAGTGGGCAAACCTGCAAAATCGGCAGTGTATCAAATACTTGTTCTCCCCACTGTAGGTGTGAAGGTATTACAGTATTAAGAAAGACATTCATATTCCAGGTGCAAATTGGATTAAATTAATTAATTATTATATTACTCTATTTAATAATATAATAATTTTACTTTTTAACACTGGAAAAATGTCTTTCATAATTAAAAAACTATTACAAAATATATAAAATAATAAATAAATAAATGTTAACGTAATACAAATATTACAAAAATCAGTTAGAATTTCTACAAGATTCTGAAAAAAATCATATCCAGGGCCGTAACTACAAATGATATTGGAAATGATATATGTTACCCCAATATTCCGAATTGTGGTTGATCAAGGTTTTTAACACTTAATTTACGTCTTTAGCAACAGTTAAACAAACAATTTAGGTTAAATTGCAAATGACCAAATCAGATTTTGATGATTATGATGATGGCATGATTCATTTGAGTTAAACATATTTTCCACTGTACATAAATTGGTCTACAACAAGTCTAATCAAACACAGTCAGTAAGGGAGCATCAAAAAAATCTTTAGATTTCCAAACAGGCTGGATGAATCAAGTATACATGTCATAGCTGTCTAAAGACAACCAACTATGGGTGCAGAGTCCTACAGAGACATACTGAGGGACCAAATAAAAGTGACAACGGAAAAAATAACAAAATAACCAACACTCAGAAATCTGCTTACAGAGACAAACAGGAATATGTTTCTTAGGACACATAAAAAAGCAATGAGAGGACATTATGGGGTGATGAACAGGTTTTACGAAGGGTTAGTGAAAGGGGAGGGCAGTACCCTGACTTCAGGTTTAATGCCCTCTGACTTACGCTGTGATGGAAATGTTAGCGGCCGAAATGGGGCTGACCTCCTTTACCTCCTTGGCTTTCTGCAGAGCCAGTTTCTTACTGATGGCCTCCTCCTGCTCCTCCTCATCCTGAGAGAGGAGTAAGACAGAGAAACAGAAAATGACAGACGAGTATAAATTTGGATCCCATGTCAAGCACCGTGGCTAGCATCAACAAATCAAAGTAGTGATGTCCCAGGAGCCTTACGGCCCTATACTGTTGGTGCCATCTTCACGTAAGGCTGTAAATCCCGTAACGGGCTGAAAGCTTCATTACCTTGAGTTATTGACCAGAGCAAACATCAGTCAGATCAAAAGAACCCTTACAGACAGTATTATGAAACTAATAAAAATAGAGATAGAATCACACACTCCGTGTATACAACATGTGAGACTCATGTGGTGTATGTGCAGGTATGGATGGCTGGTACAGTGTGACAGTGCCAGAAGATAAGTATTGGCATTGTATACTGTATACATTGTACACAAACTGTATGCCCATAAGTAGGACACAAATATGCCCAACCAACCTTAGTGAGTTCTTGTGCATTGGCAAGGTTATCAACAGCAATGGCCAGAAATACATTTAGGAGAGTGTCTGATCAAATGTGAGTTAAGGAATTGGGGTGAAAGTGATTAATAAATAAAAAAGTATTTTTAACACATACACTATTCATTCAGAAGTTTGGGGTCAGTATGTCTTTTTTTTGTTTTTTTTGAGAAATTAATTATTTTTATTCAGCAAGGATTACTTAAAATTATAACATTTATAATGTTATTATAAAATTCAGCTTTACCATCAAAGGAATAATTATATTTTAACATTAAAATAGAGAAGTTATTTTCAATTTTAATAATATTTCACAATATTACTGTTTTACTGTATTTTGAACAAATAAATGCAGCCTTGGTGAGCATAAGAAACTTCTTTCAAAACATAACAAAAAAAACTTACCAACCCCAAACTTTTAAATTCAATCTGACATTATAAGTGCTTCATTCTGTTCTGTGTGATTACTAAAATACTAAATACACACATTAAATGCATATATACAGTGGGGAGAACAAGTATTTGATACACTGCCAATTTTGCAGGTTTGCCCACTTACAAAGCATGTAGAAGTCTGTAATTTTTATCATAGGTACTCTTCAACTGTGAGTGACGGAATCTAAAACAAAAATCCAGAAAATCACATTGTATGATTTTTAAGCAATTAATTTGCATTTTATTGCATGACATAAGTATTTGATCACCTACCAACCAGTAAGAATTCCGGCTCTCACAGACCTGTTAGTTTTTCTTTAAGAAGCCCTCCTGTTCTCCACTCATTACCTGTATTAACTGCACCTGTTTGAACTCGTTACCTGTATAAAAGACACCTGTCCACACACTCAATCAAACAGACTCCAACCTCTCCACAATGGCCAAGACCAGAGAGCTGTGTAAGGACATCAGGGATAAAATTGTAGACCTGCACAAGGCTGGGATGGGCTACAGGACAATAGGCAAGCAGCTTGGTGAGAAGGCAACAACTGTTGGCACAATTATTAGAAAATGGAAGTTCAAGATGACGGTCAATCTCCCTCGGTCTGGGGCACCATGCAAGATCTCACCTCGTGGAGCATCAATGATCATGAGGAAGGTGAGGGATCAGCCCAGAACTACACGGCAGGACCTGGTCAATGACCTGAAGAGAGCTGGGACCACAGTCTCAAAGAAAACCATTAGTAACACACTACGCCATCATGGATTAAAATCCTGCAGCGCATGCAAGGTCCCCCTGCTCAAGCCAGCGCATGTCCAGGTCCGTCTGAAGTTTGCCAATGACCATCTGGATGATCCAGAAGAGGAATGGGAGAAGGTCATGTGGTCTGATGAGACAAAAATAGAGCTTTTTGGTCTAAACTCCACTCGCCATGTTTGGAGGAAGAAGAAGGATGAGTACAACCCCAAGAACACCATCCCAACCGTGAAGCATGGAGGTGGAAACATCATTCTTTGGGGATGCTTTTCTGTAAAGGGGACAGGACGACTGCACCGTATTGAGGGGAGGATGGATGGGGCCATGTATCGCGAGATCTTGGCCAACAACCTCCTTCCCTCAGTAAGAGCATTGAAGATGGGTCGTGGCTGGGTCTTCCAGCATGACAACGACCCGAAACACACAGCCAGGGCAACTAAGGAGTGGCTCCGTAAGAAGCATCTCAAGGTCCTGGAGTGGCCTAGCCAGTCTCCTGACCTGAACCCAATAGAAAATCTTTGGAGGGAGCTGAAAGTCCGTATTGCCCAGCGACAGCCCCGAAACCTGAAGGATCTGGAGAAGGTCTGTATGGAGGAGTGGGCCAAAATCCCTGCTGCAGTGTGTGCAAACCTGGTCAAGAACTACAGGAAACGTATGATCTCTGTAATTGCAAACAAAGGTTTCTGTACCAAATATTAAGTTCTGCTTTTCTGATGTATCAAATACTTATGTCATGCAATAAAATGCAAATTAATTACTTAAAAATCATACAATGTGATTTTCTGGATTTTTGTTTTAGATTCCGTCTCTCACAGTTGAAGAGTACCTATGATAAAAATTACAGACTTCTACATGCTTTGTAAGTGGGCAAACCTGCAAAATCGGCAGTGTATCAAATACTTGTTCTCCCACTGTAGCTGTATGTACAGTAGCACCCATTTAACAGTAAATGAAGAAACACTTTCATAATGAAAATATTATTTACAAATCAACAGCAAAAACAACTTTAAACATATAATTCCAGTCCTAATTATGGGAGAAGTTATTTATTATTCATTTACTTTATTTAATTATTAAGTGTTTGCATTGCCTGTGCATTCTGAAAACCCCCCCAGAAAAATAGATGTTTTTTGTGACATTAATAAAGAGCACTGTTGCAGAAATCTACCTCTGTCTGGTGTCATTTATACATATTATTTAGTTTCCGTTACTTAATAAAATTAGGCCATTAAAAAGTATTCAATTCAATGACAGTCCTACAGATATGTTATATATAAAGGATACAGTTTCCAAAAAGTGTGAGCACAATGAAGTACACAGAGCAGAACATTCCCCGGTGCACTCCTCCCTGGGATTCGATTCCATGATACATCACTGCGTTCCAGTCCTCTCCTGTCAGAATCTGATGAGATAAAATACATTATGGAAATACAAATATCAAACAAGAGCCTTCAGACACATATCACCAGACGGTCAGTACCTGAAACACTGTCAGGATAGCAGCTGGGAATGTGTCAAAGTTGGTCGTCGGGGTCTCATCTTCGAAATTAAACCTAGAAGAGAGATGATAAGCAGTGAATCATTTTCTTGGATGAGTCTCATGTGTATGCTTAGGAGCCAGCTTTGCTCTAATTTCAAAATCTTTCATTTTTTCCAATTTGTTTGCTTGCAAAGACAGCAAAAACGGAATTGATATGTTCCAATAATAATGTTTCATCTGCATATAAAAGCTGAGCTGAATTCTCCTCTCTGCATCTCTGGAGCTAATAACAAAAACATAATAAATATGCTTTCTTATTTCACCATTCTTCTCCATGTACACTGGCTCTGCAGGGGCCTCATTACTACAGAATGTAGAGAAATGCTTAAAAAGAGAGAAGAAACATCTCACAACCAAGGGCTTGTTTATGTTATTCTGGAAAATAAAAGTTTTTTGCCCAACCATCGTTCCTCATTTTATTGCTAGAAAATAGTACAATAACAGTATAAATGAAGAAAACTGAAGTTAATAATGATTATAAACAAGTGAAAGTGAACAGAAAGTGATTTCTGTATTCAGTGACATATCAATGACATATTGTCATATCTAAACATTTCATGATTTTATATAACTTTCATACTAAATATGTTTGTATAACTTTCATAATGGTAAAAAAAAATGGTGATGAAAGCAATCTTTTGGCTTTTATTTATGTATTTATGCAGTGAGAAAGCCTCGTCCCCGGTAAAATCTCATTGGGTTGAAAATCCACATAGCTGCACATTAATAATCAAATGTTTATTGTTTTGATTGGCTGTGATTGTTTCATTGCACAGCATTTTTACCTTAAGTGAGGACAAACACATTACTTTTTACGTAGGGTTCAACCTGGTGAGCAAACTGTTTTTTGTCTAATTTTAGTATTCAAGTTTAAATTTAGTATTCATATTCACATATATATATATATATTGTTGCTCTATATATAGATATACACTCACCTAAAGGATTATTAGGAACACCATACTAATACTGTGTTTGACCCCCTTTCGCCTTCAGAACTGCCTTAATTCTACGTGGCATTGATTCAACAAGGTGCTGAAAGCATTCTTTAGAAATGTTGGCCCATATTGATAGGATAGCATCTTGCAGTTGATGGAGATTTGTGGGATGCACATCCAGGGCACGAAGCTCCCATTCCACCACATCCCAAAGATGCTCTATTGGGTTGAGATCTGGTGACTGTGGGGGCCATTTTAGTACAGTGAACTCATTGTCATGTTCAAGAAACCAATTTGAAATGATTCGAGCTTTGTGACATGGTGCATTATCCTGCTGGAAGTAGCCATCAGAGGATGGGTACATGGCGGTCATAAAGGGATGGACATGGTCAGAAACAATGCTCAGGTAGGCCGTGGCATTTAAACCATGCCCAATTGGCACTAAGGGGCCTAAAGTGTGCCAAGAAAACATCCCCCACACCATTACACCACCACCACCAGCCTGCACAGTGGTAACAAGGCATGATGGATCCATGTTCTCATTCTGTTTACGCCAAATTCTGACTCTACCATCTGAATGTCTCAACAGAAATCGAGACTCATCAGACCAGGCAACATTTTTCCAGTCTTCAACTGTCCAATTTTGGTGAGCTCGTGCAAATTGTAGCCTCTTTTTCCTATTTGTAGTGGAGATGAGTGGTACCCGGTGGGGTCTTCTGCTGTTGTAGCCCATCCGCCTCAAGGTTGTGTGCGTTGTGGCTTCACAAATGCTTTGCTGCATACCTCGGTTGTAACGAGTGGTTATTTCAGTCAAAGTTGCTCTTCTATCAGCTTGAATCAGTCGGCCCATTCTCCTCTGACCTCTAGCATCAACAAGGCATTTTCGCCCACAGGACTGCCGCATACTGGATGTTTTTCCCTTTTCACACCATTCTTTGTAAACTCTAGAAATGGTTGTGCGTGAAAATCCCAGTAACTGAGCAGATTGTGAAATACTCAGACCGGCCCGTCTGGCACCAACAACCATGCCACGCTCAAAATTGCTTAAATCACCTTTCTTTCCCATTCTGACATTCAGTTTGGAGTTCAGGAGATTGTCTTGACCAGGACCACACCCCTAAATGCATTGAAGCAACTGCCATGTGATTGGTTGATTAGATAATTGCATTAATGAGAAATTGAACAGGTGTTCCTAATAATCCTTTAGGTGAGTGTATATCACCATATATATCTACCGATCAGGCATAACATTATGACCAGATGAAGTGAATAACACTGATTATCTCTTCATTACGGCACCTGTTAGTGGTTGGGATATATTAGGCAGCAAATGAACATTTTGTCCTCAAAGTTGATGTGTTGGAAGCAGGAAAAATGGGCAAGTGTAAGGATTTGAGCGAGTCTGACAAGGGCCAAATTTTGATGGCTAGACGACTGGGTCAGAGCATCTCCAAAACTGCAGCTCTTATGGGGTGTTCCCAGTCTGCAGTGGTCAGTATCTGTCAAAAGTGGTCCAAGGAAGAAACAGTGGTGAACCGGCAACAGGGTCATTTGATCTTCCAAGGCTCTTTGATGCACGTGGGGAGCAAAGCCTGGCCCGTGTGGTCCGATCAAACAGACAAGCCACTGTAGCTCAAATTGCTCAAGAAGTTAATGCTGGTTCTGATAGAAAGGTGTCAGAATACACAGTGCATTGCAGTTTGCTGCGTATGGGGCTGCATAGCCGCAGACCAGTCAGGGTGCCCATGCTGACCCCTGTCCACCGCCGAAAGCGCCAACAGTGAGCATCAGAACTGGACTACGGAGCAACGGAAGAAGGTGGCCTGGTCTGATGAATCACGTTTTCTTTTACATCACGTGGATGGCCGGGTGCGTGTGCATCGCTTACCTGGGCAACACATGGCACCAGGATGCACTATGGGAAGAAGGCAAGCTGGTGGAGGCAGTGTGATGCTTTGGGCAATGTTCTGCTGGGAAACTTTGGGTCCTGCCATCCATCCATGTGGATGTTACTTTGACACGTACCACCTACCTAAGCATTGTTGCAGACCATGTACACCCTTTTATGGAAACGGTATTCCCTGGTGGCTGTGGCCTCTTTCAGCAGTATAATGCGCCCTGCCACAAAGTAAAAATGGTTCAGGGACGGTTTGAGGAACATAACAACGAGTTTGAGGTGTTGACTTGGCCTCCAAATTCCCCAGATCTCAATCCAATCAAGCATCTGTGGGATGTGCTGAACAAACAAGTCAGATCCATGGAGGCCCCACATCGCAACTTACAGGACTTAAAGGATCTGCTGCTAACATCTTGGTGCCAGATAGCATAGCACACCTTCAGGGGTCCTCGACGGGTTAGGGCTGTTTTGGCAGCAAAAGGGGGACCAACACAATATTAGGTCATAATTTTATGCCTGATCTGTGTGTGTATATATATATATATATATATATATATATACACACACACACACACTTCACCTGTCAGTGGTCATAATGTTATGCCTGATCGGTGTGTATATATATATATATATATATATATATATATATATATATACACACACATATACACACACACACACACACATTAAATATTCTAATTACTTGAAGCAAGAATGTTTCATCTGGTCTCATTGTTTTCAGCAGCTCTGCTCTCCGATGTGCTTCACAACCGAACATATGACACCGTCTCTTTCATTCAGCCCAGATAATGACTTCATGGATCAGACAATCAGTTTATCATGTCCATCTACAGTCTTAAATATTAATGTGCTATGGAGCTGAAATCGAGTACCAGAGAGGCACAAAAGCAATTTCTCATTTCACTAAGCACAGATCTGGAAAGACTTTACATCTTCGCCATCAGGGGGGAATAGTCTCTCCTGCAGCTGTCCTCACATTGTTATGTTTCAATAACATTTTCTCATTTCGCACTGACTATTTGTTTATCTGATGCTGTTCTTATTAAAGTAGATCGCATGACAGCATGTTTGCGCTTCTAAGCTGATATACCTCATGGGAAGCATGCATAGAGGCAATTCCTCTGCTGCAGCATACGATTAATAATTCATGGAACATAGAAATGAAAACTTGCGCTGTCTGGATCAGCTCAGTCATGTTTGTTAACATGTGGCTGAGGGGTAAATGAAATGGCAGGGCTTGGAAGAGTCACAGATGCTTATGCAGAGAGGAACGTAAACAATGGTCAGGGATGATTTATCCATTTTTGTTGAAAAGTACATCACACAAGTGCTCTGAAAAGTAAAGGGCCTAGATCCATGGTCAGGGGGAAAAAACATAATAAAATGCAACTAACCATATAATTGTGTATAATAAGGACAACAAATTAAATAGACATATTTAAGGAGGAGAAATGCTTCCCATATCTTTTGTTGACAGTATTTAGGCACAAATCTCTTGGTAGAATCTGGTCTTTCAATAGTCATTAAATACATATTCACGTATAACCATGATTTGTGCCATTTGTGCAGTAAATTATTGGTTGCTGAGAGCATGAAATCAATTAGAATTAGAAACTGACCACTCAAACTTTAAAAAACAAATCCCTGTTATCCAAACACTAATCATCAAATATTGTTTATATTGTTTACTTTTGCATGATAAACTATTCTGGGACTGTGTTGGCTTTTAAAAGTTGGCAGTGTAAAACCTAAAGCAAAAACAAAAGCAAGAACATGGACTAGATTATGCGAGTGCATCATGGTACTTACTGTCCTCCAAAGAGCTGCATCCCCAACAGAGCAAACACCACGATGAAGAGGAACAGCAGGAACAGGAGACTGATGATGGACTTCATTGAGTTGAGTAGAGACACCACCAGATTACGCAATGAGTTCCAATACCTACAGAAACATTCCATAATAACTACAGCATTAATAGAGCCACATCATGGATTGGAGTGCTTGTTACTACTCGGGTATATTAATTATGCTTTTTTTATTTCATCATAATTCAATGGTCTAGCGCATAGACCGTAAAAAAAGATGGATGATGCCCCTTCACTATCTTCCATTGTAGAAAAGTGAAGCCGCCAATGTCTAAATATGGCGCTGACATCTTGTGATGATTTGGGACCTATGTCTGTGCAGTAGTGACCTCGGGACCTGAGTCTGCGCAGTACAGAGCAGGAAGAGCCGCAATATCAAAACCCCGCCCACACTCCCGCAGTATCTGTTAGTACAGTTTACTGCAGAACAACTCATTATGTTGGTGTGAAATAAATAGTTATAGAAATGTAGAAATTAAAGCTAAAGCTCCAATCTCCTCCCAAAAATCGCGAAAAAAATCCGTTGGTGCGTCAGTGACAACTTCGCTCAGAGAAACTGTCAATCATGACGTCACATCCCCGTTTTTTTATAGCTTATTTTACGAACACTTAAACGAACACTTGAACTTACATCAGCGTGATAAAAACTACCTAAAATGACAGAAACCATCTTTGGAAAAAAATGTATTTGAAGTGTAATTTGATTGTTTAGTTTGTCTCGTATCCCTTTAGAATACATGGAGGGGGCGGGGTTTATGAGCTATACTGGGACCGACCACCTGGGGGCGATCGAGATGCTTTGGCTTCACTTTTCATGATGTGTGTGGCACGCTTGGTCTAGAGTCCGTTATTCTACTTTAATCAAAAATCTTTTCGTCATTTCTATCCAATTTCCTTAACTAGTGTCTTTTGAAACTTAATTTGAAACTGTTAACCAATCAGAATCAAGCATTCAACCATGTCTTGGACAGAACAGGCAATTTTGATCTCTTACTTGGTAACCTTGAATATCCTCAGCAAACGCAGTGCTCGCAACACACTGATGCCAAAAGATGCTCCTGGTTTTACGGCTGCCCAGATCACCTCGAAGATGCTACCCACAATCACCTAAACACACCAAAGACAGAACACAAATACACTAGGCACAATGTATATTTTAAAAAAAGATCATTTTTAGCATTTAAGCAATAATATCCATTTATCCATCCATTCGCCAAACCGCTTGTCCTATGTAGGGTCATGGGGATGCTGGAGCCTATCCCAGCATCACAGACTGTAGGCAGGGAGAGACCCAGAACGGATGGCCAGTATAAATAATTTCATAAATTATAATTATTAACATAATCATATACATCACATATAATCAGCATTTAATTTCTCCTAAAAAAAAAAAAAAAAACAAGAATTGTGTTCTGCTTCTTATAAGTCAGAACCCCTGGCATTGACTGAAAAAGGAACATGTATCGCATATCATTTGTATCTGATGGCACGTTACTCACCCCAAAGTCAAAGCAGTTAAATGAGGAGTGAAAGTAGGTCCTGGGCCCGAGGCCATACATCTTCAGACTCATCTCTATTAGAAACAGACCAAGGAACACAAACTCCGCCAAATCTGTATAAATAAAGAAAACATTTATCAAAGGACTGTGCCAGTCACATCACTTATCATTTATATAAGATCATTATAGTGAAAGATGTAATAAACTACTGACACTTTTTTGTTGCTTCTTTTACAGGTTTCAAAGTAACATAACAGTTAATACAGCTAAAGAATAATCATCCCGGCCATCATAGTGGTCTGACGGTGCTAAGTCGGAGTGGTGTGGCCTCATTGGTAAAGAACTGGGCAGGTAAACGAAAGGTTCCACTTCCACGTTTAAGCCTTAAAAGGCAACGAATCATAAATTCCATCACATTGTGCCCCTGAACAAGACCCTTAAATCTCTTGGGGGAGCTGTCCCTGCAATAACTGTACTGTGTGTGGCCTTGGATAAAAGCATCAGCTAAATGCCAATTAATAATTAGTAGCAGCTGGCACGCAAGCAGAGGTAAATGTAGGCGCTGGGGCAAAGCTCTTTTGTCATTTTTGGCACCAATCTGGCACAGGGGACTCTATACTGTGTGGACTAGAAACTAATGAATTGAACTTGGGAGACCAGATTGCACCCCTGATGTGGATCCCAACAAGCTGACTCACACTTTTTTGTTTAAATTTTTTTAGGGCTGTTTTAAGAAGAAAAATACCAAGATACCAATATACTTATAACGTGAACTGTATAGGTAATCCAAAAGACGATGAGTGACACAAAATGAACAATCAGGAATAACTTTTTGATAAACACAGAATATAACACAACTACCATAACTTTACCATTCACTTTAAATGAGACCATGAATTGAGGCACACTGATGGCTTAAACAAAGCCACTAGAAGGCAAGCCTGCAAACGGCTAACGCTAACGCTGCGGCTGTGTCGGTACGCAGGAAAGAAGAACAGAGGCCGTTTTTGTGAATGGATGTCAATGTAGCTTCACTACACTACACTTGTTCTCCCCACTGTAGTTCACAAAAACCTGTGATCCTCCAGAGAGCTGCAGTGATGTTTTAAAGATGTGGTTTACTTACACAGTGCATATGTGAGCCAGTCGGGCTGGTCGTAGTGGACAATAGCCACACACAGTGTGTTCAGCCCCACTATACACAGAACGGTCCAGTAGAAGCTCTGGGCCTTCACCATCCGTCGAATGAAGAAACGAAACCTCTTCTCTTTTCTGCGAAAGTACGACGAGCTCTCGTTCTTGCTGCTCTTCACACTTGTACGGGTGAATGGAGAGCCCTGGGGAGCTGCGGAGAGAGAGTAAGAGAAAGAGAAAGAGAAAGAGAAAGAGAAAGAGAAAGAGAGAGAGAGAGAGAGAGAGAGAGAGAGAGAGAGAGAGAGAGAGAGAGAGAGAGAGAGAGAGAGAGAGAGAGAGAGTGACTATTTCTGATGTTCACAAAATGATGGAGAGGAGAGGGTCTATCTATCTATCTATCCACTCTCTCTCTCTTATTTTGGTCATTACTCCCTCTTTTTTTTTAATGAAAACATCACTGATGTGAGATTTATGATACATTGATTTGTTTTTTTTCATTTTCTATGCTGATTTTGGGAGAAAGTCCACCAAGAGTTCAAAGGTCACAGGCATCAGGCCTGGAACTTACCGACCGATGAGATGTCAGTGAAGTGGTCTTCTCCTTCTTCTGCATTAATGAGGTCATTTTTGCTCTTCTTGGCTCTTTTCAATACTAAAAACGTTGGAAAGCAAGTAAATAAATAGTAGTAGTAGTATCAATTATAATAATATATTTTAACACCTTATTTTTGACATTCTACTAACTATGAGTAACTTTGCAATTGCATGTAAACTACCAGTCATTAGAGTATTAGTGGACTGTCTGCATAATATCTACTAAGACTTTATTTTAATGGTCCCCCAACAGATATTATACCGAATATAAGTAACTTTGCAAGTATATGTCAATTTATTCTAACCCTAATCCTAACCCAAACAGTCTATAAGAGTTAGTTAACATGTAATTTACTTGCAAGACTTACATATACAGTAATTAGTAGAATATCTAAAGTGGACTATCGAAATAAAGTGTAACCATATTATTAATTTTTATTTATTAGTAGTAATTATTAAGCCTCAAGCTATTCTGCTCATATTATTCATATATATAATAATTCATTTTTCAATGATTACCTGGGTTGTTGCATTTCCTCTTGTACCAGGCACCATCCTCCTTCTCCTCTGCATTTTTATCTTCTTCAGCAAGCATGACTTCCTCTGAGACAAAGAATAGATTTTACTACTCACCTACACTATATATAACTTGCGTCATGAGTTATAACATGCATCAAGCATCTAAACCAGAGCCTGAAACTCTGTTGTGGCTGGTTGCCAGGGCATTGCTATGTGGCTAAGATATTTTAAATGGTTGCTAGGATGTTGCTAGAGTGTTCTGGTTGGTTTATAGGTGGTTGCACAAGATAAAAGGTAGACAAAAGCGACCACTATAAGACTTTTTGTAACCTGATGCCACACACAGTAATCACTGCTGTCACTACAGATCTGACTAACATCCAGTAGGAGGCAGGGACAGCAGTGAGCAGTATATTGCCTATATTAACGTTTCAAACAATGCAGTGAAGATCTAACTGACTATAATGGCTGTACTGTAGCTAGATACATAAAGTCAAAGCACATGTAAGCAGTTAATTCCATCATGATTTTATGGTGTTAAACATTAAAGCCAGGGCCACCATGGAGGAGATTGGGAAATTACCTCCCTAAACCACTTAAATCCCCATGGAAGAGCTCTAGTGGGCTTCTGGGAAACAAAAGGGAGGATACCACATGCTGTGACAGAGCTAATTAACCCCTGAGCTGGTAGAAGATCAGAAGATTTATAAGAATCTGTGCCACCCTAAAATAGGAACTACAGTATTAGATAATGGATGAGGCAGAACTATAAAAAACCAACATCAACATTTACAGAGCTAAAACTTTCTAAACTTTAGGAAAATAATGTCATCAACTGTTTTCTGATTCGTTTTTGTTATGATAATTTGTTGTAATGCCTGTTTCACACACCCGGCATGTGCATTTACAAATCAAGTGAGTATTTGCATTAATAATTGGCATTAATTGTAAAATGATTATTGGAAGTGTACCACTGGGAATTATTACATTACATTTTCATGAAATCTACTTTACATGAGTGTCACATTTACATCCAAATGATCATTAATCTACATAGAACTGAACCCACAAAGTGTAGTTTAAACATCAGGTTAAGCAGCACAACTGTTTTCAACTGTGATAATAATAAGAAATAATGACTGTTGAAAATCACATTTTTAAAAGAATTAAAATGGAAAACATTTATTTTAAATTGTAATCATAAATCACTGGGTCTCATTCACTAAGCATGCGTACGCACAAATTCGTGCGTGAAATGTGCGTACAAACGATTTTAAGAACAAATCACGATTCACCAAAACTTTCATCATAAAATTTATTCTAAATTTACGAAAAAATATAGGAATAAAAATCACTTACTCTGTATGGCCTTATAATTGTGTTAATAAATTATATTTCATCCCAACACGATTATAATTATATTGAAGTGTTGCATTAATTGTATTATACACTCACCTAAAGGATTATTAGGAACACCTGTTCAATTTCTCATTAATGCAATTATCTAATCAACCAATCACATGGCAGTTGCTTCAATGCATTTAGGGGTGTGGTCCTGGTCAAGACAATCTCCTGAACTCCAAACTGAATGTCAGAATGGGAAAGAAAGGTGATTTAAGCAATTTTGAGCATGGCATGGTTGTTGGTGCCAGACGGGCCGGTCTGAGTATTTCACAATCTGCTCAGTTACTGGGATTTTCATGCACAACCATTTCTAGAGTTTACAAAGAATGGTGTGAAAAGGGAAAAACATCCAGTATGCGGCAGTCCTGTGGGCGAAAATGCCTTGTTGATGCTAGAGGTCAGAGGAGAATGGGCCGACTGATTCAAGCTGATAGAAGAGCAACTTTGACTGAAATAACCACTCGTTACAACCGAGGTATGCAGCAAAGCATTTGTGAAGCCACAACACGCACAACCTTGAGGCGGATGGGCTACAACAGCAGAAGACCCCACCGGGTACCACTCATCTCCACTACAAATAGGAAAAAGAGGCTACAATTTGCACGAGCTCACCAAAATTGGACAGTTGAAGACTGGAAAAATGTTGCCTGGTCTGATGAGTCTCGATTTCTGTTGAGACATTCAGATGGTAGAGTCAGAATTTGGCGTAAACAGAATGAGAACATGGATCCATCATGCCTTGTTACCACTGTGCAGGCTGGTGGTGGTGGTGTAATGGTGTGGGGGATGTTTTCTTGGCACACTTTAGGCCCCTTAGTGCCAATTGGGCATCGTTTAAATGCCACGGCCTACCTGAGCATTGTTTCTGACCATGTCCATCCCTTTATGACCACCATGTACCCATCCTCTGATGGCTACTTCCAGCAGGTCACAAAGCTCGAATCATTTCAAATTGGTTTCTTGAACATGACAATGAGTTCACTGTACTAAAATGGCCCCCACAGTCACCAGATCTCAACCCAATAGAGCATCTTTGGGATGTGGTGGAACGGGAGCTTCGTGCCCTGGATGTGCATCCCACAAATCTCCATCAACTGCAAGATGCTATCCTATCAATATGGGCCAACATTTCTAAAGAATGCTTTCAGCACCTTGTTGAATCAATGCCACGTAGAATTAAGGCAGTTCTGAAGCCGAAAGGGGGTCAAACACAGTATTAGTATGGTGTTCCTAATAATCCTTTAGGTGAGTGTATAATCCATATATAAAATTATATAATAAAATGATTAAATAATACAATTTCATTTCATTTATTTTCATACAGTTAAAGAGTAAGAAAGCTGCATTATATACTCAGCTGCAAGGTTTCTCTGAATAATGCAGATATACGTGTATGTACAGCTGGCAAATGAGAGGTATGTAATCCAGGTCTGAATAAAAAGGTGTTTATTGTGAGAACTGGTGAGAACGACACACTTGGCATTGCTCGAGAATCGGGCGAGAGCGCGTCTGCCATCAGTTTGACGAGAGTGACGAAAGGCTGTAAGGAAAGCATGTGCGGAAAGCCCTTATACTGAGATGGTTTGGGCGTGTTTTATGAAAATGACTAACCTCATGCACACGGCCGCTCATTTAGAATACTCCAAATTCACTAAGATTAACAATGTTAAGAACAAATTCATGAGCGTACGAACGTGTTGTGAATTAGGTGGAGATTTTTTTTGTGAGAAGTTCTCCTGTGCGTACAAATACAAAATAATCCACGCAATTATTAGTGAATGAGACCCAATGTTTTCACTATATTTTTTTAATCAAATAAATGCAGCCTGAGTGATAATGGACTTCTTTCAAAAATATGAAAGTCTTACCAACACGAAACTTTGTAACAGTATTGTACATTTATACAGAAAATGTATTTTCTGCTGATTTCAGCAAGTGAGACCCAATAAAACTCTGTAGTTTCAGGGATGAACTTGAGAAGACCATTACTAAACTGGCCGCAGATCAGTGCAAATCTACAGGCAAAGAAAGCTCCAAGACACTGACTTTCTGAGTCCCGGCGAAGCTGCTGATGAAAGAGCTGTTACAGGCAGTCATGGGAAGACTGAGGGTATGAACCAGCTGGTGAAGCGAGTGGAAGGTTATTTAGTTGCCATGGAGAGAGGAAGTGCTGAGCAACATACAGGCACAGATACATCAGCTCCCATTGCGGCTGAGCAGAGATCCGGGAAGCGAGTGAGATAAACCGTCATGGGAGGAAAAACACAGGGGGAAAAAATGCTCTCTAGGGAACAGACCGATGCCTTCTGGTGGTTGCGATGCAGATCATTCTCAGGTTCAGGTGTTGAAAAATGCATGAATGTCTCCAAATTTGAAAATTGGTTCTGTGGCAATTACTGTAAGTGTTAATGGACATATTGTACATTTTTAGAGACTGACCTGCCTTGCAGATCCACTCCAAGTAACCGGTCAGCTCCCTCTCTATCTGCTGTTGTCTGCGCAGCTTGAGGAACTCCTGCCTTTTCTCCACACGCTCTCGCTCCTTTGCAAACTCCCTGTGGAGACAAATGCACATACATACACATCCATGAACGCACTGTACTGAACAGAGGTATCAGGGGAGCCATGCTCTTTGGCACAGGTTGTGTGTGAAAGAGCAGAGCATGAATGTGTCTTGTAATAAATGTGAAATCTCATAATATAGTGATATATCCACAAAAACAAATGACCCTATTGATAAGACCACAATGTTCATGGTTGAGAAACAAAAATGAATGAGAGAACTGCACCAAAGTGAAACATTAGAGAAAAGAGCAAATACAAGGGTGTGGCATTCACATTTGCAAGAGCTGTAGAAAAAAAAAAATCAATGTTTTAGAATCAATAGAAAACAACAGCTAAAAGTCTACAGTTTATGCCTCACTTAAAGTTGAAGTGTGCAATTTGTTTTTAAAAGTTAAAATTCTTCCTCCTATGCCAACTTAATATACAAAGTCAGATGAGTAAGCCATTTTTATAATAACTGTCAAAATATAATTCCAGGGCAATGAATTAAATAAGCTACCTAATGAAGTCTACAAATCTAGATCAATAGGTTTGAAGGCTTCAATAGACCTGCTTAAAAAAGACTTATTAATCCATGTTATACATATTGATATACAATATAATACAATTTAATAATATACAATACTGTTAAAAAGTTTGAAGTTTGGAGATTTGTTTAAGTCTCTTAAGCTCACCAAGGCTGCATTTATTTGATCAAAAATAGAGATTTACTCTCTTTTGATCAATTTAATGCATCTTTTCTGAATAAAAGTATCAATTTCTTTCACCCCAAAAAAATATTTTTGACCTTAGACTTTAAGCAGTAGTGCAATTATATAAATTAATTTAAATAAATAAAAATGTATATAACTTAATATAAAATAATCATCATCACCATCAGTTAAAACCAGGTGTTCAAACAAACCCATCGAAAATTCATTATTTTTGCAATTCTAATTGATGATGGTAATGGTGCACTTTAGCCTCACAATGAAACAGGGGTTAATCTATTTTTCTCTGTAATGCACCTACAGGCCTAGACAGTTTTTCTCATCTCTCCGTCTAATCTCTCTTACTTTCATTCCATAGTATGACAAAACTGTGTAGTGATAACTTGATTAGATATTTAGCTAACATAGGTCACAAAGAGTGGTATTTACTGTACTGAGAAATAGCCATGCATTGCCTCTGAGAGGCACATTTTACCCTTGGTTATTAAATGAGTCCCATTCATTTTCATAAACATTATAGCTTTCTCTGCAACATGATTATGGAGAAGCACTAAGGGATAAAAAAAACTGTTTGTGCCCCCTCACAACCTGCCATCTGTTATCATGCTAATTAGAGGAGAGCGCGCTGATGGACCACCATTACTCTTTAACAGGTGTGCAGAGTGTACAGAGAGGAGGTGAAAAAAGCTATACATGAAAAGAAAAAAAGAAAACAAAAGTAGGGTGGAATTTACTAACAGAAATTAATAAATGTTCTGCCCTTAGTGGAGAAAAAAAAATCTAAACTTGCATACTGGCTAATGCTGTTTTTAGTGGATTTACATAACCATACACCAAAACTTGCTGGTAAAGGTGGCAGACTAGCATGATCTATATGACGCAGCTGGTTGACCAAGTAAATCTCACAAGTTAAAGGAACAATTCACCCAAAACTATGGAACACAAAAGAAGATTGTAACAGAGACAGGGGCGCATCAACTGCAACAAATGGGCCCCAAAGATGTTTTGAACAGTATCAGCACCACTGCCCTAAATGTACTGGCAGATGGAGGCATAAACATGAAGTGACGTGATGATGAAGACAAAAGTTCAGTGTTCATTCTAGGAATTGCAAAAATAATCCAATGGTGTGCAAATGGTATTTACAGAGAAAATGCAAAAAACTAAAATATAATAAATTAACTGTTCAAAAGTTATATACTTTTGCCAATAAATTGACCAAAACACAGCAATTTCACTACACAACTATACTCCAAATTACACTACGAGCTTCCAAACAACTCTGAGAGGCCATCTTAAAAAGGCCAAAGCCTCTAACTTGGATTAAACCATTTAGAAATTAAAGGTAATAAAGAAATTTAAGAAAGACAAATAAATGTGATTTAACAGTAACGAAGAGGTAAACCGTTATAATACAAAAATACATAAACATTTGGAACAAAACATACTCAATTAATTATTCATGTTAAACAATGTTCAACAAAGGATTAAACAGATCACCAATCTCCCCCTCAACAATGAACTGTGCCTTCTATTGGCGGAAATGAGATCTTCAAAATGGTGGCATTTACTGTTACTGGGGCTGCGTCCGAAACCTGGAAAATGCTGCCTTCGGAGGACACATTTCAAGGTCGGAAGGCATCAAGGCACGTCCGAATCTAATGTTAGCTTCACTTCCTGCCTCCTGAGATACCTTCATCTGATTAATTTTTGAAGGCAGCATATCTGTATCCTTCGCTACCTTTGATATCCCACAATCCTATGCGTTCCATTCTGTGACAGTTGAGCTGGAAAAAAAAGATGGCGTCCGAAAGTTGCGTTTGCTGGTCAGTTTGTGTGTAAATGTAAGTTTTTTACCAACATTTTCCACTTCTGATGTCATTTCTAGCAAGAAATTACTAATGTAGTAATTAAATATTTGTTTAGTTCTCACCAAAGCTCTCTCTATTTTGCTGTAGATCATTAAACTGTTATACTGCCTAAGAAGTCTGTCCGAAATTAGTTTCGTGAGGTGCCTTCATGCACAAACACTGCCTTACAAGTCATTGTCTGATAAGGCAGCGAGGCAACGAGTCAGCTGCCTAGGTTTTCAGACGCAGCCTGGGTTTTGTCTGTTTGGGGAAAATGTTCCAGTACACAAGTCTGACTATTTATAATATGTCATATGGAAACAATAAACATTTAACATGATTACCAGTCTTGTTTTACTTCTTAATACAACACATAACACAATACATAAATCAACAAATTTAGGAATCATTAAACTTTAAACTGAGAAACAAATGGCATGATGGAGACAGGAACAACATTAAACAATACATATGATCAGTGACACAAACATATGTGTTAAATGGTGTTCAAATTTGGCAAAACGGATAATGTGTGTTATAATGTTACCATGAGAAGTGTATGTATGCATGTATGTTCACAGCCCAGTGTCAAAATATAAGTCCTTTTCATAATAAGAGTCTCTAGTCACAGAGACTGCGTTTACTCTGGCACAAAAAAAATCTAAAAAACAAAAATTCACATGAGATCCGATTTTTTTACATCTGATCTGAGCCACTTAAAAATGTGGTTTTAAATCAGATGCATATCCGATATCTGGACATCTGACCCGAATATCCGATTCCCCTTTGAATTCCAAGCCAGCACAAGGCGAGGGCGACACGTTTGCCCACAAAGATAGCTATTTAATGTTGTATTATGAAGCAGATGTGCCTGTATGCACTTGCTTGCAGCTTTTTTTATAGAGGTGGGAATTTTATAAAGGAAAGAAATTGCACGCACACAGAAACATTCAGGAGCTTGTTTTCAACCTCTGTTGAATTCATACATAAATGTAATCTTACAGCGCTACTTTATTTCACTTCAGAATTTTAGATCTAACAAGCGGTAAAATAACAAGCAAAAATTATTATTATCGTTATTTTCCTGTATATATGCGTTTGGTCAGATTTTGCGCTGCAAAACATCCATGACAGCTGTTATCTTGTCCATGCTGGCAAATAATCACGGCCACCTGACATGAATTGTATAAATATTTTTGGTAACACTTTATTTTAAGGGTCCAGAATAATGCATTAGTTAAGCATTAATTAAGCATTAGTTAAGCACGAACACACTAGTAATTAATGATTACTAGTACTGTATTAATGGTAGTTAGGCTTAATTATTGTCTTATTCTGGTCAATAAACTTAAATATCACTCAATAAGTGCCATAATTAATGAGGATAAAACTTTCACTTTAGAATAGGGGGTCAAATTGTCTTTATTACACTATTTTAGCAATTTATAACGGCAAAATCAGCAATAATTAAACATAATTACTAGCTTATTGTTCAGTTGACAGAATGGCACAGAAATGTAATTACATCACTACACAAAAATAATATATGGCTTATTAAGTTGTAAATAATGGCTAATATGCCCTTACTATTATGTTAAGTTAATCATTAATTACTATTGTGTCCATGCTTAACTAATGCTTAATTGTGAACAAGTTAATCATTAATTAATGCTTAACTAATGCATTATTCTGGACCCTTAAAATAAAGTGTTACCATATTTTTAATAGCACGGCTATTCAGAACCAGAGGGTCTACCATGTGCATAGTAAAGCGATCACAGACAATCACTTTGGGCAGGAGTTAATGTAAACTCAGATATCGGATACCAGTCGTGTCTAAAGTGAATGTAAACAGGCGGGCCAAAAAAAAAAATCGGATATGGTCAAAAGATCGGATCTGTGCATTAAGACTTGCAATGTAAACACAGCCAGAGCCTCACTGTGACAAAGATATTTTGAAAAATGTTTCAATGTTATTCAATTTTAGTCCATGAAAGTCAATGGGTTCCAAAAACAAAATCCAATTTTATGAAATAAATAAATAAATAAAATATTTTGTCATACAGATCATACAAAAGTCATACAGGTTTTAAATAACATTAAGTGGATGAGTATATTTTGGGGGGGGTAAACTATCCCTTTAAGAACCTCATGTTGGGCACTAGCACCAAAAACACAACATACGTTGGTTTTCAGTAGGATCCCCATACTACAATGTGGAGAAAGTCCTTTTCTTCTCCCCTCCCTGCATTGCAGTGGCAGTGTGACATGACAGTAAGTGTGTGACAGACAAGGGGGAATACTAACCCTGCGGCAACATCTACAGTATTTCTCTCTCTCTTTCTCGTTGACACAGACATACGTATGTGTGTGTATACACACACATATGCAAATACTCACATGAGCCCATGAATTATAAACAGACTCCAATCCATTATACTTCTGTCTCAGCATGAAAGCAACATCGTTCTCATAGAAGAAACTCGACTAGTTTGTGCACACACACAAATACTGAGAACACACACAGAGGCAGATGCACAGAAATGGCTAGCGATGCTACATCTTAGCATGTGTTTATTTTGGTTAGAAACACAGGTGTGCACTGTTGCACTTTGCAAGAAAAAGCTCATTTAAAAGTGTCCTTCCAGAGCAGACTATAAAAGAGTGTTACACAACTAAACTAACAACTAAATTATCAAACGATTCTGAAGCTTTTAAACCTCTCCTGCACTGATAACAATGATTCTGTGTTGAAGTAAATACTACAGAAAAAGCAAATGTAATGTCTACATTAAATAGTTGGTTCAGGCAAGAATTTAAAAAAATAAGTACATTCTATATTAGTACTCAATTCAAGCTTGTAGAAATTAAACAACGGGGCTAAAGGCACACCCTAAGAAAAATGTGCTTTTCACTACTCCCATAGTGTCTGATTGCAGAAAAAATATATGCTTTTATTGAACATTGATGTAGCAACAGACATGGGGAAAAAGGCTCACCAGTGTGGGGCAAAAGGCAGAGTATTGATACAAATACTTTAGCTAAAAATAATATGTTTTTAATAATGTCTGAGTTAATACTTGTTCAAAACAATCACTTTAGCAAAGTTTGACCATGTCATGTCAACAAATGGAAAAATCAGCCAGCTGTTTATGATCATGTAATTTTTGTGCCTTTTACCCCAAATACCATACTTTTACATATTCTTTCATTATTGAAAAACTGTTGCTTTAATTACATTGAACAAAATTGAAAAACATTTTAAAAAAAAATAAAAATAAAATATAGACAATCATTTTACCTATTCTCATTTGCTGCATAAATCTACATTTTAAAAAACAGTAAATATTAGATCAAATTAGCGCAGAATCATCTTTGCGTTGCTGTCCACGATCACATCAAGGATCAGCCAAATTTTCACGTGCATCATTAAAACGGTTGTTAAGAAAAGTGCTGAGCTGAATTTTTGTGCCATCTAGTGGTTTAAAAGAGAATGACCCTGTCCCAAATGGCACCCTAAACACTCGCGGTCTTCCTATGAGTCTGCACTTTCGTGAAGTAATGCCGCTTTGACTGTTGGGATGAAGTTTGCTGCTGAGCTCCCTTCAGTGCAGGCTCGACAAAAGTGCGCATCGAGGGCGCATATCGACACCAAAGGCGGCACCCGCGAGCACCCTTCTGAAACCTAAAATTACAAATGGTTTATCGTTGCTTTTGTTATGTTTAGAAACTTGCTGTTTTATGACATCTGGAGTTAATTTTCTTCTCAAAATGACCAATTCATACTCAAAAACTATCCACTGATTGTTAGCGTTAGTGTGTATTGTAGTGTTATTGTATATTGCCAAGTATTCCAAGTAGGTATAACTGCAGACCGGAGATCTCCAAAATGGAACGTGAACTCCAAAAGTGGGCAGAACCTCCAAAAGGGGACGGGGTCTCCAAGTGAAAAGACTTTCGCTATTGCCTCTAATAAATGTTCGTAAATTAGACATTGTTTCTAGTTGATATTAGAACAAAAAAATATGCTATATAAATGAATATGCCTATATATAAATAAATATGCGTAAATACGTCAGAGAGGAGTCCAGAGCATGTGGCCAGTGGCATTCGGACCGGAGTTTGAACCTCTGCTCAATGATATAAGCGAGAATCCCCTGCGAGCCGTCCCAGTAAAGGGAAAGCTCATCCGTGCGTGGGAAAGTTCTACTCTATCGCGGCGTTCTAAGATCGAGATTCGTAGGGTAGAAGGGGGTAGTGACGCTGGGTGCAACTAAAAATGTGCCAATGTCCGGTGAGGTCCGGTTGGGAAGCCACGGACAGCCTGGCTCAGCAATCTCATATCGCACGATCTTATTACTGCTTATCTCCTGAACTGCCATTTTCTTTAGCACGCTATTCAGCGCAAATCCCGCCTTGCAGTCAATTTCACTGGTCTTAGGTTAGGGTGTAGGGTAGGTTTAGGGGTTAGAATTGGTTGTAGCATAGCGCTGTATGAAATCAGCACTGTGATTGACGTGACCAATGAAATCTTTAGAATCGGCTGCGGGGTGGAGTTTGCGCTGAACTTGAAAAAAAAATAACGCATGGGTGTCATGTGCCTGTCTGTCAATGGGAGGAAGCCACGCCCTATTCTGGAGTGTGACAAAGTAAACTTCAAATGAGTGAGTAGAAATTACTCAAACTCTAACTGACCAAGTTAAATTTACTTATTCTCTTTGTTAATTTTACATAGCTTAGTTAAGTAGATTTTACTTAACTCCAAACATGTGAAATGTACTTTAAAGGGTACATAACACACACAGTTTCTGCCAATCTCATGTTAATCTTGAGTACCTATAGAGTAGTATTGCATCCTTCATATCTCCAAAGAGTCTTTAGTTTGATCATATTTTTAAAAGACAGATACGCTGTACCGATTCTTTACGAAAACATCCGAGCTCGTGCAAGCGTGCAGTGGGCGGAGCTAAAGAGTCATGAGCTCACGCGCACACACACACACGCACGCACGCACACACACAATACATCATCGCATTATCCCTGGATAACTTTCGATTCACTAAACGTTTGTGTTGTTTACATTATATGCACTTGCCAACAAAACACAGACATTTGATGCAGTTTCACTCACCGCCTGCGGTTTCGACTCGTGACCGGCAATCAAGCGGCAACCTCCACCAGTTTCTCTTGAAGCCAATACGGAAGTGACTTAAACTGCAATTCATCGACTGGTCGCTAGGGACAGGCTCCAAAAGGGAGCAGAATCTCATTGAGTTCCATGTTAAAACTTTACAGCAGAAAAAAAACATGTTTACAGCCTGGTACAATTGTGGTTTTGGTCTATACGGCTAATTTTGCCCTTCATGACAACTGTGAGGGGGGTGAATTTTTTTATAACTCATTCGTTTACATTATATAAAGCCTTAAAGTTCTGCGTAATTAAGGGCGTGGCCATTTTGAGTGACAGGTGGATTGCCGTTTGTCTGCTGTCTGTTAGTCATCACGTCATCTGAGCTCCAGCCACGCCCCGCCTCTTTGCCCATTGTCAGTTATCCGGGAGTGACTCACGATGATGCGTTGCCAAGATGGCAACGGAAGACTTTATGCTTAAAAAACTCTCTTCAGAAACCTATGGGTGACGTCACGGACACTACGTCCATATTTTTTTACAGTCTATGCCGGCAACAAACAAAAACACTTGCAGAACTCCGTTGCTAACAAGGTTATCTTTACCTCACAACCAAAAACACACTTCTTTAGTGACATTGTTGATTTCGTGGTCTAAAAACAAAATGACAGCGCTGCCAACGGCTTCTGTAACCCGAACGAAGCTCTCGCTCGAGTTAACGTGTGCCCATGCTCATCCGGGAGAAGTGCCCATACAATCAATTCCACCCTTTATGAAGTCATACAGGGCTATACTCGAAAAAACTTTCCGAAACTTGTTCGAATCCTGAAGGAGTGTATTTGGCACAGAAATACTGTTAACAATGGCAAAACGTGCACTCAGATGTAATTTATTATTTTGGTGTAGATGAATGATATTTCTGTACCATAACACAAGTATTTTTTTTTTTTTTAAATTTATCAATATTGCCTATCTAATTTTGCATGGTCATTTCTCCCTTTTATATATTTAGATTAACTTTGCCGTCATCTAACACTCACTTAAAGTTAAAACATAAATATAATCTTTATCAATTTTTCATGAGGTAAATTATAACGCAATGACGCCTAATTTCACTTGTTGCATTTAAAATGATTGATTTTTAATTTAATCAGACAAAAATAATTTTAATATCAAAAATGTATCGGTTAACTATAGGTGAAGCTGTGCTTTCTGTGTACTCTTAAAGCAAACATCAATCTTCAATAGGGCTGCTCATACAGTTAAAATCAAAAAGCCATTGTGAGGTGAGAGAGACTGAGATGAAATGGCTATAAACTGGCTTCTTGCAGGATCCCTACTGCCCAACCCACAGAGAAGATGACACAGCTGCCCACCTCTCCTCAAACTACCACCCCAGGGCAGTCTCTCCATGAGGGCTCAGAATGACCTTTTGCTTTGAAAGCAGTGTGGTCAGACAGGTGAACTGACCTCCCGGTCCTCACACACATACACACAGCCTTGATAGACACAGTATGCACCATGGCAACCAGAGCATCAAATGAGGACTAAAGGCTTTAAGGCTGGTTCACACAGCCCCAACAAACACCAACACACTTAATGTTTGGGGTCAGTAAGAATATTTGTTTTTTTTTTGAAAAATTGACAGTAGAGACATGTAAAGATTTCTATTTTAAATAAATGCTGTTCTTTTTCAATTCATTCACATTTATTTGTATAGTGCTTTTCACAATACAGATTGTTTCAAAGCAGCTTTACAAAAAATGCATGTGTTTTCATTACAATTTAGAGCAATTTGGTATCAGAGATGACTGTCAAAGTAATGTCCATATTACAGAAATGTACAGTTCTAAGATAATACAAATTGTGCAGTTAGCTAACATCATGTATTAATTTAAGGAAGAAACAATGAGCTCAATAAAGTAATTATTACAAGTTGTGAACATAATAATTACAATATATAGAAAATTTGGCAGTGGAGCAAGAATATTTGGCAGAGGTGTTCTTTTGCACTTCCTATTCATCAAACAACCCTGAAAAAAAATGAATCACGGTTTCCATCAAAATATTAAGCAGCACAACTGTTTTCAGCATTGTTAATAATAAGAAATATTTATTGAGCACCAAATCAGCATATTAGAGTGATATCTGAAGGATCACGTGACACCGAAGACTGGCGTAATGATGCTGAAAATTCAGCTTTAATATCACAGGAATAAATTACAATTTTAAATATATTAAAATTAAAAACTGTTGTTTTAAAATATAATAACATTTTATAATATTACTGTTGTACCATATTTTTGATCAAATAAATGCAGCCTTGGACAGCATAAAATACCTATTTCAAAAACATAAAAAATCTTATCAACCCCAACATTTTTTAAATACACTTTGATAGTGCAATTTATATTAATTATGAATGCAGGCAGCTTTCTGATCTAATATTACAGAGTACATGCAATATTTGTCATTTAAAATGTCATTTTAAAATTGTTCACACTACAAGACCGTTTAAAATAAACTAGTAAAGGCAAAAAAGGCAGAGTTAATGGTGGAAAAAAAAACTGACCAATTTTCCACATAATATTATAATAAAATAAATATAATAATATAATATAATTAATAGAATAGAATGTGGAGAATTTCCCAAAAATCGTAAACGTCTCCTCTTATACCTTCACTTTTAAAGCACAAGGAGAATGACATAGCTATAGAGAATCCTGTGCCATGCCCTTATGTAACGCTTTATTTTAGTCTAATTAAATCTGCTCCTGAGCTCCCATCATATCCTTTGCGGCCGGTGATGCGTAGACATTTCACACATCAGGAGGAGTTTGTAGAAAGCTTTTGGAAGTGTGATAATTTGGGGGCTGCACAGCACTCTTGAACGCACAGTGCTTTTGAACTGGATTACCATGAGGACAAATACACTGTTAGAGAGCTCTCACTACACATAAAAACATGGTAAAAACTGCACAAATATTCTGACACTTCCATACACACAGACACACGTCCTTGAATGTGCATGTGCACGTGAATATTTTCTGGCAGTAGTAACTA
The DNA here is from genome assembly GCA_039654105.1 of Coreius guichenoti. Classification (NCBI taxonomy): domain Eukaryota; kingdom Metazoa; phylum Chordata; class Actinopteri; order Cypriniformes; family Gobionidae; genus Coreius; species Coreius guichenoti. Next base: position 20,325,665 of record CM077169.1, read on the forward strand.
TTAAAACTTTTATGCAAACCCTCTCAAGAATGTGTGTCTTTGAGGGTATGTTTCACCTTTAAAACTAAAAACAGCTTTAAATGAATAAATTTCACACTGTGAGAGCGGTGACTGATAACATTACTTGAAGGACGACACAAGAGCATGAAAATTAAGAGAGAGAGAAAGACAGAGAGAGAGGATGTGGGGACTGAATGAGCATTGAAGGAAAAAGTAGCACGTTCATCAGCATTATAACCACTAAGAGTTACACACAGAGTTTGGTTATTTACAGGAGTGACAACTGCATTGTACAAACAAACACTAAACAGATCTTTCAATCACATGTGTGTCTCCACTAGAATTTCAGAAGAGATCTCAATAATTGTTCAAACTATGCTCAGATACAAAATTACGCAATTAAATTTGTAATAATTTCATACTAAAATAATTCAATATAAACTCAAAATTTAACACTAAATGATCTGAAAAATTAAATGTATAACTCCAAAATCTTACTGTGTGTCAACACTTATGTTACATACTGTACACTAACATCAAAAAGTTTGGGGTCGGTAAGATTTTGTAATGTTTTTTTCGTGCTTAAGAATTGTCAATGATGAAAACTGTTGTGCGGCATAATCTTTTTTTGAGAAAACCATGAACATTTTTTCAGGATTCTTTGATGAATAAAAGTTTAAAAGAACAGCATTTAGCAATATTTATACATACAGCAATATTTTGTAACATTATATGTCTTTACTGTGTAGTTAATTAGCTCAAAGGGGAAATATTAATAATTATTCATAACTCATTATGATTATTCATTATGATTAATTATGAATATTTGAACTAGTTAATGAGATTAACGATGTAGCTACATAAACATTACAATCAATCGACCAGTTCATCCTGTGAACACTCAGTATTGATTATTAATTAATTCTAAGAGAAGGATAATTTTCATGGCCACAGAAAAATAATTCTTCCTTAGCATTTACAGTGCTTAGAGCATGTAACAAAATCGATCATTTAAGTGACAATTTGTTTGCAGCAGGGAGTCAGAATCAGAGATGTATTGTGCACAAATGTTATTAACTAAATCACAAACAAAACTAATCTAACATAAACACATACACACGAGCCACACATACCTGGGTCAGATGGAAATGGACAGAATGAAACAGGAAAACGGAAGTTAAGAATGAGGTTATGAAAAGAGTCCAGCACCTTGGAAAACCATCAGTTTCTTACTGCGAACTCCTTTGTTACCAAAGGAGCTCACACCTTACTAACCACACAGCGATTTAGTATATCGTACGTTACTTGCATTGTGCCTTCGCGGGGGGAAAGAGCATCCAAATATACAGTCGCAGGAGAAAGTCCTGATAGTTCGGTCCGAAGCTGATGAGGTGTGTTGCCCGAAGAAGATATGATGCATTTGCACGGTTAGTTCTACTTCGTCATGGTCGATGAATCTGCACATGGCTTGATGTGCGTGTAGGCCCACCATGCCCAGCGGGCCTGCCGGGCGAAAGCCCGCAGACGCAGCGTGTCAGTCATAGGCGTGAGGGAGAAGAGAGAGTGAGAGATCTGTGCGTCTCTCTTTTAAAGTTTTGGGGAGAAGTCCCGCCTCATAGGATCGTTTGACCAATGGGAAAGGTCGAATCTCCAAGCGGGAAGATTCCTCTGTTGGAGACTTTATAGCTCTTTGTTTCAGCTTACTCATTTGCATGTGTGGCCTCTATTGGTGGCCGATGAAGAAACTATTAAAGCTTCTTGTAACATTACTATATTGCACAGGTGTAGATATATCATATACACAATCATTCAGATCTTTAAATTACAACTTCATAGACACCAAACACGGTGTAGGTGAGGTTACATTAACCGTTGGTTCTGTCATACAATGTGCTTAAAATCAAACATCCCATTCAGAGAACACTGCGCAAGACGGTTGTAAACACACACACACAATGTATTGGGGTGCATGTTAATTTATAGAGCAGTTTGTCTATAACTTGAGTCAAAAGAGTGTGTTTTTACAGGCTTTGTGTCTTAAATGTGGCCCCTTTCCTTTTCACGTGGCTACATTTTTTTGGAGCAATAAACCGTCTTATCAGTTGGTATCCATGGTAACTGAGGCGCTTGTGACTTTAGATGGTCTTTTGGGGGATGGGCTTCTAGGCCCCTCACTGATTGTTTGTTTAAATATAACAAATAATTATGTCTGATTTGTCTCAGTTACTACAACTGTCACTTTTGGTAAATTGAATGCATTCTTGCTGAATTCAAGTGACCTATTCGTTTGTTTATTTGTTTGTTTGTTTGTTTGTTTGTTTGTTTTAAAAGATCCCAAACTTTTGAATGGTAGTATACACCGATCAGGCATAACATAATGACCACTGACAGGTGAAGTGAATAACACTGATTATCTCTTCATCACGGCACCTGTTAGTGGGTGGGATATATTAGGCAGCAAGTGAACATTTTGTCCTCAAAGTTGATGTGTAAGAAGCAGGAAAAATGGGCAAGCGTAAGGATTTGAGCGAGTTTGACAAGGGGCAAATTGTGATGGCTAGGCGACTGGGTCAGAGCATCTCCAAAACTGCAGCTCTTGTGGGGTGTTCCCAGTCTGCAGTGGTCAGTATCTATCAAAAGTGGTCCAAGGAAGGAACAGTGGTGAACCGGCGACAGGGTCATGGGCGGCCAAGGCTCATTGATGCACGTGGGGAGCGAAGGCTGGCTTATGTGGTCCGATCAAACAGACAAGCTATTGTAGCTCAAATTGCTCAAGAAGTTAATGCTGGTTCTGACAGAAAGGTGTCAGAATACACAGTGCATCGCAGTTTGTTGAGTATTGGGCTGCACACCCGCAGACCAGTCAGGGTGCCCATGCTGACCCCTGTCCACCGCCGAAAGTGCCTGCAGTGGGCATGTAACCATCAGAACTGGACCATGGAGCAATGGAAGAAGGTGGCCTGGTCTGATGAATCACATTTTCTTTTACTTCACGTGGATGGCCGGGTGCGTGTGCGTCACTTACCTGGGAAGAAGGCAAGCCGGCGGAGGCAGTGTGATGCTTTGGGCAATGTTCTGCTGGGAAACCTTGGGTCCTGCCATCCATGTGGATGTTACTTTGACACATACCACCTACCTAAGCATTGTTACAGACCATGTACACCCTTTCATGGAAACGGTATTCCCTGGTGGCTGTGGCCTCTTTCAGCAGGATAATGCGCCCTGCCACAAAGCAAAAATGGTTCAGGAATGGTTTGAGGAGCACAACAACGAGTTTGAGGTGTTGACTTGACCTCCAAATTCCCCAGATCTCAATCCAATCGAGCATCTATGTGCCCGATCAAACAAACAAGCCCGATCCATGGAGACCCCACCTTGCAACTTACAGGACTTAAAGGATCTGCTACTAACATCTTGGTGCCAGATACCACAGCACACCTTCAGAGGTCTAGTGAAGTCCATGCCTCGACGGGTCAGGGCTGTTTTGGTAGCAAAAGGGGGACCAACACAATATCATAATATCATAATGTTATGCCTGATCGGTGTATGTATAGTTTTTGAACACAATATCAGTTACTCTTTTCGCCCTCGCCATGAACATGATAGTGAAGGCTGCAGAGGTGGAGTGCAGAGGCCCTTTAGCAAAGTCTGGCGTGCGGCTGCCCCCCATCAGGGCCTACATGGATGACCTCACTGTCACTACATCCTCTGTACCAGGAAGTAGATGGATACTTCAAGGTCTGGAGAGGCTTATTATGTGGGCGAGAATGAGCCAACGAAATCCAGGTCACTTGTCTTGAAGCGTGGCAGGGTGTCTGATAAGTTCCACTTCGCCCTGGATGGCACCACGATACCATCCATCACTGAGAAGCCAGTCAAGAGTTTGGGAAAACTCTTTGACCAGAGCCTTAGAGATGTGGCAGCTGTCCAGTCAGAGGTAGTCAGAGTAGACAAGTCAGGGCTGCCAGGGAAATTCAAGTCCTGGATTTACCAACACGGCATCCTGCCCCGCATTCTCTGGCCTCTGCTGGTTTATGATGTACCAGTCACATCAGTAGAGGCAATGGAGAGGAAGATCAGTGGATATCTTCGCAGGTGGCATGGATTGCCACGCAGCATCAGCAGCGCAGCTCTGTACGGGAGGGACAACATTCTGCAACTTCCATTCAACAGCATCACGGAAGAGTTCAAGGTCTCCTGCACTAGAGAGGCACTGCAGTATCGAGACTCAAAGGACCCAAAAGTGTCAGCGGCCGGTATTGAAATCCGCACTGGCAGGAAATGGAGTGCCATTAGGGAGCTGGAGGCGGCAGAAGCGAGGCTGAGGAACAAGGCAGTGGTGGGGATAGTGGCGAAGAGAAGAGCAGGCTTCGGGATAGTGGCGAAGAGAAAAGCAGGCTTCGGGAGCTTTCCATCACCTAAGTACAGCAAGGCCCAGGGCAAGGAGAGACGGTGGCTTGTTCAGGAGGAAGTGAGAGCAGCTATGGGAGAAATGAGAACCAGCAGAATGGCAGGCATGAGACAGCAGGGGGCTTGGATGAGATGGGAGAGTGCAATGGAGCGAAAGTTTGCCTGAACTGACATCTGGCGAGCAGAGCCCCAGTGCATAAAATTCCTGATCCAAGCCGTGTATGATACCCTTCCCAGCACGGCAAACCTCAAACTCTGGGGCAAGGCTGACACACCGTCCTGTCCTCTCTGCTCTGGGAGAGGAGCTCTCGAGCACATCCTGAGCAGCTGCCCGAAGGCCCTGGGGGATGGTCGATACCACTGGCGACACGACCAGGTGTTGAAGGTAGTGGCCGAGAGTGTCTCCTCAGCCATAACAAAGAGCAGGCACCACCACCAACCCAGAAAGTACATGTCGTTCATAAAGGCAGGAGAGAAGCACAAACTACAGCCCAGAGCTGCTGAAGGTCTGCTCACCACAGCACAGGACTGGCAGTTGATGGTCGATCTAGGCAGACAACTCAAATTCCCGGCACACATCGCAGTGACATCTTTGCGACCTGACATCATCATTCTGTCAGAGGCCACGAAACAGCTTGCCCTGATAGAATTGACTGTGCCCTGGGAAGACCGCCTGGAAGTAGCATTTGAGAGGAAGAATGCTAAGTACCAGGAACTTGTGGAAGAATGCCAAAGGCAGGGTGGAAAGCATACTGCCAACCAGTAGAAGTAGGATGCAGGGGTTTTGCTGGACGCTCTCTCTATAGAGCCTACACCCGGCTGGACATGAGTGGGCCATTAAAAAAAACAGCCATCAGGGCTGCAACAGAAGCAGCAGAGAGAGCTTCTAGATGGTTGTGGATAAAGAGGGGAGATCCGTGGGCTAATGCTGCTGAAACGCAAGTCAGGGCTTGCGGCTGGGTCACCTGGTCAAGGGTGTAAGTTGTGAGACCCGAAACACCCGATGAACCCAGGATACATCACTGATGATGCGTCCTAGCGCATTCGTAGGATGTATCATTCACCTGAATTCACCTTGAGCGCAGCACAACCACATAAAAATCTGTCAACTAAAGCGAACGTCAAAGGACGTTAGAGTCCCTCTGAAGGAGCAACAATAAATATCTAATGCCACACGATAGCAACACAGACATGAAGAGCCATTCAGTGAAATAGAGTAAACATTAGATTGAGGATTTGCAGGAAATCATAAATTCTAATCCCACCAGGAGCTAAATTCACCTCAAAGCATTCATCCAGAGACCTTCCATTAAAACAATGTGTTTGTGTGTGTGTGAGCGAGCGAGAGAGAAAGTGGCAAATAGAGAGTGAGAGAGGGAGCAAGAGAGGTAAAGCATGAGGGAAAAATAAAGATGCTTTAGTGTGAGAGTGTGTTATTTGTTTTATAGGAAGTGAATGTGGCTTTTGGCTCGATCACAATTGATGGAGGAAAAACCTAATTGTGACCAACATTACAGTGGCAAAATAGAGCTGCCTAATCAAATTGAGAAGCAGGGCTCTACTGCACTTAACACTGAGTCTACTCTCTATATGCATAAGCTAGGTGAATAGATTCCAAACTGTAGGACAGAAATTATTTTAAGGGGCTTTCAATGGTTCAGGAAAGCCCATTTATTTCAAAAGAAATATAAGCCCATCAAATAGCTATAACATGCATCCCTTTAAGATGCATCATTTTAAAAGGAACGCTGTTTGTTTGCTTCCAATATAAGGTTCAAATGGTTACTGCATACTTTGTATTGGTACATTTTTAGATGTGTGTTTGCAGCCAATCAAGAGAATGAATTCTGAAGGAAGACAGATTAGTTTAACAGGTTATGTGAAGTTTGCATCCCTCTCCATTGAGACAAGTGTTGAATGGAAAATCATACAAAACTGCAAGCCAGGGTCCTTTTAACTCATGAATGAACTGAAATTTAAATTTAATGCAACTGCAAATGACAAAAAACCTTTACTAATTCAACACAACAGAAGAATCTCACTAGTTCAACACAGGTCTTGTGATTTTTTTTAAATAATTAATTATGATTATGATTATTTTAAAATAGTTATACTGCACTGTATGTTTCTGGAAATAACCCATATGTTGTATAAAATGTTTATGGGAAATTCATGCTGGAAAATGAAATACATACCAGTATTATTAAAAACAACACTTACAGCAGTTCAATTCCTTTACAACACTTCAATTCCTTTGAATTTCAATTAATTCGATTCAAACTAAATTCAAATTTTAATTATTTTAAATTATTCTACATACCCTTACTTAAATTCATATTAAGTTACTGAATTTAAGGCACTCAAATAAATAAATAAATGGTAACAATTTAGTTTAGGATTCAAATCTCACTATTAACTAGTTATTAGCATGCATATTACTAGGATATTGGCTGTTTATTAGTACTTATAAAGCACATATTAATGCCTTATTCTGCATGACCATATTCTACATCCCTTAATCCTACCCAATACCTAAACTTAAAGGGGTCATGAACTGGCTTTTTTTATTTTTTTATACTGTTGTCTGAGGTCAACTTATTACGTTCGCGTGGTTTTTACATTCAAAAACATCATAATGAATAAGTAATAGGCTATTTTCTACCCTGGTTTTGAGCCTCTCTCCTGGAACGCTCGGTTTTTATGGGCGTGCCGCATTGAAGACTTGGAAGTAAATGCCCACTGCTATGATTGGATAACAGTTTTGCATAATAATAAGTTTCGACTCCCCCGTCAGTACATGTGGGGAATTGTTTTGAAAGCTTCCAATGTGGAGAAACGGCAACCGGAATGATCCGCCCACAGGGCTCGCAAAATGTCTTTATCAAATAAACACAATTATTTATCTTTCATCCACCCGCAATTAATATGAATGTTATTTTTTTATTACTTGGCCCGCCCGATCGGTGGATATATCCGTGAACCGCGCATCACTAACACACACACACACAGACACAAGCCAAGTACGTGCATCAGCAAAACTTCACTGCAGACAAATCAGCATGTTCAAAACTTCCGCAACATAATTAGATATCAAACGATCTGTAACAATGCAATACTATCACATACTTTTTTTTTAAAAGTTTTTTACTCACATAAGTGTGTTGCACCATTCCTGTCGAATCCAATATAGAAGGCACAGCATTGTGTTTTAATCTCAATATGTCTGCAAATCCAGTCTCGACCTGTGTCTTGTTTACAAACGATTCCGCGGTGAAATGAAGCGAACAAACGTGCAATGTCTTACGCACGTGAGCTGGAACTTCATTAAAAATAAAGTTCAACCACACATTCCTAATATTAGAATCCGAAGGAAGCTTATGCAGCGACTGTGTTCTTCCACAACCAGGCACAGCGCAATATCTTGCTATCTTCGGCATGTTTATTGCTCGGTAGCGCGATCCGTTTAGCTCCACGAGTCGGTGGGCGGGGCTACAGAATCAGGCGTACTTATTCTTATGTTGAGGCGGCGTTTAACCACACGATGACGTCAAGGGTTGGCGTATTCTGAGATTGAGCGTTTGCTGGGCATGGTGTCAATAAAAGCTTTTCTTTGACTAACAAGGAAGTTTTCAGCTCCGAAACTTACAGGATATTCTTATATCACGATGAACTTTTATATATCAAAGGCTGAATGAAAAGTTGATTTCTCAATTCATGACCCCATTAACAACTACCTTACTAACTATTAATACGTAGTAATTAAGCGTTCATTGAGACAAAAGTCATAGTTAATAGTTAGTTAATAGTGAGAACTGGACCCTAATCTAAAGTTTGACCAAATAAATAAATAAAAATTTCCAATTTCCACCATCTCATCACTAATGACTATAATGTCAGGCCAGGCGTTTATTTTCAAGAAACACTGAGTACATTTTACGATGAATGAGGTTAAATTCCAGAGAATTCCCACACAGTTGGGACTAATGTGATGACTCTGATTTCAGACTCACCCTGACAGCACACCCAGAACCAAGTTGAGCATGAAGAAAGAGCCAATGATGATGAGTGGGATGAAGTAGAGCCAGTTCCAGGTGTTCCCTGAAGCATCGTTGGCCTGCAATGAGACACAAGTTATGAAAGTAGAAACTGAGAAGGAGCACAGGTACAGAGAGAATTAAACATCAGTGCGAGAACACATAAAAAGGCTTCTCACTGCTTTGAAATCCTTCACTAACAACCTCTGTAATAATCTCTTTAACACATTTCACGATAACACATCCACAGCCATAATCCTTTTTATTGTTTCGATAATTGCTTTTTGGTGAGATCCCATGGTCTTTTTCAGGGTAAAAAAGGACATAAAAAGCAATCTATTGGTCATTGCTCTGTGAAGAAAACCCTTCTAGACTAGTGAGTGACACTGACCGAGTTTCACTATGCAGCATATACAACACTGGGCCATTCACAGCGTTTATGAGGCATGCAAAGACAAGATTTCTCCTAGTGGTCATTTATTTGCAAATTGCTCTCACATAATGTCTTGTAATTGTTAGGGGATCAAGGAGAATGCTGATTTAGCACACACATACAGATCCTCAAACCCCCTCTACTCTCTTACACAGCTGTTTCTACGACAACCAGCTCGTCGTGCCTACCTCTGTCCCTTTATCTTTCTTGTTTTAGCTTTAAAATTGCATTTTTGGCAAGAGCAGTACAGCAGTCAGAGCCACAGCATTCCACTGCTGCATCTCCACTCCTCTGAGTATTAAATTCATTACAGTGCTGTAGGGAATTTGTCTGAATGACTTTTTCTTAATCATAATTTATTTATTACTGCTAAAGTCTATATCGGTTACTGTTTCATGCATCTGAATGAAAGAGGACAGCACAATAGTATCTCTTAAGCAAAACATTTTTGTTTTAAAATGAACAGACTCTTAGTGCAGGGTAGGTTACCAGATATTGCCATCCTTGTGGTTTAAAAGGAATGGTAGATGAACGCCATCTGACACCGGGAAAAAAAGGAGATGCCACTGAAACAGTTTTATCTCATTCTGAGGGCGCATGGCACAAATGTTGAATCACCTACACTTCCTCTAAAGCCTGAAAATTGTTGTGACATAATAAATGGATATGTTTTCGGTAGCCGAAATGCTTGACATTGTCTCAGTGGTCTGGAGGGTTAGATGTTTTATGTAGCCATTGGATCACAGGTCCAACCCTCGGGTGATATAGGGATCGGAGGAATGCTGAATACAGACTTCACCAGATTACCACAGTAATGACAAGAGCATCTGCTAACCAGACATGAGAGACAGTATAATGGTTAAGCAATTTAACCTGGGCCAATTATCCAGTGCTTCCAATCCAACAACCACATTTTATGAGGTCTGAATACATCTGCTCTTAAATTGACAAACAATACACAAATCTTGGGATAGTTAACCAAAAAATGAAAATTCTGTCATCATTTACTCACCCTTCATTTTGTTCATGACTTTTTTCTGCAGTACAACAAAAAATACATATTCTGAAGAATGTTGGCAGCCAAACAGTTTTGATTACCACCTACATCCATTGTATGGACAAAAAAAAAAAAAAAAAAAATTTAAATGTTCATTATTCATTATATTGTATATTCATTTTGGGTTAACTATCCCTTTAATGGTTTAATATGGATTTTCATGATTTGTTTTCTTTTTTTCTTTTATCAAATCACCTCAGATACAATATTTTGAGTTTTTGTATCTCTTTCTTTGTATTAAATAAAATTTTTAATTTCAATGAACTCAAAATTTCAAGGCAACCTGGGGCTTATACCATGAAGCCAGTTTAGGTAGATAGCCAGGTATACATTTCAGTTTAGTTTGCGCCAACCCTGGGTTTTAGGCACCATGAAAGTGGCTCAGCTTTTAGCTGTGTTCATCACCATGGTAACTTGCGCTCCACTAATCTGCTCTGGGGCAGGTTATGTTCTGGGTAAGAGAACATAAATTGGACCAATCAACTGTGAGCAAAGTGAAATATATCTCATGCAATAAAGTCACTCCCCCAGTTTCTCTTGCTGCAAATTAAAGGTCACTACATAGTAAAAGATTTTTAAATACAAAATTGTCTGGCTTTTAGCGATGATTATTTATTATAATTATTTTAAATGATTTATTATATTGTTACAAACAGGCTTGACACGGAGAACAGATGGTAAGTAAACAGTCTTTATTGAGCAACCAGGGCAAACGGGGCAGGTAAGTGAACGGAAGATGTTAGCAGAAGAATGTAGCAGATAACTGGATGATACTGTACTCTTGTTTTACAGATGGCGAAGGGAAACTCAAACGGAGGAGACACAGGAGACACGGAGACTAGGAGACTGGACGCGGAGAACACTGGAGACTTGGAGGAACGAGGAGAAGCCAGGTAAGTATCACAGGGGAGTCCTTGAGGTAAGCAGTAGCGGTGCTATGTGCAAACGAGACCGGACAGTGACTGAATGAATGCATGGGCTTAAGTGCTGGTGGTGATTGCCGGTGATGATGACATGCAGGTGTGTGTGATCAGTATTCCGGTGATGGAGTGCGCTGTGATTGGGAGAGGGTGGAGCCTGGCGTGCTTGTAACATATATAAAAAATGTATTTTTTTATACCCCTATATATATTTATTTTACCCCTAATCCATCACACGAGCAATTTTAATGTAATAATTATAGGTAGATATAGCTTTATATATGACTACATCATGTGAGCTTACATGTCCAAGTCTCTGTATACATATATACATATATATACATATACACTCACCTAAAGGATTATTAGGAACACCATACTAATACTGTGTTTGACCCCCTTTCGCCTTCAGAACTGCCTTAATTCTACGTGGCATTGATTCGACAAGGTGCTGAAAGCATTCTTTAGAAATGTTGGCCCATATTGATAGGATAGCATCTTGCAGTTGATGGAGATTTGTGGGATGCACATCCAGGGCACGAAGCTCCCGTTCCACCACATCCCAAAGATGCTCTATTGGGTTGAGATCTGGTGACTGTGGGGGCCATTTTAGTACAGTGAACTCATTGTCATGTTCAAGAAAACAATTTGAAATTATTCGAGCTTTGTGACATGGTGCATTATCCTGCTGGAAGTAGCCATCAGAGGATGGGTACATGGTGGTCATAAAGGGATGGACATGGTCAGAAACAATGCTCAGATAGGCCATGGCATTTAAACGATGCCCAATTGACACTAAGGGGCCTAAAGTGTGCCAAGAAAACATCCCCCACACCATTACACCACCACCACCAGCCTGCACAGTGGTAACAAGGCATGATGGATCCATGTTCTCATTCTGTTTATGCCAAATTCTGACTCTACCATCTGAATGTCTCAACAGAAATCGAGACTCATCAGACCAGGCAACATTTTTCCAGTCTTCAACTGTCCAATTTTGGTGGGCTCGTGCAAATTGTAGCCTCTTTTTCCTATTTGTAGTGGAAATGAGTGGTACCCGGTGGGGTCTTCTGCTGTTGTAGCCCATCCGCCTCAAGGTTGTGCGTGTTGTGGCTTCACAAATGCTTTGCTGCATACCTCGGTTGTAACGAGTGGTTATTTCAGTCAAAGTTGCTCTTCTATCAGCTTGAATCAGTCGGCCCATTCTCCTCTGACCTCTAGCATCAACAAGGCATTTTCGCCCACAGGACTGCCGCATACTGGATGTTTTTCCCTTTTCACACCATTCTTTGTAAACTCTAGAAATGGTTGTGCATGAAAATCCCAGTAACTGAGCAGATTGTGAAATACTCAGACCGGCCCGTCTGGCACCAACAACATGCCACGCTCAAAATTGCTTAAATCACCTTTCTTTCCCATTCTGACATTCAGTTTGGAGTTCAGGAGATTGTCTTGACCAGGACCACACCCCTAAATGCATTGAAGCAACTGCCATGTGATTGGTTGATTAGATAATTGCATTAATGAGAAATTGAACAGGTGTTCCTAATAATCCTTTAGGTGAGTGTGTATATATATATATATATATATATATATATATAAATAAAATCAATTATATAAACAAACTTAACAACTTTCACTTGTACTGATATAGCAAGATATTTTCTTCTTGCTCTGTAAAATAATTTATGTACATCATAATCTTCAATCTCTTAATCTTCGGCAGAAAAGAGATTTTGCTGATTCTCTCGCAAGAAATGAATTGCAGTTTCAAAGCATGTGATTGGCTGTTTGCTACTGATGTGATGTCACACTTTAATGTGCACGTGCTCCATAAACTCAGGATCAAAGCCAGAGTTGACAGAGAAAGTTTATGATCAGCGTCATGGTACCAACAAAGCCTGATTTGGTTTTGTCAACTTGAAACTCCTGTAACCCTGCCATCATGGTATAGGCCCCAGGTTACTTAATTTTTTATGATAAAGCAACAATTTTTTCAAGTTGAGAGAATGCCAAGAGTATTTACAGCTGTAATCCATAAATAAATATATAAGCCAAAAACATAACAATATAATTATTTTTAAATATAAAAATTTTTTTTTTTTAAATGATAAAGCAAAAAAATAAGCACACTGTACATGCATATGTTTTTAAATTTACCAATCGGTCCTGTTATGAGAGTTTTTTTCTGTTTGTTTGTTAGTTTACAACATAAAAAATATATATATTTTATAATATTTTATACAAATATTCCATGTAGTTTCTCAATTAACATTTTAGGTGGAATATAAATTTAATGTCAGCAACTATGTGCATAAATATTTATTTATTGCATCTGATAATAATTGGGGCAGAACAACTGTATTGTGTGAAGTGAGGAAATCAGGCACTGCAATGTTTAAAAAAAATGTGTAACTAAAAATACATTTAAATAGGCATTACCAATAAACTAAAACCACAAAAAAATATATATTTTTCTGTTTGTCAAATGTGAGCATTTCTAAACAAGATGTGTAAACTGTGGATAATAATAATGTGATAAATGTGGTAATCGAGTTCTCAGCAATGCACTGGGGCATGAATAAATAAAGCTGTGTTACTATTTATTGTTTTGCTGCTTGCATTTATGCTGTTGCTGTTGTGTTTGTTGACATCTTCAACTATTTGTCATGTGGTAAGATCACAGTACTCTTCTTTCACCGTTCACTGTATGAATAATGAAACAAATCTGCAAAATAGCTAGTAGCTATAATGTGGCTCCTCTATCCTTTACACACTTATCATTTATCTGTAAATAAAACAAAAATCAACGAAAATGGCCTGAAATAAATTCAGAGACAGCATATAAACCTAGAGGCTGTAGTCAAACTCCCACAAAAGAGAATTAGAGATTTGATTCCTTTCCTATGATTGCACTGTCATTAATGAGACACAGCAGAGTCTAAAGGGACATATCAATTGAGTAAAATATTTCTCTTAGCTGAGAACAACTGTGCTTTATTATTAATATTTAAGTGGCATTATTGTTTCTATTAATGTCTATTCCTTACCATTAACATTGATTAGTGAGACTAGGTTGGGTAACTACTGGAATGACTACAGTAGGTGACTGACTAGATTTGAAAAAATGTGCAGCTACATTTAGTGTTATTCTGCAAAATTTCACGAGGTGAATCCAGTAATTTCGATAGGAATCCATGCAATCAGGAACTACCTTCAAAATTTTTGAAACCATGGTGCAATGGTTAACACATGTTCATAATGTGTTGAATTGAGTCCAACCTTTTGATAGACATGTAACGCAAACCAATCACAGTTCTTTTTCTTCTGCGTCATGTTTATGGGTGTGAAAATGTAAAGTCAATGTCCCTGCAATAACAGACCAGCATTCGTCTATAAATTATTAATTCAAGAACGCTGTGCAAGTTTACTGCAACAATGGAGCCGTGAACTTCACATACTTTTGAAAATCCAGCATTTAGTTGATCCTGGTAAGCGCTCATTGTCACAGTTGTAAACACAACGGCGTTCTTCTTCCACGTGGGAGTTTGCCGTCTCGGCATTTGTTATTGTTCGGACCGTTAAAGAACGCAAACTTAATTAAGCTGCCTTCTAAGATACCTCCAGTTGGATGAGTTAAAAAAAAATTCAAGCAATCAAAATAACAAAAATGTCATAAACATAAATTTACACTACTGTTTAAAGCTGAATTTTCAGCATCATTATTCCAGTCTTCAGTGTCACATGACATGATCCTGCAGAAATTATTCTAATATGCTGATTTGCTGCTCAAGAAACATTTATCATTATTATCAATGTTGAAAACAGTTGTGCTGCTTAATATTTCTGTGGAAAAGTAGAATAGAAAATTCAAAAGAACAGAATTTATTTGAAATGGAAATTTTCTGTAATACTATAGTTGTCTTTACTTTTGATTAATTTAATGCATCCTTGCTGAATAAAAGTATACATTTCTTTAAAGACCCCCTGTGGTGAAAATCAAGTTTTTAATGTTGTTTATATGTCTATGTGGTGTTTTTAATATGCTTTTAGACAAACCATATGCAAATTCATAAGTCAGTACCATTCCTGAGTAATTTCTCCTTAAAACTGCAGTGAAACAAAGACAGTCTCAAAAAAGTGGTTTGAAATCGCTGGCGTTTCATACATTGACTACCTTGTAACCAATCACGTCAATGTGCGGGCAGGCTTTAGCATATCATCATTACTATGCTGTGAAGCAGGGGAGTCTCAAGAGAAGTCATAACGGTATATTTTTCTGTTGATATGAAAAATCGTGTACATTTAGCAATATAGTGGGAGAATTATATATAATGTATATTACGATTCTATGATGAACTATATGCTTTTCTCCACTGACGTTCTGAGTTGTTCAAAGCGTTTCTAAGGATGCTGATTTTTAGAAGGCAGATGTCTAACTCTGAGATGGCATACGGAAACATGGTTTGTGTAACATTAGCAACACATTATTAGCTGTTTGATAATGTAGTCAAGCAAAAGGCTAATCATATTAATTATCGTTATGTGTCCGACGTTGTAAAGAGTGATACCTTTGTGCAGCCACAGCGTTTACTACAGTAACTTGAGTAAAAGTTGACCGAGTGGGTCTCTGAGCTGGTGTGAGTGAGTGGAGGAGGGGTTAATTTTCATATTCGTGGATCCGCGTATACTAAATGAAGCAAGGATGTAGAGTTATATTCAAGCTATTTTAAGGCATAAGGAAATTTTTTCACAGGAAAAAAAAACTTTTAAACGTAATTTTGGTGATCAAAGATGAGTTTTAAGGGATAAAATTATTGACTACTGGGGGACTTTAAAAGAAAATCTTACTGACCCCAAACTTTTGAATGGTATAGTGTACAGTGGGGAGAACAAGTATTTGATACACTGTCGATTTTGCAGGTTTTCCTACTTACAAAGCATGTAGAGGTCTGTAATTTTTATCATAGGTACTCTTCAACTGTGAGAGACGGAATCTAAAACAAAAATCCAGAAAATCACATTGTATGATTTTTAAATAATTAATTTGCATTTTATTGCATGACAGAAGTATTTGATCACCTACCAACCAGTAAGAATTCCGGCTCTCACAGACCTGTTAGTTTTTCTTAAAGAAGCCCTCCTGTTCTCCACTCATTACCTGTATTAACTGCACCTGTTTGAACTCGTTACCTGTATAAAAGACACCTGTCCACACACTCAATCAAACAGACTCCAACCTCTGCACAATGGCCAAGACCAGAGAGCTGTGTAAGGACATCAGGGATAAAATTGTAGACCTGCACAAGGCTGGGATGGGCTACAGGACAATAGGCAAGCAGCTTGGTGAGAAGGCAACAACTGTTGGCGCAATTATTAGAAAATGGAAGAAGTTCAAGATGACGGTCAATCTCCCTCGGTCTGGGGCACCATGCAAGATCTCACCTCATGGTGCATCAACGATCATGAGGAAGGTGAGGGATCAGCCCAGAACTACACAGCAGGACCTGGTCAATGACCTGAAGAGAGCTGGGACCACAGTCTCAAAGAAAACCATTAGTAACACACTACGCCGTCATGGATTAAAATCCTGCAGCGCACGCAAGGTCCCCCTGCTCAAGCCAGCGCATGTCCAGGCCCGTCTGAAGTTTGCCAATGACCATCTGGATGATCCAAAGGAGAAATGGGAGAAGGTCATGTGGTCTGATGAGACAAAAATAGAGCTTTTTGGTCTAAACTCCACTCGCTGTGTTTGGAGGAAGAAGAAGGATGAGTACAACCCCAAGAACACCATCCCAACCGTGAAGCATGGAGGTGGAAACATCATTCTTTGGGGATGCTTTTCTGCAAAGGGGACAGGACGACTGCACCATATTGAGGGGAGGATGAATAGGGCCATGTATCACAAGATCTTGGCCAACAACCTCCTTCCCTCAGTAAGAGCACTGAAGATGGGTCGTGGCTGGGTCTTCCAGCATGACAACGACCCGAAACACACAGCCAGGGCAACTAAGGAGTGGCTCCGTAAGAAGCATCTCAAGGTCCTGGAGTGGCCTAGCCAGTCTCCAGACCTGAACCCAATAGAAAATCTTTGGAGGGAGCTGAAAGTCCGTATTGCCCAGCGACAGCCCCGAAACCTGAAGGATCTGGAGAAGGTCTGTATGGAGGAGTGGGCCAAAATCCCTGCTGCAGTGTGTGCAAACCTGGTCAAGAACTACAGGAAACGTATGATCTCTGTAATTGCAAACAAAGGTTTCTGTACCAAATATTAAGTTCTGCTTTTCTGATGTATCAAATACTTATGTCATGCAATAAAATGCAAATTAATTACTTAAAAATCATACAATGTGATTTTCGTTTTAGATTCCGTCACTCACAGTTGAAGAGTACCTATGATAAAAATTACAGACTTCTACATGCTTTGTAAGTGGGAAAACCTGCAAAATCGGCAGTGTATCAAATACTTGTTCTCCCCACTGTATGTCATTCAACACTGAAAAGAATCAAAAAGTTTAATAGTTCAGTGTATGTAAATATGGATTATTTACCCAATAATTGAAATTCCATTCTCCAGCATGGAGTGATATTGGCGGGGTGCACTTACTTTCGGCCTACAGTATGTAGAATGTTTTAAATCAGTAATTTATGAGGTTCAGTGTTTAGGATGCTCCTTTAGAAGTTTTAGTATTTAGGCTATAGGAAGTAAGGCAGATCACCAGGTTTTGGAACAGAGCTGCTTATATGTCTACAGAGAATTGGAGAGCACAGAGAATGAGGATAAACGGATGCCAGCTTCTAATTTTCCACTGATGTAAAGTTCTAGTGTCCGAGATAATCAGATTATCTCTATGAAAGCCAAGGTCTGGATGCTAAGATCTAGGAACATTCAGCTGTCATTAGATCTCTCATCAGGGATCCCAGAGGACTGAAAGGCCAGTTTGCAGAAGAACACTTAAGGAGGAGAGAAACAGAGAAACCGTGTGCTATTGCTCAAGAGTGCAGTCCTTCAGTGGTCATTCCGCTCATAATTGCAGCAGACTGTGAAACATTCTATACACTGGCTGCTGTCAACAAACTACAAACTACCAAAGAAAATGTTTATTTTCCAAACGTGTGGCTTATTAAATCATGTCATATACAAAGGACAGCCGCAAAGCACAAAAAAAAAAAAAACAATATGAATTTCACTTCCAACCTCACGCATACTAGGAGATTGAGTGCAGTACAAATGAAAGAGTTTATTTTATAGGTGGCTGGTCTTCCAGTAAAACACATGAAGAGACAGGACTTGGCACACTACTGTGGATCCAAACACGATCCATCTTTGCTCTCTGCGGGGCTATTTTTAAACATTTAACATTAGATTGATCAATTGGGCTATCATACTAACAATGCTGAATGCCAGGGAACATGGTCACCATATACCACACAGATCACCCTGTCAGTTGAGTGACTGTACAGCATCACGCAGCCACCTGGTAGATGCTACTGTTTAGAGTGCTACAAAGATACTCATTCAACACAATCAGACATAAATATAATAAAGTTTCACACAAACAAAGTCAAAGTCTTGGGTAAAACCAGAAAAACATTACTGTGCTTGGATTCAAACCTGGGGCCAGTTTCACAAACATCTGGGGGGGGGCAATACTTAAAAATTAAAACTCTCTATATTATACTCAGCGGGACTGAGTGGTAAAACATCCTGCAGCATGACTGGCTTTAGTTGGGGAAACTGCAAAAACAGGAGTAAAACAAACGATTATTTGCTTAAATTAAAGGCAGTTAGACTCAACAGTGATCCTTACAAAGAACCAGTGGTCCATGGACATTGACATGTGGTCAGGTATCGGGTTTCCTGACATTTATATGTAGGCCTACCTGATTTCGACACCAGGGAAATGCATAAAGCAAGGCCTGTGAATCTGCTAGACAACACTATAAATACAATATAGGTAAATCTAAATCCAGATGATCTTATATCATTGTTATATATCGTCATATCGCCCAGACGTAAAAATTGGTAAAACACTAAGGCATTATAGACATAACATTATGACTTTCTGTAAGGTGCTTGGAAACAATGTGTATTGTAAAACGCTATACAAATAAATTTAACTTGAAGCTTGGTCAAACTTAAAGACAAGGTTTGTTGGCGAAATTAAAGTGACAGGACATCAATGGATATTCTGGTTGTTTTAATATATATTGTAGAAACTTTTAAAGTTATCTGGATAACTCTCAGCTGTTTACCAACAGGCAGACGATACAGAGTTCCACGGTGTAAAAAAAACTCCTTTGTGCTCCTATCTACTTATCTATCAATCCAATCTTGCTTTGTAAGGAAAACTGGGTTTGTCTAACACTATCCACCCATCCCCCTTTGTAGAACACAAGGCATTTCACCCATTTGTGCGCCCATGGGTGTGCTGGTCTGAAAACGAGGTGTGTTCAGGCGCATTGTTGGCGCGTTGCTATTTTGAGGCAACTGAAATAGACTGCGGCATTGACCAACTAAAACCTGGTATAAAGTCAATGGTGCAATATTTTTTGTGTTATTTAAAGAGCGCGTTAGTAATACGCACCTATAGGCGGGTCCACAACGCGCGTACACTTTGCTTATTACACACACAGGGACGCACAGCAGCACACAAACATTTTTAAATATTAAAAATAAAAGGATTCCTCTCTGGAGAAGTGGTCAGTCTTTCCGCTCGTAAATTCCGCCATGGTGCAAGCGCAACTGGCTTTTAAAGGGAATGGGAGATGAGACTCTGATTGGTTTATTGCACGCTACGCCCAAAACACACCCATTACTCATTAAGAGAATAGGGACAACCCTTTTCGACCATGCGCTGTGTGCGCCGACCATTTTTCCCGTCGTTAAACTAGCAAAAGTGGATTCGGACACACACTTGCAAGTGCACTTGCCCCGTGTGCTTTAGACCATGTGCTTAGATCGTTAAAATAGGGCCCTCAGTCTTTTTGCCACTCAGTGAGTGTAACCACAGTGACTCTGCATACTGTGACGTCATGTGCATACCCTCTATACAACAAATAAAAAACATTTTTATTTTATATATATCCATCAATTAACCTTTTCTACGTACCAAGAACCTCACAATGATTTTAAGAACTTTTTTCAATAATTTACCTTTTTTTATTTCAAATAAAAATATTAAGAAAGCAGATAAAAACAATTTCAAGAATATTAGGAATTCAAAATATAAATATATTTTAAGAATATAGAAATCAAGAAGATTTTCTTGCTTATTAAAAATGTCTGAAATAAGAAGCAATCGTTATTAAAAATAATTTTATTCTTAAGAATATTTCATGAATCTTGTCCCTGGTCTAAAACTGTAGGGTGTAAAATTAACATAAGTTGTTATGAAATAACCAGAGAGTTCTGAAAAATTCATTGCATGGCCCAAAAATAACTGGATGTCTGAGTTGAATATTTCAGAGATATTACGCCATTTCTCTGGCTACTTTTGCAAATGAGCTGCGTACTGATTGGAGCCTATCAGAGCTCTATTAGAAATGAGAAAATGAGGAAGCGAGGGGAAGCATATTGATCTCCGGAGAGAAGCCACTGATTTGATACATATATCCTGCTTTTCAGCCTGGACTCTGTAGTGAGGAGACCTAATTAGAGAGGGAGACGGCCGACGTTAACACGCACAATTGCTCTTAAAGAACGAATGAGAACTTGCTGTCCCTGAAAAGAACCAGCACAGTAGTAGTATTTTGAATAAAATATATGCTTAGCAAGACAAGGGTGCGTGATTGAGTGGATTGTCTGTTTAGGGATTTGATGTTGCAGAAATATGAATTGATGTGATTGTTGCATTAAGGGGAAAGCAAAGGTATTAACTCGA
This sequence comes from Coreius guichenoti, assembly GCA_039654105.1. Lineage (NCBI taxonomy): Eukaryota > Metazoa > Chordata > Actinopteri > Cypriniformes > Gobionidae > Coreius > Coreius guichenoti. Next base: position 20,346,400 of record CM077169.1, read on the forward strand.
GTGCTGTGCTCATTATATTCTTTCATATTCTTTCTGAGCTCTCTCTCTCTTTCTCTCTCTCTCTCTCTCCACTGAGGTTAAAGAGCTGTCAGGGAATTGTCCCTGGTGAAGATGTGAACAGGGAGATGAGATATATGGTGAGTATACCAGAGCACTCTAGAGCAGTGGTTTTAAAACTTTTCTAAGTGCGACCCTTTTTTTTTCTTTTAAATTGACGCAACATATATATATATATATATATATATATATATATATATATATATATATATATATACACACACACACACATACACATACCGATCAGGCATAACATTATGACCTAATATTGTGTTGGTCCCACTTTTGCTGCCAAAACAGCCCTGACCCGTCGAGGCATGGACTCCACTAGACCCCTGAAGGTGTGCTGTGGTATCTGGCACCAAGATGTTAGCAGCACATCTTTTAAGTCCTTTAAGTTGCGAGGTGGGGTCTCCATGGATCGGACTTGTTTTTTCAGCACATCCCACAGATGCTCGACTGGATTGAGATCTGGGGAATTTGGAGGCCAAGTCAACACCTCAAACTCATTGTTGTGCTCCTCAAACCATTCCTGAACCATTTTTGCTTTGTGGCAGGGCGCATTATCCTGCTGAAAGAGGCCACAGCCACCAGGGAATATCGTTTCCATGAAAGGGTGTACATGGTCTGCAACAATGCTTAGGTAGGTGGTACGTGTCAAAGTAACATCCACATGGATGGCAGGACCCAAGGTTTCCCAGCAGAACATTGCCCAAAGCATCACACTGCCTCCGCCAGCTTGCCTTCTTCCAATAGTGCATCCTGGTGCCATGTGTTGCCCAGGTAAGCGACGCACACGTACCCGGCCATCCACGTGATGTAAAAGAAAACGTGAGTCCATCAGACCAGGCCACCTTCTTCCATTGCTCCGAGGTCCAGTTCTGATGCTCACGTGCCCACTGTTGGCACTTTCAGCGGTGGACAGGGGTCAGCATGGGCAACCTGACTGGTCTGCGGCTATGTAGCCCCATACGCAGCAAACTGCGATGCACTGTGTATTCTGACACCTTTCTATCAGAACCAGCATTAACTTCTTGAGCAATTTGAGCTACAGTAGGTCGTCTGTTTGACCGGACCACACGGGCCAGCCTTCGCTCCCCAAGTGCATCAATGAGCCTTGGCCGGCCATGACCCTGTCGCCGGTTCACCACTGTTCCTTCCTTGGACCACTTTTGATAGATACTGACCACTGCAGACCGGGAACACCCCACAAGAGCTGCAGTTTTGGAGATGCTCTGACCCAGTCGTCTAGCCATCACAATTTGGCCCTTGTCAAATTCGCTCAAATCCTTAAGCTTGCCCATTTTTCCTGCTTCTAACACATCAACTTTGAGGACAAAATGTTCACTTGCTGCCTAATATATCCCACCCACTAACAGGTGCCGTGATGAAGAGATAATCAGTGTTATTCACTTCACCTGTCAGTGGTCATAATGTTATGCCTGATCGGTGTATATACACATGAAGGTGAGTATGATGACAGAATTTTCATTTTGAGGTGGACTATCACTTCAACAAAATCATCATTTCTGACTACTGTTATTTGTATAAAAAATGTATAAACGCCATTAACTAATAAAGCATTCATCTCAATGCAGTTCTGCATACTCACAGTACCACAGGAAAACACATTGAACTGAGGAAATATATGAAAGGTCAGTGTGAAGAAAAGCATTATCTAGATTAAGAACAGAAAAGGTTGCAGCTCAGCCATATTTGCCTCTCCCTCAATAAACTGTATTAAAAAGCACATTCCCCCTTACTCTACTAAACTATCAAAAGGCAACACACAGCCCCAGCAGACCAGCCTCCTCCATTAGCCTAGTGCAGTATCATGTTGCAATAGCCCTTAGCTAACCACAGGACCATTAGCTTCTATCCGTCTATCTTATCCCTGTCATTCTGAATGCTGCTTACCACTTCAAGGACCAGATGTCTGCTTTATCATTCAATTAACCAATATATACACTGTCCATACCATCTGAGGACAAAACTAACTGCAAACTGAACGTACAAAGCGGATTTTGTCAAACATACTTGCCTTTTTAGAAGTACCTTTTTAAAATAGGAAGCCAATCATCATGAGGAAAAATAAATAAATAAACAAAATATAAAAAATTATATTATAGCACTTGCCTTTTGTTTGTCAAACTAATCCATTTATGTATGCTCCAGTCCAGTCCAGTTTCTTTTTTTCTTGATCCAGTACACACATTCAGTTACACTCACAAACTAAATTTTTTCACAGTGTGTGATATCTTGCCCAGGGTACTAGAATCACCACCAGATTTTAGGATTCCTCCACTAATCATGAGAACGAGTGCAAGCATACGGATGTCTTTAATGACCACACATACAGATTCCTGTTAGAGGGTTTTTCTTTAATCTTGTGCTTCCAGAACCACCAGCAAGACAGCAAGAGGCCTTTAACAACAGGATTTCAAAGTAATGGCAGGAAACAAGACAAGTCACCATGGGGACCAGCTTCTTCTCAACATCTCAATCAAATAGGTCCCACATTAGCCTTTCGGACACTTCCTAAAGATCTTCTTACTCTCATCATCACACTCACATTCTCTCTCTCCATGATGGATAGCAGACCACTCACAGATTCTATATATCCTCCAGAACCACAGGGCTAAATTCAACACTAATAGCTTCATAGGACACTGTGATTAATCATGATATTTTTGGTCTTGGTGAGAGGAAGGAAAGACACTAGGTAATTAAAAATCCAGACATAGAGATTATTCATGCTGGTGTAAGGAAAGTGAACCAGAGCCCCCCAAATATCAGAAATTAAGTGAGCATAATTCACTGCTTAACTGACAGCGCCAACTCTAAACACGCTACAAAAGGAAACATGATAATGCTCAAAGACACATCCACAGATGGAGCCATCTTTTCATTAAACATTGAAATATATACTTACAGTAATAAAATAAATGCTAAATTGTTACAAAGGTGTTGATACATCTGCGAGGTATTATTGTTACGTCATTGAGAGGAGACTGCTGTTAAACTATTTTAATTGAGATAAAAATAAACTAACATGGAAACTTAGTGAGAAAAACAAGGTAAAAAATATTTTGTGCTTTACTAAAAACATTCGGGGCTTAAGCACTGAAAGCCCATCCCTAATGCCACCCATAGTTTGAGGCACTTTGAACCAGGTATGTGAGATGTTTTTGAGTATTTTCTGCTTTGTTTTCAGAGATCAGTTCAAGAAACAAACATTATTGGACTATACAACCTTTCTTGGATCTGCTGTGCCATTATTTGCAAGAGCTACCACTTTGTTTCCCATCAGGCTTTTATTGTGGTATCATCGATTTCAGATTTACCCGCTGCTAAACATCTTATTTAAAAAGCAAACTGGTCATACAGATGTCACTCAGATGGACTCTTCCTGTCTAAGCAAACATTTCTTGGTCAAAATAAGAAGTGGACCGGACTGGAAATTAAATGTCTGGATCATGACTTTGTGGCACAGTGTTCAGACCAAAGTCCCTTTCAAGGAAAGTCTGTTCACTCGGCGGCCATTCTAACAACAGCTGCAGTGATGCAATGAATTTACCAATCAGAGATTTACTCTTTTACTTAGAAGGAGGGACGCATTTCGCCATATTGCATGTTGCAGTTTCTCCCATTCAAAAGTAATAGGAGTGAACCATCTTTGTATATCTATAGTCTTTGTTCAAATTCAGCAGTGTGTAGCCTGGGTGGTAGGAGTCTATTGATCGTGAATAACTGCAGCAGTGTAGAGCTATTAAAGGGATAGTTCACCCGAAAATGAATATTGCCCCATGATTTACTCACCCTCAAGCCATCCAAGGTATATATACCTTTCTTCTTTCAGACGAATACAGTCGGAGTTATATTAAAAAATGTCCTGGCTCTTCCAAGCTTTATAATGGCAGTGAATGGGTGTTGATATTTTGAAGCCCAAAAAAGTGCATCTATCCATCATAAACGTACTCCACACGGCTTAATAAAGGCCTTCTGAAGCGAAGCGATGCGTTTGTGTAAGAGAAATCAGGTCAGGGGTTACTCTTTCACCATAAATCGATGCGTACGGACATCTGTCGGAAGCTCGTTATTTTAGTTTATAAAGTTTTAAATATGGATATTTTTCTTTCACAAACACATCACTTCGCTTCAGAAGGCCTTTATTAACCCCCCAGAGCCGTGTAGAGTACGTTTATGATGGATGGATGCACTTTTTTGGGCTTCGAAATATCAAGAGCCAGGACATTTTTTAATATATCTCAGATTGTATTCATCTGAAAGAAGAAAGTCATATACACCTAGGACGCCTTGAGGGTGAGTAAATCATCAGGTAATTTTCATTTTTGGGTGAACTATCCCTTTAACTCCAGCTTTAAGCATTTGGACATAGTACCTATCGCTACTGCTTCAGTATTATTTTAAAAGAAGCCACTGAAATGAGAGCACTGTGTATTATTTTGCTATTTTGACAGTTTGGTTCATGAAATAAATATTACAAACAATTTCTGCTCATTTCTTTAGCGTCATCTATACAACCGTTCTCGGATGTGGTTTGGAGTTGGTAAGATTTTTTTTAAATGTTTTTGAAAGATGTCTCATCCTCACCAAGGCTGCATTTATTTGAACAAAAATACAGTAAAACAGCAATATTGTGAAATACTATTAAAATTTATACTAACTTTTAAAAAAATTTTTTATATATTTTAAAATGTAATTCAGTCCTGTGATGGCAAAGCTGAATTCAGCATCATTACTCCAGTCTTCAGTGTCACATGATCCTTCAGAAATCATTCTAATATTAATATCTAATATTCAGCGCTCAAGAAACATTTCAAATTATTTCTTAATATTTTTGTGGAAACCGTGATACATTTTTCTCAGGATTCTTTGAGGAGTAGAAAGTTTATGTGAAATTTAAATCTTTTGTTACATTACTAATGTCTTTACTGACAGTTTTGATCAATTGCTGAATAAAAGTGTTACTTTATTTAAAAAAAAATCTTGTTGACCCCAAACTTTTGAATGGTAGTGTATCTACATTGTCAACTTTACATAGCCTAAGAGCTAACAGTCATGGACTAAATGCCACAAAATTATAATTTTAAACTACTGTTAAAATGATCATCCATCTCTCTCTTTTACGAGTGAAGTCAAAAAACAGTTAAAGAAGAATAATTTATGTCAGTAACCATGCAAAAAGCTACATGTACGAGACTATTAGACTCACATTGTAAAGGATGTCAACCCATCCTTCCATAGTGATGCACTGGAAGACGGTGAGCACAGCAAACAAGATGTTGTCAAAGTTTGTTATGCCGAAGTTTGGACCGGTCCAGTATTCCCTACATACAGTTGTGCCGTTTTCACACGTCCGGGCTGGTTCATCAAGCCCACATGGAAAGTCAGCCGCCTGTTCCCCTGATTGAACAACATTACTGTCAGCAGTAAACCATCTCAGCATTCTTTACAGCAACTTAAGAGTGTATGAGTGCTTATAAACACAATAAACTGAAACCACAAGCTCCATTAGCATGCTAAAGCTCACATACCGTTATCGACTCTGAAGCAGGTGCGGTGGAACTTGCCCAAGTAGAAGTCTAGACCAATGATGGCAAACATGAGAATAGCAAAGAAGAGCAGAAGGCCGATCTGAAGCAGAGGAACCATCGCTTTCATGATGGACTTGAGAACCACTTGGAGACCTTATCACACACAGAGGAAATACTGTATGTACTGCAAGCAGCAAAAACTGACAACTAAATGCAAAGACTAGTAAGCTGTAAACAGTTTAACAACAACAATTTCTCAATCTTTATTTTTGCAACAAAAAAAAAAAAGAGGAGAAAATCAAAAGCTTGCAGTGCACTTCATTTGTAATATGACTTACTTGGAATTCCAGACACTAGTTTGAGAGGCCGCAAGACTCTCACTGCCCTGAGTGTCCGCAAGTCAAAGTCTGGTCCCACTATGGTCAGAATCCTGTTGAGAAAACACACCAATGATACAGTTTATGGCAATATACAGCCTATGCAATGGGTTTTCAAGCGTTTTGATACCAAGGACCCCCAAATATAATGATCCCCTTGTGAGAAAAACCCTCTATACAATATAAAGGCAGCAATACATTTTCATTTTTAAAGGTCTACTTATACTGATAATACTCAGAGAACATTTTTTTTCCAAAATGAAATATTTGGGTTTTATAATATCAATTTACTAAAGGCAGAGCAATACATTTAATATTATCTAGAAAATATTTATATTTATTTATTAATATTCACATTTTAAATATTATATATTATATAAATTATATAATATTCACAAAGTTTGTAATTAAATAAACATTTATTTGTAAAGTGTTTTTCACTATAAATATTATACACTCACCTAAAGGATTATTAGGAACACCATACTAATACTGTGTTTGACCCCCTTTCGCCTTCAGAACTGCCTTAATTCTACGTGGCATTGATTCAACAAGGTGCTGAAAGCATTCTTTAGAAATGTTGGCCCATATTGATAGGATAGCATCTTGCAGTTGATGGAGATTTGTGGGATGCACATCCAGGGCACGAAGCTCCCGTTCCACCACATCCCAAAGATGCTCTATTGGGTTGAGATCTGGTGACTGTGGGGGCCATTTTAGTACAGTGAACTCATTGTCATGTTCAAGAAACCAATTTGAAATGATTCGAGCTTTGTGACATGGTGCATTATCCTGCTGGAAGTAGCCATCAGATGATGGGTACATGGTGGTCATAAAGGGATGGACATGGTCAGAAACAATGCTCAGGTAGGCCGTGGCATTTAAACGATGCCCAATTGGCACTAAGGGGCCTAAAGTGTGCCAAGAAAACATCCCCCACGCCATTACACCACCACCACCAGCCTGCACAGTGGTAACAAGGCATGATGGATCCATGTTCTCATTCTGTTTACGCCAAATTCTGACTCTACCATCTGAATGTCTCAACAGAAATCGAGACTCATCAGACCAGGCAACATTTTTCCAGTCTTCAACTGTCCAATTTTGGTGAGCTCGTGCAAATTGTAGCCTCTTTTTCCTATTTGTAGTGGAGATGAGTGGTACCCGGTGGGGTCTTCTGCTGTCGTAGCCCATCCGCCTCAAGGTTGTGCATGTTCTGGCTTCACAAATGCTTTGCTGCATACCTCGGTTGTAACGAGTGGTTATTTCAGTCAAAGTTGCTCTTCTATCAGCTTGAATCAGTCGGCCCATTCTCCTCTGACCTCTAGCATCAACAAGGCATTTTCGCCCACAGGACTGCCGCATACTGGATGTTTTTCCCTTTTCACACCATTCTTTGTTAACTCTAGAAACGGTTGTGCGTGAAAATGCCAGTAACTGAGCAGATTGTGAAATACTCAGACCGGCCCGTCTGGCACCAACAACCATGCCACGCTCAAAATTGCTTATCACCTTTCTTTCCCATTCTGACATTCAGTTTGGAGTTCAGGAGATTGTCTTGACCAGGACCACACCCCTAAATGCATTGAAGCAACTGCCATGTGATTGGTTGATTAGATAATTGCATTGAGAAATTGAACAGGTGTTCCTAATAATCCTTTAGGTGAGTGTACATCCAAAAGTTCTTAAATGTACACTACCGTTTAAAATTTTAGGGTCAGAAGGGGTAAGATTTATTTTTTTAATAAATTAATACTTTTATTCAACAAGGATTCATTACATTGATTCATAATAATGAAAAAAAAAAATTATAAAGCACCAAATCAGCATATTAGAATGATGACGATTATATGACACTAAAGACTAAAATTCAGCTTTGCCATTACAGGAATAAATTCCATTAAATTATATAGAAAGCAGAAAAATAGCAAATATAGAAATACAAAACAGTTATTTTAAATTGCAATAATATTTCACAATATTAAGTTATTTTTAATCAAATAAATGCAGCCTTAGTGAGATTTCTATTAAAAACATTAACAAATCGTACAACTCCAAATTCTTGAACTGTAGTGTAGTTTTTAAATGTAATAAATATTGATTAAATATTATGTAAATAATAAATAAAGAAATTTTATATTTAACATTTACTCCATTTAAAAAATAGCCATAATCAACATGGCCAACAGCACCAGATAACTGAAGACCTCATCAGATGTTTTACACTGTCATGAGTGACCATCTTTAGAATCATGACGGATCACTCCTAAGAGTGTCCTGTACATGTATATTTCACTGAGACATTTAAAATGTATTTCCCCCATGTTGACTCGCCTTCCCTGATGGCAGCTCACAGCTGAATTGTGGAAAAAATCCTCCCCATTCCCTAGGGCACAGCCACACATAGTACTCCTGTCTGATTCTCTCACACACAGCGTCTGTGACTAGCGAAAACTCTGACCATTCTCCTTTCTCAGGCTTTCACATGGTGAAAAGGAGAGTCTAGGACAGTCTGCATTAATATATTAAAAGCGTTCACTCTATCCTCAGTTCCCTTTCATTCTCTCATATCTTAGAAGTGTGCTTTTTAGTCTAAAAACACCATACAGAAGAGTCTGACCTCACTGAGAGGGACAGCCCAACAAATTATGGCCCAAAGCACAACTTGGATTCGCAACTGGTATGAGGACACAATGACAGTTAACTAAATGGGTCTGGATGATGCCAAAGGCAGATGGATGTTTGCTCGAGGACAGGAAGCAAGAAAATAGAAAGAACCTGGTGTGGTGGTAACTAATACTTGCAGTCAATGGCTTCAGATATAAAAAGGGAAAACTCTGCTCAGTGTATATAATCTCATTTTAACTGTTCAAGCTGATCTATATGTTTTATGCCCTGTCTCCTCAGGGCAAGAAAATATGAAACGAAAAGACAGGCTTATTGGAATAGTTCACACAAAAATAAAAAATCTTTCATCATCCTCATGTTGTTTTGCAAAATATATGTAGGCTTCTCTTCTCTCTTTCTCTTCTCTCATACAATGAAATCATACAGTGATCAGGCACAGTCAAGTTTCATAAATGGCAGCATAAATCTATTCCATATGTTTTGTGAGCTACATTATAGTTCAAAAGTTTGGGGTGTTACAATTTTTTTTAATGTTTTTTTTAAGAATCTCTTATGCTCATCAAAGTGGCATTTATTTGAACAAAAATACAGTAAAAACAGTAACATTGTGAAATATTATTACAATTAAAATAACTTTCTATTTTAATATATATTTTAATTTGTAATTTATTTCTGTGATAGAAAATCTGAATTTTCAATAGCCATTACTCAAGTCTTTAGTGTCACATCATTTTTCAGTAATCATATTTCTTATTATTATCAATGTTGAAAATGGTTGTGCTATTTAATATTTTTGTGGAAACATTTTTTCAGGATTCTTTTGATGAAAATTCAGCATTTATTGGAAATTCATCAGGACAGCATTTATTGGAAATTGATTTTATTCGCAACAATGTAAAAGTATTTGCTGTCAGTTTAGATCAATTTAATGCATCCTTGCCAGATAAAAGTATGAATTTTAAAAAACCCTACTAACCACAAACTTTTGAAGGGTATATTGATAAATTGGGTGAGGAACAAATCACTGAAAAAATTGATGAAAGTCTATGCTTCTCTTATATTAAAAGTTGGCAAATCATAATTGGTTATGAATATGAAACATGCAGAAATCAATAGCATTTGGCACTTTTACACATCGTATTTGAATGTGAACATGAATGATTGAATGAAATATGAATTAAATTTGAAAGCAATTTTTAGTGAATAACTTTTTTACACTAAGAATAACCAAAAATGAAAATGCTGTCATGCTCACTCACTCTCAAGTTGTTCTAAACCTACATGAAATTCTTTCTTCTGCTGAACACAAAAGAAGATATTTTGAAGAATGTGGGTAACCAAACAGTTGCTGGTCCCCATTGATTTCCATAGTAGGGGTGAGCGGGGTACAACCTAGTCTCGCGTAGCCAGACCTTCAGACTGACGGCAGAAGGTCTGGACTCTTTCCCAGCTTTCATTGGTCGAGGACTGCCCATTTGACTGACATGTGACGCAACCAATCGCAGCTCGTTTTGTTCTGCGACGTGTTTATGGGCGTGAAATGTAAAGTCGATGTCCCTGCAATAACAGACCGGCGTGCATCTATAAATTATTCATTCAAGAACGTTGTGCAAGTTTACTGCAACAATGGAGCTGTGAACTTCACATACTTTTAAAATTCCAGCGCTCATTGTCACAGTTGTAAACACAAAGACGTTCTTCTTCCACGAGGGAGTTTGGCGTCACGGCATTTGTTTCCAGGCGGACCGTTAAAGAATGCAACACACACATCTCGTGGACATCCTGTAGAATTCAACCAATCAGATGACGACTTCGAAACTCCTGAAGTGTTTCCAGATAAGTGTCCCATATGCATTAGACGTTCAGCCACTGGTCCGTGGGCGTGACGGCTGAGACTAGGTACAACCTAACGCAGGTTTAGTTGTAACACACATGGTTTAAAACTTTCCACACATGCCAGCATGACGAAACTTAGTGTATTTACTAGTTGCCATATCAAAACTATATAGAGAAACAATTGCACCAAAATTAAAAGATCTTTGGATGATATCACTGAACATTTATTTAACCATAGCAAAAGTAAATTTCTTACTTAAGATAATTTTTCATCTCTGTTTTTTGTGTTTATTTAAAATTATTCAAATCTGATATTATTTTAATCTTATATCTGTTATTTAACAGTTGAGATAGTTTTTTAAAGCTGATCTAACCAGAAGAAGACACGAGCCAGGTTTATATCCCAGTTGCGCAGGTGGGGCATGTTGTAACTCTGCGTTACAATGTGCCCCTATTAGAACTCTGTTATTCTATTCTATACTTTTATTAATTCTATTGAAAAACCATGAGAAAAGGTGAATAAAGACTAAGAGTCATTGTTCAGAAACTATTAATTATTATTATGTTTTGAACTATGCTGTATAGTTGTGTTTTGCGGTGTTTGTTGTCAAACTCAAAAATTTATTTTATTTTTAATTATTAAAAAATGACATTATTTTATATGAAAATGTTAATAATTGTATTTTATTGACAAAATATTTTAGTTTGTCTTGCATATTTTTTTTTGATTAGATCAGATAACATTTTAATCTGTCATATGGTCATGTTATAATGTGCCCCTCACATGTTACACTGTACTATGGGGCATGTTGTCACATTTCACTTCCATTCTTTCGGGGTAAATCAAGAAAAAAGTATACACTGTATTAATGAAACAAAATCACATACTTGTACTAGACATGTGGGAAATTAATGTGGGAAAAAAATAAATACTCTGAACCCCAGTGAATTTACACAAACTGAGAAAGTCAAAAAGTGTTAGGTTGTGCCCCGCTCTCCCCTATAGAAAAAAAATCCTATGAAAATCAGTGAAACATCAACTTTACATTTCACGCCCATAAACACGTCGCAGAACAAAACGAACTGTGATTGGTTGCGTCACATGTCAGTCAAATGGGCAGTCAAATGGGCAGTCCTCGACCAATGAAAGCTGGGAAAGAGTCCAGACCTTCTGCCGTCAGTCTGAAGGTCTGGCTACGCGAGACTAGGTTGTATCCCGCTCACCCCTACTATGGAAATCAATGGGGACCAGAAACTGTTTGGTTAACAACATTCTTCAAAATATCTTCTTTTGTGTTCAGCAGAAGAAAGAATTTCATGTAGGTTTAGAACAACTTGAGGGTGAATAAATTATTAAAAATTTTGGATGAACTATCCCATATCCCAATTTCGACTTCTAAAGATTTTGAATATGCCACCCAAACCGTATGGATGGACCACTTATATGGTGCTTTTTTTTGTCCTTGTCAGTATTTGACGGACTTGGTCAGTGGTCATTATATGCTTTTGTTGTATAAAGCAGTTGGGAAATTGTCCAATACATTTTGTGATCCACCAAACAAAGTAAATCATATGAGAACTAGATTGGAGTAGGCCTACTAACTTTTGACTATTAAACAGACTACAGTTAACTCCCACACTAGAGAGAGATGTATCAGATCATCAAACCTGAAAGCAGAAAGACGCATCTCTGCTCTCACATCTTTGAGTGTCTTTTTTCTTGTTTTTCTCAGCCAAGAAGACTAATTCAACACAGTAGTGAGAAAATCTGGATTTTTTTTATACATCATAGTATCAATTCGCCTCAATGTTTTCAAGGCAATTCTGTTGATTTACTAGCTGTGTCACTGAGGCCCTGAACAAACCTGAGGATGGCTCAACCTGTATCAACACTGAGACATGAGAACACATTTAGACATCCACCAGGGAAATCCAACACTCAGGCAAACACAGTCCTTTGTCAAATAATACTCTAATACTGCTAAAGTAAAGCACTGTACGCTGCCCTTTAAGAGTGTAGAACATGCTAGAACTTGCTTAGCTGTGTGAATAAAAGACTCAGTATTTATTTACTACCCATCATAATGAGGTCACAAGCAAACATTGTCTAATTTCAGATTACATTTTAGATTTGTAATGGAATAAAATCTAAATAATAGTTATAAACCAGAATATACTTAAAAACCATAAATAACAGTTGTACCATATTTAAAAAAAAAAAAAAATCTGAACGTAAATCTGACTATTTAAATTAAACGATAAATCTTGAATATATTTGTCAATCTGAATTTCTTAAAATGTAAAAATGACTAAATAATTGCCAAACCTGAATATGCAGTTGTAAAGCCTGAATATACATGCAGAGTTATAAATCTTGAATATATAAATGCAAATCCTGAATATATAGTTATAAATCAAACTATATATGATAATTATAAACTTTGAATAGCAGCTAAAAAATAAGTCTGATATCCAAAAGTTTATATATTTTATCATGTATATTATATATTCCATCTGAATATATAAATGTAAATATGACTACATAATTGCAAATTCTGAATATGCATAACATATCAATCTTGAATACTGTATATAATCCAGAATATTAGTTATAAATCAGAATATACTATAATAATAAAATTTAAATGTCAGTTAAAAATAAGTTTAATCTAAATGGTTGCAAATTCAAATATATCTTTGTAAATATGAATATAAATGTATACATCTGAATATACAAATATAATAATATTTTTAGGCATATCTTCCATGTTTCAATAAACAGTAGGTATGATTTGTATCACCTCCCAACCCCACCCCTGTATATTACATATACAAATACATGTTTTTATATATAATGATATTTGATATAAAATATATTTATATAAAATTATAAACACTGTAATATTATGCACATTTAGATTTTTTAAATCATGCATTAAATGATTTTAAAAATCAATATAAATAGTACTCATCTAGATCATGCATTTAAAGGGATAAAAGAGCTTGAGTGAATGTGTCTGAGAATTTGTTTTAATCATTTACTCTGTTAGTGTGTCAGACAATGACTTGTCTATAAGAATAAACAATGTATCTGTGACCCACATCCCTTGAGATATTGCCTAAAATATGAGCATGCAAAATGTTGACTGTATTATCTGCTCCATGTGTCTGTATTAAAGGTGCAGTGTGTAATATTTATGAGGATCTATTGACAGAAATGCAATATAATATACATAACTATGTTTTCAGTGGAGTATAAAGACCATGAACCGTTATGTTTTTATTACCTTAGAATGAGCCATTTCTATCTACATACACCGCGGGTCCCCTTACAGTGAAATCGCCATTTTGCATCGTCATGTTTCCACAGTAGCCCTAAACGGACAAACTTCTCTACAGAGCACTAGCTACTCTCTGCTGTCTCCAACAACAACATTTTTGTCCTGTGTCGGCCCCCGTAGCTTCTCTGAGCGGTGGGTAATTGCAATTCACAACCTCACCGCTAGATGCCGCTAAAATTCACACACTGCACCTTTAAGCCACTCTGAGAGAAGAATTGCTTGCCGTTACACCATTTGTCTTTGGCCTCATTTGTGTTTCAAAAAGTGTATTATTTTCTTAATTTCTAAAATCTCTATCTAAATCTAGTAAATCTAAATCTCTAAGAACTAGCCATGTCAGTCAGACCTTGCTGCTCCAATCATGAGCAAGGTCAAATCATTACAAGAGCTGCACCCAAAACACATTAAAGTTTCATTCACTGCCTTTAGGGCACTGTTCAATCTTCAGAAGATCAGAGAAGCTACTGCACTAATTATAGGCCGAAGGACGTCATCTAGATGGCACTAAGTACTATTTTAAAGTTAGTGCTGTATCTCCATTCCTTCATTGGATTTTGCATTAGGCCGTGTACAGACAGAGGGCCACATAAACAGAGAGGCTGTGTAAGTACAAGAGCCTGCCTGAGACACCATCCACAAGCTCAGAATATAAACAAAGACATTCTCACTGTACATAAAGATACAAAGGTAAACAACACCTACAGTATAATAAACATTTGACAAGACATACTGTACATCGGCCGTGAGACCTCCCTAACAGACTTTCAATTGCTTAATTTGTCTAACAATCTTCAGTTAGTGTAATATACATGCAACGTATAATTCTGCCACATTTCTGAATGTTATGAACATGGTTACACTTTATTTTAAGGTGACGTAGTTACAGTTATTTGAGTAATTATTTACTCAAATAATTACTGAGTAATATTAATTAACTACATGTACTTACTATATAGTTACAGTTAGGGTTTGGTTTAGAGTTAGTTACTTCTAATTATGCATAATTTACTGTTATTACTATAGTAAGTACATGTAGTAACATGTAACTACGTCACCTTAAAATAAAGTGTTACCATGAACATTTCATCCATCACATCACAAATCATGTGGCTTATGTGAGCATTCTGTGATGGAAGAGATGCTTTTTAACATTTTTGTAATAAATGTCTGATTTTTGCTATGGCTAATTTCTGCTAGCATGTTTTGTATTCTAAATGCACACAAATTATTGATTTTGCTTGTTTTATTTACATATCACGTGATGTCTCGTATCTTTCAAGTTCTTTACTTATCATGTTGTCTCAAAGTAACCAACTTATTAGTAAACTAACAGAAAAAATATATATTAGGGAGGAAATTGTTGTTTTGGAAATGACAGTGGGGTCATAATGAGTCTAAAAAAAAAAGTGTCATTTTGGTGAAATACTGGTTTATTTTACTTTACCAGAGTTTTAAAAATTGACTTAGTGTATTACAGATTTTCATATTTTAAAATTGAAAGTATCAATCTGGGACGAGGCAAAACAATAAAATATTGTATAAAAAATTTTTTTTTTTAAATAATTATGCAATATGTATGCATAAAATGAATTTGAAAAGAAGCAAAAATAGTGGAAAAAAAGATAATGGCATGATAAAAAGTTTCCATGACACTTTTAATGTGATCATAATATTAAAATAAAAAAAACACGTTGGGAAATAAAAGTCCCCAAAGTTGAATAAACACTAGAACAACTTAGAATGCTTAAAAAAGAGGGAAATTGTGACTGACTGACTGACAGAAAAATAGACAGATGAATTTAAATCTGCATAACCATCTCGCCCTGAAAAGAAATTTCCAATTAGTATTTTTCTTCGGGAAGAAATAACTATAGCACTATTAATTCCCCCTACACAGCTATCACATACAACCTTACGAACATCTCAAGTTAGCAACATCTTAACAAGCACGCATAAAAACACACAAGCCCTTGCTGGGAGATTAGCTACTTAATGGAGCTGAAGAGATCAGCAGTTATACTCCAGCGCTCATGCTCAGGAAGACTCAACCGTAAAAAATAAAACAAGCGATGGAGGTGGGATTCTTCCAACAGTCTTCATGCCAACAGGACAACTTGAAGACAACTGAATGATGTTCCAAGGGCAGCAGCTCATCTTCTTTTGACTTACAGTGCATCCGGAAAGTATTCAGAGTGCTTCACTTTTTCCACATTTTGTTATGTTACAGCCTTATTCCAAATCGATTAAATTCATTATTTTCCTCAAAATTCTACAAACAATACCCCATAATGACAACGTGAAAGACGTTTGTTTGAAATCTTTACAAATGTATTAAAAATAAAAAAGGGGGAAAAAAAAATGTACATAAGTATTCACAGTCTTTGCCATGACACTCAAAATTGAGCTCAGGTGCATCCTGTTTCCACTGATCATCCTTGAGATGTTTCTACAACTTGATTGAAGTCCACCTGTGGTAAATTCAGTTGATTGGACATGATTTGGAAAGGCACACAGCTGTCTATATAAGGCCCCACAGTTAACAGTGCATGTCAGAGCACAAACCAAGCCATGAAGTCCAAGCAATTGTCTGTAGACCTCCGAGACAGGATTGTATCAAGGCACAGATCTGGGGAAGGGTACAAAAACATTTCTGCAGCATTGAAGGTCCCAATGAGCACAGTGGCCTCCATCATCCATAAATGGAAGAAGTTTGGAACCACCAGGACTCTTCCTAGAGCTGGCCGCCTGGCCAAACTAAGCGATCGAGGGAGAAGGGCCTTAGTCAGGGAGGTGACCAAGAACCTGATGGTCACTCTAACAGAGCTCCAGCGTTTCTCTGTGGAGAGAGGAGAACCTTCCAGAAGAACAACCATCTCTGCAGCACTCCACCAATCAAGCCTATATGGTAGAGTGGTGAGACGGAAGTCACTCCTGAGTAAAAGGCACATGACAGATTGAACTCTTTGGCCTGAATGGCAAGCGTCATGTCTGGAGGAAACCAGGCACCGCTCATCACCTGGCCAATACCATCCCTACAGTGAAGCATGGTGGTGGCAGCATCATGCTGTGGGGATGTTTTTCAGCGACAGGAACTGGGAGACTAGTCAAGATCAAGGGAAAGATGAATGCAGCAATGTACAGAGACATCCTTGATGAAAACCTGCTTCTGAGCGCTCTGGACCTCAGACTGGGGCGAAGGTTCAACTTCCAACAGAACAACGACCCTAAGCACACAGCCAAGATAACAAAGGAATGGCTTACGGGACAACTCTGTGAATGTCATTGAGTGGCCCAGCCAGAGCCCAGACTTGAACCCGATTGAACATCTCTGGAGAGATCTGAAAATGGCTGTGCACCGACGCTCCCAATCCAACCTTATGGAGCTTGAGAGGTCCTGCATAGAAGAATGGGAGAAACGGCACAAAAACAGGTGTGCAAAGCTTGTAGCATCATACTCAAAAAGACTTGAGGCTGTAATTGGTGCCAAAGGCGCTTCAACAAAGTATTGAGCAAAGGCTGTGATGTGATTTCTTTCGTTTTTTATTTTTAATAAATTTGCAAAGATTTCAAACAAACTTCTTTCACGTTGTCATCACAGGGTATTGTTTGTAGAATTTTGAGAAAAATAATGAATCCATTTTGGAATAAGGCTATAACATAACAAAATGTGGAAAAAGTGAAGCACTGTGAATACTTTCCGGATGCACTGTAGTTAACTGTGCCAACATCATCCCAGGCAGCATCTTCAGCTTCTACAATAGGCAGCTTTTCTACACAAATTAGCTGATGAGGGGTCAAAGTCAATCTGTCAGTAGCACAGCTAAAATGCCATTCATTATTCTAGACTGATCTTTGACAGGCAGGTTATTACTCCAGCCAAAAGAGCCTGTGATGCGGCTCCTCTTTGTTTGCTTATGCCAAACGATGCGAAATTAGGGAAAGCGCTGTCAATAGAGACAGAAGATCTGACAGAACAAGGTCTAAAATACCTGATGAAAATGAGATCAAAGACGACAATCAGAACTTCATGAATACTGTCAGACTGATGGGTGACAAGCAACTGCAAGAAAGTTCTAGCAGTTACCGCAAATTAACAAACAATTTCGTGAGCTGACAAAATGCAAGAGTTGCATATTTTGCAATTAATCTAATGCATTTGACTGCACGGTTTTAGAAAATTGGCGTGCATGCTTTATAATTCACCGGGCTTCAGAAAGGAATAAATAATGCATTTGCTCAGTGCTACTTCACCGCAATCAGCATAAACAGATGAAATCTAGATGTGCTGTAGAGGTGAGAGATAATTTTTCAATTTTGTGACAATTTTTGAAAGCAGTACATAACAAACACTTATATATATGTGTTTTTCATTGAGCGGTTGTACAAAGTCTGTAGCTGGATGTATTATTGCTTTCTCACACAAATAATAAAGTAATTTGGAAAAACAATCCTTATGAAGTATGATTATGAATAAATGCTTATAAAGATGGAAATTTACCATGAAATCCATCTTCCTAGCATTATTCCCGCTCATTTGCAGGGTCCGCTTCACACACACATTTGATTTGGCACAGGTTTTACGCCGGATGCCCTTCTTGACACAACCCATCACTGAGAGTGCTAGGACACATTCACACTCACACACACTCCTACGACAATTTGGCATATCCAATCCACCTAACCTGAATGTCTTTGGACTGTGGGGGAAACCGGAGCACCCCAAGGAAACCCACCGGGGAACTTCTTGCAGTGAAGCAACAGTGCTACTCACTGAGCCACCGTGCCACTCTGAAATTTACCTTGAAATGATTGGAATAATAGAAAAAGACTTTTCATTTGTTGAATACTTCATTTGAGAGACATTTGTTCATGCCACTGAATGTCACTCTGTAATGCAATATGAAATCTCTCTCATTCTCAGTGGTCGGAGATGCAAGCAGACCTCTCAGCATCACAACAATAATAAAAACATATGGCACATCTGTAAATGGATTCCATAACCCCTCGGTAATGACCCTCCAGAACCCGCTGCGCAGATGAGCTATCAATTCCCCTGCGAGGCAGATTAGATTAGATAAGGAAGAGATCACTGGAATCATTATAGTACTGGTGGCTGAATCTATAGAGGAATTCTGTTGCATTCTTAAAGGGACAGTTCACCCAATAATAAAAAAATTCACAAAGTTAATTATGACAAACGCTGTCAAGCTTGCACTTTATAAGTCATTTCAAACCATAAAATAGCTCTGTGTGAAGAAAAAATCAAAATTTAAGTTCTTACATCTCCGCCATAGCTTTCAAAATGTTCAGAGATAATTCAATATAAAATATCCAAATATTATAATAAATGTATTGATAATATAAAAATAGTTATACGTAACAATAAATAAAAAATAAATAAAATAAGCAAGTTTAATTACACATTTGGTTTGTATTAATACTACTACTACTACTACTACTACTACTACTACTACTACTACTATGACTACTACTAATAATAATAATAATAATTTAAGAGATACAGCAGAGGGGAAAAAACTCATATTGCTATAGCCTTAAGGATTACTTTTATGGTCAAATTCATCATAATATTTTCTACATAAAAATCATACGAACCGGAAACGACATGAGAATAGGTAAATGATGACAGAATTTTCATTGGGTAAACTTTTCTTTTAAACTTCATTCTAGGCTAATGATTTAATAAGTTGGCTGAAATAAGATAAATACACTACTTAACATTTATTAGTGGAACATCGCTAAATGAATATTCTCAGCTCAGGCATGTACACAGAAATGCTATCTGTGTATTTAGTGTTTTACCAGTTGGCCCAAACAGTTCATTAAACATTTTAGCTCTATTATTCCGTGCTGGCACAGGGTACGCTTACTCCATAATTG
Organism: Coreius guichenoti; assembly: GCA_039654105.1. Classification (NCBI taxonomy): domain Eukaryota; kingdom Metazoa; phylum Chordata; class Actinopteri; order Cypriniformes; family Gobionidae; genus Coreius; species Coreius guichenoti. The sequence goes on from CM077169.1 coordinate 20,366,098, forward strand.
TAGAGCATGGCTCATAGCTGAGCAGATTCGAATATAGCTGCATCTTGTACGTCCTTTTCTTTTCCTCATCCAAACCCAGAGACATGAATGAAACATGCATGACAGACAGCGGTAAACCATGAAGCGTCACAAATGTAAAATTATCCTGGAGCTAACATGCGCTTTCTATGCATGAGGGACTGACATTGCTCGGAACAGGTTTACCAAAAGGCATCTGTATGTCTGTAATTATTACTTAATCACAATGTCTAGTAGCTGCTTTAAGCCTCAGTAGAAGCCATAAGGTTCATTCTTTTAAATTGGCCACACTCTAGATTAAATAAGTGTTGTTTTAGAACCTGCATTGACTCATCAGGGGAGAAAATGAAGGGCTTTTCCAACCACTGAGCAAGAAGGAAACACACTGGAGACAGCCCGTCTCATCACCATAGAGACAAAGGTCTCCACTGCTCTCATTAGAACACTATGACAGACAGAGCGAGAGAAAGAGAGGAAAGAAAGAGAAACAGAGATGGGTTTTGGGAGCTGGGGACAAAAGAAAACAAAAAGCAAGACAATTTGGAACATGAGGGAGTTTGCACTGCCCTTCTCCCATCTTATGTACAAACCTTATGCTCAAAAGATGAGCATACCAGTCTCATTTAACACATCACTACATCAAGACATCACTGACAGCCTTACAAATCATATAAAGCGGAAGGCCTTAAAAGCAATTCATCTGACAATACATGGATACAAATGTACAGTATGCAACTTGCAACAGTTAGTATGACTGGCCAAGCTGCATGTCAAAAATGCACATATTTTACAGTAGTACTACATTTACATTTATGCATTTGGTAAATGCTTTTTTCAAAGCGACTTGCAATGTATTCAAGATAAACCTAAGGCATTCTCAGGGAATCAAACCCATGAACACAGCATTGCCAGCACTAGGCTGTACAAGGCTGTGCACCATTCAGAATAACATTCCAATTCAATTCCTCAATTTGAAGTGAGGTAACGAACAGAAAGCAAAATTGCAGGATGGATGGATGGATGGACATTTTAAGATCATGGATGGATGGATGGATGGACATTTTAAGATCATGGATGGATGGATGGATGGACATTTTAAGATCATGGATGGATGGATGGATGGATGGATGGATGGATGGATGGATGGATGGATGGATGGATGGATGGATGGATGGATGGATGGATGGATGGATGGATGGATGGATGGATGGATGGATATCTATCCATCCATCTATCCATACATCCATCCATACATCCATCCATCTATCTATGATCTTACCATTTCTATCTATCCATACATCCATCCATCTATCTATGATCTTGCAATTTCTATCTATCCATCCATCCATCCATCCATCCATGATCTTACAATTTCTATATATCCATCCATCCATCCATCCATCATCTAACCATCATCAAATTAAATATTAAGAACTTATGAGAGCAAATAGGTCACAGTGGCCACATCAAAACGAAGAATCAATCAAAGAGCTCAGTGCTCTTGTAGCTTAGTAGGCCACATAAATATTAGATATGGTGAGTGCAAAAATAATTCTGAAAAACTCTCTGAATAGTGTCCGTGAATGCTTCCTTTTCTTCACGAACACATCAAAACCTGGAGGGAAAACTCATTTAACCTAGAGGCCACGGTCAGATTATTCTAAAAAAATACAAAAATGGAAGCCCTTAAAATAAAAATCACTAAATTCTAACAAGCGAACTAATAGGCAATAATTTCTGAGCTCTGCGCAATGTGAGTGCATTCAAGCTCTTTAGACAATAACCACAGATCAATGCTTTATGTGGAGATAATGTGAGGAGTGCCAGACACAACGCATTTTGTGTCTCTTGTTATGGATAACAGCTTTTCTCTGTGAGCACCGCTCAGCTCAACACATCTCTAATCATGACTTCAGGTCATCTTATCATTGAGGAGTGATTGAGCATTTAACACTTATTTATGGTCACTGGAAGATCTATTGAGAAGCCACATAATTTGTTGCCTTTGGAGGTCTTTGATCAGTCATTTTGAAATGCTGGTCCCTTCAGCAGTGTACCAAAGCTTACATGATTATTCTGTGGTGATAACAATAGAAAAAAAGACTTTAAGCATCAGAACAAAAACAAGAAAATAACTACCGTATTTAAACATTAAAATACAAATTCAGACCAAGATAGAAGGATAGAAAAATGCAGTAACCCCATTTTCATTACTATACCAATTCTATACATAGTATACTATGCATATTTATATAGTGTCATGAAACCCCCCTGTTTTAGCCTGGTCGTTCACACCTCAGAGTTGGAAAAAGTCTCAAGAAATGGGCATGTAAAGCTGTGGAAAAGTGGGAGTGTAGAGGGGGGAAGAGGGGAGACAACCAATAAAACACAGACCTGCAACACACTCATTATACAGACACATGAATATTAAAATCACCAAAGAGAAAGGAAAAAAAAAAAAACATATTTGAGGGCACCTTGATGCATTTTAAAAATCTAACCTTATATAACAACAAACTGCCAAAACGAGGGAGAAACACGGAAGAACATTTAAAAGGTCTAATAATATTTTCAATACATTTAAGAGCACTACAGTCTATGAACAAACGACACACGTCAGTTTAACAGAAATAATAAAGACTACTTTTTTGCCCATTTTTCTTTGAATTTTCGGTCTACATTATTGTCTTCTGTGTATCAGAATAATTAATCGTGTCATCACGTTCATGATTAGACGTACAGCTGTATCAGTGTCCTTATTTGTACATACACCGATCAGGCATAACATTATGACCGGTGAAGTGAATAACATCACGGAACTTGTTAGTGGGTGGGATATATTAGGCAGCAAGTGAACATTTTGTCCTCAAAGTTGATTTGTTAAAGGCAGGAAAAATGGACAAGCACAAGGATTTGAGCGAGTTTGACAAGGGCCAAAATGTGATGGCTAGACGACTGGGTCAGAGCATCTCCAAAACTGCAGCTCTTGTGGGGTGTTCCCGGTCTGCAGTGGTCAGTATCTATCAAAAGTGGTCCAAGGAAGGAACAGTGGTGAACCGACGACAGGGTCATTGATGCACGTGGGGAGCGAAGGCTGGCTCGTGTGGTCCGATCAAACAGACGAGCTACTGTAGCTCAAATTGCTCAAGAAGTTAATGCTGGTTCTGATAGAAGGTGTCAGAATACACAGTGCATCGCAGTTTGTTGTGTATGGGGCTACATAGCCGCAGACCAGTCAGGGTGCCCATGCTGACCCCTGTCCACCGCCGAAAGCGCCAACAGTGGGCACGTGAGCATCAGAACTGGACCACGGAGCAATGGAAGAAAGTGGCCTGGTCTGATAAATCACATTTTCTTTTACATCACATGGATGGCCGGGTACGTGTGCGTCGCTTACCTGGGCAACACATGGCACCAGGATGCACTATGGGAAGAAGGCAAGCCGGCGGAGGCAGTGTGCTGCTTTGGGAAATGTTCTGGTGGGAAACCTTGGGTCCTGCCATCCATGTGGATGTTACTTTGACACGTACCACCTACCTAAGCATTGTTGCAGACCTTTTATGGAAACGGTATTCCCTGGTGGCTGTGGCCTCTTTCAGCAGGATATTGCACCCTGTCACAAAGCAAAAATGGTTCAGGAATGGTTTGAGGTGCTCACTTGGCCTCCAAATTCCCCAGATCTCAATCCAGTCGAGCATCTGTGGGATGTGCTGAACAAACAAGTCCGATCCATCCATCGCAACTTACAGGACTTAAAGGATCTGCTGCTAACATCTTGGTGACAGATACACAGCACACCTTCAGGGGTCTAGTGGAGTCCATGCCTCGACAGGTCAGGGCTGTTTTGGCAGCAAAAGGGGGACCAACACAATATTAGGATTAATATTAGGTCATAATGTTATGCCTGATTGGTGTATATTTCATTTGAAGACGACGTGATTAAATATGTGCGCATACACGGTGCTGGTCCATGTTTAGAGCACTAGAGTAATATGTCCATAAAAACTTGAAACGCGCTCACTCCGGTCTATATCTGATCTATATGATCCACGTAGTGAGCATTGTTAAACTCATTGTGGCGTTCTGCGCAGAAACCGCTCTCATGCGCACTCCGCATATTGTTTGAATTCTCCGTTTTAATGCGATCTCATGTGTAATACAGCGCAGTGATTGGGTTAAAAGAGTTCATACTCATGATGAATAAATGCAGAGAACCGGCTGACATAGAATCATGCTGGCAGACACGTGACGTTGCTTCGAATTTGCTTTTTAACCCAGAAGAATGAAATTGCTCAGAAAAACGCAAAAATAACCAATTTCCACTTGTTGGTAAAATGTATAAGTGCTTTTAGTGTTTTCAGTGATGTCCAGCCTGTACATATCTGTTCACATCTCAAAGAAATGTGTTCACAATCACCAAATCTCCCAACTCTTTCTGACAACCAGAGAAATGGATGCCCAGGGAAAACATGCTAGTAACAAAATGAGGTAATCGATGCAGACTGCACACGCTGTCAGTTCTTATATTCAGTGACTAATGAGTGTCTCTCTCCACACATCCAGCTAATAGCATTAAAGCATCAACGCTTCCTCTCGTCAACTCGACTTCCTGCTAACAGCCTCTGTCTGAGCATGCGGATGCGTGGAGTGATACAAGTGAAAGAAGAAACAGAGACTTTTGGGAAGTGGATGATAAGAGGGAAAGTGAATGAATCAGGGAAGATGAAAGAAAGAGGGGTCTGTTGGGAAAAGGAGAAGTATTCCAGGAGGCAAAAGAGAGGAGAGTGATGTAAGATTGGGAGAGGAGTAAGCAAGGGGACCCCAGAGAAAAGGAGAGAACCTGAGGGCATTATGGGACGCTATCAGGGGACAAACATCAGCCCTTGTCACCAACCCAATTAAGTGCTAGGATTCACACTACAAGCTATTTTTATTTGTCTGTTTGCTTGGCGATCTGCTTAAAATACCCACTGCAATAACACTGACATCTGGCTACCGAACGCACATGGCATGTTGAATAATGCATCCGCAGGGATCACGCCGTCAGCGTCCACCGTCTTCAACATTTACACAGCTTGATGTGTGTGTATTGATGTGTTTAGTGAACAGGCGCTGTGCACTGTGGTTTGCGGTGAAAGGTGACACGCTGTCACTGCAGAGGGACTCCACCCAGCAGGGTTTCCTCACACACCTGTCCGAATGTCACAGCATTTCATAATAAAACTCTGCCTGACCCCAGTAGCTGTCGCATCATCCCCACGGGTCTCCAGGGATGAGCGAATAAGCCTCATCTATAGTTCATGATATGTACAGGAAGTGTAACTGTGACTTTCATGCACATTTGAGGTTACCAGAGACTATCAGGAAGTCACTAGCTGGGTTTCCATCAACATACACTACTGTTCAAAAGTACATTAAATTAAATCGTTCAAACGTAACAATAAAGACATTCACAATGTTATAAAAGTTTTCTATTTCACATAAATGCTGTTCTTTTGAACTGTCTATTCATAAATTCTGAAAAAAGTATCATGGTTTCCATACAAAAATATTAAGCAGCACAACTGTTTTCAACATTGATAATAATAAGAAATGTTTCTTGAGCAGCAAATCAGTATATTAGTATGATTTCTGAAAGGATCGTGTGACACTGAAGACTGGAGTAATGATGCTGAAAATTTAGCTTTGCCATCACAAGGACAAAAATATATTAGCACAGAAAACATTTAATTTAAATTGTAATAATATTACTGTTTTTACTGTGTTTTTGAGCAAATAAATGCAGCCTTGGTAAGAATAAGAAACTTTTTTCAAAAAACAACCCCAAACTTTTAAATTATAGTGTATTTATATAAAAATGTTGCATTAAAAATGCAAAAGACACATAATCTTGTGGATCAAAATAATGAATGGAAACACCAAAATGTATGTGTGTGTGTGTGTGTGTGTGTGTGTGTGTGTGTGTGTGTGTGTGTGTGTGTGTGTGTGTGTGTGTGTGTGTGTGTGTGTGTGTGTGTGTGTGTGTGTGTGTGTGCATTTAACTACCCTTCTGTGTTTCGTGATTTTTTTATTGTCTATATACAATTCAAGTCAATGGGCTCCAATGTTGTGTTTATGTTCCTTAGAAGAAAGTAATTTAAAATTTTAATTTATTCATTTATTTATTATTTTGCATCAATTTCCCCAGATCTGTCGATTTTGTTCTCCTGAACACATGGGATGGAATCGCAGATTTATTCTGAATAGATTTAGCAAAATATTCTGATTTTCCACATAAATTAAATATGCAGCTCAGAACAGAAACACTTTTAGCTCTAAATTAAACTTGTCACAATGTGTATGGTTAGCACATGGTGTAACTGAAATACGATGCCCTACGTCTCATTTCAAAAGTCAATATCTGATCCTGTTTTCACAGCCAGGCTGTCCAACCTAAAACTGAAGAGAATATGATTCATAGCTCTTTACTAATTTTTATATCAGTGTATTTGTTTGTTTCGCAGTAAAGAAGAGCTGAGTCACAAAGGTCATCTGACTCTAATGGCTCTATCCAAAGCAAACAGCAGTCCTGTTATGACATCCCTGTGTGTAAACAGACAATCCCTCTATTAGAGACCCATGTGACTCAGGAGAGAATGTGATAAAACAGACTTCAAATTATAGCCCGTTCAAAGAGACTGAAGAGGCCCGACCCGAACGGACAGGCTCTGAAATATTGTTTGCATTTCTTTATGAGACAGAGACACTTTCAAATATTTGACTGGGCCGCTGTTCACTGTTTAGGATTAAATGACAGCTGATATCGCCAACTGCTCCACCAAATCACCAGATTTCAGAGCGCTATCAGAATAAATGCAGCAGTAGAATAGAGTCTGGAGGTTAATTTTACATGTTCGCACACATACTGTTACACAACAGCAAACAGACACAGTGATGTGAGCCGAGGACAGAAATAATTATTCCCTGGCTGTATGTCTCAGGTCACAGTGTTATATAAAGAGGTCAACCCACCATGATAAAACATCACTACGGAAGTATTGCTGGAAATAAAAATAAAAAAGTCTCATCTCAGCTGTCTATGTGATTTTAAAGGCCAAGGACTTAAAATAATTTATGGGTCTTCATCATTAACACTAAATTTTCTCCACCTGCAACAACAGCTCAAGAGTTCAGCACAATAACAATCTTAACGATCCATGAAATCACTTCTTTCCCGGGTTAATGCATTTCCTTTTATGAAAAAGGGAAGTTTTATCTGCTAAAAGTCCATTTTGTCAACTTTTAGAAGGACGCTAACTTCAAAGCTAATAGATAAAGAGGCATGAAACTCCAATTTTGATTTCATGGAGTCTTATTGAAAAAATTAAATAAAAAACAAAGCTGCATTAAAAATCTGTACAGAAATAGGAGTTGGTCAGAGTTGTTAATGCATGTGCTTCAGACACATTGAGCCTTGTGTCCCAAATCAATTCTCTCAGTCGCTTTGTTTGTCAATAAAAATAGGAAAAAGCTCCAAAAAAGAAATATGAGACTGAACATACAATAAAAAAATAAACATGAGCCCTCTAAACCAACAGACATCTTAACAAATTTAGCAAATTTCCTGATATAATAGGGATTATTTACAAGAGTATTTCCTATATCTTCTGGGTTCAATCTTTACATTAATAGGAGCATTTATAGGCTTAACTAATTATCTTAAACAGCGTGATTTTTCCCCCAAACCAGTTCAGTGCAAACTCCAGCCCACAGCCAATTCTAAATATTTCATTGGTCATGTCAAACACAGTGCTGATTGCCTGCCCTACACAAGGCTACAGCAAATACTAACCCCTAACCCTACACACACTAAGCTTAACCAATTAAATTGGCTGCAATAAAACAAAAATTAAATCACGCTCTATAACATGATATAATGGTCATTCTTGACTTTCAAAAAGCAAAACAGACTAAAAGCTGTAACAAAAGAGTGACTTATCCTTGTTCAGATGTTCTGAAATAACCTACAGACCACCATAAATCCTGATAAAAAGAAAAACAATCATTTCTTTACGGAAAGTGCCTTAGTGGCAAGTTTTGTTCGAGTAAACAAAAACCCATGCTTGGCCATACAAGAGGAAACTGCATGTGCTCATGCGACTGAGAGGTCAGCTTTGAAAATAGCAATGGGGAAACCTGCTGGAGATGCTAGAAGCAGTGCAGATGCTATGGAGAGATCAAGCCAGAGAGATGGAAAAGAGCTCTGATAATTGATCGGTATTTAATCTAAACCCCTCCCTGCAAACCTAACACCCTGCTCTCACACAAAACACACTGACACTTGTCAGACTGAAGCACCCCACAGTGTCTCAGTGATGTGCCTCAACAGGAGGCAACAGAACGTCTATAAGCCTCTTCAACTGCTCTCAGGCGAAACCTCAAAGGTTTTTCACAGGCAAACCCCTCCAAACAAAACACTGTGTTGTGCACAGCTGCTGAATCACAGCGGTAAAGACGTATTCATTGATATCTAATTTCACAAAGGACTGAATGCACATAAACTGAAGCTGCTGTCTCCACTGGGGATATTTCACCTAAAAATGAAAATTATGTCATCATTTAACTACCCTTCTGTGGAAAATACAAGATGTTTCGTGATTTTTTTATTGTCTATATACAATGCAAGTCAATGGGCTCCAATGTTGTGTTTATGTTCCTTAAAAGAAAAAGTAATTTAAAATTTTAATTTATTCATTTTAATAGGATTTGATATTGAATATTTACTATATTAAATATTTAATATAATTACCGAATATAATATCGAATATTACCCCCCTTTTTCAAGATGTACCTTTTCGAAAAAGGCTTTTTGAGGCTTTTTTCAAATCTGGTCTTTTATGAAGAAAATTATTTTATGAGAAATCTTCTCATATTTTAATTTTTAATTTTTATATTGAAAGTATGGTAAATACTGATAAAATATATGAACAATCACATTTAAAAATAAACACTTTATGGCATACCATAAAAATAACCTGTAGTTCTCATTTCCAGTTGATTTCACAATGACCTTTAAAAAAAACCTTTTTATGTACAGTGACAGATGTTGGCATGTCAAAAAACACAAGTGTTTGATTCGCATTACCTATCTGATCCAAGGGATACGAATGTTTTTTCCTTAGGCCGATCACATAGCACTGAAAAGACTTTCAGTTTCAGTTTCTCCCTGAAGTCGTAAGGAAAGCGCTGGGCAAAACTTGTTCTGTGGCGCAATGTTAATCCATTATGCCGCATCATTCTTATGCCGTATCACAGCAGCCGCTTCGAAGAAACTAACAGGCACGTGTGTCAGCACGCAGCCGAAACAAGAAATGAGGGCCTCGCTGATGGGTATGTTCAGCTCTTTGGTGATATCCAGTGCCTTCGGCTGTATGACGGCTCTGGTTATGGGCAGCCCCTGATTTCTTCCCTCGGTACGCACTGACACACCCGCCTGTCAGCCCTTCCGAGGTGGCCGCTCTTAGAACCACGGTAAGCTTTTCTTTGACTGTTAGCTTTTTTAAGACTGTCTTTTTGGGCTTTTTATGCTGCTTAATGAGAGTTGTTCGATGACTCTGCTGCGTTTATCAGTCCTGGGGGGCACTCTCATTTTACAAGTATTTGGCGCTCCCTATTGTTGCGGGTGTATTATTGACATGTAAAAGTCTAGACCCTGAATATAAGACGACCCCATTTTTTTCCAGATATATTTCTAATAAATATATCTGGCTTCGCCTTGGTCAGATGTTGCTCTGCCTGCGCCACGAATTCCGAGCCATCCGCTACACTCCGACTCGCCACCCCTTCGGCTCCGTCTGGCTTCGCCTTCCCTGCGGCTCTACTTCGGTCCTCTGTCCCACCGGCTTCACCTCGGACACTTGTCACTGCGGCTACACCTCGGCCTCCAGGACCATCGGTGTCACATGGTCTCCTCAGCTCTTTATTTGCACCCTGGTCTCCTCTTCCATCAGCTCCATCTCTGTCAGTCGTCCCCTTGGTGTCATCAGCCAATGGTCAGCCACCATGGTTCCTCCCCTCCTCAACTCCGCCGTGGGCCATCATCCTGGCTGCGCTCTGGGTCCCCTCTTTGCTACTCCTGCTTCTGGCTCCTCCCGCTGTCATCTGCCATCCTGGTCTCTCCATCTGTCATCTCCCCTGGTTACCTGCCCTCCGCCTACTCTGCATCCTCCTCCAGAGCCCCTTTCCTCCCTCCGCAATTGGACTTTTATGGCGCAAGGATGTGCCTTCCCAGGGGTAGGGAGCGTACTGTAATGTGTACAGTTCACTACAACCAGACTGTGACAACTAATTTGTTCCCTCATTTTAGTAAAGTCAAAACAATGGAAAGAATAAGTTCAATGTGGCCACGATTTACAAAAACGAGGGAATGCATTGTCGTGGGAACAAATTCTTAATTCATGGTCACAATATATATATTTTTGTCCGCATGTCATGTGCGGGCTCCGGCTCATTGAAAATCAAGGAATTTCACTGGCATTGGAATCAACTGAAAAATGGTATCATGACAACCCTACTCCCTAGTTTAAATGTCACCAGAGATAGAGGAAATGTATGTAAGACTGGAGAAAACTGTAAGAACTGTAAGAGATGGCAACTCTCTGAGAAAACAAAAGGAAATTAACATCTAAACTCTCTCTTGTGAAATTACCATCCCCATCCAAGATGAAATCCCACTGAGTTGATCACCCATGTATTGCCTTAATTTACATTTCATTCCCCTCACCCTCATCTCTCCTCTTCACATGTTGAAATTCACCCAAAATCTATATGAGTTAATGTGAACAAGTACTATACAGTATTATACATGTTTGGAATCATTTGAAACGTCTCAGCAACTGGTACAAAGGTCTCATTCCCACAGAAGTAAAGAAAGATATCAAAGGTTTTAAGAGTTTAGAGATAGTTTGCTTATTGTGGTGGGTGTGTCCTCTGCCAATTGGTCTTTATCTCCTGTCCTTAATAAGGTGTAAATTACAGGACTACAGGTCTTGATTAATGCAAATTCCCATTGTGAACTCATGTTTACATTTGAAAGGGGTTTCTGTCTTGGTCTGAGTATTTAAGGGATGTTGCAGAAGGGTTAGGGCGCGATCCTTTACTCAGTGTTATGTAATTTTCAGATGTCAGGTATCCATCTTTTACTCTTTACTTAAGAGCATTTGATGTTATGTATTGATTATCTTTGAATTGATTATGTAATTGGCATGATACATTTATATGACTAATAATAAATTGTTACATTGATTTATTCTGACTTACTCTGGAATTATTAACTCTAGTAGATTACGTTAAATCCATAACACCGCAAATCTACGCTCAGGTTAGTAGCAGACTAGAACACAGTTTCAGTGAAGCATAAGGGCACACCAGACTGATGTTTTAGAGCTCCGACTAACACATTGGCATTAGTTACGTATACTTAGACTGTAGAGGCTAGTAGACCAAATGGGTCTTCCGTTTAGAGCAACAAAAAGTTGTTAGACCAATCTAAATAGGGTGAGCCTCAACTCCTGATTATTGTAATATTATTCTAATTACGTGTACGTGGGAAACCATGGCATGATTATGTAAAGTTACCATTAGAGGAAGTTAAGTTGGTCGCTTGGTTCTATGGTAATGGTCATGGCCTCTGGTTAGACATAGTCTTGCATTAATTAAGTGAGTTCAGATCTATGGGGACTGAACAAAATATTCTAGAATGAGCAACGTGGAGCACGGGCGTCTAGGATATCAGTTAATCGCCTCTGTCTAATGACCAAGACTGACGAGTTTGTGATAAAGAGATCGTAATCCAGCCGGTGCGAGACTCGAAATGTTATTGGGATCCGGATGAACGGGTATAATTTCAACAAAGGGTTAAAAAGAATAATCAAATGTGTAGTTAAACTATTATACAAATGACTAAATAGCCAATCGGCATTCTAACCTAAATTCGAGGTCATGATAAAATGGAGTTAGATAAAAGTAAATTGGAATTAAATTACTTTGCCCCGCTGAAAAGACTGAACGCGCAGAAACCTTAACCCGCTTATCTGAAGCTGTCACTGGGACGATTGGGCGGGCCTTACATGTAGCAACAGTGGGAGAGTTGATTCAATATGCTCAGCTTCAATGCAAAATTCACAATCGTTCGATCCCACACCTCTTGATCTGGCCGATGTGCTAAAATATGCATAGAACTCACTTTCATTTATGCTATCAAAGAGATCACAACATGATACATAGAGCAGAAATAATCCACACAGAGATCAATCACAAATGAGATCATCACCTTGTTTTTAAATGCTGACAATTCAAAGCATTTGACACTATCCTCATCAACTATATTTTAGACATTCAGGGTGTTGCAATCCTCCCTTGGTGCTGGCCTAAACATGCTGATGTCACAGCATGTTTAGGCCAGCACCAAGGGAGGATTGCAACACCCTGAATGTCTAAAATACTGCATCTCCCTTCAAGCAAATTACTTCAGTCACCCACAGGAACACACCAGTATTGAAAGGTAAAGGTCCTCTGTGGCAACCACAGAAACCCAATCTACTCCCAGAGAATCAAGAGCAAGGGAATCAGGATATTGCTTTAAGAGGTGCAACTACTGTGAAATCTATTTCTTCAACAGGAAGGTAGAATAGACACAGTGCAGTAAAAGTGTAGAATAGACACAATGCAGTAAAAGGTATCAATATATATACAAACATTTACCACATACAGTTGGGCACACAAGGGGAGTTAGAACTAGATAACAGAATGAAAAAAGAAGAAAGACAAAGCTCTGGTAATACGAATATTAACATTTTTCGAGGGAACATGTTAATAGTCTCCCCAGACTGCAGCGATCAAACAGGACAAAGCAAAAGCGAAAGCTCTGGACAGATGGCGTTTAAAACTTCAGTTTGTTTCTTGACGTTGTGTTAGAAGCAGCAGGATATTCTATACCACCTACACAACCCTCAACAGATGGAGGAGTAAAATATAAAGTAAGCACATACATTTAATGAAAAGGCAACATTAAACTACCAGCTAGTTTCTGACTCTCAAGCATTCATAGTCCATCCTTAAATCCAGCGTCGAAATAGGTTTTCATTTACTGCATTTTGGTTTGTCCTTTAAATGTTATCTCATACTGTTCTTAATTTTTTCTTAAACAGCAGCCCATTATATTAACATAATATCATTTTTTTTTCAATATGGCTTATTAAAGGCCTAGTTGACGACAACAACAAATTGTGCTCACATTGCTCCAAAAAAATTTGGGTAACTGTGCATAAATTATAACCAAGCCAATAACAGTATAATAAAAAAAATGATGTTGTATAAACATTTGCATTTGTCGCTAATGTTCACCTGGCGAGTGGCTCCAGGTAATTTGAGTTTGAGCATCTTTTCTAAATCATGTTCTCTCAGTTAAATCACTCAATCTCATCTTGTGATTTTAAAGAGTTAGTTCACCCAAAAATGAAAATTCTGTCATCATTTATGCACCCTCATGTCGTTCCAAACCTGTAAGACTTTAGTTCATCTTTGGAGCCAAATGAAGATATTTTTAATGAAATCTGACAGATTTCTGTCATTCCATAGACAGCTACGCAACTGAAACATTGACGCTTCAAAAGTTCATAAAGAGATTGTAAAACTAATCCATATGAATTCAGTGGTTTAGTCCAAATTTTCTTAAAGGGGGGGTAACACACACAGTTTCAGCCAATCTCATGTTAATCTTGAGTACCTACAGAGTAGCACTGCATCCTTCATATCTCAAAAAAGTCTTTAGTTTTATTAGATATTTAAAAGACACACACCTATGACACACGTACACACAATACAGTCGTGGCATTATCCCTCCCTGGATAACTTTCTATTCACTATATGTTCATGTTGTTTACATTATATGCACTCACACGCCGATTGCCAACAAAACACAGACATTTGATGCAATTTCGACTCGTGACCGGGAAAAAAAAAAAAAAAAAAAAACTACACTTGCAGAACTCCGTTGCTGCTCCGGAAAAACAAACTGCATCCAATGTTTCCTTAACGCTGGGTTATTTAGGAAGCTGAACAAGGTTATCTTTCCCTCACAACCAGAAACACACTTCTTACATTTACATTTAATCATTTAGCAGACGCTTTTACCCAAAGCGACTTACAAATGATGAGAGCAATAGAAGCAATCAGACAAACAAGAGGCAACAACATGCAAGTGCTATAACAAGTCTCAGTTAGTCTAGTTAGTCTAGTCTGGGGGGGGGGGGGGTTATAAATGAAAAGAAAACGAATAGAAAAGTTAAGTTAGTTAAGTGTTGGTTCTTTAATGACATTGTTGATGTTGTGGTCTAAAAACAAAATGCCAGCGCTGCCGACAGCTCCTGTAACCCGAACGAAGCACGTTGATGGGCATGCTCTCGCTCTCGCACGCACTGAGAAGTGCCCATACAAGCAATTCCGCCCTTTATGAAGTCATACAGGGCCATACTCGAAAAAAACTTTCCGAAACTTGTTCGAATCCAGAAGGAGTGTATTTGGCACAGAAATACTGTCATACATCCAACTGATTTTTTGAAATTTTGACCATGTTTAGCGTAAGCATCCAACTCTTTAACAGTGTAAATAAGTCAGAATGCATGAAATCTAAAATATAACAATTTATTTTACTATATGTATTGTATATGTATTTATTTAAAATATATTTATTTATTTATTTGATTAAACTTTTTATACTAGATTTTTTTACAAATGTAAAAAAAAAAGGAGACATCTTTGAAAAACCGAGCTCTAGATATTCAAGAGTTATGGGAAACAAATTTAGAAGAATATAAAAGGAGTGTCAGCTTTCTTGTAATGCATTATAGGATGCATCTCATGCAATATATATCTCAGGCTAAATTTGTATCAATAAGAATTCTCAGCTATCAAGCCTCACACCACATAAAGTCCACTAACAAAAGGTCATTACAGTCTAGCTTCATCCAAATGCAATACATTTCCTCTACATAATATTCAAAGCCCTCCTCAGGACCCATTTCTATGAGAGCCCAACACAAGGCTGTGAACATAATCATCCTCCAGAGAACCCATGCAGCTCATTAAGAGCGACTGATCTGATTCTGAACAGGGAACCCCAGCGGCCATTCGGTTCATCGCAGCATCAACAGCAGCATGATCCCTGGTCATCACCACACCCCTCACCCACTAAAGCTGGTTGGAACAAGGAGAGAGCAAGAGAGGGAGAGGAAAAAAAGTGTGCCGCTCGAACACACAGCCATAAAGAAGAGTGGTGTAGCAAAGCCATTCCCTTACTGTTTGGTTCAATACAGTATTGATCGAGATGTGAACCCAGAGAGTCAGATATATTCTCTTATTAGCAAGTCCAAAGCAAGTCGGAGGTACATTACAGCTGTGAGACTGGATAAAGGAGGGGAAAACTACTTATTTTATTATTATTATTACATCATTTTTCATTTTTATATTATAAACTGTACCGATAGAACGCTATTATTTTACAATACTGAGAGTAATAAAAAAACAATGTAAGAATAACCTATGAAATTACAATGACTAATTTGCAGTTTACATTAAACTGACACCAAGTCCTATCCAGAAGCTATATGTTCCATGTTAATCCACAACAAACCCTACATTTTGTCAGTCGTTTCTAGAAAAACCTTACAAAGGATGCCATGTGGAGAAGCATCACATAACTCATTAAAATACAAGATGTGTGTTTTATGCTGTGAAGTTCATTGAAGACTAAGCATACACACTTTCACTGATTGGATCCACTGCAGTTAGTATGAGCCTACTGACAACCGATACACAATTTTTAGGTAACAGGCCTTCATTTCATTGTTCAGAAGTATTCAAAAGCCTTTCCATGTGTGATTTATACTCTGTCTGGGGTTGAAACATGGATCAATAAGTCTTGACCGAGACTGATCATACTACTGAACTGCTCAACTGCAGACTCTTTAGGGTATGCTCCGATTGTGATTATTACCATATTATACCATCTTACCATTCAACTGAGTGACGGAATCTAAAACAAAAATCCAGAAAATCACATTGTATGATTTTTAAATAATTAATTTGCATTTTATTGCATGACATAAGTATTTGATCACCTACCAACCAGTAAGAATTCTGGCTCTCACAGACCTGTTAGTTTTTCTTTAAGAAGCCCTCCTGTTCTCCACTCATTACCTGTATTTACTGCACCTGTTTGAACTCGTTACCTGTATAAAAGACACCTGTCCACACACTCAATCAAACAGACTCCAATCTCTCCACAATGGCCAAGACCAGAGAGCTGTGTAAGGACATCAGGGATAAAATTGTAGACCTGCACAAGGCTGGGATGGGCCACAGGACAATAGGCAAGCAGCTTGGTGAGAAGGCAACAACTGTTGGCGCAATTATTAGAAAATGGAAGAAGTTCAAGATGACGGTCAATCTCCCTCGGTCTGGGGCACCATGCAAGATCTCACCTCGTGGGGCATCAATGATCATGAGGAAGGTGAGGGATCAGCCCAGAACTACACAGCAGGACCTGGTCAATGACCTGAAGAGAGCTGGGACCACAGTCTCAAAGAAAACCATTAGTAACACACTACGCCGTCATGGATTAAAATCCTGCAGCGCATGCAAGGTCCCCCTGCTCAAGCCAGCGCATGTCCAGGCCCGTCTGAAGTTTGCCAATGACCATCTGGATGATCCAGAGGAGGAATGGGAGAAGGTCATGTGGTCTGATGAGACAAAAATAGAGCTTTTTGGTCTAAACTCCACTCGCCGTGTTTGGAGGAAGAAGAAGGATGAGTACAACCCCAAGAACACCATCCCAACCGTGAAGCATGGAGGTGGAAACATCATTCTTTGGGGATGCTTTTCTGCAAAGGAGACAGGACGACTGCACCGTATTGAGGGGAGGATGGATGGGGCCATGTATCGTGAGATCTTGGCCAACAACCTCCTTCCCTCAGTAAGAGCATTGAAGATGGGTCGTGGCTGGGTCTTCCGGGTCGACCCGGAACACACAGCCAGGGCAACTAAGGAGTGGCTCCGTAAGAAGCATCTCAAGGTCCTGGAGTGGCCTAGCCAGTCTCCAGACCTGAACCCAATTGAAAATCTTTGGAGGGAGCTGAAAGTCCGTATTGCCCAGTGACAGCCCTGAAACCTGAAGGATCTGGAGAAGGTCTGTATGGAGGAGTGGGCCAAAATCCCTGCTGCAGTGTGTGCAAACCTGGTCAAGAACTAGAGGAAACGTATGATCTCTGTAATTGCAAACAAAGGTTTCTGTACCAAATATTAAGTTCTGCTTTTCTGATGTATCAAATACTTATGTCATGCAATAAAATGCAAATTAATTACTTATTAATCTGGATTTTAGTTTTAGATTCCGTCACTCACAGTTGAAGAGTACCTATGATAAAAATTACAGACTTCTACATGCTTTGTAAGTGGGCAAACCTGCAAAATCGGCAGTGTATCAAATACTTGTTCTCCCCACTGTATATATATATATGGGTTTATTTTGTCTTTTATTTGAATTATATATAAAAAATTATATATATACACATATAAATATATATTCACCTTTTACAAATATCAAATATATATTCACACAAATACATTTTAAGTGATATTAATGTCTAGTTTAAGAGACATACAGTTATAATGTGACTTCTTTATGTCTGTTATAAATAAACTCCACTGCCTGCCTCAGATGTCCAGAGGCAAATAGACAGCTCTATATCCTCCGGCTTTCTGCACAGCCTCTTCCGCTGCAGGAACAGAACTGCTTCCACTAAATCTGTTTATTGCAGTGAGGTGATGGGCTGACGTAAGCCTCTGTGGATGGACAAAATAAATCTCCCTGCCATTAGGCAGAGAAAGGCAGGACACTCCCTAGTGGTGCCAGTAACCATACAGGGACCAGTTCCAATGAAACACCATGCCCGTCACGGCACAGTCCCCCAGGATGAGCGCGTATCCCTGTGGCCCGTCAACCAACGCCAGCGGAGCCAGTCATGTTCTCTCGCTTGCTGTCCATTTTAAATGACATTACCTCTTCCTTAAATACAAAAAGAGTCTGCTGTGGTCCTCCGTTTTCATTTTGATTTTAAAGTTTCAGTAATTTTGCTGTGCTTTTGTAATTTTTATTCGTTTTTTTTAATATGTTTATATAGTTTTTATACATTTTTATTTCACTTTTAGTTACTTTAGCACATCAAGTTAAAGAGGCCATATTATGTTTATTTAAAAAGTCTTGATTTTGGGGTCTACTAGAATAAGTTTTCATGCTTGAATGTTCAAAAAACATATTTTTCATATATTTTACATTGTTGCAGAGCACAGTGTGCTCTGATTTACCATAAATGTTTCAACACACTACTAACGCAACTCAACCAGGCCTTGCACCTTTTTTTTTTTTTTGCATATGCCTTGGGCAGGAATTATTTAAATGAGGAATACTGTGAGTGTACGTTCCCAGAAGAAAACTCAAGACTACAATTGAGGTGTTTCAGGGAGTTCAGAAACAGTGCTTACTGATATAGAGAACAACTCCGTTTAAAGTGGACTTTGTGCTTTGTAACTTTGCAGACCTGTTTCATGTTCAACCAGCAACATTACACACTTGAAAACGTAAAAAAAAAAAAAAAAAAAAAAAAAAAAAACTAAATGAAAATGAGAAATGTTGCCTTGCCAGTTAGCTGAAATAAAATGTTTTTTCAACATTTGTTTCATTTCAGGTAATGAAAATGTTTTAGTTCTAGTTTACTATAATAGGCTTTATGTTGAATGTGACATGAACAAACAAGAAAACAGGTCTTACTGCATCCGCTTGTCAGAGAAAGTGTTAATGGCAGTACGAACTGATGACGATATCTGTGGAATTTTAAGGTAATCAGCTAACCTTGCTAGTTCTATTTATTGTTGCCGTTTTATTCGAATATTATTTAAATATCTACCAAAAAAACTTTCAGATATCAATTTGCATATGCAGTGTATATAGTTTAGGCTCATCTTTGCTCACTTCTTCGAAGGCAAATTGAGTAAAACGTCTCTAATGGCTGACAATGGAAACGGCAAAAATTGTGAACCGTACTGAACTCTGTGAAAACAAGCCATTACGAAGCACATACAAAAGACCTGCATCAGAAGCTATTCGACCTGTTGTACAGTATACGGAAGTTTGTTGCACATAACCCCCATAAACCTGCTACTAACCAATAATTTAACTGATACCTAGTGAAAATAGTACTGCACCATCCCTGTATAAGAAAATACCTTGTAATGATATGACTTTTTTCAAATATTTGAAATGTAAATGCAATGCAACTAAATAAGTAATGCAATAATCACCATGTAAGTTCAATAGTACCAGGAACAAATAAAGCTGGATCCTGATATTGACTGATGTTGCCTCTCACAAAACCATCTAATAATGCAAATCCATTTCAGAAACACTTCAAAAACAACCAAAACTAATAGAGCAACATCTCTAGGCAAATACGATACAGACAGTGGCAATCATCTACACTAGAGTATACTGCTATAAATAAGGATCAGTGTCCCCACTGTATGCCTTGCTGGAGATGAAGTAGCTCCCTCTCCACCCCGTTACACCTCCAAAGTACCAGCCCGGTTGTAATATTAGAGCGCAAGCCAGACCCCCTGCATCCAGACCCCTGGTCTGACTGCAGGCAAGATTCAAAAACATAATTTATCTATGTACAGGACCTCCGCTACACTGACTGTTCCAGGGTCAATTTGCTTCTCCACTCAATTTCACTGAGGTTTTTGTCAACGACAGCATTAAAACGACAAAACAATTGGCTATTTTCTTTTTCATGTCACTAGACCATGGCTATATGCTCTATATATACTGCTTTCCTTTGGTTTAAGGTTTTTCATTTAGATGAAAACTATTCAGTGAGTAACAATTTGAAGAATATTTGAACTTACCCTGTCAACACAACAACAAAATCCATAATATTCCACCCATTGTGGAGGTAGGAGCCTTTATGAAAAGCAAAGCCTAGAGCGATGATCTTGATCCCGGCCTCGAAGCAAAATATTCCGATGAAGTAGGGTTCAGTGTCATCCTGTCATGAGTGAGGAGAGACACAAGCAGTTATTCATACAAAATAAGACACAAGATGCAAGTTTACAATGAAAATGAAGTATAAAGAGGGACATAAATCTCTCAGTGGCAAGCGCACTGAATATTTTACAACTTTCATTAAACTGTTGTTCTTCTATAGAACACTAAAGCAGCACAATACAGTAAAATAAAGCAAATTAAAGTAGAAGAATGGGAAGCCTTTTACTATAAAACAGTTATTTTTCAGTATATTGTCAGTATAAATATTCAAAGCAAACACCTCTAATAGCAGATTGGTGCTATTAGAATTGCAGTTCATAAGTGAAGCACATATTCAATACCCTGACTGTATGGAAGTAAATAACAGATGTTGAGACAAAAACAAATCAAATGCAAGCAATAAACTTTTAAATTATTACAACATTATGTACACGTTTATGAAATCTCAGAAGAAATATACATGATACAGAAAAACTAAATATTCACTACAGTGTTTTAGCAGACAGTTCATTTATAAGCTTATTGCCCTCTTTTATTATAGACACTGAGATGTCAATCAAATGTCAAGCACCAACAAAGATCTGTGGATCAGTTTAGTAGGACAGTTAAAAGATCCACTGTTGAATGACTGACAGCAGCTCACAAAGGATCGAAGTGTCTGCTAAATTAATCACATAAATGTGGGCTGCGCAAAATCTAACAACTGCTACTTAAACCTTTGGTGAAACAATAAAAAGTTTCGAAAGTAAAAGCTATCTGCATCTGAACAGAAAAATTCAGATTTTATATGGTAATGCTGCAAAAGAGGCTAATACATAAACAATAAGGGTGCACAAAGATAAAATTGCAGTGTGATTAATGAGGGAAAGTTCAACTCACCAGCCGCTTTGACATGGGTGTCTTGTCTAAAGCTGGTAAATGCTGCTCTAAGCCCAGTACAATGCAGTTTGCTATGATGGTGGCGAGAATCATGTACTCAAATGGAGTGATGGCGTTAAGGAAAGAGCCCATGGGCTACAAATAGTTAGAATCAACTCACAGCAATAGCATGATCATCAAGCAATTTTGGAGGCTATGGCAGAAATCAATAAAGAATAGTATAAAGAACAAATAACTTAAATTTACAGCTAAAATTCATTTGGTGTATCTATGGGAGTTACTGAGACTTCTTTAGTACAATATTTAAAATGCACCATACGATAACTCCAATTAACAAGAATTACTGATAAAAATAATCTCACTTCATCTCATGTAGTTTATGGCTCAGTCGAGAGCTGTGTGTGAACTGCATCATTCCTCACAAAGCTGCTGGTTAGTGGAGAGGAGGATAATTATTTCCCGTGGCACTCCTCTAAACACATTTGCGTCAGACTAGTAGACTCATTGTAGTCTGAGCATAAAGACATTATAAATAAATAGGGGAATTTCATTAATTATACTCCCTTAGCGCTTGGAATTGAAAACTGAAAACTGATACTTGAGAACTGGGACAAAACAGGCAGCAAAAAAAAGGATTATGTATCAAAGTATTTTGGATTAATTTTGTTCAACATGTTCAGATATGTTTGAGTACGATTTCCATTTCTCACAAAACGTGTTTTAGCCACAATTATGGTTCAAACTGATTTTCAGCTCAATCTGATTTAATTTTAATTGGAATGATTTCTCAGGTGAGGTTGGCAGGTGACGTTGTGAGATTTGTTTTGTCCCGTATCTCAAGAGTCAATGATTAGCAATGGTTTGTTTGATGAAAAAAAAAACTCATTACTTAACTGTTTGTGACTACAAAGAGAAATGGATCACATATTTAACATTTGGGGGGGGTTTTTCAGTCTATGTTGGCCTTCTAATATAAATAATACAGCCAAGTTGGATACCAAATGTGAAGCCTGCTGCAAATAGAAACATTTTTGCCAGATATTGGTAAACAAGGCAAAAAATTACACATTTAAATGCTTGTTTGTTCATTAAATGTTAAGTTAACAAAATCGAAATGTTAATTATAATCTTTATTCTCTTGTGGTAAACTATCCATGCTCTCAAATGGGCCTCCATCACTTTCGCTTTTCCCTGGACGAGTAGGCGTTTCAGCACCTTGGAAAGCGACTAAAACAGCCCCTAAACTTTTCTACGTAAAAGGGAAATACTCCATTTCTCGAAATCATTCAGATTCGGACCAATCCAAATTTGAGGACCGCCGGTTGGGCCTTGGGAATTATATTAGCGCCCATAACTTTTAAGCACTAAACTGTTCCGCTTAAATTGGCTAGACTATCAACTTTACTGCTTTTGGACTGTATCCTTCGACATAAGCTGCGAATGCTTTTATATTATAACGTACAGAGTAGCAGCAGGTATATCTCAGTTACTTTATGACTGGTAATTCCCAGAGGCAATTCACCTGAGACTGCACAGCAATTTAGGCAGCCCAATGCAAGAGCTGTTTTGGTTGCCATGAGCGACAGAGACCGTGTCTGGTTTCCTGACTGAAAAGAATCAATACCGCAGTGACTGGATGTGAACAGGACAAAAACAATAAAAACTCTAAATGGAATTTTACATCACGAGACTTAGCCTACACAACAAACAGTCGCGAAATACATTGCGCATGCTAATCGCAAATATAAGCTAACTTACTTAAAGAGCTATTTTCCGGGGTTATTTCGTGAAAGGAATCCGACTGACCCCTCTTGTAATAATGTTTGCTTCATCAGCGAGACACCACCCTGCATAGGCTACTGCATGTCACTTCAGTCCAATAAGAGTGAATGTGACAGACACAACTTTTACATAACTTGTATGTTGAATAAAACGATACCTCTATTTCAGGAAAACTTTTGCGATCTTAACTAGCATATTAAAACACTGATAGGTGAAACCGAATTACTACTGATTACAAACTGCTCTTTTTACAGTCATATTAGGCTATTTTACCCTCTTACAAGTGCCTGTGATTTGTGTAAAGGATATGGCCACTCTGTTATTTTCTTTGCATATTTCCGAATGATATTATCTTCGCTGAAGATGAAAAGAGATCGGTTGACCGTGAGGCAGTTCTGTTTGACCGGTATTGGGTTGTATATGGCCATTGTCCGGGCTCTTTGGGCCATTGTTTGCTTATACATCCTCGGTCCGCTCGGGGGACCTGGCTGCCGGCTGGCCCCTCTGCCTGGACCCGCTGGAGAGCCACCGCCTCCATACCGGGTCGGGAGATCGTCTTCGAAGCGAGCCATTCTAGAAACGCGCAGATTTTACTATAGAAATCCAAATTCACATCAGACAGAGTGTAAATTAGAAGCATCACAACGCGCGATGTAGTTCCAGCCACGAGTTCTTCTCATCTGTACAGGTCTGGCATCCACAAGAGCTTAGCCACCACATACACAAAGAGTTGCTTAAAGTATTCCAGCCATTCAGAGCACATCTAATCGCATCTCTGTTATGAAAAGAACGCCAGTTAAAGTTTATCGCTCCACGTTACACAATCCATCAAAAAGCGACCGGTCATATCCAATAAGGATCCTTTTCACGCCTCACTCGAAGGATTTAGATAACCAGCCATGTCATGAAATAAGTCCTATCAGAAAAGGTGCCTTTACAAAGTGTGTTGCGATTGAATGGAGTCAAGCCCACAGATTGTAAGATCCTGCTTCCCTGCGCGCGATGCTGTTGCAGATGCTTCGATGTTTTCCTCCGATCTTGCCTGCACTCTTCGCTCTAACAGATGATAACACGCGCAGTCCGCCGCCCTCGTGTTTTTGACGTTGAAATGAAAACGAGCAAAGGACATTAACACCCTTTTTCCACTAGACCGTAGCCTGGCAATGCAATTTTAACCAATTTCTGCAGCCGCTGCTTCTTCTAAATCAGATCACGTGACTGTGAAGCAGTCTGTCAGTGGCTCCACCTGTGCCGCTACAGTATCCATGGCACTGGGGCAAGAGGGGAAAATACAGCATGTCCTCGCTTCAGACCCCAGCAGTTCATTAAACAGTTACTCAAATGGTTTTAATGGTTACTTTAAAGCAAGTTAACAAGAATCCGGCACAGGGTGCATCGGTGGGTTTGCAGCTGCACTTCCCACAACTGTAAACAGATCGTTGATTTTAAAAAGGGTGGAACCGGTGTTGGGTGGGGTAAATAAGGACATTATCTCAAGACTGACGCCTTTCGGAAGGTCTTCGATCTCTTTCAGATTTAACCCTTCAGTAGAGCTGAAGCCTAATCCGTTTGTAGCCTACTCCTAAAACCCGGAAGAAAATTAGCGGGGTTTTTTTGAGACATGGTATCCCACGGGAATTTCTAATGGTTTTTTTAAATGGAGGTTTCGATTTGAATAAATTCAAGTCGGCGTTTTACATTACTTGAAGATACTTTCGCGTTTTGCTCTACTACATAATTTACGTACCTCAAATTACGTGCTTGATCAATAATCTTTGTAATTGTACTCCTTATATAATGCCTTGCAATTAATGTAAGCCTTGTAATATAATGCCTTGCAATGCTTTTAAAAGCACACATGCAGTGGATTTGACTGAGATATAGCTGCATGACATTTATGTGTTAGAACAAAACGTGAAATTTATTTTGAAAAAACTTTGATCAAAAAAACCCCAGTGTGCTTCAGTGAAATTCAGTGTGCTGACGACTACAAATACTGACGTAATGACTGAACAGCTGGTTGCTTTGAGCACATTATTTTACTCGTTTTCAGTAAAGAACATTAAAAAAATATATACATTATGTTTAAATACTACAAAACAAAAAATATTGATTTTGTTGAAAAATATGATTTTTAGAACTCTCTTGTGCTTTGTTTAATCAATCAAAAATACAGTAAAACAAGAATGTTGTAAAATATTATTACTTTTTTTTTATTCTATTTGAATATATTTTAAAATTTGATTTATTCCTGTTATGGTAAAGGTGAATTTTTAGCCTACTCTACATTAGTCTTCAGTGTCACAAGATCCTTATAAGAAGTCATTATAATATGCTGATTTGGTGCTTAAGAAACATTTATTATTATTAGCAATGTTGAAAATAGTTGTGCTGCTTAATATTTTTGTGGTAACCGTGATATATATTTTCTTTCAGGATTTAGTTCAAAAGAACAGCATTTGTTTGAAATATAAAACTTTTGTAACATTATAAATGTCTTTACTGTCAAAATTTTGATACATTTAATGTGTCCTTTTGTGTGTGTGTGTGTGTGTGTGTGTGTGTGTGTGTGTGTGTATATATATATATATATATATAATTAATTATATTTGATGGAGTGCCAGATGAAGCACACTATGAATTTGTTACATATACCTGTAATGCATAAACAAATTCATATTGTACTTTAGTGAAATTTGTGTGCCGACGACAGCATGAAAGACGAATGGGCCACAGCTAAATTACAAATTACCAAATTAATAATTAAAAACATCACTGAAAGCTTTATTTCTCACAGGTATGACATTAAAATTCTGTGAAATTAAAATTCTTTGTGAAATTTCAATAAAAACAGATTAGAAAAAAGCCCTGATCTCTGCTCCTGAGAAGACACAGAGTTTAAAAAACTTGTTCATCTGTTCTACTTAATATTTAATTTTATTCATGATAATCGGCTAGAAACCCTTAGTTTTTAATACCAAGTTTATAAAAATGTATGCCTAAAATGTCTATTAGAAATGTCTATTATGCTAATGTATATATCTTGTACAATTAAGGAGCCGCTTCATCATTCTAAAAAAAATCCTGTGAGACATGCATTCAGATACAAAAGGCCATTGATTAAAAGTCTTATTACAAAATGTCCTCAATGGCACGATGATAAAATGATGCTGTATCTCTGCACAAATTGTCCTCCCTTGGAGCTGAGATTCAGGAAATGATGGGTTGCACTCCTGACCATATTTATTCGTTAAAGGCCTCAGCATATCCTGCTGTACGCGTGGAGGGCTCAAGGTTGAGTAATTGATATAGCCGTGTTAGCTGACTGAATATGTTCCACCTGAGCAACAGTCTGATCACCGAGCATTCGGACTGAGCAGTCTGCATGGTTCTGGCCCGGAACGGCCTCAGAGTATCTACATTTAGCAGAGCCACACTGACAACGGAAGTACTTTTTCTTAATTTGCCAATAGGTATCACCATAGTCAAACCTGATGAAAGAGAAAAGAATGGATAAATACGACAAATAATAAGGGATAAAAAATGCTAGAGGTTTATAAAAAAATAATTTATAAAGATTTACCCAAGCTCGTTTCCAGCTTGAATAGGCTTGCTTGCATAGAGTGCAATTCGAGGAAAGCGCATGTCCTGGTGTTTGGTGAACACGCGGACAGGGAACAGATTGGGTTCGCAAAGATGATTCATAAACCTACTAACATTACCATAAAATTGGGCATCAATGCAGTAGACCTCTCCAACCTATAAAAAAAGTCACCATTAAATACACACAAATATGAAGCAATTCAAAGGAGGTGTGCTTAAGCTCCATCCGCATATTAATATACTTTAGCGCCCCCTGGAAGTCACAAGTATGAAATGCACTAAATTTGAAGGGGGGAGAATGCATTTCAGCAAAATTTTTCGAGGACAAACCTCTAAACTTGCCTTATTGTCTAGGTTGAACATGTACGAGTCATTTTCCCGAACATTAGCTTCTCCATCTGAAATGATTTCACCTGCAAACCTGCACACAGAGCAAAATCCTCAGGGCAAAAGTATTGGACCAAAACAGTATGAGATTAATAATGTGTGAATAATTAATAATTCCCCTAATGGCTTTCATTTTTGTAGCAAATTTCACATTAAATTAATATCCTTGACACTGGAGTCAGTAGGAGGGTTCTTCAGAACACAGGCTGTGCTGTGTGTAATCTTTTCACAGTAAAACACTTATATACCAGGTTAAAGGGATAGTTCACCCATCACTTACTCGGCCTCAAGTTGTTCCAAACCTGTATTAGTTTCTTTCTTCTGTTGAACACAAAAGATGATATTTTAAAGAATGTTGGTAATCAAACAGTTGACGGTAGCCACTGACTTCCATAGTAGGAAAAAAAATACTCAATGGCTCAAATACTCAACTGTCTGGTTACCAACATTCTTTAAAATATCTTCTTTTGTGTTCAACAGAAGAAAGAAACTCATACAGGTTTGGAACAATATGAGGGTGAGTAAATGAAATCATTTTTGGCTGAACTATCTCTTAATATTTAGAGACAACTATAAGCCATTTAAAACAGTGGTTCTCAACCAGGTGTAAAGCAACTGATCTAAAGAGAGGGACGCACTCGCATACAAAGGTTCCTTCAGGAATTTCCTGCAGTGCTCGGACCCCCCAGCCCATCTTCTCAGTCCTAAACACCTGCAGTCTCACCCTGAGGATAAGAAAATAATGCATTTATGAAGAATATGAGTGCATAAATTCAAAGTTTACAACACATTCAGAGAATATGCAATAATACATATATATTAGTTATATTACTGAAGGCCATTCTGTATCACTCTATTCCGGCATGTTCTCCAACAGGAACAGGCGTGGTTACACTCAAACAGCAACGGTGGATCTTTCCTGCAGAACTCTTTCAGCAAGCGGCCATCCTGGGTACCAAGAAATCATAAATACAGATTTTAAGAATCATTAATAATAAGCATTACTCATAACACAAGGCTAAAATGACATCACAGCATAGTCATGGTTAATGAGTAGTAACATGTTGTGGAGCAGCTGCAAAAGAGCCGGGACTGGCATCAATTGTTTATATGTCACTATATTATTACCATGTCATTTATTCCACTAAAGTGAATAATTTAGCACTAGCAGCATCTTACCTTGTCATACCAACAGCGCATGCTGAGCTGGCCACAGATACAGCTTCTAGACGCACAGTCATCTTTACAACTGCAGTGCTATTCCAGTGAGAGAGAGAGAGAGATGAGCATTTAATTTAGCTGTAATAACAGCATTTACCGTGTTATGGCTTTTGACGCTATGACAGCCTCTTACCTGTAAGTGAGTTATGTTTTCGTCTATATTTACTTGAGATGTTAAACAGTTCTCTGGAACATATTTGAAGCTGGGGCAGGGCTCATGGTCCACCCCATTCACGCAGGGAACAGGGATGTCCTCATAGCCTCGGGACACATCTCTGAAACACCACACACACAACAGTCCCACAAGTGACATAAGATTTCCCCACATTCTGTGTCAAATATTTAATGGATTTGAGATTTGTTCAGAAATGTGTGGAAACTATAGATTTCTAGAAGTCAAGCTAAATGAATGGGATAGTGATTCAGCTGTAGCCAGTTTTCATTGATTTTCAGTATGGATCTGAAGCTGCAACAAATCTTGTTTGGAAATACGCAGTACTGATTAATTAAATTCATAGCACTTTCAAATGCAATATCAATCGAGAGTAGCAAAAATGATATTTCACAAAACATGGAATTTTTCAACTTTTGGTGTATTAGCAATATAAAAAAAAGTCTAGTGTTTGTCAACAAACTTATCTTGCCAAAAGTTGTTTTAGTTTTTCTTGAATCATCTCAAGAAAAAAAAAAAAAAATAAATGAAATAAAAAAAAAAAATAAATAAAAAAAACAGTAAAAAGTAATACATCTAGATCAGGGGTTCTTAACTAGGGGTCCAGGGCCAACTATTAATATAGTATAGTAATCTAACTAGCTAAAAAACATAATAATCAAAGCGTAAACTAAAATCATAATTCTTTTTATTTTGCCTTTTTTATTGCCGAACATAAACTGAGACAAACTAAATCCAAAAGAACTCTGACAACATCTACAAGGTGCTTGGAGAAAGAACAGAACTTCTACAACTTCTGCGGTCAAACCCCGATCTGATCCAAGATTTAATCCACGTGTTCTTGCATTACCTGCAGAGGAGTCTTTCTCTGAGGCTGTCTCTGCCTCTTCTAGCATCTGTCAGCTTCTTATTGGTGTTCAGGATTGTCCACATCTTGGAATTTATAATACAGCAGTCCAAAGGAGTCTCGCCATCCCTGTTCTTCAGATTTACATCTCCTCCTCGAGACAGAAACAGCCTAGAGACAAAGCTTCAAATTATTCCTGTACAACTGACAGATTCAACCACAAACCTTTGTCAGTTCTCTGATGATACAGACATTAGTGCCGTGACACACCAAGTTGATGGTCAGCTGTCGGCCAACGTCGTTGGACTAGTTTCTGCGGTGTGTCCCACACGTTGGCTGTAGTCAGGCTCACGACGACGGCAGTTCAGCTGATTCAGCATGTTGAGATCACTCTGTTTGTGGTTTGTATATCTGGAGTCCTGGTTTTGGTTTATCTTTTTGAATGACGAATATATAGACTACTGATACCTACTGATATAGACAGTTATTTCTTTACACGCAGTGCTAGTTCAAGCGCAGCTTTATGTCGCAGGTGAAGCTGACGTGAGGTGACAACACAGTTGGCTTTTCTCGCTGCTAGTTCTTTGACGTTAGCTTGGTGTGTCAAGGCCTTTAGATTAATTCAGGGATTCCCAAACTGGAAGGTTAGTGAGCTGAAGAAAAGCCTATATTGAAGTAAATCATTAAAAATGCAAAATTAAAATATTGTACTTTAAAAACAATCAAAGTGAAACAGTTAAAAAAAAATTGTTTGCCTGCATGTCATGTGACCATTAACCAACATCAGAAGTTGTGAATATGCTAATTAAAATTAAAATCTCGGGAAGTGATTCAAGCAAATATTTTAGATCAAAGGGGTTCGGCTGACAAAAAAAAGTTTGGGAATCCCTGGATTAATCTATTCATTCTGTATAAGATGTTTAGATTTATGTTAATAGGGAGCATAACACAGAGACAGTGTAAATAGGAGGTGGACCACTAGTAAAAAAATGAATGAGACAGTAATGCTCAAAATTATGGTCAATATATTTTGGAAATTTCAGTTATCCAATACATCCAAAAGTCATTCATTCAAGCAGATATGAGATGTACTTGTATGCCTATAGCCTACAGAGAAACCTGTTTCTTTGTTACTCAGATGGCCTAAAGTGAACTAACTTTCCTCAAAGGGAACATTAATAGTTCCTTTATATTTCAGGGTCTTGCTCCCAGTCATCTAGGTACACTCTACACTAGTAGTTCTACACTTACATTACACAGTCCAGCTGGTTCTGTCTGACAGCGGTGTGGAGAGGTGAGTCTCCATGGATGTTCACAGCATGTAGGTCAGATCTCTTGTCAAGCAGCAGCTGAGCAATCTCATCACAGCCAGAGAACGCTGCCCAGTGGAGGCAGACGTTCTCCTCCTAGAAATCAGACCACAAGCAACATTTATCTCTGGCTGATATATTCTCAAATCCATCGGTATACTCTACCATTCAAAGGTTTGAGGTCAATAAGATTTTTTAATGTTTTTGAAAGAAGTCTCTTATACTCACAAAGGGCCGGTTCACACAGAACGTTGTTAAAACGCTGTTTTTTTGCTGTTAAAAACGCAAGCCACAAACCAGCAGAATGAAAAAAAAAGTGCAATGGTTAAAGACATCCGTCTAGCGTGTGTTTACATTGAAAAACAATGGAAAAGTAGCGCAGTGGAATAGAAAAACACATTCTTTGTGAACGCATTAATTTGATAAAAAATACTGTCAAAACAGTAATATTGTGAAATGTTACAATTTAAAATAACGGTTTTATATTTTAATATGTTTCAAAAGCAATGTGATAGCAAAGATGTGATAGCAAAGCTACATTTTCAGCAGCATTACTCCTTTAGTGTCACATGATCCTTCAGAAATCATTCTAATACGCTGATTTGGTGCTCAGTCATTTTCTATTATTATCAATGTTGAAAAAAGTTCTGCTGCTTAATATGCTTTTTTTAGGATTCTAAGAGAAAAAGAAAAAGAAAAAGATCAAAAGAATTTTCTAAATACAGTGGGGAGAACAAGTATTTGATACACTGCCGATTTTGTAGGTTTGCCCACTTACAAAGCATGTAGAAGTCTGTAATTTTTATCATAGGTACTCTTCAACTGTGAGTAACGGAATACAGAAAAATACAGAAAATCACAATGTATGATTTTTAAGTAATTAATTTGCATTTTATTGCATGACACAAGTACTTGATACATCAGAAAAGCAAAACTTAATATTTGGTCCAGAAACCTTTGTTTGCAATTACAGAGATCATACGTTTCCTGTAGTTCTTGACCAGGTTTGCACACACTGCAGCAGGGATTTTGGCCCACTCCTCCATACAGACCTTCTCCAGATCCTTCAGGTTTCAGGGCTGTCGCTGGGCAATACGGACTTTCAGCTCCCTCCAAAGATTTTCTATTGGGTTCAGGTCTGGAGACTGGCTAGGCCACTCCAGGACCTTGAGATGCTTCTTACGGAGCGACTCCTTAGTTGCCCTGGCTGTGTGTTTCGGGTCATTGTCATGCTGGAAGACCCAGCCACGACCCATCTTCAATGCTCTTACTGAGGGAAGGAGGTTGTTGGCCAAGATCTCGCGATACATGGCCCCATCCATCCTCCCCTCAATACGGTGCAGTCGTCCTGTCCCCTTTGCAGAAAAGCATCCCCAAAGAATGATGTTTCCACCTCCATGCTTCACGGTTGGGATGGTGTTCTTGGGGTTGTACTCATCCTTCTTCTTCCTCCAAACATGGCGAGTGGAGTTTAGACCAAAAAGCTCTTTGTCTCATCAGACCACATGACCATCTCCCATTCCTCCTCTGGATCATCCAGATGGTCATTGGCAAACTTCAGACGGGCCTGGACATGCGCTGGCTTGAGCAGGGGGACCTTGCGTGCGCTGCAGGATTTTAATCCATTTAATCCATTTTCTTTGAGACTGTGGTCCCAGCTCACTTTAGGTCATTGACCAGGTCCTGCCGTGTAGTTCTGGGCTGATCCCTCACCTTCCTCATGATCATTGATGCCCCACGAGGTGAGATCTTGCATGGTGCCCCAGACCGAGGGAGATTGACCGTCATCTTGAACTTCTTCCATTTTCTAATAATTGCGCCAACAGTTGTTGCCTTCTCACCAAGCTGCTTGCCTATTGTCCTGTAGCCCATCCCAGCCTTGTGCAGGTCTACAATTTTATCCCTGATGTCCTTACACAGCTCTCTGGTCTTGGCCATTGTGGAGAGGTTGGAGTCTGTTTGATTGAGTGTGTGGACAGGTGTCTTTTAGGTAACAAGTTCAAACAGGTGCAGTTAATACAGGTAATGAGTGGAGAACAGGAGGGCTTCTTAAAGAAAAACTAACAGGTCTGTGAGAGCCAGAATTCTTACTGGTTGGTAGGTGATCAAATACTTATGTCATGCAATAAAACGCAAATTAATTATTTAAAAATCATACAATGTGATTTTCTGGATTTTTTCCGTCTCTCACAGTTGAAGTGTATCTATGATAAAAATTACAGACCTCTACATGCTTTGTAAGCAGGAAAACCTGCAAAATCGGCAGTGTATCAAATACTTGTTCTCCCCACTGTATTTGAAATGGAAATGTTTTTACGGTCTCTTTTTCAATTTAATGTATCTATGCTGAATAAAAGTATTAATTTATTTTTAAAGATTTACTAAACCCAAACTTTTGAATGATAGTGTAACTGCATGTTCACAGTCAGATTGTTCCACGTGCAAATATTTGTAGGCAGTGACGCATTCATGTAGTCTGATTTTAAAGCTCATCAAACAAGGTAAGATAAATAAGTGCATCAAAAAGCTGAAATACGCAGACACAGACCTTATCTCTTATTTGGACATCAGCTCCCGCTAAGATGAGCATCTTCACCTGCTCTAATCGCATATTCTCAGTTGCCCAGGTAAGAGGAGCCCATCCGCCATCATCCTGACCAGAGGAACCCATGTACCCACAATTATTACAATCCCTTTAATAACAGCACCTACGCACTCCAGTATCCATACAGCATCTAACAGTGGGTAATTCTGCAGTTGAGTACTATATCCTCAAAACAAAACTAACAAATTAAAAATGTAATTTACTGGTAAATAATAAATATGGCATGTACACAAAATGTATATTTTATACGCTAATAGCAAACTTGTGCAGTGTTACCTTACAGTTGACGTCTATGGATGCCATGGAGAGGAGATACTGCAGCACACCTGTGTGTCCTCCTCTGGCTGCCAAATGAAGACATGTGGAGCCTCTCATATCCTGTAAATTGAAGACATGAATTACTAGATTTTAGACATGCAAAAGCCTTGGCATACACATGGCATACAGTGGCTTACCTCATTAACTCAGCATGTAGTATAAGATAACCATAGCAAAATATTTTGTATTTCACAGTTGACTGACAGATAAAGGGCTGCCATCATACCTTATGACCAGTAGAAGCACCAGCTTTCAGCAAGTATTTCACTGTTTCTAGATGATTGTTCTCACAGGCGTACATCAGAGGAGTTCTCTGCTCCACATCACACATGTCCAGGTTTGCACCAGCCTACAGAAAAATAAAGAGATCATTCACATTACTATAAATATATATAAAATAAAATAAAAGTAATTTAAGTTAATAAACGTTATATAAAGTAATGGAATTACAGGATTCCATAAATTCCATAAAGTAATGGAATTACAGGATCATGTGACACTGAAGACTGGAGTAATGACTGCTAAAAATTCAGCTGTGTCATTACAGGAATACATTTCAATATAAAATATATTACTATAGAAAATTATTTTAAATTGTAATAATATTTAACAATATTACTGTTTTTACTGTATTTTAGATCCAATAAATGCATATGCTCTTGGTGAGCAGAAGAGGCATCTTCCAAAAACACAAAAAAATGGCTTTTTAACGGTAGTGTATATTTAAAGGAACATAGATGATCTTTGAATGTGCATTGTTAACATATGCAGTACCTGCACTAGTATATGACAGATCTCTTTATGGCCCTCCTCAGCAGCACAATGCAAGGAAGTCTTTCTCTTTTCACTGTCCATCCGCAAGTTTGGGTCCACACCTTCTACTGATTACCATCACAGCAACCACACTTATCAACCACAAAGCTTTTTGTACCATCATGCATATATGCATATATGCATTATATATATATATATATATATATATATACATACACACACACTCACCTAAAGGATTATTAGGAACACCTGTTCAATTTCTCATTAATGCAATTATCTAATCAACCAATCACATGGCAGTTGCTTCAATGCATTTAGGGGTGTGGTCCTGGTCAAGACAATCTCCTGAACTCCAAACTGAATGTCAGAATGGGAAAGAAAGGTGATTTAAGCAATTTTGAGCGTGGCATGGTTGTTGGTGCCAGACGGGCCGGTCTGAGTATTTCACAATCTGCTCAGTTACTGGGATTTTCACGCACAACCATTTCTAGAGTTTACAAAGAATGGTGTGAAAAGGGAAAAACATCCAGTATGCGGCAGTCCTGTGGGCGAAAATGCCTTGTTGATGCTAGAGGTCAGAGGAGAATGGGCCGACTGATTCAAGCTGATAGAAGAGCAACTTTGACTGAAATAACCACTCGTTACAACCGAGGTATGCAGCAAAGCATTTGTGAAGCCACAACACGCACAACCTTGAGGCGGATGGGCTACAACAGCAGAAGACCCCACCGGGTACCACTCATCTCCACTACAAATAGGAAAAAGAGGCTACAGTTTGCACGAGCTCACCAAAATTGGACAGTTGAAGACTGGAAAAATGTTGCCTGGTCTGATGAGTCTCGATTTCTGTTGAGACATTCAGATGGTAGAGTCGGAATTTGGCGTAAACAGAATGAGAACATGGATCCATCATGCCTTGTTACCACTGTGCAGGCTGGTGGTGGTGGTGTAATGGTGTGGGGGATGTTTTCTTGGCACACTTTAGGCCCCTTAGTGCCAATTGGGCATCGTTTAAATGCCACGGCCTACCTGAGCATTGTTTCTGACCATGTCAATCCCTTTATGACCACCATGTACCCATCCTCTGATGGCTACTTCCAGCAGGATAATGCACCATGTCACAAAGCTCGAATCATTTCAAATTGGTTTCTTGAACATGACAATGAGTTCACTGTACTAAAATGGCCCCCACAGTCACCAGATCTCAACCCAATAGAGCATCTTTGGGATGTGGTGGAACGGGAGCTTCGTGCCCTGGATGTGCATCCCACAAATCTCCATCAACTGCAAGATGCTATCCTATCAATATGGGCCAACATTTCTAAAGAATGCTTTCAGCACCTTGTTGAATCAATGCCACGTAGAATTAAGGCAGTTCTGAAGGCGAAAGGGGGTCAAACACAGTATTAGTATGGTGTTCCTAATAATCCTTTAGGTGAGTGTACATATATAAACTAATTGCCTAATAAAGGTCTTACCCAGCATATGCAAGATCCTCTGGAGCTCTCCTCTCTTAGCAGAGAAATAAAGCTGCTTTGGGGGTAGCTTGAATTTCTTATACCTTTAAAAATACGCAATAATTATTTTAAGTTTAGGTAACAAAGCAAGTCTAAAAATGGTGAACAGTCAAATAAATATTAATTTATTTAATATATTAACTTATTTAACAATACAGGACCAGGACATCACTGATGTACGAGACAAAGATAGTAGTGATGAAAGACAGGGATGCTTACTTCCCATCCTCCAGTGCATTTAAAACGCTTTCCATTGATTCTTTAGCAGGGTCAATTGCTCCACCAACAGTTACAGAGTCCAGTTTAGCCCTGCTGTGAGAAACAAACATAACGAATAAATAACAAAGCAACCAGAGTGAGCAAACACATCACAAAATTAGACAAGTGAAATAAGCTGGGAACAGGTACAGTTAAACACAATCAAACACCAGGATCTAAACTTACTCCATTAAGGCGGTGTCTCTTTTGTGTGCGGGCAAAGCAGCTGTTGGCACCGCAGTAACACAGTCAGGTTTGGGGATCGTGACATCCTTAGCATGACTAGCCTCCTCGCCGCAGTGGGGGCAGTAGACCTGACCTCTGATCAGAGACGCACAGCTCCGGTGAAAGCGGTGAGAGATGTTCCCATCTGGCTGACATTCCATAAACGTCCCCTGGATTAAACAGACCGCTATAATATTAGTTTTGCCATTTCAGTCTATCAGGGATTAATGTCCATAACTGAACTATTAAAGGTGCACTCAGTAATATTTCATCATTAAAAAGTGTAGCCCCTAAAGGAATTAATAGCATTTTTTAAAATCATGCACACCCACGAGAGTGTAGTCATATCAGTGTGCTAAAACACTTATTAATTATGGCTGACTGCTAATAGCTGATAAAATGTGATAATTGCACATTTCTATAACGGCATCCCAAGGCCAACACAGAAACTATTCCCCTGATCTATTCCCCTGTTTATTAGAACAAAAAAATTTATGATAAGTGCACTGTTTAAAAAAAAAATACAATTCATAATGTTTTTTGCTTCTCAAAAAAAAAAAAAAAAAAAAAATCACTTCATACACCACTGATTTTTTTAGAAAGAAATTAATACTTTCATTTAGCAAGGATGCATTAAATTGATCAAAAAGTAGCAGTAAAAGACTTTTACATTGTTACAAAAAAATCTATTTCAAATAAATGCTGTTCTTTTGAACTTTATATTTATCAAAGGCTGCCTCCTGTTTGTCCTGCTGTGCTCGCGTGTGCTTTGCTTGCTTTTGAATCTTTATTTGATATCATTCCCTGTTGTTTAAACTGCTAAATATAACTTACCCATCACCATATATTGTCTAATATTGCCTACCACATTAAATCTGACATCGCTAGCTTTTAATCTAAATCACTATCACGCGTTAGCATTTCGCTAGCCCGTTAGCTTGCCATCTTTGCACTCCGGTCTCTTGTTTTCTGAGTTCATTAAACAACTGTGGTGAGTTGGATTAGTAAATAGACTCCATCAAACAACTGTGGTAAGTTGGATTAATCAACAAATACGGTAAGCCATGTCTTCTTCTCCTGTCATTGTCACTCGCACTGCATGTTTCATGTTTAGTATATCTTTCTCTGTTGGTGAACAGGGCTTCACATGTGATAAATGTAAGGAGATAGTCAGGCTGACGGAGAAGATTTCAGAATTAGAGACACGCATCCAGACTTTATTTGAGAGTAGTGAGAATGTAACAGCTTTAGACACTGCTTTGGATGCGAATAGCTTAGTGAACTCTGTACATTGTTCGGTTCCGGCTGTAGAGCCCGTGCAGCAGGGCAACTGGGTGACGGTGAGACGGCATAGTCGCGGATCAAAACACCACTCTTCCGTTCCGATTAGAACATCAAACAGGTTCTCCCCACTCAGTGACGCACCCACTGAGAATCCTGTTGAAAGTGCCCTAGTTATTGGCGATTCTATTACACGGAACGTGAAAATAGAGACACCAGCCACTATAGTCACATGTTTACCGGGAGCCAGAGCGCCTGACATCAAAGCAAATTTAAAAGTGCTGGCTAATGCTAATCTTAATTTTCTAAGATTATTATTCACGTCGGCAATAATGATGTTCGACTTCGCCAGTCGGAGATCACCAAAATTAACATTAAAGAGGTGTGTAAACTCGCAAGTACAATGGCAGATGACGTTTTTTGCTCTGGTCCCCTCCCCGTTAGGAGGAGTGATGAGATACTTAGCAGACTATCATCACTCAATGGCTGGTTGTCTAAGTGGTGTCCGCAAAATAACATAGGGTTCATAGACAATTGGAAAAGCTTTTGGGGCAGACCTGACCTGTTGAAAAAAGATGGTATCCATCCTTCCTGGGGTGGTGCCGCTCTTCTCTCTAGTAATTTGGCACATAGTCTTAGAGCTAAACCTTGACTAACTGGGGCCCAGGTCAGGAAGCAGACGGACTGGCTTACCCGACCGCCTGCTAGCTGTCTCACGTCACAGAAGTCAGATAAATCCAAGCACATAGAGACTCTTTCACCTAGATATTATCACATAGAGACTGTGTCTGTTCCACGAATTAGTAAATACAAAAAAACCATCAAAACCATTCAACGGTAAAAATGTAATTGCTGTCCAACAAATAAACAACAGATATAATACAGATGATCAAATGATAAAGCTCGGGCTGCTGAATATTCGATCCCTTTCCTCAAAAGCGCTTATTGTTAATGATATGATTACAGATCATAACCTAGATGTGCTGTGTTTGACAGAAACCTGGCTAAAACCTGACGATTACATTACTTTAAATGAGTCCACCCCCCCAAGATTACTGTTATAAACACGAGCCACGTCTGAAAGGTAAAGGGGGAGGTGTTGCTGTAATTTATAATAATATATTCGGTATTACTCAGAAGTCTAGTTTCAAATATAATTCCTTTGAAGTTTTGGTGCTTTATGTAATGTTATGTAGTGAAATTGATAAATCCCGTTTGACATTTGTGCTGGCTACTGTATACAGGCCACCAGGGCACCATACAGACTTTACCAGAGAATTTACTGATTTTCTATCAGAGTTAGTACTGGCTGCAGATAAAGTCCTAATTGTTGGTGATTTTAATAATCATGTAGACAATGAAAAAGACGCATTGGGATTGGCATTTAGAGACATTCTAAACTCTATTGGAGTAAGGCAACACGTGTCAGGACCCACTCATCGCCCGTAATCATATTTTAGACCTAATACTGTCACATGGAATAAATGTTGATACCATTGAAATTCTGCAGCAGAGCGATGACATCTCGGATCATTACCTAGTATCATGTACACTTAATTTAGCAAAGGCTGCAAAGCCGTCCCCTCGCTTCAAATATGGCAGGACTATCACTGCTGCGACTAAAGATTGCTTTGTAAATAATCTTCCTCATTGGTTTCATCTCCTCAGCATCCCAGATAGCCTAGAGGAACTCGATGTTGCAACAGAAACTATTGACTCTCTCTTTTCCAGCACTTTAGACACAGTTGCTCCCCGGCGCTTAAAGAAGATTAAAGAAAATAGTACAACGGCGTAGTACAACGAGCACACCCGGGCCCTTAAAACAGCAGCCAGAAAAATGGAGCGCAGCTGGAAGAAAACAAAACTGGAGGTTTTTCGCATTTCTTGGAAAGAGAGCATGATTGCATACAGAAAGGCCGTAAAAACTGCTAGATCTGCTTATTTCTCGACTCTCTTAGAAGAAAACAAACACAACCCTAGGTATTTATTCGATACAGTGGCTAAATTAACCAAAGATAAAGCTTCACCTTCTAATGTTTGTAAACAGCACAGCAGTAATGACTTTATGAACTTCTTTACTTGTAAGATTGATAATATTAGGAAAAAAAAATTATAACCATGCAGCCGTCTACTACAGTATCACATCAGACAGTGCATTGTAGTGTCACTGAGGAAAAATTACATTCATTCACTGCTATAGGAGAAGAAGAATTGGCTAAACTCGTTAAATCATCAAAATCAACAACATGTATGCTCAACCCTATACCGACTAAACTATTAAAAGAGATGCTTCCAGAGGTCATAGATCCTCTTCTTAATATCACTAATTCACCCTTGACATTAGGATATGTACCGAAAACTTTTAAGTTGGCTATTATTAAACCACTTATTAAAAAAAAAACGCAACTTGATCCTACAGAATTAGTCAATTACAGGCCAACCTCAAATCTGCCCTTTCTGTCAAAAATACTAGAAAAGGTAGTGTCCTCACAATTATGCTCCTTTTTAGAAAGAAATGGTATCTGTGAGGATTTCCAGTCAGGATTTAGACCGTATCATAGTACTGAGACTGCTCTCATTAGAGTTACAAATGATTTACTCTTATCATCCGATCGTGGTTGTATCTCTCTGTTAGTGTTACTCGATCTTAGCGCTGAATTCGATACTATCGACCACAACATTCTTTTGAATAGACTCGAAAATTATGTTGGCATTAGTGGAATTTCATTGGCATGGTTTAAATCATACTTATCTGACCGTTATCAGTTTGTAGCAGTAAATGAAGAGATGTCACACCGATCACAAGTTCAGTATGGAGTACCGCAGGGCTCAGTGCTAGGACCGTTGCTTTTCACCCTGTACATGCTACCACTAGGAGATATTATTAGGAAGCATGGCGTTAGTTTTCATTGTTATGCTGACGATACTCAGCTCTATATTTCTTCACGCCCTGACGAAACTTACCAATTCACAAGATTAACGGAATGCATAGCTGATATAAAAAATTGGATGACTAGTAATTTCCTGCAACTTCATTGAGAAAAGAATGAATTTTTAATCACTGGACAAAAAAAACCCCACAAGTAGTAACCTGCATTCTACCATCTTAAAAATATATCTAAATTACGGCACATGCTTTCAACGCAAAATGCTGAACAGTTCATGTTCACGTTCATGACCTCAAGGCTAGATTATTGTAATGCTCTACTGGGTGGTTGCCCTGCTCGCTTAATAAATAAACTGCAGCTTGTCCAAAAAGCAGCAGCTAGAATTCTTACTAGAACCAGGAAGTATGACCATATTAGCCCGGTTCTGGCAACACTGCATTGGCTCCCTATTAAACATCGTATACATTTTAAAATCTTGCTGATTACTTACAAAGCACTAAATGGTTTAGCTCCCCAGTACTTGAGCGAGCTCTTAATGCATTATACTCCATGTCTATTGCGGTCTCAAAATTCTGGCCAGTTGATAATACCTAGAATATCAAAATCAACTGCAGGCGGTCGATCCTTTTCCTATTTAGCACCTAAACTCTGGAACAGTCTTCCTAGCATTGTTCGGGAAGCAGACACACTCTGTCAGTTTAAATCTAGACTAAAAACACATCTCTTTACTACGGCATACACATAGAACATTATCAATTTCTATTATTCAAATCAGTTAAATGATTGTTTTAGGCTGCATTAACCAGGTCAGCCGGAACCGGGAACACTTCCAATAACACCTGATGTACTCGTTACATCATAAGAAGAATGGCATCTACGCTAATGTTAGTCTCTCTGTTTATCCCGAGGTTTACTGCAGTCGGCCGGATCCAGGCCATATCCAGACCAGATGGTGGACCTTAGCCTGGACATGACGAACGCATCCCTGAAGTGTCTGTAGAGACCGTGTCAATTAAACTCCCCCCGTAAATGCCGCATCGACACGACATCCTCATTAAACCCGTCCCCGGCGTGACGGCTCCAATCTTTCGAATAATCCTATGAATATCTATTGATCTAATATGACTTCTGACCTGTAATGTTGCCAGAATCATAATCATACACTATTTGTTCGTCGGCCAGAGGAGAACTGGCACCCCGACTGAGCCTGGTTTCTCCCAAGGTTTTTTTCTCCATTCTGGCCCTGAAGGAGTTTTGGTTCCTTGCCACCGTCGCCTTTGGCTTTTGGCTTGCTCAGTTGGGGACACTTAAATTTCAACTATATTACTGATCTGCCCGCATTGACACTATATGATAATTGAAATGAGCTGGATGACATCACCGTTTTCTCCAAAGCGGCTGTACAGCCGAATCAAATTCTGTTGCATTATTTTCCTGTTACCACTGTGAAGCTGCTTTGAAACAATTGGCATTGTAAAAAGCGCTATATAAATAAAGGTGATTTGATTTGATTAAAGGATCCTAAAAAAGTCACTTTCCACAAAAAAAATGTAAACAACATTGTTAATAAGAAATATTTCTTAAGCACCAAATCAGCATATAAAGGCTAAATCACACCGCACCAACAAATTGGCGTTTGTCAGGTCATGGAATGTCTGAGAAGTGATGTACTGTAATCTAGTGATTGTCCATGTTTGTCGGCGTCTGTCAATGTGGAGTGAATAGGCCTTTAGAATGATTTCTGAAGGATCATGTGACACTGAAGACTAATGGCTGCTAAAAATTTAGCTTTGCCATCACAGTGTATTTTTCACTCACAGCCCTGCAGAAGAAACCACAGCCTGGGCAGCTCTGGTGTTTCACCATGCCTGCACGATGATCCTCACACAGCACAAGTAATGGAATCCTCAGAGAGGGACGCATCATTTCCTGCTTCAGAATCACCTTCCGACATAAACTCAACTAGAGAGAGAAAATCATATTGTCCAAATCATGTCTGCTTTCTTGAAATCTAATAATCATTTAGTTATTCAAACACATTAGTATAATGCTATCACAGAGAAATTGCAATATGCTACAGTTATTGTCACACACGTGTGTGAACGCAACTATATTTAGCACCCTAAAAATGACCATTGCAGCCAATGAGTTCATTTTGTAACCTTTTGCAGATGGAAAATAAAAGAGGTGAAGCAAGTTCTACCTTTCCATCCACACTCTCTACAGCCATGCACTTGCCCTCAGCCAATGTTACTACATCCTGGTTCTTCGGCGTCTCCATACGACAGCTACACAGTGGAGGTTCCAACGTGTCATCAGCCTCCATGTTCTCTTTATCCTCCGGCAAACCTGATAAACACAAAAACCACCTGCACTGTTCATTTTAAGTATAAATAACTGGGTTAAGTACTTGAAAGTGGATCTCTTACTATTTTGGCTACTAGAACGTCCTATGCACTAAACTCTTCCTTCTCACACTAATACTTTCCATTTCTTCATGATCTAACATTAGATTAAGCGAATGTGCAACAAAAAGATTGTTTATTTTTACACAAGGGTCTGCATGTATGTTGCCATGTGATCTTACTGCCTCACAAAGTCAGAATGCTCTGTCTGAAACCTGTCTCTGTTCATTCTGAGACCAACCTATCAGATGAAAACAAACAGACAGGAAGTATACGCATTTCATGAGGTGGCAGCGTGAGATATATAAGAAGCAAGCAAGAAGTGGACCTCAATTCTACTGTCTTCATGTGCAGATATCATCTACCTGTGGGAATTGCTGTGAACATGCTATCATGAGCAAGAGCATGTAGAGGCAGCTCTGTGTATTCTTCAGCGTGGCCTTGTGGAACATCCTCCGTTTCCTTGTTCTTGTGCAGTTCTGCTGCATTGTCTCTCTCATCCCTTGAAGTGTGCTTCTCTGGATTTTCAGGACTAACTTTATTTCTGAATGCCTCCTCAATG
Organism: Coreius guichenoti; assembly: GCA_039654105.1. Lineage (NCBI taxonomy): Eukaryota > Metazoa > Chordata > Actinopteri > Cypriniformes > Gobionidae > Coreius > Coreius guichenoti. The sequence goes on from CM077169.1 coordinate 20,409,287, forward strand.
GACATCTGTACACCTTTGGATCCAGCTGTATGTGATGCCTCCTGCAGGGTTTGGAAACAAAGATCTTAAATGTTCACATTTAACTGAGACGGAAGACTCTATTTCACACACATGGAAGTAGTCTCTAATGTGCTAGATATCAGACCTGCGCATTTGAGGAGGACAACAAGACATTCGGTTTCTTGGACACTTTCGGTTTCTTTTTGGGAACAAAATTATACAAGCCCATTTTTCTTTTCTTCTTCTTGGAGGCTGCAGAAGAATACAAACAAAGGGCACGCCATTTGTTTTACTCTCTTGTGTTGTAAACAAAGAGAATTTAATTCAGCTTAGCTTTATAGCTAAACATCCCCACCTGTTTGTGTTGAGTCTTTGAGTTCCTGAGGTAAACTGAGATGCTGTGTGGGTGAGGACTCCACGTCTCTCTCATTCACGCTTTTCTCTCTGTTCATTGTCTTTGCATTAACAAAAACAGACATATACATATAATATATGAGTCTTTTTTCAGAAACTTTGGGGGCAGAATTATTTTTTTGAGATGCATTAGATTGGTCTAAAGTGACAGTAAAGATATTTATAATGTTACAAAAAACTATTTTAAACTGTAAAAATAATAACAAATGTTTCAAGCACCAAATCAGCATATTAGAATGATTTCTGAAGAATCATGCAGCACTGAAGACTAATATTTCACAATGTTACTGTTGCTGAAATAAATGCAGCCTTAGTGAGCATAAGACAAATGACCCTATTTGACCCTAAACTGACCTTAAACTGCTGAAAGGTAGTAGTGCATAAGTAAGAAATGTATGTAAGCCATTATTTGGGTTTTGTTTTCATTACTATCAGGGGTTGATGAGGGGGGCATCACTAAGGTACTCATTAAACCTATTCATTGGGATCAGCTGAGAGGGGGTCCACCCATACATTTTTTCTGGCCCCATGAATTTTACTACCCACCAGTACAAATCTCCAACCACATTCAGAAATGTCGTCCGCCGCACTTTTTTGGAAATAATCAATAATCATGTTTTAATGCACCTCCCACATTTATTACTATGATGCCTACATGCAACCAAGCAACTACAAAGTAAATAACATAAGCATGCAAACAGCAGGCTACCTTCAGAGCAGATGGAGCTGGTGCTGGTCTAACCATCGTTTTCCAAGCCAAACGTGGAGGAGCAGGATTCACTGCTTTAAACTTCTCCGGCTCTCTCTGAGCATCCCCTTCGTGTCTGGCTGCAGGTAAGAACAAAGTAGGGATGCTCTTGGCAGCATTACCAGACTCAGAACTCTGTGTTTCTGGAGCATCTTGTTTATCTTGCTGGATAGAGCCATGACTTCCTGAGATTATGTTTTCAGCTCGTGGCTTGAGGGACGTCTGACCAGAGGGAAGCTGAAAGCTGGGCCCTGTGCTCTTCCTTTTGCCTGGAGAACTCTGTTGTTTACCAGCTTTTGGAGCAGCACCTATGGATTTAGGCTTCCTGCCTCTTTTTGGAGGGTCCGCAGGGTTGTCCATACCTACAACCATACCGTAATGAAATATAAAACACTAAGGTATGTAAACAATGTAAATTTAACACTTGCCATGTGAATAAAATCTGAAAAAGCATACCATGCATAATGCATTAACTGAACTCTTGCATAATGACAGGAATGTAATTATTTAGAACATTAATAACTTTGAAATCAATGAACTCGCCTTTCTTGGACTTGGCCATGGCAGGGGGAACCTGGAGCAATCCAAGACCACCTCCAAGCTCCTTCCTCTATGAGAATTTGCAGTGTTATATTTTAAAATAGAACAATAATTGATTACTTTTTTATTGATTTTCACCATGTCTATATTAATCAGTTATTTAATATAAAAATAAATGTGTGACCAATTAACACAAAACAACTTTTCATAACATATTAGTAAAAAAATAACATGGCCAATACATATACATACATATATAAATACATAAATATACAGTATATGCAAATTATATTGTATGATTGCAGTCTAATGGTTATTTTTTTAGTATGTAAAAAGATAGAAATAGAGCAATTACGGTTCTAGATTATATATATATATATATATATATATATATATATATATATATATATATATATATATATATATATATATATATAAATAAATCTAGTAAGCTTCCTACCTAGAGCATTTTGGCCATCAAATGTTGTCTGATTACATCTGACTAGATTGAGATACAGCCAACAAATCTGTATCTTTGGCCCTCTAAAACGCTAAATTTGACAGCCTTGTAATTTCAAGCGTCTTATTTAACTGAAAAATATAACAACATTTGTTTTATGTTTATGTCGGATGCAGCGCGCTCACTGTGGGAGGAATTACAATGAACAACATGAAACAATGTAGCTAACACAACACGCGCATGACACCAGCCACAACAGCACGATTCTATACGAAAAAATGCATGCACCTACAAATACAACAACATGGGACAGTTATCCACAAAAAACTGCTTTGCTTATACTTACCCGTTAACTTATGATGGTTTGCATTTTTGTTAAATAAGGTTCATTCCGAAAGTTTAGAGGTTTGTCTTCCTCTTTTCTTCCCTGCTACACGCGCCCTGCGACTGTCATGTGACCACACCGCGCCCTCTACTGGTAAGGTGAGAGGTTGAGGATTTGGTTGGGGAGTACATCAGTCCAACGTGTTGCAAGAGAAATGTTTCAAACAACTTCTTAGCAACAAAACCGACAGTATTTTATGTCAATATTTATCACTTTATTTAAGATTCACGTATCACACGTATATCACAAAAAATAATAATAATACATTTATACATTAGTGTGTGGGGAACCTCAACAAATTGAGTCCAAAGAATTATAGAAATTCCTAAAATAAAGTGAAACACCCTGAAAGTTATTGTATAATAACATGCACATCTTCACTGTGCAGCAGTTGGCACCTTAAGGCCGAACTGTATCATTTCTCCTTTCTTCTTTATGGTACATATGACAGCTTGAAAACAGCACTATTGTTATTGTACTTATTAGCAAGCTCTACGATCCTGTTGGTTTAACTTTCTGATCAGATTCCTGATCTTCATCTTCAATCTGCACAAGGCATAAATATAGCCATCAGAATCAAAGATTCATATTAAAGTCACAAGCAACGTCATTGATTCATTCACATTCTGTTTAGAAGTACACTTTTTCAGTTAGTGCAACTGCAAAATGAATTTGTCTTGAAATGCATGACATTGATTTTCAAAAGAATTTTATTAATCTGTGCACTACATATAAATCACTGCTTAAATATAAAAACATTTTAATCAAGTAGTGTGCAATAAAACTATCTTAGGGGGGGAAATACTATCAAAGTCAGAAAAGAATAATTAAATACAACAAAACTTTAATATATTCAGTAGTCACGTATAATGAAGATGATAGGTATACCCAAACATAATCTATATATAAAGTTACAATTTCAATTAGAACTGGATCCTTCTGTAGCTTATCAGGAACAAACAAAAACAAAGTCTGAACATACTAATAAAAGCAAATATACCTTGGAGGTTGTGTGTTTGCAAGCACAAATGTACAAAACAAGGGATAGTCTAATAGTAAAAGAGTACTTAATACTCTTCCATGATAAAACTCCTAAAAACAAGTTGTAAAATAACTTTTGCAAGAGGAAGATCTAATTTCCAATGACAAAAATGAAAAGAAAAAAATTTCCAACTGTTTGGCATTATAGCTGCCAAACCACATCTGAAGTATTATATCAGGTTTAATATCAGAACACAGAATTTTTATATTTACACATTTGGTTCAAAGGTGCTTGAGGTCTGCATCTATTATGAAGTCACAGGAGTGTTATGAATGTTTTCAATGTTTTTTCTCCCTTCTTCCTTTGGTTGGGTAACATCCTATGTATTGCAGCTATCTTCATAAGAAGGTGGAGGTTCTGTCAAAAAAAATCTAATTAATCATCAGGTAACATTGAATGATCAATGAAATATAATAATAGTAATAGAAATTCTACATTTTAAATATTAAAATGTTTCACATTGAGATTTTATATGACGTGATCCAAAGGCTGAATCACATTGTATAACTAATAAACAAACTATTCAAATGTTTCAGTGCAAAGATTTCCCCATACCATGTGGATATGCTGAACTCCTATAGTTTGGAGGCAAGCTTGCTGAAGAAGGCATTTGATTCATGTTTGTGTCTTGAGGGCTGGAGGTTGAACTGACGGCCAGTGCTGATGGGTCGCTGGAGTTCTGTCTCTGTCTGAAGCTGAGTCCAGGAGCGTAGCTGAATGCATTAGGGGACACTGGAGCCTGGGAACTTGACTCATGCTGGGGACTCTTTATTATTTCCCCGTTGTAGTTAGCCACACCTGGGAGTTCAGGGTACAGATCCGCTGGAGGCGCACTGGGGGACACGTAGGAGCTACGAGGTCTAGGTTTGGGTGCAGTTTTTGGGGTTTTGCGTGGTGGCAGACTGGGAAGGGCTGATTCAGCGGGAGCAGCAGCAGGAGAAGGGGCAGTGGCAGGGGCAGGGGTGGGGTTGTTACGTGGGGCTGGCATGGGTGGACCCGGCCGGGAAGGGGAAGGCCGAGTGGGATCCACTGCGACGCTTCCAATGTAAATGGGCAGAGTTAATGACACATCTGGGTATTTCAAATAGACCTGAAAAAGCAGAAACAAATGTGCAAATGAAAGTCATTGAGAGGAAGGAAGCAGGAAATACCAAATGTATTTTGCATGAACTTCTGATAAAATGCATCTCTCTGATATGCATGTTGCCAGTGATTATGTACAGCCAGTTATTAAATGCTCAACAATGGAGCAAAACACTTACAGGAAAGAAAAGAGTCAGACTTGCATTACATTACATTATGTTAACGTAATATGCATAACAAAAACTCACCTGAATGTAGTAGCAGATATGGATGAGGTTTCCATCAGTCAGGGAGGACTGATGAAGTGTAGGTACAATTATCTTCTCTTTCCATAGAGTTTTATTTCCACCCTTAACTCCAGGTCCTTCTACCTCCGCTACTGCCCGCAAGTCATATGTCGGCTTCTTGGTATTATACGTTACTTTCTGAAATGAAAAGATGAGCAATATACTATATCATATCATGATACTGACCAAAGATGTAACTGCATATTCAACCACAACCATTGATAAACCCATATCAGTCAACAACTAATCTGTGGCCGCACGTCAGAGGAGGCAAGGGAGGCACAGCCTGCCAAAATAGAGGTGAAAAATGGGAGAAGGACAATTTATGTTAATAAAATTCCCAGTCATTCATTTCATTTTATGTCACAGAATGTGAATTTCTTATTTGTAATTCCACCATTGTAACACCATAAAATATCACTGAAGTCAGAACCACCGCTGCTCTTCCCCGAACGTGCTGAATCTGCTGTTCAGAAAACTGCTAAGGCGAGTCTGAGAGGATAGAGATGGTGAGGGGGTGGCAAATCCAGAGCCAATCACCATCGAGTAATTCACTTTCAGCAGTTAGGCAAGGCAAGTTTATTTATATAGCACATTTTATATACAATAGTAATTCAAAGTGCTTTACACAGAAAAGGAATTAAAATATTATATAAAAAACCTGAATCACTAAGTTCAGGGTACCCCTATCTGGAGTGGAAGAAAATGGAGAGTCAAGTTCGCGATTTTACTACTTCTTAAAAATATTTGTCATGTAACTGTGCGTTTAAACAGTACCCTTGCATACAAAACTTCCTGGACTAACTCCAGGACTAACTTTAAAAATATGTCAGGTAACTGTGTGTTTAAACAGTACCCTTGCAGACAAATCTTCCTGGAACCACCAGGGCTATACGGCCCAGTTAGATTGTTAAGAAAAAAATACACCGAAAAAAATACACAGCAGAGGAGACTAGCCTCCCTTGGTATAACCAATCAATCAGTGTAGAGACGTATATTACTTGATATTAGTTTGAACTGCTCCCGCTGATAATGTACCAACTACTTTATTTATGGAGAGTAGAGATACTAAATATTTGATCGCTAACAAATTTACCATTCGAGCAGCAGCTACAAATTAAAGGAAGGAGGACATATAGGCTACAGTAATCAGCTTCACTAAATGGCCAAACGTGTTCTTGAAACACAGACATTTAAAAGGACAGAAGGATGGATTTTTTTTCTTCAAGTGATAGGCTAGGTGAGTGAAATTATAATTTATATTTTCTTGCTGTATGTGTGTCGTTCTCTCTTTTTTTTTTATACATTTTATGTCTAAAAGTGACCCAAAAAAAAGCCATTTTAAAGCAGAAATCCTCAAGAGGATCCCCAGACCGCTAAAATTAGTGTGCCTCTGTGCCTCCTCCATTTTAAAATCCATGAGCCGCCACTGCTAATCTGAATAATGGGCGGACATACAGTACACTACCATTCAAAAGTTTGGGGTCGGTAAGATTTTTTAAATGTTTCTGAATCACTTGTACTACTTACCAAGGTTGCACATATTTAATCAAAATACAGTACAAGAATAATACTGTGAAATATTATTACAATTTAAATCAAATTAAATAATATTTTAAATAGTAATTTATTTTTGTGATGAATTTTCAGCAGTCATTACTCCAGTCTTCAGTGTCACATGATACTTCACAAATCATTCTAATATGATTCCAATACCAAGAAACATCTATTTTCATCAATGTTGAAAACAGTTGTGCTGCTTAAAGGGTTAGTTCACCCAAAAAATTAAAATTCTGTCATTAATTACTCACCCTCTTGTCGTTCCAAACCCGTTCATCTTCGGAACACAAATGAAGATATTTTTGATGAAATCCGAGAGCTTTCTGACCCCTCCATAGACAGCAATTTAATGAACACTTTCAAGGCCCAGAAAGGTAGTAAAGACATTGTTAAAATCGTCCATGTGACTCCAGTGGTTCAAGCTTAATTTTATGAAGCAACGAGAATACTTTTTTTGTGCAAAAAACAAACAAAAATAACGACTTTATTCAACAATTTCTTCTACTTATTCGCTGTTGACGCAGTGTAAACTAGTATTGTCAAAAGTACTGACTTCGGTACCAAGTTGGTACTGAAATTTAAAAAATGTGACGCTTTGAACGCTGTTGAGCGGAATCTCTATACACCTCTTCACCAAGCGCTTACACAGATACACACAGGATAGTTTGAAAGCACCGGTCCGCTGATAGACGCCTGCTTGTGCTTTCAAACGTTGAGGTGTTTACGATTCCGCTCAACAGCGCTCAAAGAGTCACATTTTTTAAAATTTCAGTACCGACTTGGTACTGACAACACTAGTGTAAACAGTGCAGTGCTTCCAGAATGCCGGCTTATCATTGGCCAACGCTGTTCATGTGAGCACCACGACGCATGCGCAAGAGTCGTTCTGCGTAGAACTAGGAAGCGCTGCACTGTTTACACTACGTCAACAGCGTAAGAGTCTGACACAGGCTAGAAGAAATTGTTGAATAAAGTCATTATTTTTGTTTGTTTTTTGCACACAAAAAGTATTCTCGTCGCTTCATAAAATTAAGGTTGAACCACTGGAGTCACATGGACGATTTTAACAATGTCTTTACTACATTTCTGGGCCTTAAAAGTGGTAATTAAACAGCTGTCTATGGAGGGGTCAGAGAGCTCTCAGATTTCATCAATAATATCTTCATTTGTGTTCTGAAGATGAACGAAGGTCTAACGGGTTTGGAACGACATGAGGGTGAGGCCGTTGTACATATTGTATACATATTGGCCGTTGTACATGCTCCCATTAATAAGTAACCGGAGAGCACCATCTTCCTATATATAAAGTCTTTGTTAATATTCAGTATTTTTTGATTAATAGAATGTTCAAAATAACAGCATTTTTTGTAACAATGCAATATGTTTTACTGTTACTTTTGATAAATTTAATGCATCTTTGCTGAATAAAAGTATTCATTTCTTTAAAAAAAACTGACCCCAAACTTTTAAACAATATTGTATCCCCCTGTAATAATAATGAGCACTGCTTTCACACGCTATATTGAATTATTTGAGCTCATTGAAAACATTTAGTGTGAAAACATAATATAATGTAGAAGAGTTTTGAAAAAAATTGCCTTGTTTATTGTTATAATAAGATTCATAATCCAGATCATTTGCAGTCTATGACAGCACAATACAATTAACAAGTAGTTAGTGTCATCTTACCTGCATTAGACTGGCAACCACATGGCCTGTTGACTTCTCAGATTTGTTTTCAATCTCAGCGGACACTTTAATGATCTGTCCAGCGATATATCCTCGCATGTCACTCTCAGCTTTCAAAACCACTGTCCCATTCTTCACAAGCATGTACGAAAAATTCTTGGTTACAGAAGATGTGCTAGGTTCCTGCACAAAGCAAAATAGTAATGTAAATCACTGGCACTAGATAACAGAGCAGATAGCATGAATCATGTAGCATATAAGTAATCAAATTAAAAGTGTATTCAAATTTGTGGTTGTTTTCTTTGGATGTCTGTGTTGCACACATACCTGTATACCAGGTACTTCATTCAGGTTGACTGTGTTCAACATAGAGAATGGCTTCTCTATCTTGTAGTCTTTTGCAAAACGAGGTGTCTCTATGAAAGCCCGAACTCTGTATATAATCTGTCCATAAGGCCCTTCAAATGATGCTGGTGCAGCAGCTACAAAAGAACAATGAATTATTCTTGTGACTTCTCACAACTAAAGTTTGGGCTTTTGCTTTACAACAATGTTCTTTTCAAGCAAAAGGTTTAAAAGGGTGCATTCTGCATTAAGCTCAAATATTTTTAGCGAAAGGCTAAAAAACACAGAAATCAACGCTACAGCACGAGAAGGCATGTTTCTCTAAGAATGCTATTTTTGTGTTAGGTGGAGCTGAAGAGTCTCAGATGAAAGAGGAACAGCAGATGGAGGTGTCAAATAGCAGCCGAGCAGCTCCAGACAATAAAAGCAGCGATAAACTAGATGGGCTAGCGGGTGTCTTAGGTTCACACTGTGAGAAGAGTGAATTAAATTAACAAATATTAAGGAATCCAATTAAACCTCTAGCTGTGTGACAATTGACTGACATTATCAGAATTCACAATTTACATCGTAATAAGCACCAGTATTCTGTGAAAAATGTAATATCTGCTCTTAGCTGGAAAGGGTGGGACTGCACAGGAAATACTTTCATGAAAAAAACCTCATGAAAACATGGTCATCACATAATTCCTGCTTTAGTGATTTTATTGATCACAAACAAAATTGTTTGGGGGTTTGGGGGGGGGGGGTTAGAAAGAAATGTATATTTAATAAAACTAATCTGAATATTGGGTTGATATTTAATAATATTTAATGTTTGCACTATTCAAGGGTGCATTACATTTGTCAATAGTGACAGTAAAGACATTTATAATGTTACAAAAGATTTCTACTTCAAATAAATGTGGTTCTTTTAAACTTTCTATTCATCAAAGAATTCAAAAAAATATTAAGTAGCACAACTTAAGTAGCAGAGCTTTCAACTGATAAGAAGAAATGTTTCTTAAGCAGCAAATCAGTATATTAGAATGATTTCTGAAGGATCATGTGACACTGCTATCACAGGAATAAATTACATTTTTAAAATATATTAACATAGAAAACAGCTATGTAAAATTGTAATAATTTCACAACATTACTGTTTTACTGTATTTTACTGTATTTCTGTATTTAAAAAAAAATAAAAACCTTACAGACCCCAAACTTTTGAATGGTAGTGTATGTTCATCCACCTATAGGACAAAAATCAGTAAATTCCTATATTGGGTGACTCGCATTTATTAGGTCATGATTATTTAGATATACAAAGTTGAGTTTTTTTTGTTGTTGTTCTGTTGCCGAGGTTAAAAGTAAACAGTGGTTAACGAATCTTGGAGGAATGCAGAGCAACAGGTCAGTTCAATTGCATAAAAGTGTGTCATACCTGGCAAGAGAAACTTGAAGGGAAAACTGTGCTCGCCCTCTTTTAGAGTGCCTGGGAAACAGATGGGGAGAATCTGTAAGGGATTTGAACAAGCATCCTGCCATTTAATGTGTAAGCGAGACAATGACCCCTGTGTACCTTTATCTGCTATTGAGACTGAGCTGCTGAAGTACTGCTCCTCCTCTGTCCAGTCTGTGTCATTTGTTTTGCTGGTCACTCCACAGAAGCCCTGGCAGTTCACTTTGATTGCTGATTATGAAATAAAGACATAGGTCAGTGAAAAGAAATGTGCCAACACCAATTCTAATATGCTAAAAATGACATTTCAATTGACAAGAAATGCATCAGTGCATGAGGTTATGTTGAATTCCTGGTAACAGCTATTTGAAATGAGTAAATGATGACTGGAATTGTCTGGCACCAAGATGAAAGGCTTGTTCCTTGACTGAGAACTTAATCTGACCACTTTGCCCTTACTTTTACAAGCAGGATGTTGCATTAACACATTCAGACTGCCATGGTAACAGACAAAAACACATACATTAAGCATATGCAGTCAACAGGGGAGGTCTAGACATAACAATGAGGATGCAAATCTATTTACTTCTCATTTCTCAAGAAATGTTCTGCAACCTTCGAGTCATTTCTTCAGGGAGAAAATACATCTTGCATGATGAAATTAGCAACAGTGCAACATAGAAATGTTTTGCAACTGAATTTTTCTTTTGTACAAAGAAAAATTTACCATGTAGCTTATTTTATTTTTTACTTTCATAAAAACACAACAGTTAATGCAGATAAATATCATTCCTATTTTTCCAAAATAGCCTTATTTACTTTTTTAAACACCACAAACTAACTGTTTACAGACTATGAATGAAACATTTAGTCTAGTTTACTGAAAATGTAAAATCTACTGAAAATAGTGAGATAACATACATAATCTGAAATATCAATGTGCAAAAAAAGAAATTCTGCAAAAATCTTCAACAAAGTCCCCAAACCTCTGCCAGAAATTAATACTAAGGTGAACATGCGTATTAATACAGACACTTTATATGGGCATATTAGCCTTTATTTGTCCATTTTTCTGTGATTCTATCTCTATCCTCATCCCTCCTCCCTCCTTCTCTCTGTCTCTCTCACGGTCTCTCTCTACCCCCCAGACACACATTGAGTGCTAGTAAGCAGAGATGTAACCACAGATACATAAGTAACCATGGGAAATATGTCAGAAGAGACTCTATAAGAAACTGGGTGAACAACAACATTTGGAATCTTGAGATTTTATGATCAGACACTCTGACTTACTAAAGAGAATATGAGTGCTACTAAACTGACATTCAAGTATGATGTGGGTGGAAACTTTTTGTCCAAACATAAATAAGCATCTGCTATTAATACACCTGAAAAGAGGGCAAAACCATTGCTCGGGTCAAAAAAAAAAAATCAGCTACTTCAGTAATTTAATTCAACAAAAAAAAAAAATCTAAACAATAAACATTCAAACAGTTATCGTTTCCAATACTGTCTGCTGACTGCACTTTTCCATGATGTTGTAATGGTGACTGTGTGCGATTGTTATTCTTGTCGTCCTTGAACCGGAATGTCAGCGAACCAGTTCGGTGAGTATTCTTGATCAACATCTCAGCTCAAACAACAGACCAGCCCCAAACCACTGACATGACCACATGACTTCTAGCACTGACTGCATATCTGATACTGTTACTTTAGGGGGTTACATCTCTGCTTACTAGCGCTCACTGTTTTTTAATGTAATTTATATTGTACATGGTGTTAAATGTTGATGGTATTTGATATAGTGTACAGCACATTGGTGAACAATTGTTGTTTTTAGTGGTGCTATATAAAATAAAGCTGAGTTGCCTGAGTTGAGGTGTGACTATTTTTAATTATTATATTTGAATGATCATCTGACTGTACTTGACTCATTTTCAGTCTTATCACATTTGCCTAGCCCACAGCAGTTCTCAAAACAAGGCACTTTTAATCATACTTCCTTGCTCACATTGATTTTTTTTTTTTACACAGGAAGAAAGGATGGCCTACATTATATATATATATATATATATATATACACACATATACACTGTATATTCAGAGACATTTCATCTTGATCCCATGGCCAAGTCAAACAGTAGCTGCATTTTCTTCATTGACAACAGATTTACTTTCACATTAGTTTTATGGGTGTATAAACAAGTCAGTGCTGTACAAGCACATCTGCATAATGTACAGTGAAAAACGCATTATGCGCACTATGCTTTTGAAACTGAACAGCAAGTAACAAAGCCTTGTACTTTTTCAGATAGCTAGTTATTTATTTATAATACGTGCCATTCTGCACATATACCGTTACTACATAGTAATTCTTCTGTAATGTAATTTTGTATAATATACAGTACAAGTGTTATTTATTATTCACTGTTGTGTCAATGCAATTCTAACAGTAGAGACATGTGAGAATTAAACTATAAAGTCCTCAGTACTATTAATGCAGAGCAGAATGTGGTGTGCAATTATCAATTGGATTGTAGGTTTCCACTTACAGGACAGGACAGGACAAGACAGGACAAGGTCTGATGGGTATTACCGCCCCTTGTCCTGTCCTGTAAGTATTTGTATAAGTGGAAACTTACTATCAAATTTATAATTTCTATTAATGACAACAACAATTATATTTTGATAATATTTTGATAATAAAAACTCCATAAAATGGCTTGACCAGCGCAAATGTCTAAGTCTGGGCAGAACAAATTACATCTACATCTTACATTCCTTCGCATATATTGGGAAATCAGAGCAAATTTTTACTGTCCCAATAAAATATTGTAGAGAATAAGCAATACTGAATGTGTTAGGCTTAGCTGTGTCAGGATATCAGACCTTAACATGAACAGGTGGGTGAAAAGATGCATACAATAGCCTATACCTTTATTTTTGTATCAAGCAGTCTGACCAGTACTGCAGCAAACTAGTTTATGTATGGTACTGAGTCCAGATTTGAAAATCTGCTTTGTTGAACCATTTAAAGGATGGTTACAGGTCTGAATGATTTGACTCGCTGCTTAAGGCTTAAGGCATAAATATGCAAAGGGCGTTCGGAAAAACAATAAACACCGCAAAGCAGCTGCCCATGCGTTACAACCATGTTTCTTTACACTATTTTAGGTCCTAGTGACTAACTTTTACTTAAACATAAGGCCTTCATATTTTATTTTCTGTCACTGTTTACTGAACCTAGTATCCGAAACTACAATTAGTTCACCTGGCACGTTATCGAGAAACAGAGTAGCCTAGATTATACACATTTAAGCCTGTTTATAAACATTTATTATTGTCAATGTCCTTAAGTACAGTCTGTTTCTGGTTTTTTTACGGAAATTTAGGAGACCTAATCCGATGAAAACGAAAGCGGGAAGAGGTTTTGGTACCATTAGTTGCTATGTCAATAAAACATCCGCAACAAGTTTCGCTCGAGTCAATGCCAGTTTCAGTCCTCGATGCGCGAAGACAAAACCAACTATAAACTCGCGCGCGTCTAGGAAAACAGCCAGTAGGCTAACATTTACATCTGATACACAAGTAGGGTAGGGCCTACTTTAAAGTGTAAACTTGTTCAGAAACTTTAAAAAAAAACATCCAGGAAAACCAAAAAGGGTAGCTGCGGTGTGCGATCGTTGGTTTACCTACCTTTACATATTATGGGCTGTGTAATTGAGATTTTCAGAGTTCCAGAGAGGGATTCACCGGGATTATAAACCGTTTTGTTGTTATTAAGAGTTATTTCGAATTCCTGAAGCTTTCCCATTCTGTTCTCTATCCACCGTAAACAGGTGGGTGAGCGAAATGGATTCACAAGGAATAAAGGAAATGCTCTACCTGTGGCCGTCGACGTCACGCACTTGGTGTAGGGACGTCACTCGGAGTCCTGCGGTTCTCACCCAAACACTGAGCCATTCTCCTGCAATGGCACTGGATGTTTCTGTGGAGATTTGTAGAACATTGTTTGGAATTCTAATACACAATATGAAAAGTGTTATGAAAGCTGATCGGACTATGGGGGGATTTGAGTTAATGGACGTATCCACTCTTAATAACTCTTTCAAAATTAAATGGATAAAGTAATTTTTTCATTTAAAAAAATCCTACATCTCTTTGGAATTTCATTCACAGTTTTTGTTGCTTTTTTTTTTTTTTTTTGGTGACTCCCTGAAATGAGACCCTTCTCATTTTAAGTTTATAATTAATTTGGTAACACTTTACAATAAGGTTTCATTAGTTAACATTAGTTAATGTATTAACTAACATAACACTACTGTATTTGTTCATCTTTGTTAACGTGTTAATAAAAATACAGCTGTTCATGGTTTGTTCATGTTAGTTCACAGTGCATTTACTAATGTTAACAAGATTTTAATAAAGTATTAGCAAATGTTGAAATTAACATTAACAAAGATTAATAGAAGCTTTATAAGTGTAGTTCATTATTAGTTCATGTTAACTAATGTAGTTAACTAATGAACCTTATTGTAAAGTGTTACCATTAATTTATTACTATTTTTTGCCCAATTTTACATTCATATAAGTAAATTTTAGAAAAAAAAAATTCCTTCCTTTTTTATTTTCAAGAAAGATATTGATGTATATTTGATTTCTTTTAGGAATTCTAAAAATATATATTGCATGTAAGACAATATATTTGTTTCTTTTGTTTTATTTGTTTTGTCTTTCTGTCTTTTTGTCACACAAAAAACAACACTGAGCTAGTGAACGTTTTTATATATCTTGCATCAGTCATCAACACTGAGACAAACAGCTTCACTGTCTAAAATATCGGATTTTCTATTTATGTAGTTCCACTCACATGCTCTACAATTCAAAATATTGCTTCATAAATCAAGTTTTTATTTTCAATTACAATCAATGTATTAATACTGCCATTATAAAGATACAGCTAAATAAGAGTTTCAGAGCTGCTTTGCATGTTTTGAAGGGTTGCCTTGTACAACGCATACAGTAGCCTACACTCTAAAAAATGCTGGGTTAAAAACAACCCAAGTTGGGTTGAAAATGGACAAACCCAGCAATTGGGTTGTTTTAACCCAGCGATTAGGTTGTTTTAACCCAGCGGTTGGGTTAAATGTTTGCTTAAAACAACCCAATCGCTGGGTTAAAACAACCTAATCGCTGGGTTAAAACAACCCAATTGCTGGGTTTGTCCATTTTCAACCCAACTTAGGTTGTTTTTAACCCATTTTTTCCTCATTCGTGAAACCGTTTCACTTGGAAATACGTTACAATAGGGATGAAAATATGATCACGAATTCTGTTTAACGGCGACTTTAAAAGGAACCTTTTTACAAGTAATATAAGTCTCAGGTGTCCCCACAATGTGTCTGTGAAGTTTCAGCTCAAAATACCCCACAGATCATTTATTATACCATGTTGTAAATGCCCATTTTTGACTGGAAGGAAAACATGCTGTTTTCGTGCATGTATCTTTAAATGCAAATGAGCTGCTACTCCCCACCCCGCTTTCCAGAAGAGGGCGGAGTCTACAGCTTGTGCCTCTGATACTCTGCCGAAAACGAACAAAACATCTGTTTGGTTTTGATTAACATCTCTATTGTGGTCGCGGTCACGTGACATTGCAGTTCTTCATTATCATGAAAGTTTATTATCTGCATGCGTTCTAAAACCATATCAGTCTAAACTTCTGATATATGGTTTTCTGAGCGCACAGACCCGAAGCATGCGCACAGAAAGCTGGATGTCAGACGGCACGTTGCGTGAGTATTAAACTAAGTTCTCTTTCATGTGTTATTGCGCTTAAATACGCAAGGTTATGTCAAAAACACACAAAGTTCAAATAAACACATGTTGGTTATGTCTGTGAATGTAAACATCAAGTAAAGAAATTGCATGGGTATATTAGATCTGTGTATTAAAGTGAAAGCAGTGTAATATACAGTACCTACTGCTATATATGCTGTTAATATAAATCAAACAACAAAAGAAAAACAGAAAATCACTTGTGATTGAATAACTTAATAGCTTTAATAAAAAGACATTTTTTACTTGAATGCTGCTGTTAAATGCTGTGTACAGCTTACTCACGGTGGGGTCTATGCTAATAGGGCAGAGTCCGTCAGCAGTTGTGGGCGTGGCCTAAGCATTTGTGATGTCACAAAGCTACAATCTGCAAACTCTTGTTCTGAGACACTACTTATGATTTATGGGGATTAAATAGAAGAGGAGTGGGTAGATGTTTACCATTATAGGGTGGTTGTGTACACGCCCTGCCGACACACATTTATGTTCAAACACCATATAAAAGTGAATTTTGCATAATAGGTCCCCTTTAAAATGCCCTAAGAGACAGTAAAAATGACATTTCTGTTTACACTTTGACTTAATGTTTCTGATTCAATTTGGTTTTCGTCATTGCGTTTAACCCCTATTACCCTAAGAGATCTCCTGATTGCTTTAATAAAATTATGTGATCCAAAAAAGTAGATTAGGGGGTCCAAGCAGCAGTTGATTCCTGTCAATACATAGCATGCATAATATGCTGTTTGCAACTGCAACAGAAGCCTGCATCTTTTAGGGTGATACTTTTTCACAATTACTCCGATGGTCCGAACAACATTGAGAGGAAGAAAGCAAAGGCCAAATATGACCAGACATATCCCTATCATCCTCAAGGATTTATTCTTGACTGATTGGCCCTGAACAGAACTAATGTTAATGCGGGCCACTGAGCTCGCCACTTGACTGTAGCAAAACACTGATATAATTAAGGGTAAAATACACCAAAAGAAAAAAATCACAAAGTTAATAATAAAGTAAGAATCTGTCAGTGTTGTCTGATGAATAGTAAGACACTGCCCATGATTTTCCTCAGTGGTTACAGGAAGCAGCCATCCATAGACAATGCCCATTATTATCAGAAAACACCAAATCCCAGCACACAGCTTCTTCACGAAAGTCTTCCTTTTCATCAACGAGGAGCGGTTGAAGTGAACCACGGTCAAATAGCGATGAACGCTAATGAGTGTGAGGAAGATCACACTGCCATTGAAGTGGACGCTGAGCACGGCAATCTTCAGCTGGCAGACGAAATTCCCAAAAATCCAGTCGCTATCCATGGCGAAGTACGCTGCCATCAGTGGGGTGAGTGGAGAAATGATGGCGTCAGATATAGCCAGATTGAACTGCAGAACGGCTCCAGAGTTCCATTTGTGAATGCGACAGGTGAAGACCCACAGGCTGAATCCGTTGAGCAGGAGGCCCAGCAGATAGACGAGACAGAGGATCACAGCCAGAGACATGTGCTGAGGCTCAGGAGAACATGTGTCTCCATGGCTCGCATTGCTGCCACTTACTAAACTGACTGAATCTGAGGTGTTCATCTTAGAAGAATGCCACTGTGCAGGAAAAAAAGTGTTATTTTGATCATATTTTGTGTAGAGATATTGCACATGAATAAACTTGGAGAATTCCATACAAAATGCCCTGGACATGCAAATATATTGCTATAGTGAATGCTAATGAATGTCATCACCAGAGCACATTATCATTTTTTCTTAATGTCTAAATGGGATTTTGTTTATATATGTGAGCACACCACTAACTAACTATATATATATATATATACCCCTTCATGAATATCAAGCTACAAAGCACTTACCAGGTCATGCAACACTCCCCTCAAAACTACAGAGTTGACTATATGAAAGCAAATGACTTTACTTGGACATTTCACTATCAGTGTACGTGATAAAAAGGAACCAAGACAGGATTTCCCTTTATTAGTCAGCAGCCACTAACTCAAACTCCACCCATTCTAAGTTAAAAATGAACACTTTAAATAATGTATGGCTATTTTTTCCATCTAACTATTCTAATGTGGCTTATATATTGAATGGCAATGAAGACAAAAATAAACCGATAACAATACAAATTTTATAAGCTGCACTAATCATTAGCTATCATAAAATATTTGATTTGCATTAAATTACATGTTATAATAAGCATATATATGAAATTTCACTGCCATTTAAAAAAAAATCCGACTTTTCAAAACAAAATTCATACATACTGCATATTACATATACATAATATCATCAATGTTTGCAATTAAGAGCACAAACGGCAGTTTCCTTCCTGAGGTGCTGTTCTTGCTAACATGGTGAGTCTTATAAAGATTCATCATGCCTTGTTTCAAGCCTTACACCTATTCTACTAAGAGAGAGATGAACATTTTTCATGAATTTCTGAGAACTGAAACAATATATAATAGGATCTATTATCAGCTCAGTAGTAGAGACTGCAAGAACTAAATTGGGTGTGTCTGATAAGGGAGACATACAAAATGTGCAGGGCTGGGGTGCCTCCAGGACAGGTTTGAAAACCACTGATCTAGACAGCAGTTGACTCCAGCCACAATCCATGACACATAATATGCAGTCTCCACTTCTAAAAGTAGGCTGCATTTGTGGGGGAAGAATTTCTTGACCACGATACCCACACTTCACACTACATTCATAGGCATGAAATAAGCAACAAATGTTGCCAAACAGACAGCCACCATTTTACGTGATTTGTTCTTAATAGCTTGTCCATTGTCGTGGCTAGTGTCGAGAAGGGACATTGAGCGCACCAGAAGACTGTAGCAGATTGCAGAAACAATAAATGCTAGAAGTAATACAGGAATGAGGAAAGTGAAGTTTACGATGAAATAAAGGTCAATATATTGTCCTTGGTGAATGCTGAGGCATAAAGTGTGATTGTCCACTGCGCTCGTGTCTACAATAGTGGCGAATGCAGCTCCCATAACCAATACAAAAAGCCAAACTCCAACACAGAGTTTCTGGACAAAGTCCTTTCGATTCATGTATGAGTCTCGATTGTAGCGCACCACGGCCACATAGCGGTGAATGCTAGAGAAACAGAATATTGCTGTAAATGTGAAAGGTTATTACAGCTATTTTAAGCCGGCAGAGAGCTTTCCCAAAAAGCCAGTTAGCAGAATGATAATATACTGCCATAAATGGTCCCATAGGACATATTATGACATCACTGACAGCTAGATGAAATTGAAGAACTGTGCCAGATTTCCACACTGGTGTCCTGCATGTGAACACCCACAGACTGAAGACATTGAGCAGGGGTCCCACCAAGAAGGTCAGACAAATGAGCACAGAGATGGAGATGTGCTGGGGCTTTATTGGACAAAAGCCGCCGATGTCACCACTGGTGGCATTCCATAAAGAGATGGAGGAGAACTCTGTGCTGTTCATCTGTAAGAAACAGATGACGAAAATACAAATGGCAGGTTACACTTTATTTTAAGGTGTCATTGTTACAGTGTATTTATATATTTAAGTACTGAGTAATATTAATTAACTACATGTACTTAGGGTTATGGTAGGATTAGGGTTTGGTTTAGGGTTAGTTGTGTGTAATTATGCATAATTTACTGTTATTACTATGGTAAGTACATGTAACATATATAACAAGGACACTATAAAACCAAATGGCATTATTAATATCATTATTATAGATCATTATGGTTAAAATAAAGAAATATAACAGATGAAATGTAGGTTAGACTTGAATTAGTTGAACACAGATGACCACAGATGCTATTCATCTGAGTATCAACATTTTTTAGATTTATTCTATGGCCATTTCTATGTCTATTAAGGGATGATTTGTATATTTTTTGAAAAAAATTTTTTTGTTATTTTATAATTTAATCATTACAGTTAACGCAGTCATTGTTCATCATAACCTTTGAGTGGAATTATCCTATTTAAATACACAATCTATTGCTATTATAACATTCTTGCAATTTACAATTTAGGCCTGCATATAATTCATTTAAATTCAGTTATTCCACTAAACTGTCAAAAAGCATACATTTACATAGTTAATTTACATAAACGACAACTTAAAGTTATTAGTTTTAATTCCTTAGCATATAAAATAGTAAAATAGCAACTAGCACCCAAATAGCACTATAAGATAGATATAGAAGATACAGATCCCTGGTCTTCGTCATAATATTTAATTCATCGAAATTTCAAGGTTATCTGAGGTCAACAGATGCTTTGAATATTAACATTTATAAATGGCTCCTCAATAGATTACTATTGCCGAACCAAATTAATATCTGTTTTTATAATTTATTCACTAACCCTACACATTGTAAGATTTTTTTTTTGTAACAAATAACATTTTGGTATGGGCTATATATGTAATATATTACATATATAGCCCATACCAAAATGTATACATTTGCAAAGATTAAAGAACACACAATTTTGTTACCTTTGAATCCATCAGAGAGAAGCCTGGATATCTTGATGGCTACAATAATGGTTTAGACTTCTGCATGGCATTACATATGCCAAGTGAAGACTTCCTGTAATAATTTAGTTAAAGTACATTTCCTTTTGATCACAGTGACCAAAGTGTTTTGATACTATCTTTAATTTATGTGTCACCACTTGCAAGGTAGGTGTATGCAAACTTGACTTTTCAACTGCAAAGGCATAACTTGTTAAGAGCATGCAGTGGGGTTGCATCTTGTCACTTTGTATCTGGCTGCAGTAACAGTGAAAGACAGAAGATATGTAATATATAGTTAGATTATCTGACACCGTGTAAGTGTCAGGGGTTTGCTGTTGGTATGAATCGCACAACAAAGATGAATAATGTAAATCATCTTTAATGACAAAAGCTCAGGAGATAAGGGAGATAACACCAAACTAACACAACATAGTACTAATAAGAATGGACAGAGAATGAAGGAGAACACAGGGTATAAATACTGGAGCAAACAAAGGGAATTAATGAGCTAATTAATGAGGCAACAGTTGCATAATTTATAGATAATCAAATGCACACTTTGTCTGATTTAGATAGCATCTATAATTTATTTGCCCTTTTTTTTATTTTAATTTTTTTATTTGACATTCAGCATATTTCTTTTGACTGCAAAGGATGTGATTTGCATGCCACCCACAAATCCCTGAAGTGAAAGGTCATGAATGTCCAGGTGATGGCTTGAATGTCCACAAAATAGAGCAATAATCCCATACACAACTGTATGGCCAACTGTATTTTATTTTATATTAAATAAAGTATAAAAATGGCCTCTGGGGTTTTTAGTCCTTAACATCAGACATCAGCATATATATTATTTGTCAGACTCGTATGAGTTTGTTAACATTAATTTCAAATTCATCGCCATTAATCGGTTTTAGTACATAATCCTGCAGGGGTGAGCGGGGCACAACCTAACGCAGGGTTAGTTGTAACACACATGGTTTAAAACTTTCCACACATGCCAGCATGACGAAACTTAGTGTATTTACTAGTTGCCATATCAACACTATATAGAGAAACAATTGCACCAAAATTAAAAGATCACTTAAATGACCTTTTCCCATTCCTCCTCTGGATCATCCAGATGGTCATTGGCAAACTTCAGACGGGCCTGGACATGCGCTGGCTTGAGCAGGGGGACCTTGCGTGCGCTGCAGGATTTTAATCCATGACGGCGTAGTGTGTTACTAATGGTTTTCTTTGAGACTGTGGTCCCAGCTCTCTTTAGGTCATTGACCAGGTCCTGCTGTGTAGTTCTGGGCTGATCCCTCACCTTCCTCATGATCATTGATGCCCCACGAGGTGAGATCTTGCCCCAGACCGAGGGAGATTGACCGTCATCTTGAACTTCTTCCATTTTCTAATAATTGCGCCAACAGTTGTTGCCTTCTCACCAAGCTGCTTGCCTATTGTCCTGTAGCCCATCCCAGCCTTGTGCAGGTCTACAATTTTATCCCTGATGTCCTTACACAGCTCTCTGGTCTTGGCCATTGTGGAGAGATTGGAGTCTGTTTGATTGAGTGTGTGGACAGGTGTCTTTTATACAGGTAACGAGTTCAAACAGGTGCAGTTAATACAGGTAATGAGTGGAGAACAGGAGGGCTTCTTAAAGAAAAACTAACAGGTCTGTGAGAGCCGGAATTCTTACTGGTTGGTAGGTGATCAAATACTTATGTCATGCAATAAAATGCAAATTAATTATTTAAAAATCATACAATGTGATTTTCTGGATTTTTGTTTTAGATTCCGTCTCTCACAGTTAAAGTTAATGTAAAGTAAAGTAAATAAAGTTAATAAAGTTAAATGATAAAAATTACAGACCTCTACATGCTTTGTAAGTAGGAAAACCTGCAAAATCGGCAGTGTATCAAATACTTGTTCTCCCCACTGTATACACAGAGAGTAACGAGCTTAACAAGGAAACGAGTAACACCTGGGGGAGACAATCAAGGGGAAATCAAGAAGAAAACTACAAGGAACTACAAACATGGCACACAAGACAGAAAATAACATATAAGTCCAAACATGTCACAGGGAACATATAACAATAGCGCTGCTAATGTGAAAATAAAGGCTAAATGCGCTGGGCAAATGGTGACATTTTTCACACTACTCTGTTCAACGTGATGATAATCATATTTTACCAACAGTCATATAGGGGAAAGCGGGGCACACCCTAACGCTTTTTGACTTTCTCAGTTTGTGTAAATCCACTTAAGGTTCAGAGTATTTATTTTTTCCCACATTAATTTCCCACATGTCTAGTACAAATATGTGGTTTTGTTTTTATTAATACAGTGTATACTTTTTTTCTCGATTTAACCTGAAAGAATGGAATTGAAATGACAACATGCTTTGTAAGTGGGCAAACCTGCAAAATCGGCAGGTCTTGGCGGAATAGATCTGTTACACTGCTGCTGTTATTGCTGCTGTTGCAGAGCAAGTACGGGACTTGCTACTGCCAATACATACACAACACATGCTGAGAGCAAGACATGCTGCTGCTGTACAATAGCATACATTAATTACCCTTAGCAGATCTATACAGGTGGAGCTGGGGAAGGTGGAGGATTTCTGAAAGTGCGCTGCAACTGCTACAGCAAATGCTGACAGAGTATTTGAAGGTTGAGCAGCAAGCTCATTGGCTACTGATACAGCAGGAACCAATCATCTGTGCCCTATAAAGAATGACGTGATTGCAAGGCGATTGAGTTAAGGATCTATCAGCCTGTGCCATCTAGAGTTTCATGACAGAACTTTGTGTATATATAACCCAGTGTTTCCTATGTTCATTGTTTGTTTTTGTTGAGTTTAATTCTGTTTTTTCCCGTGTTCCTTAGTTTATCTCGTTTGTATGTTTTTGTTTTTTTTTAAGTTTTGTTAATAAATGTACACCTTTTGCACAACTCCTTCTCTCCCTGGTTTTCTGTGCTCACAGCGCATTACAGATAACAGCATATGAAGACATTCAGCGGAACACTGTCAGACTCCATGTAACATGTCTTGAGCAGCTGTAACGTTTGACGGATAATAAAATGGAGGCAGCATTGGTGCTGTGAGGCAAGTATGATGTTGTCTGAACTGGCAGAACAGGGACGTACAACTGAACAGGGAAGTGGTCCTGCCCATCTCAGACTTGCAAACTACACTTTGTAACACAGCAACTGCTTAAAATTTACTTTCAAAAGTCTGAAACCACATTGAAAGTCTCTTTCTTTTTTTCTTAACTTTTAAATCTGGAGTTGTATTTTTTTTTAATCTATAACAAAAAAAAAATGATGTTTAAGAGCTTCTGTTAAAGATGATCTATTCTATTGAAGAGCCATTGCTTTGACAGTAAAACAGGCTTTTTAACTCAAATAAAAAGAGGAAGAGTTTGTCATCTCTGTGGGAGCTTGGTGTCTTCTCGGTTTCAAATGTGGGTATGCCTTCCTTTTATATATATGTTCTCAATTCCTTTTTACCCAGTATTTTGGAAAGTAAACATTTTAGTGGTTTGGGAAATATTTTAAATATTGCTGTGATTATGTTCTTTCCAATGGGGTAACACCACACTTATTTCCACAAGAAGACGACTGGAAAAAATCAGATTGCATGCCATCATGATACTTTTTGACGTGATACACAGTTAATAGCAATTGACAATGGCATGAATGAATCAGAACCCCCAAAAAAGCTCAACTATGACAGTCTGAGATTACAGTGGTACATCTGTCAGTACAAACCGAAACAAAAACTGGACCATCACAAGACAGAAGGCCATTTACATAAGCCCAGCTCTGATGGCAAGGCACTAGGTGAAGACAGCAGCACAGAACATTGGATAAAACCAGGTTCCGGTTTCATTTTGTTAGCAAAAAAATGTTTTACTGTTTTTAGGAATAAAATGTTATAAATCAGGTGACTGTTATATGAACAAACCCCTCTGTAAAATACCTTCAGAATATAGATAGGAATAAAACGTTTGGTATATGTAAGTGCTACTTAAGTGGAGAATAAGATAAAAGACTGTATAAACCTCCATGACACTTCCAGGTCTTGAAATCACATTTTTCCATATTATCTGGATTTCTATGACCACAGGATAGTGTTTACCCAATTTAATAGCCATGTCGTTTTAATATTATTGTAAGAGCCATGATAAAAGTGACAATGGAAAATTCACCCCAGACCTTAGAAAATAAAAGCAAACAAGAACATTCAAACTGCGAGTTTTACGTAAACAAACAAGTGTATTGCATGACAAAGACTGTATAAGTCATTGAGGATTTTTATTCACTGGATTATGCATTTATTTCATTTTGAGTGCGAGACAGCAGTTGGTTTGCAAAAAGAGAGAGAGAGAGAATCAAATATCAAAGTCTCAAATTGAAAATTTGTCTAACCAATTATTTTATTTACACAAGGGCGTGTCACACTGACTCCAAAGCAAATGATATACATGAGATGCTGTACATTAAGACAAGACTACATTTTCTTAAAAGAAGCATAGAAATTGAAATATCTTAACCCACAAAATTGCAAATTGGAAAATGCTTTAAAATGACCTTTATAAAAAGGAAAAACAAGAAAAACAACTAAACTAAGTCATATAGCCAGCACAGTTCCATTTTACACATGTTTAGGTCAGTCTTTTTGCCATTAGATGTGTCATCTACCTCCATTACCTCCTTCTAGTGGCTGGAGCATCCAGTCTCTGTCAGACAGGGGTCGTGGGAGTGGAAGGGGTGGGAGGCACAGTAACAGGGTGAAGGCCGAGATCCAGAGAGGGGGCTTCCTCTGGTTCAGGGGGGCTTTTCTTAGAAGCCTCGAGCTTCTCCTTCAACAGGGTGTACAGTTCTTTCACTGATTCACTGCTCTGTAATAACATGAATTAAGATTCAGTTACTATAAGGTTTCTGCACAAGAGAATCAGTACACAGAGGAACAGAGAGAGCTTTTATCATTTGTGAACCAGTGTTGTTATTGTTAACTATGACTAAAAAGACTATTAAAAATAATTTTCGATACTTGAAATAAAGCTGAAATAAAATGAAATATAAATATTAGATGAAAAACTTACATTTCAAAAAACCTGGAAATGTTAGAAATGTTATCTTGGCAGCTAACTAAAATAAATTTAAGCTGAAGCACTAAATTTACTAACATTTAAATTATAAAATTATTATATTATATTATTATATAATTATATATTATACTATAGCTAAATAGAAATATTTAAATAAACAAAAAACGAATAAAAATGTTTGAAAAAAAAGTTAAACACTACAGAAAAAAAAATTACTAAAATTAAAACTAAATGAAAACTGAAAATATAAAAACTAATTAACAAGATATTAATAAACACTATAATAGTATATAAATAATACAAAAATCATACTGTAAACAGAAGTGTGCCACCTAGTGACCTTTGAAGTCAACATTAAAACAAACTTGGCCTCATTTACTTTCTTAATGCATGTCCCTAGTCTTTTGAATGATTCATTAGTGC
The DNA here is from genome assembly GCA_039654105.1 of Coreius guichenoti. Classification (NCBI taxonomy): domain Eukaryota; kingdom Metazoa; phylum Chordata; class Actinopteri; order Cypriniformes; family Gobionidae; genus Coreius; species Coreius guichenoti. The sequence goes on from CM077169.1 coordinate 20,435,173, forward strand.
ATGTTATGCCAAAGAAAGAAAATGACTGTTTTTGTAATTTTTAATCATAATGAAATTACTGCAGGATTTAGTCACCCTTACTAAATGGATTTAGTCATGGATTTAGTCATGGATTTAGTCACCCTGATGTGACTAAATCCATGTAGAGCAGCAGACTATTGGGAAATGTTAACCAACAGCCCATTAGCTATTTAGACATTGTTTTAGCAAACTCGCATTCACTGTTTCCATTAAAATACCTGTTTTGGTGGTTCAAGTGTCTTCAATAAGGTTTCCATGTAGGACGCCAGCACCTTCTGATGGAGATGGTTCAGCAAGCGAAGACTGTGTCTGTGAACGTTCTCCTTACTGCAAATGAGAGCGATAAGCTCGAATATACTACAACTGTAGTGAACTGAGCCACAGTATTACCCTTGATTATTTTTTATTATATTATATTTCTTTCTTTCAAACCCTGAAGAATTTGCAGTATATAATGAGTTAAAAAAAGATAATACAGACCTAGAGAAAGATGTGAGGAGGAAGTTGTCAAAGACGGCAGTACAGAACTCCTCTGATCCAAATTCATCAGAGAGCAGAGTCAGATGACCAGTGAGAAGATGGAGGAAGATGTCTCCAAACGCCATGTCGTTATAGGTATCCACTGCAAAAACACACACCACACACACACAGTGATCGGTCTCTGTGCAGCTTTGCCTTGAGCAACCATTTAACCAATCTATCTGACAGGAGTCTTACCCAGTCCAGGCAGAAGCCGCTGTAAAGCATTTTTATTCCTCAACTTAGCGATATGAAGCGCATAATAAAGACCGATCTCGCATGCCACCCTGTTCTCCTGTATATACCTAGACAAAAAAAAGACCGTCCATTTTAGAAAGAATTAAGCACTTGCTGAATATGCTGGGTTGAGGAGTGGCATGAGATGGTGCAGACACCTGGAGAAGGTTTCAGGCAGGGTGGTGGGGTACGTGAGAGAGGTCTTCTCCTCACTTGGTAGTTTCTGCTCCACAGTGAATGTGTAGTCATCCACCACTATTGACATCATGGCAGGCAGAAAGCGTGTTACCACCTCCAAATCCTGATGGTGAACAAGACCAGACTTGTGTAATTGTACAAACCCACAAATATTAGACTAGTGTTTACTGAAGAACATAGAGAATTGGTCTTACCATTCGGGGCTCTTTAAAAACCTGGCTGTCAATCATGTCCCAGGCACCTTGGCCAAGAGAAAGCATCCGCAGCAGGAGGAGAAGTTCAGGGCTGTCCTGTACATGAACACAGATTGTTCGGTTATGTGCTTTTCTCAATGTATTCTCTTTATATATATATAAATTTATTTTTATTTCATTTTTAACAACTTCAACTTATTTTAGTTAGCTGCCAAGGCAACAAGTTTTTCAAGTTATTTGTTTAATTGTTTGAAGTTCTTCGTTTTCAAGTTTTTCATAAAACATTTACATTTTATTTTATTCCAAATACCAAAAACTATTTTTAATAGTCTTAGTTACTATTTGGACTGAATGCAAAGATTGGATCAACTTTTTTTTGGTCCTGAGACTTCCACAGAAGATATATGTACATTTTTTAATATTTAGACCACTTCTATTATTGATTGCTATCAGTATGTGAAGAAATTTCAACCAGTATAACAAAAAGTGTTTATGAAAAACATTGCCTACCCTACCTTTAACAAAAACAACACTGTACTACACTATTAGCGATGAAAAGGCGTGGATAGTTATAGTTTGCAGCTAAACTTGTTGCATATGCATTTGTAGAAGTTTCCCTTTCAGACACAAAATGCATGGGAGGAGAGTGTTCAAATAAATCAAGCAGCGTGATTTACAAAGGCTTGAGGGAGTCAATTTACTGGTATTTGCGCCATTATTAATGCCCCAAAGAAGTCTGTCTTAACCTTTTTTGCACTTGACATGGCTGCAATTGTTGCAATAGGCACTTTTATTATTGCGGTCTCAAACCAATTTGCCATGCTTAGTAAATCTGGTCCTAAATCAGAAGAAACAAAAGACGTCTCCTATAGACCTAAAATCAACTATGGAGTTAGAGGTCTTACTCTGGGCAGGGCGTCCTGGCTCAATAGCTCCTGAATGTTCCTCACGGTGCTCAACACTAGTGTGTTACAGGCAAATGGGTCACAGAGGATCATCGACAGGTCACTGTGAGAAACAGAGACAGAGAGTGTTACATTTTTATAGGTTTATGGGTTTAATTGTACGCTGTGTCTGAATGGATATATGAATCTCATACCCTAACACTTGTTCCTGCCCTTTCTTCACACCATCCAGGAAGCCTTGTAACTCACGAGCCCGTTTAGCATCCACAAACTTTTCCCTGATGCAGGCATCCAAACACCAAGAAAACTACAAAAGGATAAGAGAAAACATAAATATAGAATGTGTTTTTGGGTGCAGACCATTTGAAAGTGGTCACCACTATGGTACATGATCACAAATTGCACTAGCTCCAAACTGTTTTTGATTGTTTATAATTATACATATTTTAATCATAAACAATGTAATTGCTTCAAGGTCTGACTTCCAGAAAGTGTTCATTTCCTGAAACTGTTTTTGTAAGAGTTATTTAGGTCATTTTGTACAACCTTGTGAAATGGAAGGACCCTACAAATGGTGCTCAATAATCATGATGTTGCAGTTGAAAAGGTGTGTCGTCTAGTACAGATGGGAAACTGGTTTCACACCTTGTGACAGGGGTCGACTGAACAGATCTCACTGATGTCGAGGTCATGAAGGGACATGAGCAGCTCAGCACGTAGGGTGCAGTAGTGCACGTTCCGTGTGCGCAGGAACAGCGTCCGCAGGAACTGTAGTACCATATCGTAGAGCTTCACGTTCTTCCCAATCATCTGAGTCAGCTTCAGCACCACCTAACGAAAAATCAGTGTTTCATTGTTGATATAAAGATGTAACAAGAGGACAGTGTTGTTTGTTGTTCCACTGCAAACGTAATCACCAAAATCCAAGTTTGCAAAAAAATTATTAGAAATATGCAGATTAAAATTATTCAACGATTTTATGAAAAATATATAAAAATAAAGAATTAAAAAAAAATAATAATATTGAAGCATCTTACAACAACATTGACACAACATTACCATCAAATGAACACTAAATTACCACGCATGTTAGAATTAGCAGAACACAAGATTAATGTTAAAGAAACATTATGATCACATTGTTACAACATTACATGAACAGTAACACTATTTTATAACTTATATTAACATTAAAAATGAACCTTAAAATGTCTTAATTGTTTGAGTATTATAATATAGTAGTATAGTCATAGTATTGTCAGAAAATAATAAGATTTTTTTTTCATGGTTTAAAAATGCTTTAGAATTTCAGAAAAAGAAACATCACATTAATATTAACGCAATTTTCAAATTAAATAAGAATCATTATCCAAATGGTCAAAATTAATTCTAAAATTTTAAATAGCTTAAGAGAGAGAAAAAAACACCTGGCACATACCTCACCCTGTCGCCGTGTTTTGGGTGAAGGACTGAAAAAGTTGTGAAGGATGGAGAGGTCGCTGCTAAAAAGAGCTGCCTCCTTCTCCACAATATACTGTTTCAAAAGAGGAGACACCTCGTCCCCGAAAAGAGCCTGATTGTCCTGCCAAATCTGCCGTTTCACCTCCACTGCACAGACTTTGTACAGCTCTTTATCAGCCATCACCTGCTTCAGCTTCTTCTCAGGCACCTGCGTGAGCATCCAAACAGAAATTTGTTTCAAATTTAATATTGTTTTAAAATTATAAACTTCACAAAAAACAGATTGCTCACTTAAGGCTGAAATGATCTGCGAAAGAGATTTGAAATGTATATGTCACTTGAGTACCAGAGAGTAATGCACAAAATCAATGTACAAAACACATTTATACCTTTGGCAGATGTTTCAGCACTTGCATGACAACGGGCTGTATGGACGGCATCTTCACCAATGGGAAGCTTTTCTCAAGAAGTTCTTCCAGCTTTACGTATCTGTGTTTAGGGGATTTAGGGGATGCATTAGTATGACTTATGATCCGCCACGCAAAGGAATGGTTTGAAATCAAACTTTACATTCACCTGTCCTCCTCCTTGCCCTCGGCAATGGAGGCAACGCGCTCCATAAGCTTTTCTCGAAGCTCATCAAACACTGACTGATGAAACTCCAGCCGCGGAGTCCCGTGAAGATCCAGGAAAGGCAATGCAGACTGTAGGGTTGGCAACAATATGCCATTTTCTGCCTGTAAATGACAATACAGTTATAATAAAATTAACTAATATCTTTTTTTATAGATAAATAAGTGTTACTAGTACTTATTTTTTATTACTAGTAAGAAACCAAATAGTGAGTAGTATCAGTCACTATTTTCAAAGTCACTATTAACTATTAATGAAATACTACTACTTGTTTTCAGTAGTGACAAGTATCTATTAAATTCTGATATATTACGTAGATACTAGTACTTATTCTTTTGCTGCTAGTCACTATCCCAACAGCGACAAATAAGTATTTCATTGTTACCCGCCTCAAATTCAAATTTTTACCAATGCACACTTTAACATACTTAAAATAAAAAAAAGTACTTATTATGGAAAAAATTGGTTATACTTAAAATAATATACTTAAGTGCAAACTGAAAATGTTTTCGGACACTTAATTGCAATGAAAATGCTATTTGTTGAACGTAAGAGTGATTTTTTACCCATTTCAGTAGGAACATTTTAATGTGATTGTAAGTTCATACTTTATTGTCTTTGAAATATTGTTAAAGTGTACTGCCAAATGCACTGACAAGCATTTATGGTGAACTAATTTTTACTTTAATGTAATTTTTATTGAAACTATGTACTACTCTATTTTGAAACTACTTGTCATGTAATATTTGTAATTGCACATTTGTAATGATGAAGTTAGTAAATGTAAAATATATTAACATAAAATGTCATATCAAATAACATACTACAGTTAAAATCAAGTACTTTACATGTGATTTAGTACTTCTTTAAAACAGGACAAAACATAATGATTTAAAATGTACTAAAACGTTTAATTTTACATTAGTCATTTTACAAAGCGGCAGCACACTTTTTAAAAGTGTACTTAAGTGTGTTAAGAAACAGTTATGAAAGTGTGCTCTTTTTAGGTACACTTAAGTGGCATTTTATTTCATTAATGTTATTTTATCTGCAAATACTTTTTTTAAATGTACTTTTAAGATTTGAAGTACACTACAAGTGAGCATTTAATTCAATTAAGCGCCCTTATTTTTCCACAAGGTTATTCACTAGGTAGTGGTAATTATTCCATATTGGATTACTTACTAGTAATTAAAAGTATTACAATTAACTTAATAGATATTAGTTAGTCAGCTCAACTGGATAACTGTTAAAGCGGCTTGTCATAGGCTGTCATATTACAAGTCACACTGAAAGCGACGCCAGAAACTAGATCCCTCCCATTATAATCAATGAAGATGACTGCTGCATGCGAGAGAAGTGCTTTATGTCTGATGCAATACATTTGAAGACTGTGAATATTTTAGAGAGACATAACCTGACCTGAAACTGGTCGATGGCTTTCAGAGGTTCTGTACAGTTAGTGAGAGTTTCTTTCAGATCTTCTCCATTGGATATTCCCAGCTCAGGTAATCCTGCGAACATTTTGAGACGCTCTTCTATTTTAACTCTCGACTATGAAAAAAATAAATAAAAATGCATTGACAGCAGACTAATTTTGGCTAGATTTGCATTGTTCGTTATCTGTATTCGCACACTTCCTAACTGTCCGACCTCGTCAACAGACTCTTGTTTCTGATACATCGTAAAAGGTTCCGCCTCAGAAAGGTTCCTAGCTGGGCTTTAGGTTTCACATTTCAAGTCCCCTTATCATTGAAACCCCGTATTAAAACACTCTGGTGTCACCATAACCTTTGAAATTGATAGCATTTTAATGAACAATAAATGTGCAATGTGTGCCTAATGACAATTTAAAAATTCTGATTTTTGGATAAAATAAAATATTAAGTAAAAATTCATAAGCATTTAATTTCACAAGAAGCAGGGCTGTGTCAGTAGGACAAAGAGGTCATGTACTGCATCCTTCTGTGTAGGCGATGTAATTTTCAGACTTTTGTTTGGATTGGTATCAATAGGTTTCATAAAACCTTTCATAATTTTTGGCCCACATGTTCCTCTGTTCAGCTGACTGAGGATCAGAAACTAAGATTTTTCACAACAGTGCATGACTATAAAAAGATTTTTTTTTTTTTTCACATTTCCACACTCCCCAAAGTTATTAATAAGTTAAGCAAAGCAGTTTAAAGAGCAGCAGCCAGTTGCATAAACTACTTAGACTAGTCTTACAAGTTAGTCATCTAATTTCTATGACTGGTCATAACTTTTTTTATGTCAGTTACATAGAAAGGTAGAATTGTCCAATTTGAATCGGAAAACTTAAGTCACGTTGAAATAAAAAAAAAATGTATAGAATATTTTTTTGGAATAAGTATTATAGTCTAAATTAATTATCCTTTTTTTAAATTAATGTGCTCTCATAGGCCTAATCTTTAATCAAAAGAACCTTCCGTCATCTTCTCTTCTCGGATGACGTGTTCATTGGCATGAGGGCGGGACAACCTGTCACTCACATTGTCTGTTTTCATGTTTCTTGAATAACACTCACATGAGTCCCACACTACATTTTTATTTTAAGACTACTGCAACTTTAACAGTGTTAGACATATTTAATTAATGTCATAATTCAAAACTTCACATAAATCTTCATGAATTCCACATTCATTTTACTGCAAATTATATTACAAAACACATGAACAATCCAACTTAAAAAAAAAAAAGGCAATACAGAAGTTTGAACTTACATAGTGTGCAGCCTTATTGCTTATTATTTAAGGAATGACAAACTCTTTAGTGCATAATGATCAAGGGTAACAACATAATTTAGTAGCATTCCTTTGGTAGGATCGTAGCAGAAACAATGTAGACGCGATAAGAAGTGCTGAAAAGAGGAAAGTGACAGCACGCCAGGCATCTGTGCGCAGTGCTTTTCTCAGTAACACATTTTCAGCAGGCAGCAAGTTGCTTAAACTTAGCATGTAGCCAAGGGACCAGCCGACAGAGTTGTCTTCAGCCTGCAAACCAAAGTAACATGTAAACATTGGCTTGACAGGATATGATAACTTAGCCTAAAACTGCATAGAGCTGTCTTTCTGAGGGCTTACTTTCCCCTGAAAGGAGATGTGTGGGAAGGAGAGATTACTGAAGCCATATCCATCGATCAGGAGCACCCGCAGAAGAATGGAATCTGCACAGTAATCCCTCAAATGGTTCCCCTCATTAGGAAACTTATTTTGCATCTGATAGAGAGAGAGAGTTAGAAAAAGATATTGCCTGAGGAAATATTTAAAATGTAATCACATTTAAGTTTAATTAAAAACTAGCCTTAGGAATTATTAGCTCTAACAAGTCTGTTAAAATACTTGACTGTTGGATTGAATTCCATGAACAGCTAAAACAGCTTAAATATTGCATCAGTTGTTAATGATTAAATTAAACAATGCAGAGGAGTGAACATACTAAATATGTTTTTTTTATAGAGTGAAAATGCCAGTTGTCTTAATCTATAATGTTGTTCTTATAGGTTTCCTGGTCAATTATTGACAGGAAAGTCATCTTAAAGTCATCTAATCAAAATGAACTCTTCGGGGTGGTACCTCCTGAAAGCTCATGTTGCAGACGACACGGGCAGCGTCCTCTAAATGTGCTGGAGACGTGATGATGATGCCTGCAGCATTTTGGAGGAACAAATGAGTGTAGAAAAATGCAGAAAATGCCTGTGCCAAATAAGGAGAGATGGGAATCGTAAAACATTTAACACTTTACAGTGTTTGATTCACAAAAAAAGAACCAGCTCATAAGGGTTATTCATTCGATAGCCGGACCACATTGATTGCACTGTATGTTTTTGATTCACTAAAAATAACTGATTTACAGAGACATTTGTTAAGGAATCATACTACACTGGTTGTGCTCTGTTTTTCGCTGCGCCTGAAATTGCATACTCTCTTGAGTAGGTACTTTTTTTGAACAAGTAATTACTTCACAACCACTAAAAAAATATGTTCTATATAGTATGAATATGTGTAGTATGAATGTAATTTGGACATACTACTTCATTCGCCATGTTGTCATTATCATGTGACCTACAGCGTCAGTTACATCGCTTCACTGCCATTCACTAATCCACTCCTGTGGCCTCATGGGATAGTAAAGTGTGCACACTTCAGAATCTCACCGGAAGAAGTAGGTCATCCGGGTACTTTTTGCCTACTCTTTTATGAGTAGGCCTACTGTGAATTCGGACATACACTATATTGCCAAAAGTATTGGGACACCCCTCCAAATCATTGAATTCAGGTGTTCCAATCACTGCAATAAGTCCATTCGTGAAATTTCCTCACTACTAAATATTCCACGGTCAACTGTTAGTGGTATTATAACAAAGTGGAAGCAATTGGGAACAACAGCAACTCAGCCACAAAATGGTAGGCCACGTAAAATCACAGAGCGGGGTCAGCGCATGCTGAGGCGCACAGTGTGCAGAAGTCGCCTTTCTGCAGAGTCAATAGCTACAGACCTCCAAACTTCATGTGGCCTTCAGATTAGCTCAAGAACAGTGCGTAGAGAGCTTCATGAAATGGGTTTCCATGGCCAAGCAGCTGCATCCAAGCCTTACATCACCAAGTGCAAAGCAAAGCGTCGGATGCAGTGGTGTAAAGCACGCCGCCACTGGACTCTAGAGCAGTGGAGACGTGTTCTCTGGAGTGACGAATCACGCTTCTCTGTCTGGCAATCCGATGGACGAGTCTGGGTTTGGTGGTTGTCAGGTGAACGGTACTTGCCTGACTGCATTGTGCCAAGTGTAAAGTTTGGTGGAGGGGGGATTATGGTGTGGGGTTGTTTTTTCAGGGGTTGGGCTTGGCCCCTTAGTTCCAGTTAAAGGAACTCTTAATGCTTCAGAATACCAAGACATTTTGGACAATTTCATGCTCCCAACTTTGTGGGAACAGTTTGGGGATGGCCCCTTCCTGTTCCAACATGACTGCGCACCAGTGCACAAAGCAAGGTCCATAAAGACATGGATGAGTGAGTTTGGTGTGGAGGAACTTGACTGGCCTGCACAGAGTCCTGACCTCAACCCGATAGAGCACCTTTGGGATGAATTAGAACGGAGACTGCGAGGCAGGCCTTCTCGTCCAACATCAGTGCCTGACCTCACAAATGCGCTTCTAAAAGAATGGTCAAAAATTCCAAAAAACACACTCCTAAACCTTATGGGAAGTCTTCCCAGAAGAGTTGAAGCTGTTATAGCTGCAAAGGGTGGGCCAACTCCATATTAAACACTACAGATTAAGAATGGGATGTCATTAAAGTTCATGTGCATGTAAAGGCAGGTGTCCCAAAAATATAGTGTACTTCTTTTGTCACATACTGTTTTTCGCCTACTATATAGTATAGGGAAGTATGCGATTTCAGATGCAGTCATACATTCACTTAAAAGAACTGACTCATTCGCTCGACAATCGGTTTACATTGGTTGCATGTTTCTGATTTACTAAAAAGAACCGGCTCATAAGAGTCATTCATTCAGTAGTTGGACCACATTGATTGCACTCTGTGTTTTTGAATCACTAAAAAGAATTGATTCATTAGAGTAATTCTTTAGCGAATCAGACTACATATATTGCGCTGTATGTTTTTGCTGAAAAAAGAACCCGACTCAGTCATAAGAGTCATACCACACTGATTGCACTGTATGTTTTTGATTCACTAAAAAAGAACAATTATATAGGCTAGTCAATAATCTGTAATCGAACTACAATGGTTGTTGTATTGGCTTTTGTCAAGCTATAGATTCAGTATCCTACCGGTGTTGCAATGTCACTGAATAATGAGTCTTATAGAGAATAGAGTATTTAAGTACAATGTTCCGTCTGCATATAAGAGGAAGAATGCAGGAGCAAAAAACATTAACCATCATTTGGTCTATTTATTTTTTTATGGATCAAGTCAGTAAAACTTATTTAAAACAATATAATGTAAGTGAATGCATAAAAATGTTTAAATGTTCCATAATAAGCACACTAGAGACTCTTACCATAAAGTTGCCTGTAATGTTGGGCTGGAAGACTCCACCAAAGGAGCATTTGGAATAAGAACAGTTGTTAAAAGAAAAGAGATGAGTAACATTTCCCAGGCATTGATTATAGTTTCCAGTGCCCTTTATTTGCAGGTCATCATCAGGTTTATAGGGGGTTTGTCTTTTATTGCATGGAGTGTCAAACACACTGCCCAGCTTTATGAAGTGATTGTGATCTGCGGGATAGCAGGGATGGACTATGGAGCTGTCTGAACCCTGAGTCTATAAGACACATAATGAAAGAGAAAACATCAGATATTATACTCTAAATACTATCACATCAGCTTGTCTGATGGTAATTTAAACAACCAGTCTAAAGGTTTGCACTTAACCGTGATCAGATGTGCCAGCAGTCTGAGTAAGACCTGGTCTCGGCCATAACACAGAAAGCTCTGAGTGTAAATCTGATAGTCTTGTCCGTACAGCCGCAGTTTCATCAGATTGTCCTTGTTCTCCACTGTTTGTTTAGTCACAAAGGTGATCTGAGTAGAAGCTCCACCCAAGTCCAGCGCACCAACTGTGTCTCTGCTTGGAGACAGCCACTGACCCACAAAACTATACTAGAGATTTAAGGATTAGAAAGAGAATGTACATAAAACATAAAATTATACAGTGGAATTATTTATAAATTAGTCTCTGAAATATATATATTAGATAAAAATATATATTTAATAGAACAAAACTTCAGTCCATACCTTGATAAATTTTTCAAGCAGGTAGTTGACTGTGACCCATCCATAAGCTCCCTCCTCTTGTCCACTTAAGATAGTGGCACCTTTGAAGCTGAATGGGTAGGTCTTCAGTTTGTCTCCCACTTCCTTCAAAACATCATCTGACTCTTTGGGTTTGGAAATACTTTGTTTTTTGAAAAAAAAAAGGCAGAGTCGACATTAAGAAAAGCTATAATGATTAACTCATAAGAGTATATTCAAGGCAAGGCAAGTTTAATTATAGCACCAGTGGTGTAAAGTATTTGAGTAAATGTAATTAGTTACTGTACTTAAGTATCTTTTTGGCTACTTTGTAGTTGTACTGAGTATCAAAGATAGTAGCAACTTTTACGCTCTACTTGACTACATTTTTGAACAAGTAAATGTACTTTTTACTCCAATACATTTGTGTTGAGTAACGCAATTACACATTACATTTTGCATGGCACCTAACTTTTTCTGCAGCAGTTTGTTTCTGCTATAAAGAAGTAATATCGCCATCTAAGCGCACTGAAGGTACTATATCTTGTGCGTTTTGCCTTACTCACCCAAACATGTCAACAAGGCTACTTTACATGAATGTGAGTGCATTAGCAGGTAGTTGCTGAATCGCAAGTGTTTGATTTATGAGATGAGGTCATGACTGCAGCCAGTGATGAGGCTGAAACCAGCACATCCAGTGCAAGAAGGCTTTGACTATTTAATTTTACTTAACATTATTTTATTTATTCGCTATAATGACGAGACCTTTTTGAAGGATATTGGTTTACTTATGGCCTTTTTGTGCACTCGAGCTTAACTGAGACTTGAGAGTTTGTAGACAATTAAGATGCTGTTGTGTCAACCTTGATTTATTGCAATAATTAGGTGTTCAGTTTTATTTTTATTTTAGGAAATAAACATGATTTCTCATCTTACAAATCAATTGTTTCTTATTTTCACTGGCATGTCTCTCAGGTGTCGAGGATTAGTGCACCTTTAAGCCTACATTTATTATGAGTAAAATACTTAAGTACTGTTAAAATTAGATACTTTAAGACTTTTACTCAAGTTGTATTGGAATTGGTGACTTGTAATGGAGTCATTTTTGCTGTAAGGAATCTCTACTTTTACTCAAGTAAGGTTTTCGGGTACTCTTTACACCTCTGTATAGCACATTTCACAATGGTAATTCAAAGTGCTTTACATAGAAATAGTATTAAAATAATGATAAAATAATCACAACATGTATGTATGCATAAGAAATAAAAATCCTGAATCAATAAATTCAGGCCGCCCCTGTCTGGTATGGGAGAGATTGAGAGTCAGGTTTGTGATTTTACACTAGAACTTTTTGGTGTCTACCCCAGGTGCAAACACAGTGCACATTTAGTCTGTGTACTGTAGTCATCATTTGAACAGCTTTCTAACTCACTTCAGTAGTCTCATGCCTGCTGTGGCCCCGAGATACACAGGAGTGAGTTTGTGTCTTGACTTTGGGATCTCCTGTACAGCCTTTTCCATGCATTCCTCAAGACTACGAGCTGCTCCTCCTTTGACACCTGCATAACTGGAGATCCCGCCTCCTGGGTGGGAAAACAGAAGCATAACAATGAGATAAAAAGCAACAGCAAATTCAGTACTGTATTTGGGAGAAATTTATTCTTTGAATTCTGATTTTCAAATATATTATTAATACAAATTAATAACCAGGTTATGGATAATTGTTTTCTTTTTTTCAAAAAAAGATTTAAATTAAAATGTAACTGAAAATTGAATGAAGCTCTACACAGATGTTCATAGTATTCTCACACTATTTGTCTATTGTAATAGTTATAATCTGTTATGTTCTGTTTTGATTTAGTTTCATTGTGTTTTAGTCCTATTTTCCCTGTTCATGTTTGCCGGTGTGACCTAGTTTCCTAGGCTGCATCCAAAAACTTAAAAATGCTGCCTTCGGAGGACACATTTCAAGGTAGGAAGGCATCAAGGCCCGTCCGAGTCCAATGTTCACCGTCCAGTGTCCAAACTTCACTTCCTGCCTCCTGAGATACCTTCATCTGATGGATTTTTGAAGGCAGCATAGATGTATCCTTCGCTGTCTTTGATATCCCACAATCCTATGCGTTCCATTCAGTGACAGTTGAGAATGTTTTCCACTAATGGTCATTTCTAGCGAGAAATTACTACTGAAGTAATTCAATATTTATTTAGTTCTCACCAAAGCTTGCTCTATTTTGCTGTAGATCATTAAACTGTTATGCTTTCTCAGAAGTCTGTCTAAAATTTCGTGAGGTACCTTTGTGCACAAATGCTGCCTGCAGAGTCATTGCCTACAAGTCAGCTGCTTAAATTTTCGGATGCAGCCCCTCTGTGGCAGTTTGTTACCTAGATTAATGATTCTGTTCACCTGTCGTTCAATTAACCATCTCATTTAGTCTATGTACTATATTTATACTCCCTGTTTTGTTCAGTTCTTTGTCTGGTCTCGTTTTGGTGACGTGGATGTGTTACCTGAGATTCTCCTGCAAGTTTTTGTGTATTATTGGACTAAAGACTGTTTCCCATGAACTATTCGTCTTTGTGCGCTTACTATATACAACCATCTCGTGACATCTATACTTTTTCCTTCTTTTTCCTCTATACTTTTTACTGTCTACTCACCCTTTACATGACACTCGCTGTGTTGACTGACTATGCCGGTACCATTCTGCTTGTCTGCTGGCCATTTGTAAATGTACATGGAAGTATGAGTAGATCCAGCATCCAGGATTATTCCATACTGGGGGGGGAAAAACAGAAGCTAAAACCGCCAACTGTGGGTATCTGCAGGTCGGAGTAATAGGCGTGCCAAAAGGTCTTTACAATTGTAAATGCGTAAGTGTTTTAATGTGTTTCAACCCATCCGACCTCACATATTAGAGGTTAGTTTCTGTTGTAGCATTGTGTAGCCTACCTTTCGGCACACCCATACCTTTCGGCATGCCCATTACAACCTGCAGCTATCCTGTCTCAAAATATAAAAAACGATTTACTATTCACAAATGAATGATGGCACTCTTATTTTACTTGTTGTATGCATTTATTATAACTAAAAAAAAAAAAAGTCAACTGTTCTTTCAAAACTTTTTTATTAAATTTAATAAGAGCTTTCACAAGAATGTATTTAATGTTTCTGATCTATTTGTAGCAGGAGCAACAGCAATCATGATTCAAAAGCAGCCAGTCAGACTGTCGTTAAAGCTGCCAGCTGCGATTTAATGGCTGCTTACCATGTGCCAGAAGATTTCTCTTCCTCTTGACAGATAAGGTTTTTTTTTTCTAGAATCAAATCTAATCAGATAGCTCAAACATTCTTTGCCTGGACAGTCTTGTGTCAGTCTTTGTCAGATTTGTAGCCTATTTCACATATAAACAACAAAAATATCATTACCATGAGCTGAGCTGGTTCTTTCATGTCTTCAGGGTTGAGGACGAGGAGAAGGATGCCTATAAATGAAATAACTAGAACTACAAAAGCGGCGCATATTTGCAACTGCATTATAATCTATTGTAAACAAAAATACAGTGACATTTGCTGACCGACTGTAGTCAGACTACAGCCAGGATGGCTAAGAACCTTTTGATGTTTGACACGTTAACACTAAAGTAAACCAACCTGTCAGACCTGTTTGGGCATGCAAACTGTATCATCTGTATCAAGAACAGACATTAATTTATATGAAAAGTCTGACTGGTGAAGTGTGCACTTGTTTTGTGGCAATACTGATTTTTTTTATATAGATTAGCCTGTAGTCTGTGCTGGAAAATGGTTCCTGACTTATTCCTCCAAAACACCCCGGTGATTCAATAATGCAGGCCATGGGAGATGTTCAACTTCACTTTCATGTTCATCAAACCACTCTGTCACCAGTTTTGCTGTGTGTATTGGAGAATTATTATCCTGATACATGGCACCACCTTCAGGGAACAAACCATTGGGTGCACATGGTGTATAGTGACACCAAGAGAAATGTTATTACTTTTGTGACCTAAAAGTGTCTGGATGTCAGAGACCATAAAATACAGAAACACAAAACTTCTATTCAGGCATACAAACAGACATCAGTCAGCCACTAGGTGGCGCTAGAGCAAACATGTTTTGTCTATCATTATAATCAGGAACCAAATAAACAATATACATTGTGAAAAGTACTATACATATAAATTCAGCTCTTTTTTTATACACAAGACATTCTGTAAGATTCCGTCATTGGGCCAATGGGGTGAATAATTTGAACAAAGAAATGTCTTGGCTTTTGAGATAGAGATTTATTGTGTTTTATCACCATTTCCTTGAGGATCTCCTTCTCTACTACCTAAAATACTGTATGGGTGTATACCATGTGTAATGATTTAAAAGTGGAGAGTCACATTAAAGAATTTGATTATATTCCAAAAAGTGTGTGGGCAAACAAAGAATTTTCTGTTTTCTTTTAAAGTTATATTTTTGGCCTTTTATTCTTTGATTAGATAGGACAGTGTAGATGATACAGGAAACAATGAGGAGAAAGAGGGGAAGAGGACAGGCAATGGGCATCAAGGCTATTGCTCCAACAAAGAAATATAAAAGCGATGAATAGATTTTGTCCTTTGTTTTAGTTCTTTGAAACTGGAAATTTAGGCAGGGCATATCAAAGGACCCATTTTTTTTAATAGCCAGTAGTCTTTAGTTACAATTTGCAACTTGGTAGCAGGGAGTGTTGCACAAGATGAATCATCAATATTTTCTAAAAGTGAATTTTGTCAACATTTAGGACTAGGAGTGCACAAGCATATAGATTGCCTCAAAGCTAAGAGATGCAGACTAAAAGCCAAAAACATTTAGCGTTCTGTTTGTTACCTGTATGTTATTGTTATCTACAAAATGTCTCACAAAAAAAATTTGTAAACACATTAACATATTTAATATTACAAAAGTATTCACAATTCAGCAGGAATAGAAACAGGCAACAGTACAGTTTCCAAATCAAACTCATTATTGTATCTGCAAAGCTACATTTTCAAGATTTTCCATTTTGAATATTTTCAGTGCCTTTGACTTTGTATTACAGCACACAATCATAGCTCACAAATAAATCTAGCAGGTTTTAAAACAATAGCACCTGATTCATTAAATGGTGTTAAGGCACAGCACACAATCTTACCTAAAAATGTACATTCAACATTATGAAAAGACAGTGATAAAGTTCAGTGACAAAATTAGTAAGCAGTAATAACATCATGCTCATGTTTTACACAAAATGTTTTATGCACAGTCTCTTATAAAATTATAATTTATATAAAATGTGCTTGATAAGAAATAGGTTATTGAAATGTTGATGAAATGTAATACCAGAAGCTCTTTGTGCATCCTTGCTATGGGCAGTGCATAACGATGTACATAGGGAGGAATATAACTCATTCATTATTAAAGGACATTATCAGTGTCTTTCTTACGGATGGCTCGCAACAGAAAAAATAGCGCCATAAGAAGAAGGACTGAAAAGAGGAAGATCAGAAAACTCCAGCTGTCTGAGCTCAGTGATTTTCTCAGTAAAACATCTTCAGCAGGCAGCAGGTTGCTTAGACTTAGCATGTAGCCAAGGGACCAGCCGACAGATGTGTCTCCCGCCTGCAAACCAAAGCAACGTGTTGACATTTTCTTGACCTAGAGGGTCATTTATTCATAAAGCTTAAATGATCATGAAACGGCTTTACTTCTGTAATGTGATAAATATACTTTTTAAATCAAAATACAATGAAATGTAGTACTTGATTTTGACTGGACAGTGAAAAGTGCTCTTTATATGACATGTTTGGAGGGAAAGGGTTTAAAAATGAGGGCTTGGGGATGTCAAAAAGAAATGTTATGGACCTATAAATGGGGAATGTGCATTAAGGAAGTAAATAGATTCAATTTTGGCAAATAGGTCTTGCTACCTTCTTTTGGAAGAAGATGTGTTGGAAGGAGAGATTATCAAAACCATATCCTTTGGCCAGGAGCACCTGCACAAAGACAGAGACTGCGCAGTAGTCCTTCAGACGGGTTCCCTGATCCGGAACCTTATTTGACATCTAGGACACAGAGAGTGAGAGAGAAAGTTGAGTGGAAGAGGTCAAATACTTTAAAGTATGCCCTCTTACAAAGTTGATTTTGTTTTTAGGGTCTACTAGAATAGGTTTTCATGCTTGAATGTTCAAAGAAAAACATTATTTTTCACATATTTTACATTGTTGCAGCACCTCTCTTCCCAGTCTGTCAGTAACGCGCTGTTTGGTCAGTGTTGTGATTGGTCAACGGCTTCAAGCGTGTTTTAGATACAGTGGGGAGAACAAGTATTTGATACACTGCCGATTTTGCAGGTTTGCCCACTTACAAAGCATGTAGAAGTCTGTAATTTTTATCATAGGTACTCTTCAACTGTGAGTGACGGAATCTAAAACAAAAATCCAGAAAATCACATTGTATGATTTTTTAAGTAATTAATTTGCATTTTATTCCATGACATAAGTATTTGATACATCAGAAAAGCAGAACTTAATATTTGGTACAGAAACCTTTGTTTGCAATTACAGAGATCATACGTTTCCTGTAGTTCTTGACCAGGTTTGCACACACTGCAGCAGGGATTTTGGCCCATTCCTCCATACAGACCTTCTCCAGATCCTTCAGGTTTCGGGGCTGTCGCTGGGCAATATGGACTTTCAGCTCCCTCCAAAGATTTTCTATTGGGTTCAGGTCTGGAGACTGGCTAGGCCACTCCAGGACCTTGAGATGCTTCTTACGGAGCTACTCCTTAGTTGCCCTGGCTGTGTGTTTCGGGTCGTTGTCATGCTGGAAGACCCAGCCTCGACCCATCTTCAGTGCTCTTACTGAGGGAAGGAGGTTGTTGGCCAAGATCTCGCGATACATGGCCCCATCCATCCTCCCCTCAATACGGTGCAGTCGTCCTGTCCCCTTTGCAGAAAAGCATCCCCAAAGAATGATGTTTCCACCTCCATGCTTCACGGTTGGGATGGTGTTCTTGGGGTTGTACTCATCCTTCTTCCTCCAAACACGGAGAGTGGAGTTTAGACCAAAAAGCTCTATTTTTGTCTCATCAGACCACATGACCTTCTCCCATTCCTCCTCTGGATCATCCAGATGGTCATTGGGAAACTTCAGACGGACCTGGACATGCGCTGGCTTGAGCAGGGGGACCTTGCGTGCGCTGCAGGATTTTAATCCATGGCGGCGTAGTGTGTTACTAATGGTTTTCTTTGAGACTGTGGTCCCAGCTCTCTCCAGATCATTGACCAGGTCCTGCCGTGTAGTTCTGGGCTGATCCCTCACCTTCCTCATGATCATTGATGCCCCACGAGGTGAGATCTTGCATGGTGCCCCAGACCGAGGGAGATTGACCGTCATTTTGAACTTCTTCCATTTTCTAATAATTGCGCCAACAGTTGTTGCCTTCTCACCAAGCTGCTTGCCTATTGTCCTGTAGCCCATCCCAGCCTTGTGCAGGTCTACAATTTTATCCCTGATGTCCTTACACAGCTCTCTGGTCTTGGCCATTGTGGAGAGGTTGGAGTCTGTTTGATTGAGTGTGTGGACAGGTGTCTTTTATACAGGTAACGAGTTCAAACAGGTGCAGTTAATACAGGTAATGAGTGGAGAACAGGAGGGCTTCTTAAAGAAAAACTAACAGGTCTGTGAGAGCCGGAATTCTTACTGGTTGGTAGGTGATCAAATACTTATGTCATGCAATAAAATGCAAATTAATTATTTAAAAATCATACAATGTGATTTTCTGGATTTTTTAGATTCCGTCTCTCACAGTTGAAGAGTACCTATGATAAAAATTACAGACCTCTATATGCTTTGTAAGTAGGAAAACCTGCAAAATCGGCAGTGTATCAAATACTTGTTCTCCCCACTGTATGTCACGATCCCTTACCATAACCGCGAGTTTCAACACACTACGAATGCAACTCAACCAGGCCTCATCTTTTTTTGCATATGCCTTGTGTGGGAATTATTTAAATGAGGAATACTGCGAGTGTACGTTCCCGGAAGAAAACTCAAGACTGCAATCGAGGCATTTTAGGGAGTGCTTACTGATAAAGAGAATAACTCCCTTTGGAGTGGATTTTGTGCTTTGTAACTTTGCAGACCTTTTTCATGTTCAAACGCAACATTGCACACTAAGGAAAGTTGAAAATGTAAAAAAAAAAAAAAAAAAAAAGCATAGTAGGTCTCTTTAAACAATTTTCTTTTCCATGGGAAATATCTGAAAGTCGTTTAATAAACTAGGCTAAACAGATCTGTTAATTCAGTATTAATTCAATTGCTTATAATTAATTAAACAAAACACAGTGTACATATTATTATCATATTATCATCAAGGATAAAGCAAGTTCTCTTAATCTGAGAACCTGAGACTCTCAATCATTGGTCGAATAGCAGGGCTCAAAATGAGCTCAACGGGGTGGTACCTCCTGAAAGCTCATGTTGCAGACGACACGGGCAGCGTCCTCTAAATGTGCTGGAGATATGATGGTGACGCCTGCAGCTTTCTGAAGAAAGGAATGGGTGTAGAAAAATGCAGAAAATGCCTGTGCCAGAAAAAGAAAGTGAGAGAAGGGTGATGGAGAGAGAGAGATTGCGTAATCATAATAATGACACACAAGTGCCCAGAAGACGAATTTATGATTTATTTTAATGCTTTGAGCTGTCCCACTTAATAACTGCTTACACATCACCACAACCATCCCCCACCAGTAAAGACATTAATGTTGCCGAAGGCAGGAACAAATTTCATATGCCGGTTGATAAAACATTTTTTTTTTTTTTAAATATTCAACTGAATACATTAAGTTTAAATTATCCACTCTAGAAACACTTACCATAAAGTTGCCTGTAATGTTGGGCTGGAAGACTCCATCAAAGGAGCATTTGGAATAAGAACAGTTGTTAAAAGAAAAGAGACGAGTAACATTTCCCAGGCATTGATTATAGTTTCCAGTGCCCTTTATTTGCAGGTCATCATCAGGTTTATAGGGGGTTTGTCTTTTATTGCATGGAGTGTCAAACACACTGCCCAGCTTTATGAAGTGATTGTGATCTGCGGGATAGCAGGGATGGACTATGGAGCTGTCTGAACCCTGAGTCTATAAGACACATAATGAAAGAGAAAACATCAGATATTATACTCTAAATACTATCACATCAGCTTGTCTGATGGTAATTTAAACAACCAGTCTAAAGGTTTGCACTTAACCGTGATCAGATGTTCCAGCAGTCTGAGTAAGACCTGGTCTCGGCCATAACACAGAAAGCTCTGAGTGTAAATCTGATAGTCTTGTCCGTACAGCCGCAGTTTCATCAGATTGTCCTTGTTCTCCACTGTTTGTTTAGTCACAAAGGTGATCTGAGTAGAAGCTCCACCAAAGTCCAGCGCACCAACCGTGTCTCTACCTGGAGACAGCCACTGACCCACAAAACTATACTAGAGAAATGAAAGAGAAAAATGTATGGTAATGGCTGGTAACAATTCTTTATTAAAGAACATTAAGATGAGTTATGAGATACACAATATGTCTAACCATATACCTTGATGTAGTTCTCAAGCAGGTAGTTGACTGTGACCCATCCATAAGCTCCCTCCTCTTGTCCACTTAAGATAGTGGCACCTTTGAAGCTGAATGGGTAGGTCTTCAGTTTGTCTCCCACTTCCTTCAAAACATCATCTGACTCTTTGGGTTTGGAAATACTGTGAGATATGATAAAAATATATTAAAATTTCACTTTCAATATATTTTTTCTATACCTGCATATCTGTCACAATCACCCGCTGGAATGACCAGGATATCGACTAGAGGGCACTCCTCAGATCATTGTCATTCCACCATGAACTGCATTTCCCAGAATCCTTTGCCCAAACTATTATCCCTGATTAGTTTCAGCTGTTTCTCATTTACCCTTGTTAACTGTCTATATACACTCTTGGTGAAGTCATCTGTTATGAACTGCTCTGAGACTTTAGGTTGAGAATCCAAATTCAGCATTTAATAAAGGGTAATCCAAAGACATAATCCAATAAACAGGTAAGAGGTCATAATCACATGCAATGCAAACATTCCAAAACAAACACCAGGCAGGCAACTCAGGCAAACAGGGTAATCCCAAAAACAGGCAAAGGGTCAAAACCTAGTAATGGGCGATTTCGAAACACTGCTTCATGAAGTATCGAAACCTTTACAACTCTTTTGTTTCAAATTAGTGGTTCGGAGTGTGTATCAAACTGCCAACGTCACATGATTTCAGTAAACAAGGCTTCGTTACACCATAACTGTTTCGAAACATTTCGAAATGTCAATGGTTCACCGCTGGGGGGGCAATGATCTCTGTGAACGCATGAATCATGTGGATTCACTGAGATGAAACATGACGCAAAATGGCGATTTCACAGTAAGGGGACCCACGGTGTATGTAGATATAAATGGCTCATTCTAAGGTAATAAAAACATAATGGTTCATTATGTAAGGTCTTTATACACCACTGAAAACATAGTTATGTATATTATATTGCATTTCTGTCAATATATCCTCATAAATATTACACACTGCACCTTTAATTGAACAATGTAGACTTTGTATACACAAAGTTTGGGGGCGGTAAGATTGTATTAATGTTTTTGAAAAAAGTGTCTTGTGCTCACAGAGGCTGAATTTATTTCTTAAAAATAAATAAACCAATAATATTGTGAAATATTATTAGAGTTTAAAATCCATGTTTTTATTTTTATTTATTTTAAAATGTAATTTATTCCAGTGATGGTACTGACCCTAAACAAATAGAATTTATAAGGCAAGTTATATGAGGTAAGTTATATAGGACAGTTGATACTTTCCCTACATAATGATCATTTTGTCATCAGTGGTTTAAAAAAAAATGAAAAATGGCACAAAGCTGTGAGCTTTCTAACTTACTTCAGTAGTCTCATGCCTGCTGTGGCCCCGAGATACACAGGAGTGAGTTTGTGTCTTGACTTTGGGATCTCCTTCAAGGCTTTTTCCATGCATTCCTCAAGACTACGAGCTGCTCCTCCTCTGATACCTGCATAACTGGAGATCCCGCCTCCTGATTAGGGAAAGTGATAGAAAAAGAGAGGAAGAGAAGGGGAAGAGAAGAGAGAGGTCATGTCACTGGATATCTGAAATGACTCATAGAATAACTTAAGTAGTATGTCCACGTAGAGTTCATAAAGAATATAGGTTCCTATTTCACTGCCTGATATGCCACTGACTTTTGCGACCATAAATGCAACCAGAGATTTTTTGGGTGCCTATTCCAGATGTTTCCGTAAAACATTGCAAATCAGCAATATTTGCAGGGTACTAGGAGTTTAACATCCTGATTCTGTGATTGTCAGATCCTTAGAGATGAGTGGGAGACAGAGACAAAAGTTACGAAATTATAAAAGGGCAACTTAAGGCACCACCACAAAACAGGAAGTGGGCAACAGTGTGTGCACATTCAGCACTCGTGGGTGTCATATCTCAGTCCAAATTATCTATGGTGAAAATTCTCTTGTTTTTGTGGGGTGGGGGGGGAATATACATTCATATAAATGAAGAAAAACTTCTAACTTTGTCGTTTGGATTTTGTAATGTCTGTCTGGTAAGTAGATTGAGAAGTGTGATCAATTTTGAAACCAAGACTTAAAATAGTTTCTAAAAAAAGAATAAAATGAAGACAAAACCCTGTAGTTCAAGGCATTACACAAGGTTTTAGTAGTCTCACATCCCTATTGAACTGTTCTTTTCCTTATCTAATGTCCTCAATTTTATCTGCTGATGTTTAGTAGTCTTATAACAGATGTTTTTTATCCAGAGGGACTTTCAAATGAGGAACATCACAAGCCATTTATCAATACTCACCTTTTGCATGACACTCGCTGTGTTGACTGACTATGCCAGTACCGTTTTTCTTATCTGCTGGCCATTTGTAGATAAACATGGCCGTATGAGAGGATCCAGCATCCAGGACTATTCCATACTGAAAACAAACCCAACAGCAAAAAAATAAGGCTAAGACTAAACACCTGTGACCCAGGGATAAGGGTTTAATTTCCAGAGAACACATGCACACAATGCCAAAATGCAAACATTGAAGTCACTTGAAATAAAAATGTCTGACAAATAAATGTAATGTAAAGATGACATGGGACAATTGTTCTTAGATACACAGGCGAAGGGTTCAATTTCCACTGAAATATAACACATAAATAATCATAAAAAAAAATTATAAATACACTACCATTCAATACTTTTTATTCGGCAAGGGCACACTAAATTGATTAAGTGACAGTAAAGACATTTATAATATTACAAAAGATATCCATTTCAAATAAATATTGTTCTTTAACTTCTATTCATCAAAGAATTCTGAAAAAAACATGTATCACAGTTTCCACAGAAATCTTAAGCAGCACAGCTGTTATCAACATTGATAATAATAAGAGATGTGAGCACCAAATCAGCATATTAGAATGATTTCTGAATGATCATGTGACACTGAAGACTGCAGTAATTCAGCTTTGCCATCACAGGAATAAATTAAATTTTTATTTAAATATATGAACATAAACTGTTATTTTTAATTGTAATCATATTTTATAATATTACTGTCTTTACTGTATATTTGATCAAATAAATGCAGCCTTGGTGAGCGTAAGAGACTTTAAAACATTAAAATAAATCTTACTGACCCCAAACTTTTGAACGGTAGTATACATAAATTACATTAAAGTCTAATATATTTCATTGTGTAAATGATAAATATACTGGAATTGTTTCTATAATTAATCAGTGTGAATAAACAAATACTAATACAATAAAAATTTGACATTAATGTATTTACATTGATAGCACTGAAACCTCGACTGAACAGAATGACTAAAGTCTGACATGAGTTCATTGATTGATCCATCTGCCATTTTAATCCAGCCATTACTCCTGGATGGAGGCTTCAATCAATATTTTGCTTATAGACAGGGTTACATTTTAAGTAAGCTTGTAAATTGTTATCTAGCACTCATTTACGCAACAACTAGACTAAGTTATAACTTGCACATAGCTGCCGCAACCAGCCCCAGGTTCTCATGCTGCTAAAAACAGGGTGTGTATGTGTGCATTAGCCAGGGGGGAACTGTTTTCACTGAGGCGCTGATAATATTGTAAAAGAATTCTCCTACCATCTCTTTGGTTAGCTTATAGGATTATAACGTCATAAGTTAAATGAATGCTGATAAATTCAAACATATTAAATGTAGGTAACACTTCAGGTTTTCTGACAAATTAACTTTACTAGCTGCATCTTGTTGCTTTCAAAACTCATTTAGAGACATTTTAAATGATCAGGCCTCTTCCTTCCTTATTCATAATGATGATTATTATTCAAGCAAACATGACTCACCTCTGTAGCCGCCTTTGCAAATATATGAATATGATTTACTTAAAGCAAACACTTCTTTAAAGTAGTGTAAAGTGCTTGCTCGATTATCATAAGTGCTTAACAACCAAGATCAAGAAATAAGTGTCATTTACATATACCTCTCTCTTTTTCCTTCAAGTCTTCATCCCTTTCTTTTATCACACACCTGTGCTACAGGCTTCCCAAAGGATAGTGTATTTTGTGCAAGACACTGACTGAACTCTATTCATTCATGCAAACCATGATAATCTCTTTCAGTTACTGCTCTCAAGACTTTGCCTACAGTTTGCATACAGCCATTTTAGCTAAGTATAACAGCAGTGTCTAGCAGCTCTTAGTCTGAAAAATTTCTGAGTTCAATACGTGACTCAAAACATGTTTAAGCTTGCCTTTCTATGTCATTCTGACTTTATAACGCTCAGTTTCTGCCATCACTCATCTGTTCAGCATGTCGCTTTAATGTCTTCAAGACATCATGTTTCCCTGAAGCTCAACGGAATTTTCAAAATATGCTGTAGGCCTATTAAGTCATTTAACAGTAGGTGTGTATGAGGTTACAATACTATATGAAAATAGTTCTTCAAAACCACAATGATTCACTGTCCAGTTTCGAAGAAAAAAGGGATTAAAGCATTGAATCAAAACGGCTGGGAAACACAAACAATGGGATCCAGCCAATATGAACAAGAGTTTTTATGTGTTTAAAACTGTGTAGAGAAACTGGGGTCATAAATAAAACAGAAAGCACAGCTGGAGAAATATTTATAGCTCACCCTCTACTATCAGATAGATAATAAAAATGTAGTTTGGCAAAGATGGGACATCAGGTAAAAATACATTGAGTGATCACTTTTTAGTATCAGGAGGCATATAGGCAACAGTCATACATAATTTTTGCAAGAGTTCTTATTCTGAAAATGTTATTATTTGTCGACATATAAATTAACTCAGCTAAAACATGGAAAACCCACCGGCTAATGTAAACACTCATATTCTATAAGGAATAAAAATCACCTGCTCTAAACTTTTATTGTTGTTTCCAAATAATGGCTGGATGTTTAATATAAAAAGAAAAATAATTGCAAAGATGCATTTCATTATCTAAAAGTGCTTACAGATACAGTAGGACACTTTTTAAACTGTCCTAAAAATTTGACTCTGTTATGAGCTATCCATGTAAAATATGTTATGGTCATTAGATGGTCTTGAGACCCTAACCCTGAGGGTTGAGCTGACAGTCGTGTTTCCCGCCCCAACCACTAACCCTACCCTTCACTATAACTATAACTGTGCTTTGTCCGAACTGCTTGCACTTTATTTTATATGTTTCAATTTAACCCTGTTTTTATTTTTGGTTACAATTTTATTTACTTCTGAAGAAAAAAAACCCATAGTGGTTGGGCTGGCTCTGTTTCTTAAAGTTTCTTCAGTAATGTAGCGTGGTTAAGAAGTTTCTGGAAGAGAAATTGAAACTGCATGGGTGATTAATCGGAGCGTGGACTGAAATAGTCCAGCTCTGCCTGGCCGATTTTAGGTGAAAGATCGGATCTGCTGGAGACGTCCGACAAATTATTTAGGCGCGCTGAAAGAAATCCACAGAGAAAGAAACAAACCAGTATGGGGAAGTCCCAGAGCAAGTGGGGAAATTAATTAAATATAAGCTGAAATTTTACCAGATGAGAAGTCTAACTATTTATCATCTTTTTACTCTTTTAATTCCTTTTATAACTGTTTTAATTTCCCTTACTTTTATTTTGTGATTATTTTAATTCCCTTTTCTATGTAAAGCTCTGTGAATTACCATAGTGTATGAAATGTGCTATATAAATAAACTTGCCTTGCCTTGCCTTTAAGCGCTACCTTAACAAATGCCCAACCCCACCCCACCATTAAACATTTTCTTAAAGGGATAGTTCACCCAAAAGTGAAAATTCTGTCATCATTTACTAACCCTTAATTTGTTCCAAACCTGTATGCATTTCTTTGTTCTGCTGTACACAGAGGAAGATATTTGGAAGAATGTTTGTAACCAAGCAGATCTCGGACCCCATTGACTATATAGTATCCCCCCCAATGGGGTCCGAGATCTGCTTGGTTACAAACATTCTTCCAATTATCTTCCTTTGTGTACAGCAGAACAAAAAATTTGTACAGGTTTGGAACAAATTAAGGGTGATTAAATGATGACAGAATTTTCACTTTTGGGTGAACTATCCCTTTAAGAAAATGTTTAATGGTGGGGTGGGGTTGGGCATTTGTTAAGGTAGAGCTTAAAGGCAATGTAGTAAACTACTTGGCCGAACTATCCCTTTATTGATGCTATAAGCTCCAGCCCAACACCAGTCTAAGACTGCCGGCCTCACATTGCGGTGACGTGTGGCTCTGCGGTTCTGCAATTGGTTATTATTGGATTGATATGATTGACCATGCTGGTTAGAATTGGTAAAACACCTTGGACCAGCTACCATGTTCCAAAAAACAGCTTGGCCATCCTAATCTGAAATGGCATGGATTTCCTAGCAAGAACACCATATTTGACAACTATCATCATTTGTAGCCTACTTGAGTAAACAACTTTATATAAACTTAAAAAAAAAATGTAGTGTTGTGCCAAAATCTTGAGCCCTAACCTTAACCCATCTCTATTTCACATGGTTTTAAATTTTACCCAAATTCACTCTAGTGCAGTAATTCTCAAGCTTTTGGTCACCCAAAAACATCATAGTTTCACTTTATGTCATTGAATCCGTGAAAAAATATAACAGTAATAAATAAACAAAAAGAGTAAATATTTCAGTGACGTTTTGGATGAACAGCAGTGACAGCGTCTCACGAGCTCAGCTTCCGGAACATGGCAGCGGTGCGGCGCGTTCACAACAGCAGCTGGAGAAGATGTCGGCCTTGTTCAGACGGTTTCAAGTCAACGGTCTGAAGAAGAACGATTCAGTGGAATTGGCGTTCGGTGCCTAATCTAATGCATTATTTTATTTTATATCCCAAAATGTATATTGCTCTAATGTGACAGCTGCAGATGTTCAGTAGAGTCACAACACCTGCAAGGCTGCATTAGGTTTACGAAACCCGTTGCTCCCTCTATTTCACACACAATGGCTTGCACGTTACCTAAATTCACTCATGGTGTCTTTGTTTTGTAGGCTATCCTTAAAAGCATAGGTATTGCTCTGTGAACAGCGCATTACAAAACACATCTGCGAGAGAAAGCTTTTATTTGAGCTCCATTGCCAATCTGCCAAAAACTTAAGTAGTTGTGTTGAACCTGCGAGAGAATCCACACTTTTCAAAATCACTCCTATATGAGGGAAAAAATGTGAAACATGCAGAGGAAGCGCTCTGTATTGTTTGCACTACCGGAAAACTACCGATAGGCTATACAGATAAGCAGCTTATTATTTTCCTGATCTTATAACGTGATCATCGAAAAGTCGCGGGGATGCTAAATGTCCCCTTTTTCCCTCTTTTGGATTTGTAGCCTGTGTGTGCGTGTGTCACGAATAAGAAAAAAGTTATTACCATAAACTCTGGCGGCTCTTTGATGTCTTTGTTGGGTACGACGAGCAGCAGAATGCCAGTGACTGCCAGAAACAGAGCCGCAGTGGCGGTAATGATCTGGCATTGCTGTTGGTTACCCATGGATACCATCCACGCGATGCTATCCACACAGGACAAATGACAGCGACGGCATTCGTTGGCAAGTCAGGCACTATTGTGACGTCGTGTGTTAAATACAGGGGATAAACCGGCACATCACAAGTGGGCATGGCACTAGCTTGTTCCTGTCATGTGTCCGTGGTGCAGGTGTTCGCGGTTAGACTGTGTGTTAGACTTGATAAACTACACGAGTAGGCTAAGTCTGTTCAAACGTGTAACGAGACTCTGGGGAGTTTATTTTATCCCTGTTAGTTTCATATTATTATCTTAAGTGCTTTTCCAAACTTTAAAGACCATTTTCATGGATGGTTCTACAAGTAGGCTATGCTAATAAAATGACATGAAGAACTGTTAGAGCCTCTTAGAGGTTCTTTAAAGAACTTTGAAAAGGGTTCTCTGCATAAGGTTGTTTATGGCACTAAGAAAAAAATATACTGAAATAGCCTACAGGGGTTTGCCAACGTTATCTCATGTGATTGACAGGTTGTCCCGCCCTTGCGTCGGTAAACACGTCATCAGAGAAGAGAAGAGATGTCGGGGAAGTTGTTTTGATTACGAGGGCACATAAATTAAAAAATAATAATGCGGCACAGATAAATCATCTATAATAAATACTGCGATATTAAATAAAAAATAGTCAATTTTGATTTTAAAACTGTGTTTGAAGCCAACGTCATAAATTACTTCTCAAGAACACACACACACACACGCACACACACTTACACTTGTGTAGCCTAATTAGATTTTTTTAAAATCCAAATCTGTTACTGAGATATAGCCCTTGTGATAATAACATTCCTGTGTGACAACTAGCCCCGCACTAGTGTATTACGTCTCAAAAACAACACATTTTGTGTAAGGTGTTCCAGACACAATTCTGAGACTCATTTGCATTAGTAGGAAGTTATGCATTGTATAGAGTTCATGCTTTGATGAAAGGTGTAACGGTTTCCCCCGTTTTTTTTTACTTTGTGGTTAACACTGATGTATGAACTGCAGATGTGTTTTAAACAAATCAAAAGTGCTGTGCACGACAGGTTGTGTTGTCACACAGGAAAAATGATCTTGAGGTTTTTAGACAAGGTTTATCTCTAAATGTTGCAATAAAACTGTCATCAAGATTTTAAACAAATTACAAAAACATTAAACTCTGATATCTGAGCTCATATTATAGTGCAGGGGATGTAGCCTATTGGAAGCTATGAGCAGATGCAGGGTCATTCACCACAGAAAATGACTCTGCTTGTGTGCCAAGAAGATTTATTTAATATTTATTTAAACAGGGCCTGCATTATACAAAATTAACATAAATTATAACCACAGACACAATATTACACATTGAACAGAACTATTATAATTTAACAACTATTTACTTCCTCTAATGTCTATTTTAGGCAGGCATATATACATTTACTGTAGGCTATATCTACAAGAAGACTACTTCTGATGTATATCAATAGACTTTACATTACTACAGTATTTTTCCCTCTTTCTGTAGGTTAAAGATGAAAGTAATAATTCAGAAGTAGATAGGCTGTGTGCATGACATAGACCTTTCTTATATATTAATTTCCCCTCGCTCTCCCTCAGTCTCTATGTGCCCTTTGAAAGAGTATTCTTTTTAAGCAGCTGTCACAGCCTCACAGCTTCAGGCTAGTCCATATGAAGAAAGCCTCTGCTCATCCATCTCAAACAGCACATGCTCTGAACTGCGCTCCGGGTCCTGGCACATGTGGTTAACAATGAAACACTGGTAGTTCCATAGTAGAAGCAGCACCATGCCACACAATGCCAGCAGTACCAGGCTGACCAGCAGGAGGCGCTGTTTGTCCAGGCAGCATCCGTTCTGGCAGCGCTCATCGGTGAGACGTGTGTATTTCCATAGAGATTTCTTCAGCACACATCCCGAGCGCTGATGTGGATACAGAGACACGGCGAGATCTTTTGTTTGCGCTGTACTCATTGTACGGGAAGCACTCAGATATTCATACAAGCTGCTTGCTGTGGGAAAAACAAGCGGTAGGGCCGCAGAGATTAAATTAATATTTCAGTTCAAGTTGTACAGGCCTGACTAGACTAACTTTGTGATGTTTATCATAAATATGCAAACATAATCTTTTTAGACACATAATTAATCCGTGTTTAACTAAAAATAGCGACGCTACTACAAATAATATTGTTTTTTACCCGTAACAAAGCTAATTTATGAAATGAGAAGAGGTTAAAGTTGGAAAGCCCGATTCATTCCAGTGAATCGGTTCGTCCGAGTAGTCCTCTCTGTAGCGTTGCAACTGATTCAATGTAGCGAATAAGTTCGTCCAACATGTTCTCTCTCACATTATGTAAGGGTTAGGGTCGCAATTCAGAGGCTGCATCCTTTAAAGGCCGAACGTTTTACAGCGGCGTGACAAAGGCTGTCCCAATTCGAAGGCTCCTTCGAATGCAGCCTATAAATGCATCCTTCGTTTCCCGGGCGCGAAGGATAGAACCGATGGATCCTTCGCACCCTAGCCAATCCCAAGATTCATTGCACTTTGGTGACAACCGGATTTTTTATTTTTTTGAGAAAATTCCGGATTACCCTTTTAAATGTAAGTATTGGGTTTCAACTTATAGAAATGTAAAAAAAAAAATAATTAAATGTCATATCTTACTAAGATGCGATTTTATAGATAGTTTATACATTTTAAGGTGAATATTTCAACAGGTTGTGAACCCTGTTTTGACAGTTGAATGTAACTTTCAAAAAAAGTCTAGAACAAACGTTACTGACACTTGTCAATGGCAGCTGTCACAGTTCCTAGACTGTCCCATTTAACAATGCTTGGTTCAACCTTCCTGGACTTCAAAGTCGTGCCCTCTGAAGTCTGTGTCCTTCGAAGGATGCAGCCTCTGAATTGGGACACAGCTGTAGCGTTGGAACGTCCGATTCATTCTACTTGATCAGCTCGTCTGTATGGTCCTCATATGTAGTCTAATGTTAAAGTGCAATTCATTCTAGTAAATCAGTTCGTCCAAATGTTCCTCTCACATGTAGGGTGCTTCTCAAATGGAAGGCTGTGTCCTAGTAAGGCTGCATATCATCAAGTGCCGCCAAAGACCATCTCAATTAGAAGGATCCTTGGTAGGTAGCCCTCGTTTCGCGTCCTTCATTCAGCTCGTTTTGAAGGATGCATCTAGTGCAGGGGTGTCCAGTCCTGCTCCTGGAGGGCCACTGTTCTGCAGAGTTTAGCTCCAACTCCAATTAAACACACCTGAACCAGCTATTCAAGGTCTTACTAGGCAAGGGATGTCCAAACTCAGTTATGGAGGGCCACTGTCCTGCGGAGTTCAGCTCCAACTTGCCTCAACAAACTACCTGTCTAAAAGTTTCTAGTAGGCCTAATACATTGATTAGATGGATCAGCTGTGTTTAATTTGGGTTGGAACTAAACTCTGCAGGACAGTGGCCCTCAAGGAGCTGGATTAGACACCCCTCTACTAGGCAAGCTAGAAACTTCCAGGCAGGTGTGTTGAGGCAAGATGTACAGTGGGGAGAACAAGTATTTGATACACTGCTGATTTTGCAGGTTTGCCCACTTACAAAGCATGTAGAAGTCTGTAATTTTTATCATAGGTACACTTCAACTGTGAGAGACGGAATCTAAAACAAAAATCCAGAAAATCACATTGTATGATTTTTAAATAATTAATTTGCATTTTATTGCATAAGTATTTGATCACCTACCAACCAGTAAGAATTCCGGCTCTCACAGACCTGTTAGTTTTTCTTTAAGAAGCCCTCCTGTTCTCCACTCATTACCTGTATTAACTGCACCTGTTTGAACTCGTTACCTGTATAAAAGACACCTGTCCACACACTCAATCAAACAGACTCCAATCTCTCCACAATGGCCAAGACCAGAGAGCTGTATAAGGACATCAGGGATAAAATTGTAGACCTGCACAAGGCTGGGATGGGCTACAGGACAATAGGCAAGCAGCTTGGTGAGAAGGCAACAACTGTTGGCGCAATTATTAGAAAATGGAAGAAGTTCAAGATGACGGTCAATCTCCCTCGGTCTGGGGCACCATGCAAGATCTCACCTCGTGGGGCATCAATGATCATGAGGAAGGTGAGGGATCAGCCCAGAACTACACGGCAGGACCTGGTCAATGACCTGAAGAGAGCTGGGACCACAGTCTCAAAGAAAACCATTAGTAACACACTACGCCGTCATGGATTAAAATCCTGCAGAACACGCAAGGTCCCCCTGCTCAAGCCAGCGCATGTCCAGGCCCGTCTGAAGTTTGCCAATGACCTGGATGATCCAGAGGAGGAATAGGAGAAGGTCATGTGGTCTGATGAGACAAAAATAGAGCTTTTTGGTCTAAACTCCACTCGCCGTGTTTGGAGGAAGAAGAAGGATAAGTACAACCCCAAGAACACCATCCCAACCGTGAAGCATGGAGGTGGAAACATCATTCTTTGGGGATGCTTTTCTGCAAAGGGGACAGGACAACTGCACCGTATTGAGGGGAGGATGGATGGGGCCATGTATCGCGAGATCTTGGCCAACAACCTCCTTCCCTCAGTAAGAGCATTGAAGATGGGTCGTGGCTGGGTCTTCCATCATGACAGTGACCCGAAACACACAGCCAGGGCAACTAAGGAGTGGCTCCATAAGAAGCATCTCAAGGTCCTGGAGTGGCCTAGCCAGTCTCCAGACCTGAACCCAATAGAAAATCTTTGGAGGGAGCTGAAAGTCCGTATTGCCCAGTGACAGCCCCGAAACCTGAAGGATCTGGAGAAGGTCTGTATGGAGGAGTGGGCCAAAATCCCTGCTGCAGTGTGTGCAAACCTGGTCAAGAACTACAGGAAACGTATGATCTCTGTAATTGCAAACAAAGGTTTCTGTACCAAATATTAAGTTCTGCTTTTCTGATGTATCAAATACTTATGTCATGCAATAAAATGCAAATTAATTACTTAAAAATCATACAATGTGATTTTCTGGATTTTTGTTTTAGATTCCGTCAGTCAAAGTTGAAGAGTACCTATGATCAAAATTACAGACCTCTACATGCTTTGTAAGTGGGCAAACCTGCAAAATCGGCAGTGTATCAAATACTTGTTCTCCCCACTGTAGCTGAACTCTGCAGAACAGTGGCCCTCCAGGACACTTTGAACACCCCTGTACTAGACTGTCTCATTAGCGTTTAATGCCGAGGAGCCTACACACGCCTTAGAAGGACTGGAGCAAGGACACAGCCTCACTAAGATGCAGCCTTCCATTTGAGAAGCACCCATTGTGTTGAAACGTCCGTTTCATTATATCGAATCGAACAGATTCACAAAAATGATTCATATTTGACTCTCTGCGCTATGTAGATATTTTCGACTTGGTTATGTAAATTAGGTTGTTTTTGTTTAGCTATTTAGTATAAATGTACTTGTTCAAGTTATACAAACCCAATTCCAAAAAAGTTGGGACACTGTACAAATTGTGAATAAAAAAGGAATGCAATAATTTACAAATCTCATAAACTTATATTTTATTCACAGTAGAATATAGAAAACATATCAAATGTTGAAAGTGAGACATTTTGAAATGTCATGCCAAATATTGGCTCATTTTGGATTTCATGAGAGCTACACATTCCAAAACAGTTGGGACAGGTAGCAATAAGAGGCCGGAAAAGTTAAATGTACATGTAAGGAACAGCTGGAGGACCAATTTGGAACTTATTAGGTCAATTGGCAACATGATTGGGTATAAAAAGAGCCTCTCAGAGTGGCAGTGTCTCTCAGAAGTCAAAATGGGCAGAGGATCACCAATTCCCCCAATGCTGCGGCGAAAAATAGTGGAGCAATATCAGAAAGGAGTTTCTCAGAGAAAAATTGCAGAGTTTGTAGTTATCATCATCTACAGTGCATAATATCATCCAAAGATTCAGAGAATCTGGAACAATCTCTGTGCGTAAGGGTCAAGGCCGGAAAACCATACTGGATGCCCGTGATCTTCGGGCCCTTAGACGGCACTGCATCACATACAGGAATGCTACTGTAATGGAAATCACAACATGGGCTCAGGAATACTTCCAGAAAACATTGTCGGTGAACACAATCCACCGTGCCATTCGCCGTTGCCGGCTAAAACTCTATAGGTCAAAAAAGAAGCCATATCTAAACATGATCCAGAAGCGCAGGCGTTTTCTCTGGGCCAAGGCTCATTTAAAATGGACTGTGGCAAAGTGGAAAACTGTTCTGTGGTCAGACAAATCAAAATTTGAAGTTCTTTTTGGAGAACTGGGACGCCATGTCATCCGGACTAAAGAGGACAAGGACAACCCAAGTTGTTATCAGCGCTCAGTTCAGAAGCCTGCATCTCTGATGGTATGGGGTTGCATGAGTGCGTGTGGCATGGGCAGCTTACACATCTGGAAAGGCACCATCAATGCTGAAAGGTATAACCAAGCTCTAGAACAACATATGCTCCCATCCAGACGTCGTCTCTTTCAGGGAAGACCTTGCATTTTCCAACATGACAATGCCAGACCACATACTGCATCAATTACAACATCATGGCTACGTAGAAGAAGGATCCGGGTACTGAAATGGCCAGCCTGCAGTCCAGATCTTTCACCCATAGAAAACATTTGGCGCATAATAAAGAGGAAGATGCAGTTGACAGTTGAGCAACTAGAAGCCTGTATTAGACAAGAATGGGACAAGATTCCTATTCCTAAACTTGAGCAATTTGTCTCCTCAGTCCCCAGACGTTTGCAGACTGTTATAAAAAGAAGAGGGGATGCCACACAGTGGTAAACATGGCCTTGTCCCAACTTTTTTGAGATGTGTTGATGCCATGAAATTTAAAATCAACTTATTTTTCCCTTAAAATTATACATTTTCTCAGTTTAAACATTTGATATGTCATCTATGTTGTATTCTGAATAAAATACTGAAATTTGAAACTTCCACATCATTGCATTCTGTTTTTATTCACAATTTGTACAGTGTCCCAACTTTTTTGGAATCGGGTTTGTATTATAATTGACATAAGTGTACAAGTTTTATATATTTTTTTATTTATTAAAAAAAACCCATTGCAACCCTGCTAACTTCAGTGTAGTTAGCTACTTTTAGTAGTTTCAAAACTGTACTTTAACAACTTAAAATTATGATTAACTTTCAAAGTAGCTTCCCCAACTCATTGTTCTTATATTGAGTGGGTACTAAATCCAACCCTCATAAGCCAACTATATTTTGATCAAGCTTTTGATAAACTAGTACAAATTGTTGCACTCCAAATGGATAAAAAAAAACATTTTGCTTCAGGTGGGTAGAGCCAAAGGAGTAAAAAATTGCTAGACTTTTTAGTCTGGATTGAATTCAGTTTGCGATCCAGGTTGAAATAGACTCTAAATAGAAGAGTTACTGTATATTGAAAGAAAAAAAACATTATTTTAAAGATAAGAACATCGTTAATATCTGGATCCTATAGATGTGTATAATTCCATAGCTATTAGGTTTTTCAGTGTCTCTGAAAGGGCTGCATTAGAAACTCCCTAGCTGCCTCACCTACCATGGTAGTGATATAAAATAGCACAAACGCAATATAAACACCATTATAAACGCCTACCTTTTCAGTTGATGTAGAAGCTGTAGGGCTGCTAGCTTACAAAGACAAGCAAGCATCAGGTTGCAAGATGCCTGAGGGTTTGTCCATTCACTGACCTGTGTGCCTGTTTGGATTACTTCTGCTCAAAATGTCAAAACAAACAGATTCAGAGCACCTCCTCCTCTCCCATCTTGGCACAACACCTTCTCCACACCAGATTGTGACCATGTCTGTTTAATGTGAGAGGCGGATTGTGCAATGATAATACATTTGATGTGATTTTAACATTTTAAAATAATACCTTTCATGCATGAGACCAACATGTTAAACCAACAGCTATAAATATAAATGATGAATGAATATTCCCTACATTATTTTTTCCTATTTTAGGAAAACTCACAACTGCATCCACATATTTCAGAAAACCCTGAAAGATTAAAATAGATTTAGTCAGTTGTTCCCTACTTTGATCGTGACAGTGAAACAAATGGCATTGTGTGCTCTCATGCTGTGCAATATCCTCATGAGAGCAAGAGCATGAGTGGTGCCAAGATAGTGATGATAAACATTATTGTGGCATATTTCATATCTTTTTGAATAATGAATGTGGGCACATTACGTTAATGCAGTGAATTTTGTTCCTCGTGGTAAACCCATTCAGTATTATAGGGAACTAGTAAACAGAGTGTATGTAATACATAACACATACAATCAAACTAGATAATATGTCATGAATAGTAATGTAAATATGACATCTGGATGGTATTCATCCAAATATGAGTGTGAAAGTTCACGTATAGAAGCACAGTTAATTATAGCGGAGAGAAGGCTGACCTTTGCTCTTAATCTTGTAGTGAATCCTCATATCTGATTTTCTGTTTTTAAAACATTCGCCTACCACTTCTAGTACTCCTTTATTAAATAGATATGAAGATATTGATTTGTTGAAACCTTAGTCTTTCTAACAAAAACAGGGTAAGGGTAGAGAGAGAACGGCGAGCATAAATTTATTCAATCCAGGTTAGATTTTTTCATTTGATACATATTTTATTGGCACACTGGAGTATAGCAATTATACATTTTTAAACATATATCTTTGTTTGAATTCAATTCCGAGTTTTTTTCACAAACAGTATTGGAATAGTCATCAAAAGCACATTTGGTGGTCGAAAAATATGGTAAAAGCAGATTCAGATGGCCTTGCAGTATCTTAAAGCTTTAGAAATAATGCATGTTTGCACACAACAGTGAATAGGACAGGTTGCATTGCTTTGTTTGTCAAAAAATGTGCTTCCTATATTGAGCCACACACTTCCTGTCAACGTCGTGGGTTTTCACCACACAGATTCTAATTATATGATCAAATATTTGCATGATGAACATAGCAGTACATATATTTTCTAAGTAGGTCATATTTAATATTCATGAATCTACAGAGAATTTGCGTATCTGCTTAACACGTTATTCGCTTCAAAACGAATTTCACTTTGACATAAAGCAGCTCACAGTCATGTTCACAGTAAAACTGGACTTTAGACACTTTGCTGAACCCAACCCAACCCAACCCAACAGACAGAATAATATTGTCAAGCAAAGCCCACCAGACCCTGAACTATGAATCTTAACTGTTTTTCTATAAAAAACTCTCAATTTTAATCTAAAACTCATGTGTTGATCTTATAAAACAGCTCCATAACTTCATGTTACAGTACGCATAGTTCACATTCTAAGCTTCTCACAATAGTTAGCAAAGCCCTCAGATTGATTGTTTGAGACAAACGATCTATACACTGATCTAATACTTTAACTCGCCTATAATTGGTCAGCATACTTTTAAAAGCCTACTTAAAAAGACGACTGACTCAGATTATAAATTACCACTTTTGCTGGTAACCATTTCACTAGTCCACAGAGCAAAAGCTTGACAACAAACAATGGAAATAGCATCTAGTGTTATTATTACACACAGACAAAATATAATACTGCTCATATATTATAATGACACGATGAGATATGTATAATGCGAGGAAAGGTCCCTATGTGGTAGCGAAAAGATGCACGCTGCCAGCTCACACAATGATGCAGAAATCATTACAGGGAATTTCAAGCAGGGTTCAACATGAAGCTCAAAAGATCCTGTAATAATATCTGCTTCATTACATCTACGCCACTCTTTATCATAAACGGGTTCTTTCGTTTGCTTATAGTTTTGCCATTAAACTTTTATGATAAACAAGGTCGGATCTGCTACATTTAGCCCCTGGCTGAATAGACCCCATATTATATGCTGATATTCAGATAATTCTCATTCAAAAAAGAATTACATATATATTTTTTTTTTTACAAAAGATAAAAAACATAAATTAATTAATAAATAAAGTAGAGAAACAAGGTAGTCAAAAATCCACAGTATGTGTCAACTTGGGCCACTTTAGGAGAATGCGTTTTGAAAACGGCAGTAAAGAGAGAGAATCGAATATTAAGAAATACAGTGCAACGATGATCAAAATGTGCCAAACTTTCACCTACAGTATTATTTATAGTACTGCATGTTCTACAATGACCCACTTTTTCAAATCTAAATACACAAACAAGTCAAAGATATGTTCTGTGTTTGCTCTTTTCAAATGGGAAAACATCAAAACACTACCAAAGTGTTGAGATAAGCTACATATATCTTAGGTGGAGGTAGAAAGATGTATATTACATATGTACTGTATGAAACATAATTATGTCTGTATCATAAAAGTGAAAAACTAATTCGGTATTATTTTCTCTTGTTAAGACTGAACGATGACCTACTGTGGAGAAACACAAGTTTGAATAGCCTATATTTACATAATTCACAAAAAAACTCTTTAGACGTGTGCAAAAAAATTGTAAAAAGTGAAGCACTTTGTGTATCTGTGAGTGTGTTGGTCTGCTGTGAACTGTGTGGCAGTGTGGATTTGCTCCAGTGTGGTTGAATTTGGCACAGTGTGTCCATAAGAGTTTCATACCCAGTGTGCATATGCTGAGACAGGGTGGATTTTGCTCAAATGACGGTGCTGAAGGTGTTGTCTCAAGCTGTCTGATTCAGAGCCCACCGCCTCCTGCTTTTCCAGTCTCTCACTCTCTCTCTCTCGCTTTCTTTCTGCCTGTCAAATTCTCTTTCTCTCTCCACTTTCACACCACTGTGCTCACAGAGGGGTCTGACAGGTTGAGCTGGCCGGTAATGTCCGTGGGATATGGCTATAGATGAGGAGGAAACAGAAAAAGGAAAAGTAAGAGCAAATATATGTGCATAAATATGTACTGTACCTCCCGGTATTTAGTTACGGTTGTTATGACGGAGGCGATCACTCCACCCACTGCAGGCCTTGTTTATCTGTCATCCAGAATAATTTGGCTGTGTTTTAAAAACAGACAGGCCTCCTTGGACTGTGGCTTAAGGTAAATAGAGTGAACGAGGTCACGGATTCATTACTGTACAATTGCTTTCTTAAAGGATCATCGCTCAAGCTTACAGTGCGAAATGAATATGCTTCCTTAAACGGGTACCGTATATCAACACACGAAAATGTCTGCATAAGAAACTTGTAATGGCACAAACGAGAGCACTCTGTCTCCTGGCCCACGGCTAATAATTTACCTGACCTAGAAGTATTGTCGCCATAGTAACTGTCCTAATGAAATATGACAGCTGGACCTGATATGCAGCACAAGGTGCAGTTCGTTCCAGTCCACCACAGGTTTCACCTTCAGTATCTCTCAATTTCTGAACGATTCTATAGGATTATTATACTGAAAGGTTTATTTTGATACTCTCCATATACGAAAATATTATTTGTGGAAAAGGCTAACATTTAATTAAAGGAATACTTCACCCATAGGTCATCATTTACTCAGCCTTGTCGTTGTCCCAAACCAATTTTCTTTCTTCTGTGAACCACAAAAGAAGATATTTTGAATAATGTCTGTTTTTGTGTTTGTGTGTGTGTGTGTGCGCGCGTGTGTTTTTGTCCATACAATGAAAGTCAATGGGGTCCAGTGTTGTTTTGGACCCCAAGTTTTCTTCAAAATATCAACGATTGTATAGACCTTCACAGCAGC
The DNA here is from genome assembly GCA_039654105.1 of Coreius guichenoti. Taxonomy (NCBI): domain Eukaryota; kingdom Metazoa; phylum Chordata; class Actinopteri; order Cypriniformes; family Gobionidae; genus Coreius; species Coreius guichenoti. The sequence goes on from CM077169.1 coordinate 20,474,976, forward strand.
GGCATCTTTGATTTTTAACGGGAATGAAAGCGAACATGGTAAGTCTATCCCTCAGAGCCTCGCTTTAAGACCTGTCATGGCGCTGTCTGTCAAGGTCTATTCCGCAGAATAAAGAAAATCATACATATTTGGAATGATGAGGATGTGAGTAAATGATGACAGGATTTTCATTTTTGGGTGAACTGTCCCTTTAAGTCATGACAACATGACAAGGATATAGTTTTGGCTAGAAGGCTTTAGTGGGTGTCGTGATACCATCACTCATAACAATGTTGTTTATGGTGTTCCGAGTCAATAACCACAGCGGCCCCTGTCTACAAACAGGGGGAAAGCATGAGATAGCTCTATTCTACAACCAGAAGGTTCATGCTGGTAGAGGAAGAGAGAGGCAGTGTGGCATGTGGTGTGGACACCGACATTCAAAACGCCATTCAAATCCATTTATAAAAAACACTGATAGAAAAGAAAAGGATGATTAGGACTGTGATGGGTAAACATCAGTTCAAAAAGACATTTTGTCACCATTTAGCTTGTAGACGTTGTATCTTTAATCTGCTCCTATTCTACCTTCATCTTTGAAAAATATTTTATAATATCATATCAGGTTTTTAAGAACGCATTTTGTGAGCACCCTCACCTCTATACATGATTTAAACCATCTTACTGAAATGTGAGCTACATGGATTTGGATGTTTCTTCGTAAACTGTCGACCAAATGAGCTGCCGATCAGAATAATTTTGCAAGTTGAGGGTGAATGCAACAAAGCCCCAGGTCAATCATTGCCATACCCAGAAAATGTCTAGCGAGCAATTGAAAAAGAACTCAGTCTAAACCAATTAAAGTAATGCAATGAAATAGTCTGTGTTTGCACATTTGTTTGTATTGAATCCTCAGAGCCGGTAGCTTTTTAGTTTGAGAGCTACGTCTTATTAAACCTGTGGGACCAAAGAAACACAGTGAGGAGGCGTTTGTGTGAACGAACTCGTTTGGGAATCTAGCTCTGAGAGTTTAATACATTGTAAACGTAGACACAAAACCCATCTGAGCAGCATTTCCTGAAAATGAAAGGTTTTTTATTCATAGAACTGCAAAGAAAACATTGGATGGTTAAAAATAAACGCAGAGATCTTGGTAGTGCAGGCCTGTCGGGGTGAACAGCCTAGTTTATTTTAGCGTCGCTCGTCTTTGGCTGTTAATGGCGATACCGTGCATGGCGGGAGGCATACAGGGTGACTTTGTGAGAGCAACCACATAAAATGGGACAATAAAAGGAAAATGAGGTACATGGAAATAACCATTACAGGACTGAGCAATGAGAGGAAAGACACACGAGTACACATAAAGAAAGGAGAAAAGAAAACATGAAAACAGAGCGTAAAGTCACATCAAGGTTAGGCGCGGGAGAAAGACCAGCACAGGCGCTAAGGAGAAGCTACCTCACCCCCTCCTGCAAGTTCAAACCCACAAGCCCCCCCAAAAAATGTGCTCCTCTGTTCCCTCTCCACACTTTCCCTGGCAGGTAGATCCCTGATTGGGCTTTCCCAACAGATGTCTGGATGGAGTATAGATGGCTGACTGACAGACATGTGGCCATGACTGTAACTCCATGTGTGAGGGTGAAGATAATCTGAGATGAGACGTTTGTTTTGGAGAGGAGAGATGAGATGACAGGAGAAAGGAAGAGAGCGAAAGAAACAGGGCAGGCCAAGGAGGAGGAGGAAGAGAAAGAGGAAAAGAGCGAGAAGATAGAAGTACAGGCAGGGCGTCATTTTCTTAATCTTCTTACCGTGTCTTTGGACGACCTACGTCTCTTGATGTTGGAGGCCAGGTTGGTACTGATGGACCTAAAAGAGGCTTTCTTTTTGGGGTCGGGCTCTGCTCTACCACTTTTCCTATCCTAAAATAAATATACAGTATATGTAGAACAATTATTTGTGCTCTCTGGAAGAGCGTGTTTGGTTTCCAACCATCACCACCCACCTCGACTACGAAAGCTACTGAGTGGCACTACCCTGCTAATTTTAGTGCTAATCACAATTAACATGGTGTCTCCTGTCCACTCTCCATTTCCATCCTGGCTGTGAGTCAGAACGGTGCATTCGCGCACCCACAGCATTCTACAAGGAAAGAGGACACTGGCATAGACTGGATGAGAATGTGTACAGAAAGTCTTACTTCGAATCTTTTACAATCCTGACAGATATTCTAGAGAGGGGAGGAGGAGGACTTCTGTGGATTGAGATCATCCACAGTTCTGCAACTCCATAAATGGAAAGCCAAAGCATTAGCAAAGGAAAAAAGCAAAAGAAACATAATCGGATGGGGGGGGGAAAACAGGCTCCGTTTTGAAAGGGAGAAGATGTTCTTGTGTTTTCAGGGAAAATTAACAACTCATCAACAAACGATCGAAACTTAACACAGTCCCTTGGCATTATACCCCAGTGAGGGTATAATGGGCAAATGAAGGAAGGAGGAAGGGGTGTGCAGGCTCATAAGAGGAGATAAGAGCGTCTGGAAGGGGGGTGGTGAATTCAACCAGAAGACATGCAATAGATGGAACCAAAAAGGGAATGCAAAATGAATGACATGACAGTTGACCTTGGCTGGCACCGTCACTCCCTCATTTACTAGCACATTTGGACCATGTGTCTGATCCCCTACAGTGAGCGACTCAAAATGTGACCATCTGCAACTGCACTTTACTTTACAGCAATACAATGTATGAATAATTGTACCACAAACTGGTTCATGAACCAGTTTACATCTATATTGTTTAAAACAAATGTGCCAGGTCCTTAAAAATGTATTCATGTTGGTTTCACATGGTTTTGAAGAACTTATACACCATTTTCAAGAAAAGAAACAGAACCAAAAATACATTGTTTAAAGGCACAATATGTATGATTTTTGGATTAAAATATCCAAAAACCACAAACGATTTTATATATTTTGCTGACTTGTGTACTTGCATTATCCCAAATGTTTCCAACAATGTTTAATTCCAGAGAAATCGGCTATTTTAACCAGTGTAACGGTCGCCTGTCAATGTCATATCCGCACAATCCTTGATTTCTGTAGAAACCATGGACACCAAAGACGCTTTAATATGCGTTTTATTGTACAGGTGAGCAACGCGGTTAGTCTTATTGTTTGAATCTATTGTTTTCTTGATTTACCACAACATTTAACATGTTTGTACCATGCCTCAGTGACAACGCTATTTTGTCAAGTGGTTAACATAGCATAATCAGAAAGAGCTTTATTTGTAGTAACAATAATACAGCATTTTCACCACCATACAATATAGTTTAAATTGCATTCCATTTAGCAACACGTCATCCAGCTATTATTAATATGATATTCTAATATCGAGCTTACTGCCATGTGCAACAAGTGTCTCATACTAGCCACAGAGTGAACGGACAGAGTGCACATATGCATAAACAACAAAGCAAAAGAAGCCGACTGCGGCATATAAGCATGATAAAAACAGCAACGTGTTCCGGGCTCTCAGCTCCGCCCTGCTTTGTACCACAGTAACATTAATAAAGCTTTATTACATTAGCTCACCCATGAACATGATTTCTGCCTGAGTCCCATCGGATTGCTTTCCGCCGACAGTGGAGGTGAAGATGATAACCGCCACGATTCCACGCTCATTCACAGCATAATAAAGCGACCTCTAGCGGTGAAACGTACATACTGTGCCTTTAAATGTATTTCTCAAGGGAGTCACACTACATGACATTGAACTAACCTGAACCTGAACTAACTTGCCTTGTTATTAAAAAAAAATTGTCATCAAATTATCTAATATTTAAGAGAGTAATTGATCGTGAAACACAGTCATGATGATCTGCAGAGTTCCTCTCTAAATGACTTTTAACCCAATGTCAACAAAATGCTTCTGTAAAGTAAAGTGCATTAAACATTTTTTTTTATATTCTTTTAGCATTTGAGAATCATTAGTCACTGTTTGGCTCTCTCAAACAACATTGCAAAAGAAACAAGACACAAAAAAATACCCACAATAAGATTTTCATCTGTTTTTACATAATGCATTCTGGTTTCTCTAGAAAGGGTGACTGTACAAGCTCCTTTAACCGTCAGTGATTTCATCCATTGCATTTCAAAGCCCTGTGATGAGGCAGGGCCTCTCTGGAGTGGGCAGCTAGCCCACATCACACGGGCTCCTGATCTGCTCCTGGCTTGCTCTGGTTTGAAATGCAAATGCATCCAGGGCAGATCTGCCTGTTCATGCATTCAGGAAGCAGTTGTGTGTACGGCTTTTGCATACGTTGCATGTGCACCTGGAATGAGCATGGTGGTTTTAGTGTGGGATAATTGATTTTAGCTTTCAGGTAGGAATTATTCATCGGCGCACTCGGTCGCCATTAACGCTGGTTAAACATCCATATTTGCCCATTCTGATGGGGATTACATGGAGGCTCATTTGCAATTAAATTATATAAGCATTATTTTTCTTGTATTCAATAAACAGTGGGAGGAAAATCATCAAAAAGACCTTGTCCGTGGTCAAATATAGTTTTTTTTTGTTCATCTCAAATTATGAGCCTTCAACAATGCTTGACCTCTGACTGGACGTAGGCGGCACATGTGGGCGTATTAACTGTGCAACATTGTCTTGTGATTTAAGTAGGCGTTAAAGCCCAAAGGTTAAAACACTTAACTCCCTATAACATTACTCTCTGATGTGTGAAGTCAATCAGATAGCTGTCGGTTTTGATAGCGCACTGACACTTGATCCATTAGTTAGATTTAGTGTTTTGCCTTGTGGTGAAATATGTGCCTGCTAATAATGAGTCTAAAGTAACAAGGCCACGCTCAATGACTTGCATCCCATTAGGAAAAGTAATCTTGTTTCAACAACGCACTAACTTTCACAGCAGTTCAGAGTTATGGTCATGTGTTGTGCAAGCCAGCCAGGTCTCAAGTCTCAATTGGGCTGACCTTGATACTTTTACCAACATCCGGGCATCATGTTGGCCTGTGACCTATTGTGTATGGATACAGCTGGAGGCCAGCAGCAGACAAACACTGATCTGTATAGGGCGTGAGGACGCTTTGATCCCTGCTGGAGTCCAGCAGGGACATTCAGCCGGCCTGCTCAGCATGCATCTTCCTGACTCTACAGCAGCATCACAGGCTCCTTTAATGTGTGTGTGTGTGTATTTGTCAAGCTGCTCAATAAAAGCAATGCCACTGGCTGTAGTGAGGCTGCAGGAGCTGCTTTATCATGCTGAGCGTTTCGATTGGATGGTAAGAAATGTGTCTTTGCATGGATCTGCTGAGAACCACTCTTATCATTATTATAAAGGAATTATTTTGGACACTTGTGTGCTGTTGCATGGCCAAATTTCCAAATTTATGAATAGGCCTGTTATCTTTTTTCACCTTGAGGCATTGTTGTACAACTGTGAGGTTCTATTTATTAAGCAGATATTCACAATCACACTGTATTATAAACAGTATGTAACTGTGGATCATACTTTGCTTTCTTTGAGTATTTTTGCTTTATTAGTATTATCTGAAGCAGTATTTTTTAAAGTTTTTGATGCCAAAGACCCATTTATATTATATAAAAAAGTTATTAAGCATGATATTTTAAAGACATGTTGTTTCCTAAATTAAATTATTGGTTATTATATTGACCTTGTACTAAAGCCAAAGCTAATTACAAAACAAATTTTAAATGTAAAGGTTTATCTTTTTCAGATGTATAAATCTAAAATTACTTGCCATTTAATTACCATTAAATTGATAACAAGTGAAAGTAAAGACTTAATTTGTTGCAAAAATTATATTTAAAATAAATGCTGTTCTTTTGAACTTTTTATTCATCAAAGAATCCTGAAAGAAAATGTATTTGTATTTGTACACATTCAACACAAGACTAAATAACTTTTTTTTTTTAAATATATTAAAATAGAAAACAGTTACTTTAAATTCTAATAATGTTTTGCAATATTACTGTTTTACTGTATTTTTGATCAAATAAATGCTGCCTTGGTGAGCATAAGAGACTTCTTGAAAAAATCTTATCGACCTCAAACTTCTGAACATCCAAACAGTATAAATGGGTCTTTACATAAGAAAAGCTTATAGTTGGCTTTACATTTTAGGAAGTGTGTCATCAGATTTCCTTATCATCAAAAAGTTTAAGAACCCCTGCTCTAAAGTTAAGCTCATTGTAAGTTCACACCTTTATACTCCCTTATGTAAAAAATACATTAATTAAAAGAGTTTAACGTGCATTAATATATTGACAAAAGCTTTAGTTCACTGTAACATTTGCTGCTCAGTTTGACTGCCTTATTTGGCTGTTCTTTTTGAGTTCACTTTTTTAGTGATGTGGTTATTTCTGCCTCATCATGACCTTTAAGTCGCATCATGAACGGATGACAGACATGCGACTAGAAGAAATCTATGAGACTTCTTCATTCTGTGGCAGAAACCATGGGTTAGCTGCAGATTGGCCTATGTTTTGGCTCTAATAACCTCCAGCATGAGTTTGGGGGTTGGGAGGCGGCTGTACCTGTAGGTTCTTCCTCCAGACATTAACTGCTGCAAAGGCCAGCTGCATTTGCTTCCTGCGCGCATCCTTGTGCCGTTTGTATGCAATCTCAATGAAGATGAGGAAGATCCCGGCAACGATGCCACCAGCAACCAACATAAACACGCCTGTGTGATAAAAAATTCATTTGATTATTTCCAGACAGTCTTCAATGTGATAAAGAGGGCAATAGACAGAGACTATTAATAAGGGCCATTCATACTGACAGGGATTTGCATTCATTTTCAATGAGATTCTTTGTTTTACTTTTTGGCGACATGAGCTTCAGTGACCATTGGTGATATGACAAAGTTGGTTTTAATTTAATGCAAATGAGCAGAGATATGATGTGGCAACTACCAATATTCTAGCTCATACAGCTGGATACCACGGTCGAGTAGAAATACCTACTAGCAACCAACGGTCCAACAATCTTAGGGATTTGATCACTGTCAGTGTTAACAACCCTTTAAAAAGCAAAAGAGATCCTGTGAGAGGTGGATCATACCTGCCATATTCTCAAAAGTGAGTGTGGCTGGTGCATTGCTTCTGGAGTCACACTCCTGATAACGGACCCAGGTTTTATCCAAGTCCTCCATGAAGCCATTCTCATGGGAACTATTAATTCAGAGATCCAACACATCAGTCAAACAATCCGTTATTCCAGAAATAGAAACAGTTGCGGTAAGCCTAGGGATTATCTGAAAGGAACAGGGGAGGGGGAAAAAGAGAAAAACAAACAAAAGTATATCGGCATACTGTGGATGATTAGTCTTGACTGAGATTACCTGAGGATGGCCAGTGAGACATTTTGCTTCCATGGGCTGTCTTTGCGCATGCCAATACCGAATCCAGAGCGGAAGAACAGCTCGCCTGTGGTGACCAGGTCACATTTCTGCGAGGCCTCAAACTCCAACACTGCTGAATCCCATATAAATGCATGGAGTTTGCTATGGGAAGAAGAAAATTTTTATGAAAATATGATAAGTCTTGCATTTTTGCAATTTAAAATTCTTTATCTTTACAATACCATTCAATGATTTTTTAAATAATTTTGAAAGAAGTCTGTGATGCTCACCAAGGCTGCATCTAAATTGATCAAAAATACAGTAAATATACAGTAAACAATATTGTGAAATATTATTACAATTTCAAATATCTCTATTCTATTTGAATATATTTTAAAATGCAATTTATTCCTGTGATGGCAAAGCTGAATTTTCAGCGTAATTACTCCAGTCTTCAGTGTCACATGATCCTTCAGAAATCATTCTAATATGTTCATCATAATTACCAATGTTGAAAACTGCTGCTTAATATTTTTGTTGAAACCATGATACATTTTTTTTTTTTCTCAGGATTCTTTGATAAACAGAAAGTTCAAAAGAAATTAGATCCAAGATTTTTATAGTCTTAGACTTCTGGACCCCACTGTATTTAATAATTCTTTTGCACCTCTACTACTTTTTACACAAACAGCTTGAAGAACTTGCAACCTCTAAATGGTGATAAGTGGATCTAATTCCTGGAGATTATAGAACTCCAGATGTTAAAAATTTGTAAGGGAAATGTATTAAACACTGGCTGTCTGCCATCTGTTCCCGTCTTAGCCTTGTACTGAATGTCTTTCTTTAAAATACAACTCCCTACCCTGCTTTGTATTCAGCAACAATGCTGTACTGAATCACACTAACAGGAGTTTAGCCTCTCTCTGCTCTTCACACACTCACTGAGGAGAGAGGAATATGTGTCATCCTTTATACTGAATGGTAATTTATCTCTCTGCTGCCCACTTCCTGGCATTGATATCTATGCCCGGCCCCTTAAAACAACAGCTTCCAAATCCAATAAACCTGTTCTGGCACAACAAAAAATAACAATGCTTTAATTTAGGGGAAACTCTGATTGTTGACTGACTTGTCTCGCACTGCCTGGATGGCTTCAGCGGCGCTCTCGTAGTTGTGCTTTTCCATGTGGCGGTACATGGTGCTTAGCTCAACTTGGCGCCGGAAGTAAATGTCCACAGAGCTCTGCTTCACTGTGGCGTAGATGAACTTGTCTGATGGGTTTCGCAGCTGGAATACAAGGTGGGACGGTCTGGATTAACTGTTATAAATGGGTGCTACGCAAGATAATTTAAGTAAGTTTATTCAAAACATGCTGAATAATTAAAATAAGCTGGTGTTTGGTGTCTGCAAATCAAAAAGATTGACTTTTTGTCTCTGCAATTACATTTAATATTTCTGAGAAGAAAATAACAGGGTAAACCAAGGTAAAATGTACAGTGAAGTCATGCTGCTGTGCATCTACAACTCTAAACTGTACATTTATGAGTAAATATCCCATATTATATTAGAAAATACCATTCAGAATATACTTATACCCAGTTGATTTTAATATATTATTTATTACTATTTATTTTACTTTTATTCAAATGTTTACATTCAGTCCTTTGCTAATTTTCAGCCCACATGACCGAATCAACATAGGTTGTTATGATGAAACAAGGCACATAAAAATAACCTTTGCTAACAAATGACCCATAATTATGTGTCCTTGGCAAGCTTAATTATATGTGGTGTTTTTATGACGTGTGAAATGTGAAATCTCTGTGCACGGTAATTTAGAGTCTTATTTGATATTCTGTTGTATAACATGCAAAGCTGCTTCACAGTTAGTGCTCACCCTAGGGTCGTTGATGCCGGTAATGCGCTCCTCAGGCCGATCCAGCACTAGGAAGGCTGCCAAATTGGCAGTATAAGATGCAACTATAATCATAGCAAAACCAGCCCACACCATACCTAAAATCCTTGCTGAAAAGCTCCGAGGGGCACCTGCGAATGTAAGCGGGGAGGTGAGCAATAGAGAAAATTATGCTTACTGCAAAATCAATCAAACACGGAGTCAGCAATATTTCCACCTCACGAGGCGGCAGACCGAATAATAATCTCTCGTTGCTGATGTCTACCTTCTCCAATGCCGGAGTTTAGAAGTACACCCCAGGAGAACCACATAGCAGAGGATAAAGTGAGGGCATCTTCTTCTTCCTCTTCACTATTTACTTTAAACCTTCCAAACGGGCTGCAGGGCAAAGCGCATATCAGTCAGAGACAGATGCTTTTAGACTGCATCCAGAAAATGTTGTTATTATTCAGCCAAACTTCTGAGATCTTCTGCAAACTTTCTTAATATCAATACATTCTCATAACTGTGTGTTCAGTCATTTCTACATCTGAGGATGAGTCTTAAAGGGATAGTTCAATGAAATTCCTGTCATCGTTTACTCACCCTTGTTGTTGCAAACCTTATTTAATTTCGTTCTACTGCAGAACACAAAAGAAGATGCTTCAAGGAACTCTGGGATCCAAACAACATTGAACCCCATTGACTTTCATTGTATGAAAAAAAACAACAACACTGAGATATTTTTCAAAATATCATCTATTGTGTTCCACAGAAGAGTGAATGACATACAAGATTGGATAAACTATCCCTTTAAGGTGTCATACATGTAACAAGTCTTCCTTTACCTGAAACGGTCTAATAGGTAGAGCATCACCGCCACAACATGGACCGATAGACCCACCAGTAACCACAGAGTGCTCTGAAAAGGCTGCATGAACGAGTCCAGTGTACTGCGCGGTATTTCCTGCAAAACAACACAGCGCTTTATCCAATCCAACAAACACCACCCACATTGCCAACATGCATCACCATATGGTGTATCAAATGGAGTCTACATCTACGCTGGTTAGAGGTGTATTAATAGATTTCACTGTAGAGTCAATTGATTTATCACAGCATTTTCTCAGTACAGAGATAAGCCCACTTCAGGGAATTCAATTAAATCAAGAAACTGTAATACTATTTCCGTCCCAGAAAATCATGTTCTCAAAGGATTTTTCCAAACGTTAATTACATTTCAGATACTTTATTTGAAACTTAGTAGCCATGAAACTGACCCCAGATATTCATCTATTATTTTCTCATTGGTCACTGGAAATAATGCAGTTTTAAAGTGATAGTTCACCCAGAAATGAAAAGTATGTAATCATGTATCAATTTCATGTTGCTGTAAAGCTGTATGACTTGTTTTCTTCAGTGGAACAGAAAAGGAAGATATTTAGAAGAATTGTTTTTGCCCATACATTGAAAGTCATTGGGGTCCAGAACAACACTGGTCGCCATTGACTTAATTTTATTTTGGGTGAGCTATCCCTTTAAAGTCTGTACATTAAAATGATGATCTGTAGGTCATCACTCACTTTTTTGACAAGTATTGTGAGCCCCTGGTACTTGAACGGTTTCGAGAACTCTATGTACTGGGCTCGTTCATTGTTGATAGTAAGTGGAGCCACGATCATGTCTGCCAAGCCACTCAGGAGCTCTCCCATCATGCCATTCCACTCCTTCTTGTTGCTGTTATTTACCTGGTATCAGGAAGATAACGTTAAGCAATTTGTCATGCCTAAATGTGCTTTACTTAATACATCTTTCAGCAGATTCTTAATGCCATCTGTGAAGAAAGGCTTGGAAATGCAAAGACAAACCTGGTTGCATGACCTTCGCTACAGGCAGATGAAGAATCAATAAAGTTATCATATTACTCACACGCTCCTGAGTGCCAAATTTGCCATCAGCCACTAGATGCACTTCATAGGTAAAGTTCATTGTCATTGCAAGTTTGATCAAAAGATCAATGCAGAATCCATAGCAGCACTGAGGCACTATGGGGCGACCTATAGAGTTACACAAGCCAGTCAGATCTGGACAAAGCACAACTTTGGTCCAAAAATATTGTATATAATATAATACATAATACCTGGAATGGTCTCATTGGGGCCAGTGCAGATCACTTTTTTGATCAGGACTCCATTTACAGTGTACTCTTCCTTACATGTTCCATCTCGTAGCGTCGGTTTCACATAGACAAAGGGCTCTTGATGAATGGTGACAATCTACCAAAGAAACAAGAGAACTGAATGTAAATGCAAGGGGTTTTAAGAAAAAAAAGATGCATCAAAACCCCTGCAATGAAGTACCTTTAATCTTGTTGACATCTGATAGCCTTTTGGCTTTTCAGTTTCTCCTCCTGGCCAAATAATCTTCCTCTGAGTGTTCATTACGACCTGGAACAAAATATTTTCCGGTCATTCACCTTCATTAATTTCCATTACTATGCATTCATTTACTTTGGGATATTGTAAAAGCAATTAAAATGTTTTATAACTGAACAATGTAGGCTTACTTATAAATGTTTCATTCAGTGTAATTGTTTCATTAAACACACACACACGCGCACACACACACACACACACACACTGAAAGTATACTTTAAACTAATTTGCCTGCTAATTTGTCTAACTTAACTGCATTTTAAATCATGTAAATGATTTTAAGATCATTCACTTTTAAAAACATTAATCTTGGTTAATGTTTAATTTCTACACACTGATACCTAGTTAACATGTCAGTTTGTATAAGTGAATTAATACCTACTTCAAGTTAAAGATGAATTAGAGTATATTTATGAATTAACATTTATCTAGATAAATAAATGCTGTAAAATATAGTTGTTCATTGTCAAGTGGTGCTCACTACAGAGCCAAATGACGTCCAGCTCCATCTCTGTTGATCTAATGGGTGGATGGATATGGCTATGGGTAGGGTTATGATATGGTTGGACATTCTAGCTCCACACATTACGCACATTGGTTTTGCAGTGAGCAGCCTCTCTTCATTGTTGGTTCATGAAACCTAATGCTGTGACCTTACTGTAAAGTGTTACAATAAAACTACAGCGTGCTACTGTCCAAACTGTTAAAATAGCAAATTTCTACGCCAAGCAGAAGGACAGCTTGTTAAAAAGACTGAGCCAATTTCATACTTGCGAGCCATTGTAGACGCCCACTTGCACCAGCCGGGTTTTCTGGTAGTTCAGAATGCTGTAGTGGGCGAACCTCCTGTCTCCGTCATCATTAAACTCCACGCGGCCTGTCAGGCCATCTGGGTACTTGGATGACATCAGCACTCTAGTACACCAGATGGGTTTTTTTAGAAAAGGCACAAAATGCTCATTCAAACACAAAGGAAGACATTGACGATGACTGGAAGTAATGGAAGTTTACCAGGAATTCAGAGATGGGAGATGCAGGTATGTCTGAGGAAAAGACATGACTAACTAGGGAAGATTTAGGGGGTGTCGTGTGGGGTGGAGACGGATGGCACGTAATGTGCAGGCACAGACATAGGAGAACAGAAATGACACCTGTAAGTGTCTCAAATTGAGTCTCAAATGCAAATTAGTGCCACCAGATTTCACAAGGCCAATGTAATCAACAACTTAACAGGCTTGATGTGTCCATGCACTCGATTATTACTCCTTTTGAGGAGTGAAGGCATGGTTTTAGAAGCCAAATGCTTGTGATTTCAATGTTTGTGGTGTGAAAGCTTCCACTCTTGTCAGTGCCAGACCAGTGGTAATGTATGACAATGCATGACAGCAAATGGATGGTTGGTTGGTTGGAAAGCTAGCAAATGCTAGCCAGCGCTCATCCCTGGCCTCACCGTTTGAAGAGTGGGCCAGTCTTCCAGATGTTTGTATTGCCAACACAGCCTCGAGGAGGCTCTGTGATATTCTCCTTCTCAAAGAGCTCCTGAATGGATTGGGCCACCACAGCCACGGCATCGTAGATGTGCGCAGACTCGTTCTTGCCATTGATAAGCTGAAGGCCGAGCAAGCCTGCCCAGTTGACAACATTACATGGTGTTGGCTAATGCCTCACAACACGACTCTCACTTCAAGAGCACGTCAAGGCATACTCATAATAAAGAAATTTACACATTGCCAGAGAGAGAAACAAACGTGCATTGCATATGAGCGACGCATTGTCTCAAGACAGACAGAAGGACTGTGAAAGTCATGGGGGGTCAGGACAGGGTCAGCACTGAGCAGAATGATGTGAAGTTGAACATGGATGTGTATATAAAGAAGCCGGGAACAAAGAAATGCGGTTGTCGCTTACCATCGTATCCGCACCTTAACGTGGAGGTAGCAAAGCACCACTTATAAATAAACTCATGAAAGCCAAACCTTAAAAATGTGTGCACATTCAAACCAATATGGATTACCACAACTCTCTATTGCATCATTTGTAGTCTACTGAAAGAAAGGACAAACACTCAAAAATGAAACAAATTAAACATTAGACATAAAGCACAGTACAATGAGTAAAGAATCACTGTGTTTAAAACCTTTAAACATGCAGATGTTTAAACGTTTAAACACGCAAGTACAGCACAGACACTGATTTCGTCGGTGGGGATTGCAAATTGTAATCGTATAAAAAGCTTAAAAGGCAAACATGTTCAGTTTGTTAAACAGCCCAAGAGAGAGAGAGAGAGAGAGACAGAGAGAGAAAGAGAGCAAGAGAATGAAAACGGAGAGGATGAAAAGTACATACCATCTGGGGCTTCACTCAATGCTTTACCAGACATCTCCCTTTCTCCAACCAGCCACACGTAACCAGAGCCTGTCATATTGAGCTGGCGTGCCGCTTTATAAATGGCTGCGGCTTCGTCTTCACTGTGATTGGACAAAGATTGGTTATAATGGATTGGACTAAACACCTACAATTTTTATGTTATGAGCAAGCCACATGGAATCTGCGAGTGCAGAACACCGAATTCAGAGCATTTACTATTCAGAAAGTTCCTTGCATGTTTCTTTATTAAATATTTTGGCGAATTTGGCCATGCTTTTATTCACCAATGAGTAAAATGAAAATGTTTAAATCCATTACGCAGAGTGCCTCAAATTTTCCCTCAAGTCAGTCTGCATATTCTGTGTGGGCCTGATTATGAGTGACTCATGAAGGGCAGACAAACGGTTTGACATTTTGAGGCAATCTCTTGTCAACAAATTAGATGTTGGCTCATTTAACTAGAAACAGCCTTGTTTGAAGTGTTTGTACTGAGGCTGGACATCATTTAAGCTTAATTTGCTATCCTTTTTTTATATTTTAATGTATAAACTCACTCAAATATACACAGTGAATTGAGAATGCCTTTTAAATTCCAATTCAATTCTTGAACTTGGAAAAAGATTTTGGACTTTTTGGATTTTGGAATATACAGTGGGGAGAACAAGTATTTGATACACTGCCGATTTTGCAGGTTTTCCTACTTACAAAACATGTAGAGGTCTGTAATTTTTATCATAGGTACTCTTCAACTGTGAGAGACGGAATCTAAAACAAAAATCCAGAAAATCACATTGTATGATTTTTAAATAATTAATTTGCATTTTATTGCATGACATAAGTATTTGATCACCTACCAACCAGTAAGAATTATGGCTCTCACAGACCTGTTAGTTTTTCTTTAAGAAGCCCTCCTGTTCTCCACTCATTACCTGTATTAACTGCACCTGTTTGAACTCGTTACCTGTATAAAAGACACCTGTCCACACACTCAATCAAACAGACTCCAACCTCTCCACAATGGCCAAGACCAGAGAGCTGTGTAAGGACATCAGGGATAAAATTGTAGACCTGCACAAGGCTGGGATGGGCTACAGGACAATAGGCAAGCAGCTTGGTGAGAAGGCAACAACTGTTGGCGCAATTATTAGAAAATGGAAGAAGTTCAAGATGACAGTCAATCTCCCTCGGTCTGGGGCACCATGCAAGATCTCACCTCTTGGGGCATCAACGATCATGAGGAAGGTGAGGGATTAGCCCAGAACTACACGGCAGGACCTGGTCAATGACCTGAAGAGAGCTGGGACCACAGTCTCAAAGAAAACCATTAGTAACACACTACGCCGTCATGGATTAAAATCCTGCCGCGCACGCAAGGTCCCCCCCCTCAAGCCAGCGCATGTCCAGGCCCGTCTGAAGTTTGCCAATGACCATCTGCATGATCCAGAGGAGGAATGGGAGAAGGTCATGTGGTCTGATGAGACAAAAATAGAGCTTTTTGGTCTAAACTCCACTCGCCGTGTTTGGAGGAAGAAGAAGGATGAGTACAACCCCAAGAACACCATCCCAACCATGAAGCATGGAGGTGGAAACATCATTCTTTGGGGATGCTTTTCTGCAAAGGGGACAGGACAACTGCACCGTATTGAGGGGAGGATGGATGGGGCCATGTATTGCGAGATCTTGGCCAACAACCTCCTTCCCTCAGTAAGAGCATTGAAGATGGGTCGTGGCTGGGTCTTCCAGCATGACAACGACCAGAAACACACAGCCAGGGCAACTAAGGAGTGGCTCCGTAAGAAGCATCTCAAGGTCCTGGAGTGGCCTAGCCAGTCTCCAGACCTGAACCCAATAGAAAATCTTTGGAGGGAGCTGAAAGTCCGTATTGCCCAGCGACAGCCCTGAAACCTGAAGGATCTGGAGAAGGTCTGTATGGAGGAGTGGGCCAAAATCCCTGCTGCAGTGTGTGCAAACCTGGTCAAGAACTACAGGAAACGTATGATCTCTGTAATTGCAAACAAAGGTTTCTGTACCAAATATTAAGTTCTGCTTTTCGGATGTATCAAATACTTATGTCATGCAATAAAATGCAAATTAATTACTTAAAAATCATACAATGTGATTTTCAGTTTTTTTGTTTTAGATTCCGTCACTCACAGTTGAAGAGTACCTATGATAAAAATTACAGACTTCTACATGCTTTGTAAGTGGGCAAACCTGCAAAATCGGCAGTGTATCAAATACTTGTTCTCCCCACTGTATTGAAATTCTTAGAAATATATATACTTATATTATATTATATTATATTCATATAACATATTACTTGTGGACCAGGGTAGAAGAACACATTATTTTCCAGAATGCATTACCTGAATTTCTTTGACTTGCAATTCAGTAAATTTCTCATCCCATCATTTCAATTCAAAATCCAATTAAACTTCCTGTGAGATGTGGCCAATCAATTCAAATTCCAACTGAATCGAATAGAAGCCATTCAGTACTGAAAAATTCACTCTGATACATAAACATCTTTTATCAGAATTCTCAAACCAAAGCTTCGCCATATTTGCCTGCACCACATGAGTTTCGTGGCTGGCCACATGTATTATTCAGTAACATTAGTGATTAGCATTCGGAGATTAACTCACCTTGCAGACAGGATGATAACTCGGGCCTCTAGCTCTTTGGCCTCCTGGAGCAGAGCAGTCAGATTTGTGTCTTGGCTGAACAGGAGCACTTTCTCTGCCTGGGATTAGGACACAACATTAGTCAAGTAGTTGACTCATTCCCACCATGAACCATGCTCTTTGAGCGCTTGCGTTTTTTCTCTCCTTTTTTCTTTTTTTTCTTTCGTTTTTTGGGGGAGGGGGAGGAGGGGGTTTAAAAAAAATGAAGTAAAAAAAGTTTCTGAGATAAACTGCTTAAATGAAAAAAACTTAAGTAAGCTTGGAGCAAAAAAAAGTTCTGCATTTTCACATGCAAACTCAAGGGGATCAAGATTCCAAGGAAAAACGTGCATGTTATAGGAAGAGGGAGAAGAAGATTGATGCAACCGGAAAGCAAAAAACAGGTGAAGGCAGGTGGTGGTGGTGGCTTCTTTCCCAACCAAAAATCAACAAAAAAGGAAGAAATGCTGCAGAAAGGTGGGAGTAACATCTGGATAGTGCCTGTCCCACACGACCAGATCTCCACGCACTGTGTCAAAAGAATAGACTTGCAATCTTGCTGGCTTCAATACATGCATTCCTTTACACAAAAATAAAAAAGTGACAGGTGGGGGAGCGAGTTTTTGTATACGCTTTAACAGAAACAATAACCCATTCTCGATTGAAATCATAAAAAGAATCCAAACAAATAAATAGACGTGCTGGCAGGATAAGGATCTCTGGAATCGGTTTGTTGATTGTTTGACTGCTTTCTAGTGGCTACTTTCAGATAACTTTTGGGCGGCGTGCATTGACCATGCAAATATACCTTGGGTCCTCGCTTGTTGTCAAAGGACAGTTGGTCGAGGTTTTCATAGTTCCTGTTTTTACTCTGATGAATAATGTGCACAGAGAAAATATGCAGACACAGAATATTATAAACAGTTATATATGGTGCGCAGTAAAGCATTCCAACAAATCTCCACTTTTCTGCTTCAAATTGGGAAACTCTAATCCTAGGGCTTGCAAAAACATCAACAAACCTTATCTATCCTTGCAAATGGTCTGAACATGTTCACTCTTATTTCGATGAGTTCACCTGCTTTAATTTTTTTTCATAATATTTCATATTAATTGAACCTTTTCACCTGAATTGAATTAAAACACCTGCCCTGAGTGTGATCCTTGCTTTACCACAATTAATAATAAATGCTAATTTTTTCTGAACTCTATTTCGTTGTAATGCATTGCTGTTTTGTTAATTGTGCAGCACATTTAAGCACAACCTAATCCAGTTCATGCCATCCATCAATTTAAATTTCTTCGTCAATCTACCGTAAAAGAACATCAGCTACAGCTCATGAAGCACAGCAAGTTGCTGCCACAACGCGTGTCTGTCCAGACACATGCCCCAAAATAAAATATTTTAAGCTCTCTATCAAAATAATGCACATTCTTCAGAGACATGACTCTGGATTCCTATATTTTTCTGTTTGTCTGTCAAGCATTTGTTGCTTTTACAGAGCAGAAGAAAAATTAAAAATTTGAGATTATTTTTATGCATTTAATACATATTTGTATTTTTCAAATAATTTTTTGTGCAGTCAGAATATGCATCAGGCCTCAGTAGTTGATCATATTCTCAGACAATTTTGGGGTATTTTTTTTGTGTAATTAATTGCTTTGTTTTATATATACACTCATACACTCAAAAATTATTCAGACACCAGATATAATTTTTTACTAGTGGGTGCAGGACACTATAATTCATTTATGTAAGTGAGGATAGCAAAATAAAGTAAACTGTGACATATTATACCCAAAAATTCTTCATACAGTGGACTACCAGTAAAATTGATACAAATTTGGGACCAAAATAATTCAGACACTTTGACCTGACCATGTTTTGTTTAAGTGTTTTTTCTTTAATTGCTACACACAGACTGAACAAAATGAAGCATTGCTTGGTAACTGGTTGACCTAAATTGATATTATCTAATTGTGTACTTAAATCTAACAGCTGAGCTGATTGGTTGATTGTAATCCATTACATACCCTTCTATCAGAGTTATCTGACATTATCAAGATGAATTTGTTCTGACAGTTTAACTCTGAGTTCTTGTCATATTTTATTACCATTTTCTAAACTATAGCGAATAAACTGTGATAATGTGAGAAAATGTTGAAGGTGTCTGAATAAATTTTGGTTTGACTGTATATATATATATATATATATATATATATATATATATGCAAAAAACTACTGTGAGAAAAACAGCCATCTAACACTGTGGGCAATGTGCAGGCAAAGTTTTGCTGTAATAAATAACACAACAGAAAGACTTTCATGAACAGTCTGAGCATGTGCATATAAAAACAGCTGGCCTTGGGGCTGCCATTACTGAACATGACATTGCAACGACATTGCGGGTGTCCTAAAAATACAGTGCCATGCTAATGGATTCAGATCCTGAAGAAATGTCTCTTTTTACTGAATTACAAATCTTTTTTTTTTTAAATCTAGACAATGCATATGTATAATTTTACATTATACACATACATATGTGTACAAATTTAATGTACGTTAAAGAGGTTTAACACAGTGTGCAACTACCCTTACCTTCAAATTTATTGTGAAATACTTTCCTATATAATGTGAAATATTTAACAGTGCAAAGCTGCACACAAAGAAAACGTAATAAATCAGTCACAGTCTGTTGCTGGGAAGAAATTCCCAACAAACTCAAAGCAACCAAATCCCCTGCCTGTTTTTTGGTTGATTTTTTGCACAGCCCCAGGCTAAGTCCCTCATTTTGCTCCTGTTGTGGATAGACAAATAGGAGAATCTGACTATGGTAAAAAAGCAATGTGAGATGAGTAGAAAAGTACAAAGTTTTGCAGATAAACCACTTAAGACGCTGCTGATGCCTCTGGCATAAATAATGTTAGCCAATGGAAAGAAATGTGTTTACACAACAGAAAAAAGGAAACATTTAACATATATAGAGGACCTCTGAGATATTGATTACAGGAACACACGCTGACTTACAGACGCACACTCATTTAAATGCTGGTCCATGTGAGTCGACAGCCACGCATCTCACCTTCGTCTCCCTCTCCTCCAGCAGGGTTTCCAGTCTTTTCTGTGCCGCTCTGCCCTCATGGTCATCGCTCACAATCAGGATGATGTGATTCCACTGGAACTCACGCATCATGTCAAACCACACTTGGGCTTGGTGGGAATAGGGTGGCACCGTGCGCAGGAAGGAGAGGTGGATGCTCTAAATGGACGGTTGGGGGGGAAAGAACTGGTGAATCTCAAAGGGCCGAGGCAATTTCAGTTCATTAGGACTTAATCAATTTAACTGTAATTAATTTAGAGATGGATCCCAACATCCCTTCTTAGCATGCCAAGATGCCATAAGGCAAAGAGTATAAGTGAATCTAAAAGAGTCAATCAATCACAACGCTATGCACATTTATCACATTATTCTGCCCTGATGCAGGAATAGAAAACCATCATGGAGGAGGACGATCATGCAACAAAAAAAAAATGATCTAGAAAAGGTTTTCACATTTCAAAACATAAAAAAAAAAAAAGTTGACTGAAGAAAAGGATAGATGACACCTGCAGTGAAACTGAATTTGAATCTGTCTGAAATATATGCCTACTGAGGTGCAGTCAAAAGCCAGCATCTGGTGTTCTCCCACACTCACCTTATCTGAGTAGATGGACATGCGGGTGGTAAGGCCCACAACAGGGATACGGTAAAAGCCAGCCGTGTAGGACACCGGAGTGGGAGTCAGATGGTCGTTGGATTGGGGTGGGTGGCTCACCAAGATCGCATACACCTGAGGACATAAGGATCATAGTGAGGAGAGAAATCTGAGAAAGCTTTGTCACTTGTTTTGATTTTGTCACTAAAACTTAAAACTTAAAAAAGCCCCTTAAATTCTGGTATTTTGGTACTTATACAAACCTACTTGACCTAATAAAATCTACTGTACTAGAAATATATTGATAACCAATATTGGATTTAATAAAGACCACTAGGCTAACAAACATGATAATAAAAGTGTCATAAACATTAACTAAATAACATAAAATGTCAACTTTTAATCACCTTATCACGTTACTTACAACTAGATTGTGATTGGCCAATCGCGGAGTGCCGCGGTCAAGTATTTCCTAGGCTGCGTTATGTAGACGTTCGCTTGACTTGATAAAATGCGTTCATTCAGAACTTCCTGCAACGTCATTTGAGCACAGTCGAAAATCTAGTTGCGCAGATTTGGGATGAATGGTAAATTTCCCTCATTGCTTCCTGTGAAGTGATCAATGTACCCTTATTCCCTATACAGATCGCGGTGTCGTTTGGACTGAACATAAATGCTTCTACGATGTGGAATCTCACTTAGGCTAATTGGGAGTGAAGTGAAGTAAAGTCCACGTCGCAGGGCACTCGGGTAATATTCTCTGTTGTTTATGGACGCTGTATCATTCCGCTCATCCGGGTTACTGAAACTGGCGCGACGCATGCTGCCTTCACATGCTATCGGAATTATCGTAAATACTAGTTAAAAAAAATTGGACATGAACGCCCTCTCAAGTCATAATTTGAATGCAATGAGCTCGTAATCACGACTTCAGAAGTGGGAAGTAGGAAATTTACGATAGCACGTGAAGGCAGCGTTACTTGCTTTCTTGTCACATAAGCATCTGGCGCCATTTTTCAGTTTCAGTTATCGTTTGTAGCGAATATGACATCAGTAATATTGTTGTCGAGAGTGTTCGTCTTGTTCGCAGGCCGATAGTTTTGTACATTCTTTGAACTTTTCCCCCTTAAAATAATATACAAAATAATTTAAACTCAAATCAATATTTCTTGCCACTTAATTATTTATTATTATTTATAAGGTCAAAATGGACCCCCGGATCCTGTTGAATGCTTACATTTGTGCAACATGCTCTTACGATTTTTTTTTTTTTAAACAGAAACAACGCCTAGTAGCCTATATAGCTGGAAACAAAAACAAATATATATATATATATATAAAAATTAAAATGAAAGTTTTTTTTTTTTTTTTTTTTGCTTTAAGTCTGAAATTGGTGTGATAGCCATATGATAAGCGGCATTATCACTTACATAATGTGGGTAACTGATTGTTATAAGCAAAAATTAGGCTATAAGAAACAAATATTTAAATAAAAACAAAATCTAGTGTATAATAACCTACATGAATGGAACGCAATGATTTACCCTTGCCAGACGAGCCAGTTGACAGTAAAATGCAAAGGTGTTGATCTAGCAGCAGTTTGATGGTTGTCATGAACGCACGCTTGCGCCTGTGCGCGTGCGAGTGTATGTTAGGGCGGGTGTGATTTGGATGGTAATCCGTGTTACAGCGTTGAAGTCTATAATCTCTGCCTCCATGCTGTGTAATATTCTGCTAGAGTTTTCCTCGCAGAACAAAGCAGCTGTTATCTGTGAGTCTGGCGCCATGTTGGCCTCGTTTTTTATTAAAATAGAGGCGGAGGGCCAGCGGTGATGCCATGGCGCCTAGTATAGAGGGGTCAGTCATGTTACCTTAAGCTTTACTTATGCTTAGATTTGTATTTATATGACGCCGCATTAATTACAGGTTGTCACACATCCTATATATTTAGCATTATTTCAGGCTCAGTTCATATAACCTCTGAGCAGTCTTCTCAACACGGCAGTGAGGCTGCAGAATGCTCACTCATTGGTAAGGTCAAAATGGACCCCCGGATCCTGTTGAATGTTTTAATTTGTGCAACATACTCTTACGATTCACGATTCGCGACAGCGCTTGACCTTGGAGAATACAAAGTTACAGTAACTAAATCTGGCTGAAAATGACTATCCGTGAATGAATGCACGTATAGCCTATGATTCTGAAGAGTTTTTTTTTTTTTTTTTTGTGATTTATTTATTTATTTTACAGAAACAACGCCTAGTAGGCTATATAGCTGAAAAACTAACAACAAAAAAACAAAATAAAAATATATAAAAAAAATAAAATGAAAGATGCTTTAAGTCTGTTTTTTTGCTTTAGGTCTGATATACAGTAGTAAATTCACAGGATAGTGTCATCCGAGACGGTAACCTGTTTAACATAGATAGATAGATAGATCGATAGATAGATAGATAGATAGATAGATAGATAGATAGATAGATAGATAGATAGATAGATAGATAGATAGATAGATAGATAGATAGATAGATAGATTTCTCTGCAAATACCAGAGAATCTGTTAAAAAATTCTGAGCTTGCTTGACTTCGTACTTTAAAATAACCAGAGTCATTAGAAATGGTGTAAGATTTTTTGAAGTTGTAAATAAAAACGAAAAAGATTATTGTACGTTTTACAAGAAAATACGTTGTCAGTTTTTCTATTTCAAAATGTCACGTTTAATTCAACATGCTACTGTTTCTATAGGCTAATTGTTTGTGAAATCTTACTAGCAGTTAAGTGAAATATTAACTATAATAAAATGTATTATCATTATTTAGATAGATCGAGATAGATGTCTCTAAACCGCTTTAAAAAAAAATTCCAAAAATTGAGAGCATTAGCTATATGACATCGCACTTTAAAATATTTTATCAACAAAATATGAGTATCTGAGTATCTTAATGGTTTGCGAGTGATAGGCTACCTGGTTAGAGATGAGGTCCTCACATACGGAGAGTGCCATCTGGATGGCGTTTGGCTTATGGGTGACTGAAATAGCGTTCATCTTGAACTTATCTTTGCCGTATATATTGTTGGCTTGAGTGACAGCGTCTTTGAACACTTGTTCATATCTCTTCTGGCTCAGGACAGCCCCGATGTTCACAGTCTTTGGTTCGCATCCGCCTCTCGCACAGGAGCACGAGATGAGGAAGGCGAACAGAACCAGACGCATTTTGCCCTGGATGGCAGAGGAGTCCAGCTGAGTGCCCCGTGGAGGATGCGTGTCGATGTCCGTTGATTAGACAGATCCGCTCTCACTGCGTCCTCTCCAGCAGCACTGGAATGCGATCGCCTCAGTCTAGTCCGCTGAGGAATGGGCTTCACTCATTGAGTCCGCTCATGAAACCCGTTCATATTCAAGAAACCCATGTCAACACGCCTTTGTAAAAAATGATACTCGCTCCTGTTGATAGTCGCCTCACATATGAGCACACACTCTCTCTCTCTCTCTCTCTCTCTCTCTCTCTCGGGAAAAGGTGGAGAAATCAGTTTGGCAGTAATGTTGTAGTCATCTGCGTTCACTTCTCCCGCTCTTGCCGTGACTAAATCGTAGTCAAGGTTTTGTCAAGGGTGACCTGATGCTCTGTGAGAGACGCTGTCCTTGGTGCTGAGAACTGGGCTCGAGCACCGATGCGCGCGCACTCGCAGATTACGCCTGATATCACAGAGCTGTCACGGTCGAATAGACTTCAAAACGTTTGCGTTAATGCGAGGAAAATCTCAGGTCATCACAGTACCGTGTTATTGAACTGATTGGACAGCGTTGATGTGTAAGTCGCACGAGCTCAGTAAGATGTAGCCTACGTATTAGTTGTGTGAATTTTTAGATAAAAAGAGATAAATTAATAAAGATTATCGTTTTTTCATATTATGTAGCCTATTGGTTTTGTTCATCTGTTGTCCAGAATTTTCTCACACGGAGGCAACATATTTAAACTACACTGACAAACTAGTTTATTATGGAATCCTATCATTTGTGCTTTCAAATTAATCTGTTGGTGACATTTAGATATGTATCTATTGTTAGTTTCCTTTAATATGGCACATTACAAGTTAATGTAGCCCTGTTTTCGTCTTTGTAAAAAAAAATCCATTAATGGCAACCTGATAAATCCGTGTCATTCTTGTACATTTATTATGATCATCGTTTACATGCCGAACTGTCGATAAACTAGTTTTCCAGTCATTTAAAACAGAGAGGGATTTTCTCCTAAAAAATAATCAATGTGAGCTTGTCTCCATCTATCACCCGTAGATAGCTCCAGAACAGGCGCGTTCATGTGCAATGGAGAAATTCAACTAGACCCCCGTTACCAAGGAAACAAGCATCTCCGGCTTGAGGTGCGTGTTTTTTTTTGTTTTGTTTTTTCAGACACAGTAGCTAACTTACAATTATGAAAACTGCGTTTTATAAAATAAATCTAACATATGAAGGCTTCTACTAAAAAAGTGTGTAAGGAAAATGAAA
This sequence comes from Coreius guichenoti, assembly GCA_039654105.1. Classification (NCBI taxonomy): domain Eukaryota; kingdom Metazoa; phylum Chordata; class Actinopteri; order Cypriniformes; family Gobionidae; genus Coreius; species Coreius guichenoti. The sequence goes on from CM077169.1 coordinate 20,499,905, forward strand.
TAAAATCAGATATGTATTCTAGTGTCACAGGAAAGAAATGCTTCATTTTGATGTTGCATTTAATTTACCTCATTACTAGTGCTTGTCTGAGAGGACATCACTCATCATCACAGTTAGAAAAACTGCAACTTAAGTCAGACATGGATGGAATTTTGATTTTAAAGATCTTGTCTGGGTACAGCAAGTGCCATTGTACCTGCTGTAGGTTATTGTTTACCTTTACAAAGGTTTTACTTAAATTTCAACTATATTACTGATCTGCCCGCATTGACACTATATGATAATTGAAATGAGCTGGATGACATCACCGTTTTCACCAGAGCCGAATCAAATTCCGTTGCATTATTTTCCTGTTACCACTGTGAAGCTGCTTTGAAAAAATTGCCATTGTAAAAAGCGCTATATAAATAAAGGTGATTTGATTTGATTTGACAAACAGTATTGCATTCATGTTGTCTAAAAACCAACCACTAACTGAAATATATATATACACTCACCTAAAGGATTATTAGGAACACCATACTAATACTGTGTTTGACCCCCTTTCGCCTTCAGAACTGCCTTAATTCTACGTGGCATTGATTCAACAAGGTGCTGAAAGCATTCTTTAGAAATGTTGGCCCATATTGATAGGATAGCATCTTGCAGTTGATGGAGATTTGTGGGATGCACATCCAGGGCACGAAGCTCCCGTTCCACCACATCCCAAAGATGCTCTATTGGGTTGAGATCTGGTGACTGTGGGGGCCATTTTAATACAGTGAACTCATTGTCATGTTCAAGAAACCAATTTGAAATTATTCGAGCTTTGTGACATGGTGCATTATCCTGCTGGAAGTAGCCATCAGAGGATGGGTACATGGTGGTCATAAAGGGATGGACATGGTCAGAAACAATGCTCAGGTAGGCCGTGGCATTTAAACGATGCCCAATTGGCACTAAGGGGCCTAAAGTGTGCCAAGAAAACATCCCCCACACCATTACACCACCACCACCAGCCTGCACAGTGGTAACAAGGCATGATGGATCCATGTTCTCATTCTGTTTATGCCAAATTCTGACTCTACCATCTGAATGTCTCAACAGAAATCGAGACTCATCAGACCAGGCAACATTTTTCCAGTCTTCAACTGTCCAATTTTGGTGAGCTCATGCAAATTGTACCTCTTTTTCCTATTTGTAGTGGAGATGAGTAGTACCCGGTGGGGTCTTCTGCTGTTGTAGCCCATCCGCCTCAAGGTTGTGCGTGTTGTGGCTTCACAAATGCTTTGCTGCATACCTCGGTTGTAACAAGTGGTTATTTCAGTCAAAGTTGCTCTTCTATCAGCTTGAATCAGTCGGCCCATTCTCCTCTGACCTCTAGCATCAACAAGGCATTTTCGCCCACAGGACTGCCGCATACTGGATGTTTTTCCCTTTTCACACCATTCTTTGTAAACTCTAGAAATGGTTGTGCGTGAAAATCCCAGTAACTGAGCAGATTGTGAAATACTCAGACCGGCCCGTCTGGCACCAACAACCATGCCACGCTCAAAATTGCTTAAATCACCTTTCTTTCCCATTCTGACATTCAGTTTGGAGTTCAGGAGATTGTCTTGACCAGGACCACACCCCTAAATGCACTGAAGCAACTGCCATGTGATTGGTTGATTAGATAATTGCATTAATGAGAAATTGAACAGGTGTTCCTAATAATCCTTTAGGTGAGTGTATATGACTGAAAACAATGACACAGTTAGTTTATATTCACAATCCAATGGATAGGATTTACAATGAGAAATTGTTTGTATGCACCAAAAATATAAATACCAAGCCTGCTACGTCACATTCACATATAGCATACATACTGTGCTTTGCATATTAGTTACACACCCACAAACACATGCAGAGGGGGATTAAGACATGACATCTCTTGAGTGCTGGCACAAACAACAGCAGGGCAGAAAATACACGGATCAAATAATCGGCAGCCTCTTTATTATGTTACTTTCACACAGTGAAAGTTATGTGATCTGTGAACTCATTAAAAAGCAGGGGAATCATTAGACAGCAATACACAGAGCACTGAAGTGTGGATCTCTGCAAGACAAGGGAACGTGAATAAGAAGAGATGGCAGCCGAACCACTACTGAGATGATTCAGGCTCTCAATAAATGATACCAGCAGAGTTAGTCTCAAACTGGCTTTCAGCTCCCAAAGTGTCAGTTTGGATCATGCAGTGGTGATACATGCTGCACTGCTTGTTAGCTATTTCAGTAGGGGATAACTCTGATATGTATCTCCCACACAAACTCGAATGCAAACAACACAAAACATATATGCAGATGCATTGGAGATATAAGCAAAACACTGCAGCTTTGCTACATTGTAAGATTTTTTAAATTGCAATTTCCTTCTGGATTGAACTGAGACTCCTGGAAATTGAATGTAGTTGATACCAAGCAGTAATGTTTCAGTCATGTTTCATTGGCTGTATGCTTTATCAGCTTTGTCTAATTATTCTCAGCCGTGCCTAATGCTGTGCAGGGCGGGAAATACATTGCATGTGCATGCAACATTTAAAACCTTGTGGTTTTCTCTTCCACTCAGAATTTAGCAGAGCTTCAGGGCATAGCCATTTGCAACACAATGTAATAATGGTTTGGTTTGGTCTAAGCTATGTTTTAATTCTAAAAAAAAGTAAAGCTTTCCTTAGTGTTTTTTTTTTCCTTAGGTATGTGTATGTATGCATGTATGGGTATATTGTATTAGTTAAAAGGTAAGCAGGCATTGTTGTGTGTGTGTGTGTGTGTGTGTGTGTGTGTTTTTATTTTTTTTAGAAAATCCTTTCTAGGGACCACAGATGCAAATTAGCATATGCTGTATTCTCTATATGTACAATGCATATTTTTCTCTTTTTTTGGCTTAATTGTATTGCTTTTCTTTTTTTTCTGGAATCATGTTTTTTGTACTGTCCCTAATTAAAAGTAATAATTTAATAAAAAATATTTTGAGAATACCTGCAAAAAAATTGCAGAAGCAAAATTTATCGTGCAGCTGGAATAAAGAAAATCAGCTCTCCTTCTGATCCAGATCCAAAATATTATTTACTGTATTCATATATTTTCCCCAACACACTGATGTTTGATTAATGCTAGATGTGTTAAAATTATTGTGATGTTACTCTTAAGAGCAGGGGAGTGCAACGTTGTGTGGCAGGAAAATAGCTCCACCTAATGGTGTTAATAGTAGACCTTCAAGTCTGTTTTGAGGATGCAAGGCAATCATCCGAGAAATTTGAAATGTTATCTGAAGTCTCAGGAGTGCATATTTAGCTCATGGTTGAATTTTCAATTTTATTAAAGTAACAATAATATTTTATCCACATATTTTGACTATTGCTTTTTAATTACATTTTATTTTATTGGTAACACTTTACAATAAGGTTTCATTTGTTAACATGAACAATGAAAAATACTTCCACAGCATTTATTAATCTTAATGTTAAATTCTCCATTTACTGATAGATTTTTAAAATTGTTATTTTAAAAAGTTGTTTCTGTTAACATTAGTTAATGCACTGTGAACTAACACAATTATTTTTATTAACATTAACAAAGGTTAAAAATATTTTGCTTATATAGTTAGTTAACTAATGTTAACAAATGAGACATTATTGTAATGTATTACCATTTTATTTTTAATGTTAATTTTTTTTTTAATTGTTTTAATATTTAACAATTACAATGGAACAAAACCGTCATATGCTACACTCTAAAAAACACTGGGTTAAAAACAACGCAATTTGGGTTGGTTTACCGAAGACATGCACCAATTTGACGGAACTGCTCTATCCTGAAGAGATCACAAAAAGCCTGCAATAAATAACTCAACCCCTGGGTTGAGTTATTGTTACGTCTGACCCAGGAGCTGGGTAACACAAAAACTACCCAAACACTGAAAAAATAAACCCCCCAAAAATGTAAATATTTTTTAGCGTGTATAGTACATTTTCTCCTTGACAATGCATTAATTAAATGAAGGGCATGTACGGTATGCATACTAAATTATAAAGGGATAATTGCTGTAGTGTTAAATCATACTTGTCTAAAGTGGTGAGGGGCTTGCCAGACCACTGCGTCATGCCAGGGGATCTAGAAGCTTGAGTGGGCATGTTAAATAAGTAAGATTAAAAAAAAAAAGCTGCAGAGATTTCTGCTGGTTTCACAGCACTCACATCATCATATCAGCATGAAGCTGGAGTGTTATCTGGGTTTGCACCTGGTCAATCTCATGCCTGTCTCTTTTTTCTTATTGGTCTTTTGCTCAGGATCGGGTCCCCAGTGCTCATTGTAAATGCTGTAAGGGTGTTATCTGATTGCTATCCTTTCTAAGTTTTGCCAATAGCTCTTTGATATTCTCCCTTGAACAATGAATAAATCAGATATGCATTAGCAACCTCATTACTGAATGCCTCTTGACTATAATTAAACCACACTTTATTAAGAGAAGAACTCAGTGACATGCAGACTGGTTTGTTTGCACTTAGTTGATGAAAGAGATAATCACAGCAGCAAAAAGAGTTGGTTCAATCAAAGACAGATATTAGACTTTTATTAATTACTTTGTTAGATAAATTCTATTAAATTTTGGTTTGGTTTAATATTTTTGCTATGACAATTATGTTTTCTGGTGTGGCTTAAGTGTCCTTACTTTTGGAGACACTTATTGAACTAAAATAAGGTCAACATTTTTTTCCATTTTCTACGCTGTCGTCCTACGATATCAGAGAATGAAAATCTGAGCACACAATGCAAATAGTGTATGGAAACACCCAGCTAATAGTCCTTAAATCAGTTCATTATAAAATTAGTGTAAAGTTGCATGAGAAAAAAAAAAATCTGCATTTTCTGTTATAATTTATTATAGCAGTAGCTGTTTGCACACTGCAAGACAACAAGCTCAGAGTTTATTATTATTATGAATTATGATTATATTAATAATCATATAATCTTATAATACAGTGCAACTTTTATCTTGGAATATTTTTTGTATTAAACATAACAACAACATTACTAATAATATTAATATATTGATGTTAATAATAGTTGTAATAATAATCATTATTTTTAGTATCATGAACTGCAAATTACTATCTGACAGTATTTTTAGTTATAGGCCTATATACGCTTGCTGTCTTGCAAATAAACATGTATGTCCTTTAAATCCCCGCGCATGCGCTGTAAGATTCTGTCACGCTGAAGCCGCTACATGCTTAGCTAGCTCTCATATTGCACAGCAGCACTTCACACCTTTCTGTCACTCATGCCGTGATCTTGTGACAGCGAGACAGAAGAGTCGGTTAGTATCCTTTCTATGATTAAACATACACCCATTAACCCTCACCACTGGATTGCACTTACACTGGGATCTTCACGGATATTAAGTTTTTCATCTGCGCAAACAGCTCAGCAGTGTAAAAGGTCGTGAGGCGTTCAAGATGGCGACTGTTTGAAGTTCGCTCTCTCTGCACGGTAATACATTGTTTTTGAGGCGCCTGGTACATGTTTAATGTGCCACATTTGTCTTAGAGTAAGTTGGGTTTTAGTACAAATAGATGGCAAAAGCTGTCATGGACGTGAGGCAGAGTTAAAGCCCTCGCTTGCCAGCAGTGGGCTGCTGTCACGTAGTAAATGGCGTTTACAATAACAATTCATTGAGTTTAACACTTGCTGTGAGACTCAGGGTAACAGTTAAATGTCTTTAGATTAATATTAGGTTTAGTATTTGTGAAGTCAAAAGTCCAATTGCCTTTATTTTGCATTCAGTCTTTGTGGACACTCGCAGTCCAACTTTCTTCGCTGGAGAGTCTGGATCCAGCATGATGAGCTACAGTTGATTTTCATAATGGCTGCGTCTCAACACCTAGTAAGCGGACTACCTAGACAGCATTTTTAGGCATCATAGACGAGTGGGTTGTTGAGATTACACCCTTACAAAATACTTCTGTTTTGTGATGGTCTCAGATGGTTATAATCATGGTGCCGAATGAATACCATGTTCATGTACTATGGTATTTACGTGGGGGTATTTTAAAGAATACCAATATGTGCCCAGACAGAAACAATAGTATTACCATGGCACATGTCCCCCAAAAAAAGGTGATTTTAAAAGTATTAATTTCTTTAAAAAAAAATAATAAAAAATTAAAAAAAAACCTTACTAACCCCAGACATTTGAAAGATTGCCTGTATGTATGTATGTATGCACAGTATGTCATACATACATACATACATAATAATATCATTTGTGTAGGCTACAGTAAAAAACAAACATTGCGATTTATCTTTTATTTATCCTTTTGTAGTTTATATTCTCTTTGTATATAAGTGCAGAATAAGTGGTTTTCAGCAGTGTTTAGAAATGGGCAAATCATCAGAGCCCGTTTAACAAGAGCATCTGTAACCTTAATCGCCCTATTGTTGTGTGTGTTTTAAGAACAACAGTCTTTATGATTATGACTGTGTACACAAAGCATGGCAAGACTTTATCAGCAAAGAAGAATAGAGGGCAAAAACCGATAGGGACCGTCGAACACTAAGAAGGATTGTGTCCAAACAACACAGAACAACTGCAGCAAAGTGTCAGCAAACTACAATATTCACCCTGGAGACCATCTTTCCACAAAAGCTGACCACAGAAAACTTCACTAAGTCAATGTAAATGAAAGAGCTGCAACTGCTAAAAATGTAATCTCAGACACCACTGCTAAAATGTGAAAAAGATGGTGTTATGATCATAAATCCAGGACAGTTGGAGCGCCAAGATGAACTTCATCTGCCCTGGTCAGCTTAATCACCTGACTTGAATATTACTGAACTACTGTGGGCAGTTTTGGAGAGAAGAGTGAGAAGCAGATTCCCTCCTCTAACATCTCTGAAGCAACTGACAGACGTTCAACATTCAACTCAAAAGTTGTATTAATCTATTCTAATAAGGTTGGAAACAATATTAAAGGCAAAATATTTCGTATTTCCCAGGTGTTCACATTATTTTGTCCAACCCGTGTGGGTATACACTACTGTTCAAAAGTTTGCTTTGATCGGTAAGATTTTTTATGTTTTTGAAAGAAGTCTCTTATGCTCAGCAAGACTGTATTTATGTAATCAAAAATACAGTAAAAACATTAATATTGTGAAATATTTCAACAGTTTAAAATAGCTGTTTTCTATGTGAATATATTGTAAAATGTAATTTATTCCTGTGGTCAAAGCTGAATTTTCAGCAGGCGTTACTTCAGTCTTCAGTGTTTTTTTTTAGAAATCATTCTAATATACTGATTTGCTGCTCAAGAAACATTTCTGGTTATTACCAATGTTATAAAAAAAAGCTGTGCTGATTAATATTTTTGTGGAAACTGTTTTAACAGTGTAAACCGTTTTGCAGAATTTTAGAGAAAATATTTGTATTCAGCAAGGATGCATTAAACTGATCAAAAGTGAGTAAAGATTTCTGTTTCAAACTCTTTTGAACTTTCTATTCATCAAAGAATCCTGAAAAATAAAATGTATCACGGATTCCACAATAAATATATAACAGCACAACTGTTTTCAAATATTGATGATAATAATCAGTAGTTTCTTGATCAGCAAGAAAATTCAGCTTTGCCATCACAGGAATAAATTACATTTTACAATATATTCACAACAGCTATTTTAAATTGTAAAAATATTTCACAATATTATAGTTTTTTCTGTATTTTTGAGCAAATAAATAGTCTTGCTGAACATAAGAGACTTCTTTCAAAAAAACTAAAAATCGTACCGATCCCAAACTTTTAAACGGTAGTGGTAGTATGTATGTATTTCTATTTATGTATATATTATACACACACACACACACACACGTATGTATTATGTGTGTATATATGTATAGATGCATGTAGATTTAGTAGCAAGTTTGTCGTCATTCAAATTATTGTCTATTATGTTTTTAATAATGATTGTGTTTTGCCATTTTTGTCTCTAGTTCATGCATAGACACCCCATGCTGACACCACAGGGCATCGGTTTATGCTGTGACAAAGGCATCAGTCCTGCCCACTGTCCTGCACAGCTATGGCCAAAGACCAGCCAAATGTGTTTGACCTTGTCCCTCTTCTGGGGTCCACTGACCTGCACGAGCTGGAGCAGGTCAAAAACCTGCTGCAGGAAACTCTCAGTGCAGGTTAGTCATCTCTTGTGTTTACATAATTACTCGGGTCCATTGGTCAAATTGAGAAAATTGCATCACTAAACTAGTCCAACTTCTGTTTGAATTTCACTACTTTATGTTTGTAATTTGTTGTCAGTATCAATGAATACATTTATTTTAATTTTGATCGGTAGATAAAGGGACTATGTTGCTGAATAGCCTCGTGGACTATTTCCTGGATACGAGCTCATCTCAAGCTTTGGACATCCTGTCATCTGTCAGGGAGCCCCATGATAAGGTGAGGGAAAATGGCCACCATCTTCGGTTTTCTTCCATATACACATTTGATGAATAGTGTTTGATGACATCATGGATTACAGAATATCAGTGATTGATGAATAACAGCCTTATCTGGATTCATTTCTCTGTAGTATCTTTTAGATAAGATGAATGAATGCATGGGCAAGCAGAGCTGCCGTCTCTCTACTATCACCCTCCTTGGCCATGTTGTTCGCAAACAGCCTCCATGGATCCACAAGATCGCACGCTTCCCTCTTCTTGCCTCGCTGCTCAAATGCCTCAAGGTACCAAACTAAAGGCTAGTGAAGTGTGATGGGGGTTACAAATGGGAATTTGAACACGGAGAATGTCCTATACGCAGGTTGTTCTGACCTGAGATATTTGTAAAATACACCAGTAGAAAATGTCTTTAAGGGATATTACACCCAAAGATGAAGATTGTCCTTTATTCACCTTTACATTGTTAATTTGTCTTCTAAATGAATATGAATATATATATATATATATATATATATATTGTGTGTGTGTATGTCTACTAGGGGTTGAACGACTTCAGATGTTTTTAAGTAGACATTTATGTGATTTAAATGTGCACTGTGTAAATTTTAGCGGCATCTAGTGGTGAGGTTGCGAATTGCAACCGCCCACCACTTACCCCTCCCTTTCGAAAGCACATAGAGAAGCTACGGTGGCTGACACAGGACAAAGATGTCATCGTCTGAGACAGCAGAGAGTAGCTAGCGCTCTGTAGAGCAGTTTGTCCGTTTAGGGCTACTGTAGAAACATGGCAGTGCAAAATGGCGACTTCACTGTAAGGGGACCTATGTAGATAGAAATGGCTCATTCTAAAGTAATAAAAACAACGGTTTATTATGTAAGGTCTTTATACACCACTGAAAACATAGTTATGTATATTATATTGCATTTCTGTCAATAGATCCTCATAAATACTACACACTGCACCTTTAAAGTTGAGTCGACGTTGACTAGTCAATGATGATGTCATTAATAAACAAATAAGCCTGAACCTCGAGCTGAGACTCGAACGCGGGATGTCTTGTGCACAGTGATGGCATATGACAACACTGCCCACAAGGCTATTGCTTCTACATAACATTTTTTTTATCAGTTATTTTGTCTTTGGGTCGTTATATTTCTCACAGATTTCTGCTCGTTCTAAACCAGATACAGATAAAGTAGCACAGTAAAGATTACATTTATATGAACGCATTAGTGAGAGAGCAATTGCGTGTGTGAATTAATTCTACCTGGCAGCGTCTCTCTACTAATAGTGAAGCTGTGGGTTTTAGTTACTAAGAAATATATGCTAGAACATTTCAGTTTCTCGCTATTTTATTGATAAATCACAGAACACAGTGTTGACTCTACATTTCCTCATGCGCGCGATCTGCACGTGATGTGCGCGCTGTCTGTGTGTGTGTGCGCGTTACAATGCAGCAGTGCATTAGTTTAGAACGACGTTTAACTTATGTGTACAATAAGCTGTTTAAAACGTGCATTCACCCAATCAATATTGAGCATCCAGATAATCAAACACATCTTGTGGAGCGCTCACAGATTATGCATTTATTTGTCATTTTAACTGTTGGAAACAGAGCGTAAAATTGGACTTCAAAGATTTCTTATTCTGTTGCACCCTCTATAGGCCATGATCAGCGACTAGTAGATGTCAAGCTTAAAGCGTCATGGCAGAGCATTTAATGTATTTAAAAATGTAACTTTTCCTGTGATTCCAGTCTTCAGTGTCACATGATCCTTCAGAAATCATTCTAATATGCTAATTTGGTGCTTCTTATCAATATTGAAAACAGTTGTGCTGCCTAATATTTTGTAGAAACGGTGATGAATAGAAAGTTCAAAAGAACAGCATTTATTTGAAATAGAAATATTTTGTAACATTAATGTTACAAATAATCTTTACTGTCTTTGATCACTTTTAAACCATTTTTGCTAAATAAAATAAATAAAAATCCTACTGAGCCCAAACTTTTGAATGCTAGTGGTAGTAGTTAACATTTTTTTCATTTCTACTTCCAGACTGACTCAGATGTAGTAGTTCTCATAACTGGTGTGCTGGTGTTGATCACTCTACTACCCATGATTCCTCAAACCAACAAACAACTTCTGTGCGAGTACTTTGATATCTTTGGACGGCTTGCTGCATGGAACCAACGTCACCCAGGTACTCTGGCATAAACATTGCAAACAAAAGTCTTTTGTCTTTTTTTTTTTTTTAGCTTCATATCTTGGAAGTGCTATGTTTAGATGATAGAAACATAACTTGGTGTAAAGGTACTCTTTCTATGGATGTGTCCTGTAGGTGCTCAGGGAGTGTTTGCAGTCCATCTACATGCCAGCGTGTACTCACTTTTTCATCGTTTATATGGGATGTATCCTTGTAACTTTGTTTCATATTTACGTGCCCACTACAGTATGAAAGAAAATGTTGACACATTTGAGGAAGTGGTGAAGGTGAGCTTTATCTCTCGTGCTACAATTTTTAAGAATTGTCACTTAATGTAAGTGCTAAAATTATTTTTACTATTCCAAAAACCTGTTCTATAATTTCCTGTTTTTATGTCAGCCCATGTTAGAGCATGTACGGATACATCCTGAGCTCATCACTGGAACCAAAGACTACGAGGTTGATCCAATTAGGTATGTAAAATGAAATATTATGCTTTTTTTATTATATCATAATGTGATTGTTCATACTTCACTGTTTTTAATTTTGTGTAGATGGAAGAGATTTGAGCCACATGATATTGTGATTGAATGTGCCAAAATTTCGCTGGATTCTAAGGAGGCATCATCTGAAGAGGGATACTCCTCTCTGTCAGATCACATACCACGGCGCCCTGTAGACCATAGCCGATCATACTCAGAGCTCAGTATCCATGGTAAAATGACATATAATATGCAGTGCACTTTTCTGTTATTAATTCAGTGAAGTCCTGTGTTGTTCTTTCCTGTAAATCTTACTAATGGAAAATTGTATTAAAAATTTCCGCACACAGGCCTTCAACACAAATAAAGAGCAATGATTATCCATCCCATCTTTTTTTCATAAAAAAGAGGAGAAAAAATACAATTATCAAAACAAATACACCTATGAGCCAAAACATTATGACCTAATATGCTATTGGTCCACCCTGTGCCGTCAAAACAGCAGACCACGACGAACCATGGATTCTACAAGATCCCTGAAGGTGTGTTGTGGTATCTGGCACCAAGACATTAGCAGCAGATCCTTTAAGTCCTGTAAGTTGCGAGGTGGAGCTGCAGTGGCTCGGACTTGTTGATCCAGCACATCCCATAGATGCCCAATCAGATTGAGATCTGGAGAATTTGGAGGCCAGGGCAACACCTTGAACGCTTCATGTTCTTCACACCATTCCTGAACAATGTGTGCAGTGTGGCAGGGTACATTATCCTGTGGAAAGACGACACTCTCACCAGGGAACATTATTGCCATGAAGGGGTGTACTTAGTTTGCAATGTTTGGGTAGGTGGCAGGTGTCAAATTCACGTCCACGTGAATGGCTGGACCCAGGGTTTCCCAGCAGAACATTGCCCAGAGCATCACAATCAATTTACCGGCTTGTCATCCCACAGCGCATCCTAGTGCCATCACTTTCCCATGTACACAGCTGTCCATGTGATGCAAAAGAAAATGGGACAGATAGAACCGTGCTACTTTCTTCCACTGTTCTATGGTCCAGTTGTAGTTGACCCCTGACAGTGGACAGGGGTCATCATGGGCACTCTGACCGGTCTGCGGCTACGGAGCAGGGTGCGTTGTACTATGTGTTGTGACATTCCTCCCATAACCGTCATTAAAATTTTCTGTGACTTGTGCCACTGTAGTTGGTTCGGACCAGACGAAATAGCCTTTGTTGCCCTCGTGCATCGATGAGTCTTGGATGCCCAACATCCTGTCACCGGTTTGTGGTTTGTGCCTCCTTGGACCACTGTCGGTAGGTTCTCACCGCTGCTGGCCTGGAGCCACCCACAAGCCTTGCCGTTTCAGAGATACTCTGACCCATTTGTCTGCCCATAACAATCTGGCCCTTGTCAAAGTCGCTCAGATCTTTATTTTTGCCCATTTGCTCACCTGCATCCAACACATTGACTACAGGACTGATTGTTCGCTTACCATCCAGTCAACCCAGACCTTGAAATATGACCTTGTTAGGAGATCAACATTTTAAACTTCACCTGTGAGTGGTCATAATGTTTTGGAGCATCAGTTTGTGTACACATCAACTAAACAACTATAATAGAAACTCTTTTATTACCAAATCTTCATTCATCTCTAAAGGAGATCAACTTCAAAGTTTTACATGTAATAAAACTATTTGTTGTGTGTTTAATAATTAATGAAATTTTCACATTTTTCCTGTGAGAATACTGAATATTTTGAATCTTTCTTACTTTTCTCCTAACAGAAATCACATCTGTCACACCAATGGCTGCTGTTCATCAGTCTCTTTCTCTGTCACTACCTTATCTCACTGTAACCCAAGACTCAGGTTCCAGCGCACAGGCCCCCAACCATCAAGTAAGCATCCTCCAATAATTGATCCAAAAATGTATACAGTTTTTACCATGGTGTGGAAACAATTATGTAGATAGTAGGGGGTAGACAATCTGACCAATATCTTATATTACATTATGAGAAATTTTATTTCATGATAATGATATATATAGCACAATATAGTTATTTTGTTCTGGAAATAAGGTTGTTAAAATGAATACTAACATATCTAATGTACATTAAGAAGTAAAAGTTCTCAAGCATATTGAAGACAAGTGAACGGTCAGTAATAAAATAAGAACAAAGAATGTCAATACAAGCAATATGAAAAATTAATACAATAGAAAAAAGATACAAATTAACGTGTGCTTTAAAGGTGCTGAAAGTGATTTCTGAGAACCATTGTTGAACACTGTTGATATTTGAAATCAACCCAAACAAACACACACCTCCCTTCATTGCTCCGCCTCCGAAATGCACAAACACGCAATGCAAGAGTGGACGTCTCTTTATCATAGCAGAAGCGAAGCAAAATAAAGCGAAGATGACGAACGAACGACAAGGAAGAACAAAAAATTAACATACAGTACACAAGTATATACAAGCAAGAGTTCATTGTTAGTCGCCAGCAGCACGCACTCAAAACCAATGTTACTCTCACATGGAGCAGAAAGAATGCAAACTTTGCGTTCGTTTTCAGGCCTTCCCGCGTGGATCTCTCCAGCGCTGGAAAGCTTTTCTAATATTAACGCGCGTCCTAAAGCTCTTGCCTTATCATAACCCTTCTTTTTCCAGTGATATTCCTCTGACCTTTTCTCTTTTGTAATGTCTCTCAGCCATCTCTCTTTCTACAGGCTTTCTTCAAATCTCCTGTATTGATATACATCCAGTTTGATATGTATATGATATGTATTGATATACATCCAATTTCTATCTCAACTGTCTATGTCCACTTAAGTCATAGCTAGGGCTGCAACTAACGATTATTTTGATAATCGATTAGTTGGCCGATTATTTATTTTTTTTTATTTTATTTTTTTTTCGATTAATCGAAAAGGGTAAGGGTATGTTTGCGCTATACATTGTGCAAAAAAAGTTACTAAGCAAAAGGAGTTTAAATCCCTACATTAAAATGATATTAAAGAAAAACAAAAACAAAAAAACACAAACTCAGTGTTACCAGATAAGAGGAATGTTCTGCAGGAACACAAACACATTCGCTATGTACACAGTACCTGTTACTGTCATTTCTTTATCCTGTAGAAACGTCTTCCATTTATATTCAATTACAGCTGTTATCCCTTTACAGTTACTACTCTCATAAAATACTTGAATTACATGTTGACTTTTAAAACTAAATTTAGCGTCCAACAGCAGATATTTCAGATATTTTAATGGTCTCCCTCTCGACTGCGTTCTGTCTGTTTGACGCGCATGCGCGCGCCCGCCGCACCGGCGCTCGTTCAATGAAGTTTGAAGCTTAATGCAGACTAGTGTCAGGACGCGCTTTCATGCAAAATGGAAAATACTCGCGTGAATTAGTAACATGTACAGATGAGGATATAACTACTGTTCTCTATATAGATCAGTGGATATAACCTGTAAAATGAACGTTTTTCGCTGAGGACGCACACACACATCTGTCAAAGCGCATGACAGGGTATGTTGAACGCTAATGCATTAGCTTGAAGCTTAAAATAAACAATTCTCATGTTTTGGGCGCTTGGATCACGTACCTTTCCTGCATCAGCTCACTCTGTTTTCACTCCACTATTTCTAGATGCACATTTTGTCCATAAAAATGCGTTATTTAGTGCTGTAATTTGGCGCGACTGGCGGAAGCTTATCGTGCACAGAGGGAAGACCCGACTAATCGATAATGAGATTCGTTATCGATGATTTTCATTATCGACTAGTTGTTGCAGCCCTAGTCATAGCTGACTGTTTTTATGTAAATACTCTAGAAGAAGGGCATTTTGACAGAACGTTATATCGCCCACCCCTAGTAAATGGTTATCCAAATTGTTCAGAAAGTCAAAACAAGCCTTTAAAAATAGATTTGCAGTTATGTGATCCGTTACTGCATGAATGTATGCTTGGTCCAACAGAGTGATGAGATGAACTCCTCAGGGACGAAGGAGGAGATGTGGAGCCCTTCCTCAATGTGTGGGATGACCACCCCTCCCAGCTCTAGAGGAATGTCCCCCACCACAGTTTCTGACGTCTCACATAGTGCCTCCCACCTCTCAGGACGGATCCCCAGCACTCCAGGTCAGCCAAATGCATTCTTATCTATAAAGCAGACTGGTTCTGTTTGCTTGTTTGGTCTCTCAGATGGCTTCAGGGGTTATTTTTGTTACAGGGGATGGAAAATGGGCCCTGTCTCCCTCCACGCCTTCAGGGTCATCTCCTCTCCCATCACTTTCAGAGGACATAGGACAGCCTGCCCAAAATACCAGCAGTACTCAGGCTAAGGTACATTGATGTATAAAGCATTTGCTTTGGTACTTATTAAACTCATTAAGAGAAAAGATCCATGTACATGTTTTCATGAAAATGCTTTTCTATCTAAAACTGCTCAGGTGATTCAGATGGGCAAAGAGCTGAAAAAAGTCACACCCAGAAGTATTAATAACAACGGTGAGAATATTCGCTGAAATTTATACAGTGTCATTTCATTGAGTAAGTGACACACTGATTAATATGCTTTGCTTTTTGCTACTTTTAGGAGGTGTATTTGATGCTAGGAGTCCAGTGTCATTGGCACAGCTCTCTGACATTGTCAAAGGGACAGACGGGGAGGGAGAGGATGGTGAGAGTGGTGACATCATGCAGAACAATGCGTGCCTCAGCTTTTCAAGTGTTTTCAATCATCCCTTCGTTTTCAATGAGCTCTCACCAACATCTCCAACATTTTCTTTCTAGATACCATCAATGAGGAGATTTTGAGTCTGACCCAGAGGAGACTGGACTTCGGAATGAGACCAGGCCTGGATTGCACTTTTTCCGGCTCCTTGGACACTCTTCTCTCATCTCACCCCAGCCATGAGCAGAATTTAGTGTCCACACCAGACAGGGTTGAATGCTCTGCCAAAGGAGGAGAGCAGCAACCTTCCTGGTCCCTCTGGCCCGCTTTCACCCCCATCGAGAATGGGAAGAGCAGTAAATTTTCTCTGTCTGATCTGACAAAGGAATCCATGCCTTATGAGCCGCTCTTCGACCTTGCCCTGCCTAAGGTGGCATCTCTGTTTTTGGAGAGGAAGACCGCAGAGGCCTTTCAGAGGGCTGAAGGAGAAAAGGAGGACCGAGAGGAGCTGGAGGGGGAGGATCTTTCTGGCACCTCCCCTCTGGAGGTGTTGGACCGTGTTATTCAGCAGGGTCACGACACTCATGAGAAAGTGCTGAAGAGGTATGCTTCTGTTCTTCTGACTTCTATTATGACTAGTGAAAGTGTTTTAGCGGAAATGTGATGGAATGGTGTCTGTTTGCTCTCTTACAGAACTCTGTCCTCTCAAAGTCAATCAACAGAACAACACTCTGGAGGTAAACAGCATAGCAATAAAGGAAAAGGTATTTAGTAATTTTACTAATTTATAGGCTCTCCGTGCTCAAGACGATTGTGTCCTCCAACTTTTCTCCTACAACCGCTCCTGTGTTTGTTTTCCTGCCACTTTCCTTTAAATACAACAAATTTTTTTCTTTTCCAGATTCTTCTACTGTCTTCTATGTAGTTCACTATCAAATCCTTAGAAACAGCTCTGTGGTGGTCCTAATCAGCTATAATCTGAATTCCTGTAGATTCTAAGTAGAGCTGCATGATATATTGAAATAAAAATGTGATATACAGTGTATATATATATATATATATATATGTGTGTGTGTGTATATGTATAGCTTTTTGTTTGTTGCAGTTAGTGCTGTCAAATTTATCGCAATTAACGCAGCATCTGTTTTTTCCGTCATCCTTTGACTTGCCTAGCAGTACATTATATGATCATAATAAACCCACTGCTGTCTATCATTAAGGATAATCAAAGAACAAAAGAAAAAGAGAAAATCACTTACTGCTCTACTTTTAACTGAATAACTTTTGTAGCTTTAATAAGGATTATTCTGTATTTCATTTATAATTTATACAGTGAAGACTGTGAAGTGTTTATTAACTTCATTCAATTTCTGTATATATCCTACCTGTTAACCTACCTGAAAATCTTAAAGGACTGTTTACAAGCTTACATGGGTCAAAAACAACAAAAACAATAACTTTTTGTGCATTTTGACAGGGCAAGTAAAAATCTGAACCAGTCCAATAAAAAAAGCCCAATAGACTGGGCCAATAAAAAAATTGAGCCCTGATATATTGAAGGGCACAGGTAAATGTGGCATTTATTACAATGGGTTTATGTGGAGAATGTTTTAAGGTCACTTAAATTAAAAGTTGTTATATTTTTTTTTTTTGAAGCCTAATAAATGTTAAAATTGATAGCTTTTAATTATACTGTAATGCTGAATGGATATAATTGAGGGGGGGAAAATCATTAAATAATAAATAAAATAAAATTCTCATAGAGACATCAGTAGCAGTATTGGTATCTGTGATGCTGGCCTTCTTTCATAAAAAGATGCCATTAAACAAATATTTAAAATATAGGCTTCTGCCTTTGTTGTTTGGAGATTAAATGTGAAATTATTACAATATAAAAATTATATTAAAGGGTTAGTCCACCCGAAAAGGAAAATTCTGTCATTAATTACTCACCCTCATGTCGTCCAAACCCGTAAGACCTTCGTTCATCTTCGGAACACAAATGAAGATATTTTTGATGAAATCCGAGAGCTTGTTGAATAAAGTCGTTATTTTTGACACTTCGTAAAATTAAGGTTGAACCACTGGAGTCACATGGACTATTTTAACGATGTTTTTCCTACTTTTCTGGGCCTTGAAAGTGGTAATTAAACAGCTGTCTATGGAGGGGTCAGAGAGCTCTCGGATTTCATCAAAAATATCTTCATTTGTGTTCTGAAGATGAATGAAGGTCTTATGGGTTTAGAACGACATGAGGGTGAGTAATTAATGACAGAATTTTCATTTTTGGGTGAACTAACCCTTTAATAACTTTAATGTTAGGTGCAATTTAATCGTGATTAATTACAGAAAAATGTGCGCTTAGTTAATTTTTAAAAAAATTGACTGACAGCACTAATTGCTGTATATATTGCAGAAACCCAAAATATTGCAATGTCAGTTTGCAATATGCAGCCCTAATATTTTATGCAATATTTTTACTTTTACACTACAGCACTTTTCTGTTGTTTTTTAACTGACTGCAATGTATTTTTACAGGTCCTGTGTCTGCAGCATCAGATGAGCTGGGGATGTTGCGCAGTCAGCTGCTATTGATGCATAACCAGCTGCTGTATGAGAGACATAAGAGAGAGCAACACGCGCTACGTAACCGCCGTCTGTTTGGCCGTATTGTCAACACGACTGCACTGGAAGAGCAAAACAACTCCATGGTAATAAATGAAAAGAATTACCCAGGACTGTGCAAAATTCTGCATAAAAATTCAAAAGCCCCTCAGTCATTAAGTTCTACATTCTTTGCTTACTTATTAAATTATACTTTTAGCTCCATTGATCACATTTTACCAAATACATTCAGAGAAATTCTGTAAATGTTTCAGTGCAGAAAATGTGAAAAGTGTTCAGGTCTTGGCATAACTGGTGACATTACAATGATAAAATCCCTCAAAAGTTTGACAGGCTTCACAAGTCTGTTAATATATGCACAGATGCATATATTAACAGACTTGAAGTTGTTGTTTTTTTTGCTGGTTGTTACTTAGAATTTTTGTTGTTAATGTCAGCATTTTTCCAGTAGTGTGGTTTTTGTGTGTGTGGTTTTTGTGTGTGTGTGTGTGTGTGTGTGTTACAGAAAACCCAACTCAAACTTCAGGAAATTGAGATCAAGACTGTGCAGGTAAGTCTGCAGGAGGAGCAGCGGCGCTCTAGACGGGTACAGGAAGACAGAGAGGCTCTTGTGAACCAATTGCAGACTCAAATCCAGCAGCTACAGAAAGAGCGGAATGACTACTACTCAAAGATGCAGGAGCTAAAGGTGATCATAGGGTTATAGGACATGAATAATTACATGGTTACTCTTGTTCACTCATAATACAGCAACTATAATTGTCTGTTTACCATTTTGTTGCTGGAATGTAGCAGACAATGTGTGACATCTGTGTTAAAAGCTAATTGTTTTATGTGGCATCATTTACAGAGTGATTTACAGGAGAACCAGAAGAAGGTTGGAGAAATGGAGGCAGAGCTGCAGAAAGCCAATAACAAAGTGTGTAATATGGGACACATGATCACCCAGCTGTCCATCAAGGTTAGACATGTTTGTGATAAAAAATACTGGATATGAAACACTATCCATTACAGTGCAAGAATGTTTCAATTTTTTAAAAGCAAATTTTAGATGTGGCCCATATTTATTGATGGTTTAATTTTGATTTGTGTTCCTGATTTATCCAACATCAGCTAAACAATAGTGAAAACATGGAGCAGCAGATGGCTTTCCTGAACAAGCAGCTGCTGCTTTTGGGTGAAGCCAACAAGTTATGTGTGGATGAAATCGACCGCTTGGGGCCTGAGGCTAGCAAGGTAGTCATGATTATTAACTATTGATGACTTAAATCACATCATTGCTGTAACGCAGCCAGATGTGACATTGTTATACAGCAATCCATGAAATAGTGGTAATATGATCAATTGTTCTATTGATATTAAGACATTAACACTCAATCATAAGAGCTTTAAACCATTGAACTTGAAAATGACTTTGGTCTGTTCAGATCAACTCTGATCAAGACTTGATTTTTTTGTGACTTTTAGGAGCTGAATATGCTGCAGGCATCTTCACTGCGTGAGGTTGAGCGTTTGAGGCAGAGCTCTCTACAGCAGAGTCAAAGACTTGATACCGCCCAACAGCGCATCACAGACCTGGAGACGCAACTCGCCAAGAAAGAGCAAGTCATCCGAGAGCAAAAGAAACTGCTGGAGAATGTCAAAAGCCAAGCCATGTATGTTGAGTTTTTAATTAATTTTTTGCTAAAAAAAAAAAAAAAAAACATCCAACCACAGTTTGAATCTGAATCTTATTTCTATGGCCAAACACAGGGTATTGCATATTTAATTATATAATAATATAGTGTATTACATTATCATGGGGATCCCCAAACTTTTTATCAGCCAAACCCCTTTGACCTAAAATATTTACTTATATAATATGTGACCCTGGACCACAAAACCAGTCATAAGTTGCAGGGGTTTATTTGTGGCAATAGCCAACAATACATTGTATGGGTCAATTTTTGATTTTTCTTTTATGCCAAAAATCATTAGGATATAAAGTAAAGATCATGTTCCATGAAGATATTTTGTAAATTTCCTATCGTAAATATATCAAAAATTTACTATTAGTAATATGCGTTGCTAAGGACTTCATTTGGACAAGTTTAAAGGCGATTTTCTCAATATTTAGATTCTTTTGCACCCTCAGATTCCAGATTTTCAAATAGTTGTATCTCGACCAAATATTGCCCTATCCTAACAGACCATACATCAATGGAAAGCTTATTTATTCAGCTTTCATGTGATGTATAAATCTCAATTTTAAAAATGTACCCTTATGACTGGTTTTGTGGTCCAGGGTCAGATATATATTTAGTCAGTTTAATTTTGATTTGTATTTTTTTTTTTTTTTTTTTTTTAATAAAAAAGTTAATTTTACATTTATGATTATTAGCTTTTCATCAGGTCATGAACCTCCTGTAATGTAATGTAATGATGAGTTAATGATAAATCTTATAAACTGGTGCTTTATTGATCTGTAGAATATGGATCAGGTTCTGTTTATCTCTTCAACCAATTCTTACTGTAAGATTTACTAATTTAATCCTTGTCTGCATTGTTTTTTCCTGTAGGGAGCAGCTACAGGCTTCGGAAAACCGGTATTTGGCCCAGAAGAACATCACTCAGGCATTACAGTCTGAGCTGCTTGAACTCTATAGCCAGATAGAGCTCAAAAACCTGAACACTAATGCACCAGCAGAGCCCACTTCTGAGCCCAGCAGCCCCATCAACCAGAGGTGTGTTCCATATTATTGTCACACACAGATGTTTCTCCTCCACATACTGATTTACAAATGCAAACAATGTGTTCTGTAATGCATTTTAGACTTTTCAGGACATAATATAAAACAGAAAGATGATGGGTTGTTGAATTTTGTAGAAGAGTTATATTTCCATTTGTGTTTCAGGCCAAATGGCAACCGTACAGGCCCATCTGCTCCATCTCTATCAGCCGACCCAGTGAAAATAGAGGAAGGCACGCATATGTGTTTCAATGGTGAAATATCTGCCGGGTCTCCACAAACACCCACAGCATTTATTAATGGCAGCCAGGAAGAAGATCTTTCCGCCCTTACCCGTTCATTTCCTGCCCTCCCCTGTGACTCCCCGCTGGCTGTTGGCTCTTACCCTAGTACCGGAAGCTTTTTGGGTAAGAGAGCCAGAGAGATGTTTCGCAATAAGAGCGAGAGCCACTATGAAGGCGAGCCGGCTGTCCTCACCTGCCTTTCCAAGGATCTTAAGGTTCAGCCAATCACAGACCCCACAGAGAGCATGGAGCTTGAAGGGGCTACTGACCAGGCTGACCTGCAGCCCATGGACAGACCTCGGGCCTATAATATTCAGCGGCGGAGGCAGCAGGATCTGCGGATCATGGACTACAACGAGACCCTCCATGAGAATTGATTGTACACTGCTGACATGATTGTCTGCAGTTAGAAGAGGATAATTTTTGACCCAGTATTAAAACGCAACGCTCTTTTTGTTAGAGTGGTTTGTAATGTTTTAGTTCATTTTAAAAGCTCTTGTACTATGAAATGGCCAAAAAAGGCTGTCGCTTGGCAGTTGCCATATAGTCACCACAGTGGCAAGAGAACATCTTGTCTTCAAAAAAACGGTTCACTTATCTCCTTTCTAATACAAATTAATTGTAATTCAGTATATTTTTGTTTTGTTTTTTATAATTGGCATTCAGTAAGCGACCGTGGTGATTATATTGTGTGGTGGCTGGATGTTATTTGGGCCTCTGTACTGTACTTTCCAGCAAATGTATTGACTTAATCACTGTATTTGCCCAGTTTCCAATCCTCCTAAATTTGTCCATGCAAAATGCCCCTTTGAGTCACTGCGAAATTAGCATCATTAATTTCCACTGATGTGACTCAAAAATTGCACAATACAGAGTGATCACTGCAAACGGAGCACTGTAAATAGATCATGCCTCTGAAAAAAAACAAACAATCAGTCCGATAAAAATGTGAAAAACTAAAAAGCTATGTGGCGTAGGTGAAGTAGAATGAGAAATCACATTTCATTGCTGAGGCAAGTCGTGTGTAAATGCCATAGCAGTGCTTTGTGCGCTTCGCCTATAGAGAATAAGCAAGTCTTGTGTTGTATTTCTAGTAATAGATTTTATTTTTATGCATTAATGTTCTCTACTGGGATTGTAGCGCCCAGTCACCAGTGCAATACTTCTTAGCTAACACTTCATGCCAGCTCGAAGGTATGAGTGATGATGGAAAAAATAAACAGATTTAGATTGCTGCTTTGCAGGACCGTCAGAGCCTTATAGAACACAGGCCAGGCTGCTGTAGGTGCATTTGTCCAGTTGAGACCGATTGAGAAATGAAAATATCTTTGTGGTCTAAGATGTGTCTGACGGGTGAATGTACTTGTGTTAATAGTGGCCACTGCAATACTTCGACACACTAAACTCTGAAAGGAAGCTGCTCGCTGTAAACCCAGAAGGCTTATATATCCCTCTATTATTTTCTTTCATTTCTGTTTTACACAGGTCAGACCCCATCTTCAGCGAAAAGGCTTTGCATAATGGGCTGCAGCTGGCTGAAGTAAAAGCACTTCTTTTTTTAATTCAGGCCCTCTTAAGATTGCTGAACCCTAGCAGAGCAATATACTCTTCTCTTTCTAAAAAACTTGCCCCAGGGCTTTGTTTTCAGTGCAAGATATAAATGGAATATGTGAAGTGCTGTTGCAAAGAAAATAAAAGGCTGGCTTTGGCCTGCCAGCTAGGGAAATGGCTCAGAGAGTTTACAGTGAGAATTGAAATCTATGGAAATCACTACTGTTTTTCTTTGTTCAGACTGTTCTTATTACAGTTCACTATGAGTGTGATCTCACAGCTTGTGCTTTGTTTCCCCCTTCACTCAGACTTTACGTTGTGTTTTTATACCAAAAGTCCTCTCAAACATTTTGTTGTTTCACAAAATGCCTTACTGAAAAAAGTAGGAAACCTGTCCGTCACCTGAAGTCGTTTGTCGAAAGTTATCTGAACTATGGTACAATCAGACGGTGATTGGTGTAACGGTAACCAGGGACTCTATTTTGAATTTGAGAAAACAGATTTGTGTTCTACTTGCTATGGTCAACAAAAAATAAAATATATATGTTTTGCATATTTTTTGTCATAGTCATATATTTTTAAATGGTAATTGTATATAATACTTCATGTGAAACCTCACAGCAAAAACATGCATAAGTATTGAAAAAGTGTTATTTATCTCCTTGTGTTTCCTGGTGGCTTCCAGGCTGGTTTTCCAGCATGCCAGCCTCCTGTACCTTTTTTATGTCTACTTAGGTTCTTACTGGTGTCTTTATCAAGGTCTCCAACCATCCCCACATTCTTTGCCACTGTTTGTTGAGATGTTTCTGTAGCCGTTGGAGTGAGACGTTGAGTACCTCTTCTACTGTAGGTGGTGAGGAGGTCTAAAGCCAGTGGAATCACGCTAACAATCCCACCATAGAAATTCCTTGCTTCATCACAGCTTAGCCGGTTGATCTCATTGTGTGGGTAGCTGTGAAAGGAAAAAAAAAGTAATGGACGGTGATGCATTGTGGCTATTCTTCATGTTAAGATGACTCTTGAGCTTCTTGTTACCATATGATTTAAATCAATGAAAAGAAAAAGATTAGCATCCTTATCCTGGATCTAAATTTGAAGCTTTAATAATTTAGATGGCAATTTAATTGTATTAAATCATGTAATTTTTCTTTCACTTAACTGTGCCCTTAGCTGGCTGATGTTGCTGTTGGGGCCAAGGAGGTCCCTACAAGTATCCAGGCCCTCACAGGAAGTGTTTTGGCTGGACAGTGAGGACTCGAGATGTTTTAAAACGCCTCCAAGATCCGAAATAATTTCCAAAAAAAGCGAAAAGATGCGTCTGTCTGTGGAATTGCTGCAGTGGTGATTCATGTATCTTTGGACCTACAGAGGAACATCAGTTAATAATGTCATAATATTAAATAATAAACACTATTTAATATTATGTGGAACTGATTATAATACACACATACACTACCATTCAGAATTTTGGGGTAATGTTTTTTTAATTAATATTTTTATTCAGCAAGGATGCATTAAATTAATGAAGTGAAAGTAAAGACTTAAAATTTATTTCAAATAAATGCTGTTCTTTTGAACTTTCTATTCATCAGAGAATCCTGGAAAAAGAAATTCGCCAACATTAATGATAAAAAATGTTTCTTGAGCACCAAATTAGAATATTAGAATGAGTTCTGAAGTATCATGCGACACTAGTAATGACTGATAAATATTCAGCTTTACCATCATAGAAATACATTACATATAAAATATAAAACAGAAAACAGTTATTTTTTAAATAGTAAAATGTCAGAATATTTCTGTTTTACTGTATTTTTGACCGAACGAATACAGCCTAAAGGCATAAGAGATTTACCGAGTCTACCGACCCCACGAATTTTGTAGTTATTGCTAATACTATTTAAAGTAATAATAATGTTTCACCATACATTATTATTACTTGGAAACTATGCATGCATCATAACCTGTTCGACGGTGGAGACAGGCTCAGTTTTGTCCCTGGCGTGCTCCCTCGACCGCTCAAGAGCTGTTATAAATATAAATTGCTGTTGCTTGAAACGTTTATACTTCTCCTCAATGGAAAGTAACTGCTCTCTGACGCCAGCCATCTCAGTTGAAGTACCTGTTTAAAATGGATAAAGTGCATAAGAACAGTAGGCTACTGTTTCGAGGTAGATTGTTGTTAGCAGTTTGAAAACCCGTATTGTAGTACTGAGATGTTTGGTTAAGTGGTATTTTATTATGAAAAGAAATGAGCGGTTTTTATGGAAGATGAACAGAAATTGTATTCATCACAAAAAAAAAAGAATTCACACGTACTAGAACTTACCTGTATTAGTACGTATTGTAGAGGTATGTCAAACATCTGTAAAGTGTTTCTGTTGCATTGAATGTGCGCCGCTGCTTAGCAACAAGCTCCGTTTTTCAACGGCTCTGAGAAACTCATGCGCCCTCTGGTGGTGGTGGTGGTGATGGTGATTGGCTGACCAAGTTACCAATGGCAACAAACATTAACAAACGCGTGCGCACACTGACCTATCATCAGCCATAGATATGTATCTATGTCATCAACAACTACATTTCAAGGTAACGTCAAATATTTTTCTTCATCAGAACCATCTTTAAATCAAGTACCTACGTAGTTCACGTAACATTCCTTAATTTCCGTTTTTTTTTTTTACAGCAAAGAGCAAGTCAATGCTGCAAAAGAAAACCAATCTAAATTCAGTCATTTGTTCTGTTTGACTTTGAAAGGTCAACCCGAAAAACTACGGTTTGTTTACTTAATAAGTGTAAGAGTCTTTTCCCGCCTTTAATACAGGTTTAGACCACTGATCTGTGTGGTTTTGCCTCATAAAAGACCCTTTTATGTGTTTTGTTGATTTAATGATCTCTCTTTGTGAACAAAGGCACTTTTTTAAACAGTTATTTACAGGTTTTCAAGCCTTTGGTGACTTTCTGTGTCGTGTGGTGTAACTTACTACAGTGATGGATGCAACTAACGTTAGGCCCCTCAGAATCCCTCCTGAGATGGCCATTTATGCTGAGAAACATGACATATTTCTTCTGGTCCAGGTATAGACATTTTACTAGACAATGGTTAAAAGGTTTATGATCATAAGGCAATTTCACTTAAGTAAATGACACATTTGCAGACACTGGTGAGAAATTTGATGGTGGACAAACCAGAGGACCCCATTCAATACCTGATTAACTTCCTGAAAAGGGACAGTGTTGATGGTAATATTTTTGTCATTATACTCGTGATAAATCCTTACCAATTTTTATTTATTTGTTTTAATTATCTTATAAAAGTAATACATTCTTACAGCTATACAAAAATATATTCCATACCACAAGATGGCGCAGTCGTATATAATATATAAAAAGTTGGAGGCGCAGCAGATATCCTACTCGTTTAACATTGTTCAGATAAAAAGGCTGTTATTATAATTATAGAATGACATTCACTGGCAGCTGCTTTTTTTTAAAAAATAGATATACATTATTAGACTTAATTAACTATCAATGTCATCTTGCATCAATAATGTACTGAGGACAGTTCATTATAAATCTTTTTCAGTGCCAAGAATCATATTGTTGGGTCCTCCAGCGTCCGGGAAAAGAACCATAGTAAGAGTCATTTTAAGTACAAAATGAATGAGTAGCTAATGTAATTGAATTTTATTTTAAGCTACAATTAAACGATTCTAGTGTATATTTTTGTTTATGTCTTTTAAAGGTGATATCCAGCAAGTGTTGTGCTCCCTGTATGTAACTCTGCATATATTTGATTGTTTTGTGCTTTCTTTAGTCTTGAAGTTTATTTATAAATAGGCCTGTCATGTCTGAGTTTCATCAGAGTTAAATGAAATAAGATATTCATCATAGTTACACTGTCAGGCCTCAAAGATCCCAATACTGCTTCAGTCATCTGTAGAGAATCACCTGTTCTGTAGCACATCATGCGCTTCTGAGTATTTTCATTTTTTGTCAGTGTTTCCACATTTTATATGCTGCTTCAGATTGTCCTCTTTTGTCTTGCCGCAGGCTAAAAAGTTGTGTGAGCTCACACAGGCTATTCACGTAACTCTTAGTGATATCTTGAAGGATGACAGTGACCTGACCAGAGCTACAAAGCAGTATCAAGACAAAAAACAGGTGGGGTCTCTCTTTCTCTGTCCTTTCTCTTGCAAACAGAGTTTCCCATAGAAATTTTATGACTAAATTTGCCTTTTTAGCAGACCTAGAACAGGGAGTCAGCATGTATTTGTGTGTATTACTACTTAATTGCAAAGTATCTTCAAGGAAAAGTAGTCTGGAATGCCTTGATCATTATATTCATTTTAGATGTAGGAAGTAGGAAAGGTAATGTTGTCAGCATTTGCTACACTCTGGATGCCGGTAATTGCGGTCTCTATGGTATTGTAAAGACATAGAACTGATTTTGTCTGAAGTCTGATCATGCAAATGCAATGCAGGCTAGTTAGTTGATAAATCAGGAGAGTTGAATAGAATTAGAAGAAAAGAGAGAGATGTGCTTAGGAAAAGTGCCTCCCAATGGTTTAATTATTCTAATTATCCTCTCACTTAAACTCGCCATGGCCTTGAGTTTAAAATAGAACGATCCAAAAGATTCCAATTATTATCATTTTCACAAAATTCACAAAGGAGAGTGAGATGAAAGCAGCAGAGGATGTCATAAATAATTAGAGATTCAACAGCATATTTGAATGTATTTGTTTAATAATAATTGGATTGTTTTGGTGGACAGTCATTTAGTAAAAAAACTGATATATCTCAGGTAGGTTTAGACAGAATGACAGAAGTCAGTTGTTCTAAATTTCTATTATATTATATTATGATTTGATTTAAGTTCATTATTATTAATATATTTTACTAATTATTAAATTTGATTAAAACATTTATTCTCTGTGATGTATTGTTGTTAATGTTGGAGTCAGTTGTTATTTATTATTATTTGATGATCTGAATAAATGGCCATCAGTACAAAGCTGTTTTAATTTAAAATATGTATTATTTTATTATATAGGATTGATATATAGGATTGTCATTAACTTAATTCATATTAATTTATTTTATTAATATATATATATATATATATATATATATACATTTTTTTTTTTTAATAATTGAATTTGATTAAAACATTTATTCACTACGATTTATTGTCGTTAATGTTGGTCTGATAGAAGATCCCCAAAGACCTCTGGAGCCAGTTGATTCTGCAACGCCTATCAAAACCTGACTGTGTTCGAAGGGTAAGGACTTGCTTTTTCTTTTTATTTCTTTTGTAATTAATTTAGAAAAATGAACACTGCATGTTTTACTCAACCTGTCTAAAATGTGAAAAATGATACAATCCAGTGAGAGAAACATATTTTCATCCTGAACTTGCACGTAACCTCCACGTTTTAAACTGCGTGTAATGTTTACAAGCGTGATGCCCAAAAAATTTGTCATATTTTTTCTTTATTTAAACTCAACCTCCTATGATAAATAATTAGACGTGTGTTTCTCTGCCTCCCTTGAGGACTGCTGGGATGGGTCTCGGGGAATGCAAGACTGCTGGTGAGAGTTCTCGGAGAAAACCTTTCATCACCAGCAGGCCCCTCACCGGCTGCCAGTAACATGTGATCTCAGCACTAATGCCACTTAAGAACCTCGCCGCTGAGGTGTCCGTTCACGTTTACTCTCAGATCTCACACCTTTTGATTCCTCCTTTTCATCTTTCAGTCAAATCACACAATCAATCACGGACTCCCTGATCGTTTCTTTTTCTGAAGTGTCAGTTTCTTCTGTGCAGCCGCACGGAGGAATATGTAAATCATCCGACTCCAAACGGCATCTCCTTTTATTCCTCACTAAACTCCGCAAATGGCTCTACTCAGCCAAGAATCCCATCGCGAAACTTTTTCCGTTTGGCATCCTTTAACTTTCACCTTTTAATCTCAGTAGTTTGTGATTAGTGACTTCTTTGAATCTAGTAATGGATGTTTATCCCTTCAGGCAAACTGTCTGATAGTATTTATCAGGTTATTTAATTATTTTCCATCCCGACTGATCTGCATATGAGCAGAGGATTGACGTAGAGTTTTTCCTCTGTAGATTTAGACACCTGACAAAGCATCTCTGGCTCACCACGAGGAGCCTTCATCTCATGGTCTTTTGCTTCGCACACACTTAAACGGGCCAAAGAATGGAATGATTGACATGTCACATCACCACTGGAGCCTAGACAGCTAAGCTTAATTGCTCTGCCACTGATGCCTGCGTGTGTGTGTGCTTGTCTACCTGTTTTTCCAAATTAAGCAACAATGAATGTTAATCATGCCTAATCTAGGTCATCTAGTTCATCTCCGCCTGTCACTGCTTCTCAAGCTGTCTTAATTCTTTCTCCCTCGCTCTCTCATTCTCTCATGAGACTGCTGTTTGTAAAACTTTAGACTTGTACTCTTGTGGAAAATGAAGAGAGGGAGCATAGGTAATGAATAGTGATTTAAAGTAAAATGCCAATTTAATGAGTGCCTTTCAGTCCTGGAAAAAAAAAAGATGGACCCTAAAGTAAATGAGAAAAAAAGAAAGAAGGAAAGAAAGAAAGATCACGGGGCGCATGTCACAGTCATCCGGATCCCTAATGAGGCGTCCAAATAAAGTTATGCTGTTTGAATTTGCATAGTGCCTGTAATTCTATTTTGAGGGAGAAAGGAGGAATCTAAAGGAAAGTTTGAAAATGAAATATTTGAACTTTTTGAGAGCACGCAATGCAAATAATGCTTTACGGAGTTGTTTTGCCTGACATTTTATTTTAAAAATATGGTAATATGGTTCAATTGAACAGCAATAGTTTCATCAGCAATCATTCAAAAGTTTGGGGTGGGTAAGACTTAAGGGTGATCAAAAATACAGTAAAAACAGTAATATTGTGATACTGTTAAAATACTGTTTTCTATTTAAATATATTTTAAAATGTAATTTAATAAAAAATGAACAGCATTAGTTTGCAATAGAAATCATTTGTAACATTATAGTTGGCTTTACTGTCACTTTTGATCAATTTACTGCATCCTTGCTGAATAAAAATATTTATATACTATTATATTATAATACTATTATATAATATTAATAAATATTATTATTAATAGTGTTTATATACTATTAATATTTCTTAACTGACCTTAAACTTAAGCTGTAGTGTATATAATATATATATGTGCACATAGTTTTTAGTAGTTTTTAATCACTTTTCTATTAAACACATGCTTGACTGATGTCTTTGACTGTTGTGACGTCTCACTGTTTTTTCAGTGTTTTGCATTATGAGTGCTGTGTTTAAGATGTCATATCAGGTTAAAAGAATTTCTCGACCCGGGTTCAGTTCAATTTTTTTAATTATTTTTTTTTAAATTATATTATTTTAAAACTAGAGCAACATTAAAGCTAATCAGTGGTTAACAGATAAGTGAACAGCTAATTGAGATGTAATTGTTAAAGTCAAGGGGAGTGTTTTGCAGCCGCTACTGCTGCCATGTTGTCGGTCTATTGTGTGGGGGAGCTGTGTGTTGGGGTCTGTGAGTGACATGTCAGGGCGCCGCTTCTGCTTCCCTGCCTTGCCTGCTGTTGGGCTGGCTGGTGACATCTGCTCTACGCATGTCCCTCCTGTGATAGCTGGCCTCACTGCAGATGTTCCAGTCCTGGGGTCTCTGTTTGAGCCCACTGCTACTGCACCACGGCCCCTTTTGATGTGGGGATGAAACGGAATGGAGCAAGTCGCAGTGGGGCTGTGTTCAGATGTATGTGTGGGAGTTAATGTCTGCATAGAGTGTATGTGTGTACGGTAGTTTGACTGAAGCAAGTTTGGACTCTACCTAAGTTTTCTTGTCAAACCTCTGAACATCTACAGATGCATATTAGTATATAATCTGCTCTTTATCTGATTTCTGTGTTGTGTAATAACTATTATTTCATGATGCTCTTCTAGAAATGCTGCATATCATCAACAAACTAAACGGACTACTGACACACTACTGACATTTATATTTCAAGAGGCTGTAGCTCAACCCTGTATTTTCCCTATATTCATGTCAGTTAGATTGTGTAGGCTAGAGGCATTTCATGCAATTGGTGCGTCAGGCCCTGCTCATGGGCTTCCCAGCCACAGAGGCAATCAAATGCTTAATAGGAAAGTAAGTGGGAGGAAACTTGCACGCTGAGATCAGGTGAAGCAAAGGATAGGTTTGCCGTTAAAGATCAAAGCCTGAAAAAACAAACAGACACTCAAAACTCGGAAGCAAAAACCCACAGCTCCTCTGATAATACTTAGATCTATAAATGTTTGTTGCATATATTTATTTATTTTAAGATTATTCACTGCAGTAATAAGTTGGCCCCTAACAAGCACTTTTGGGAGATGGTTTCTTTGACTGTTCTTTATTTTACCGCACCATTGCACAGCAAGCCTTGGGATTTAGGAGACTATTAGAGAGGAGGATTTTTTTATGGATTTGTAGCTAATGAATGATATGCATGCGTTTCCTTTCTTCTTATGTTATTTTTATTGCTAAGTGAGAAGTGTGGAGAGGAGCTGGAGAATTAGGCACATTTTCAAGGTTTTTATGGATTTAACCCTCCATTTGCCTCCCTGCATGAGACCCCATATGGGCCAGTTTTACTCCTTATTCATACAACAATTTATACATTCATTATTTACACTGGTACAGGACAGCAATTTATATGAATTATTCATATAAAATTATTCATTCAAAGCCTATTACTGTTTTTTAAAGTATTTTCCCAGGCAGGATATTGTTTTGCTTATATGAAAACTATTTTAAACAACAATTTAAGCACAGTAGCTGACCATGGGGAAAAGGAAGTTCATTTATAGAAATGTAAACAGGAGAATTGTGTGGGTGTTTATTTAAGACAAAATGCAAGGTTTCAGCTGTGTTAATAGCAGATTGTGTCTGCATTGTCTGTCACTAGCAAAGTTGGACTCTATATGTCACCAGGGAGTTTTATTATTGTTTAAAGCAAATTGTCTGTTCCTTCTCAAGTGTGCATAACATGCACTGTATTTCCAGGGCTGGGTTTTGGAGGCCATTCCCAAGACGCAGGAAGAGGCACTATGTCTACAAGAAGCAGGCATCACCCCAGATCATGTTGGTTAGTGGCATGTTGTCCAAACACTTTGTTGTTCCCAACTGAAAAACAAGAGATTTGAATCAGGACTCGATAATGAGACCGACCAAATATCTCTCTGGGACTCACTATCACTCCCCAGAGGATGTGTCAAACTCTAGTGCCTTCTTTTAACTCTTTCCTTGCAGTGATGCTGGAAGCTCCTGATGTCGTTCTGATTGAAAGGAGCTCGGGCAAGAGGATAGACCCTGTCACAGGAGGTAATGTCTGTATGATCATTACACATTTCTTAGTTCAGAGTGTGGGACTGCGAGACAGGCAGCTAACATGCACAATTGTTAGAATGCATTTCATTATCTGTGGACCTTGACAGCGCTCGACTTGTTTGCCGAATCCAAATCGGGCCTGTGTGTCCTTAGGGTTTCGGAAAGCCCAGCTGTAATGAACAAAAGCAGAGCTCCCTGCAGATTTATGATGGTGCGGATGCACCATTTCCACATAATTGCCATTTTCCCTTTTGTTTATTTATGATCTTTGTTTATGAATCTTTTTCAGGAAATTCACTGTCAAAATAAATGCTATGAAATAAGTTTTTTTAATATTTTACCCTCAATACTTTCACCTCAGCACATATATCCTGGAGTACAAAACATATGTGATGACCTTACCCACATGTTTCCATTCTATGTTTCAGATGTATATCACGTCACCTTCATGTGGCCTGAAAGTGAAGAGGTTGCACAGCGTTTAGAAACACCCAGAACACTGATGCCAGCTGATCTTATAGCAAAAAAGCTGCAGAAATACCACACAGAAGCTCATGCTCTGAAGCGCACCTATCACAGATGCCAGAAGACCATCAATGCTGACCAGCCCCATGTAGACGTTTTCTCACAAGGTAAATTTCACCATCTTCACCCGCTCTGGTACTAATGCCGTCCATCTGCATTAAGGCATACGTCTACCTAAAATGAAAGTAATTTACTCACCATCATGTTGTTCCAAAACTGCATGTTTTTCTTATACGGAACACAAAAGAAGATATTTTGAAGAATGTTAGTAACTGTTTTAGTGTTCTAACTCTTTTATGTTCTAAAGTCATACAGATTTGACTTGACATATAGGTGAGTAAATGATGACAGAATTTTCATTTTTGTCTGAACTGTCACTTTAAATTAATGTTTACAAATCTTCTTGCCAAGCTACCGGTTATCGCTGACTTCATATGAGGTATAAAATTGCTCTTAGGTGGTATTTTCCATTGGGTGCTCATTTAATCAAGCCATTTGAATTCAAAATATAGGCTGCATTTTTAAAAATGTGTGCAGGTTAGGCTTAGGTAGGTCACTGAGTTACATTTAGAGCTTTTCAAACATTTCTACTAATATCACCTACTGCAGTCTACCGCCCCTATTGGTCGGAGGTCAGTAGTGCGGCGGCTGCATTCAGAGGCTGTGATTGACCTGCTTGTCAGGCACTCTTCCAGTTGAGGAGGCTGCCTCAGGCAGCTCTGCAGGCACAGACTATCCCATGAGAACCTGGGCAGGGATGAGCGGTCCTTGCCAATTACATTAAAACCATCTGAATCCAACCTGTCTAAATATTATATCGCTCAACTTGACAAAATAATTTTGTCACTTCCCTTCCTTTAGTTGTGAGGTAGAGCTAGGCAGTGAATATTTAAACCGCTCTTTGCATACATCACTTTGACTGTAGCATTAGGCAGGTTAGCAGCATTTTGTGAAATTCATACCACAGTTTTTTTTTTTATTATAAAGATGCATATTTATCATAGGAATGAGTATGCATGGAACTGATAGCTAGTCATTGTATATTATGGGCAGCATTTTTAGAGATGTCAAAACTGACCTCTATCTATCACTTTTACAATATTTTGCCAGCTCAAGCTACATAAACATGCCTTGGGATGGAAATTCAAATCCAATTTTGGACTGGTTTCTCTCCGTTTCTCGCTGTCTCATAGAAATTAGGCTTATCTGGGGGGA
Organism: Coreius guichenoti; assembly: GCA_039654105.1. Lineage (NCBI taxonomy): Eukaryota > Metazoa > Chordata > Actinopteri > Cypriniformes > Gobionidae > Coreius > Coreius guichenoti. Next base: position 20,534,098 of record CM077169.1, read on the forward strand.
CATAAAGGCTCATTTAGTCTCATGGCACATTAGTATTAAAGCCAAAATGCTCTGTTGAGTTACCCATCAAGGAAGCGATCCTCCAGCCTAATGGTTTTGCACTGTGGGCTGGATTTGTAAATTGTAGATTTAGGACAGCCACAGTGTGCCATTATGCCTAATCTTGACTTAACTGCACCTGATTTTCTTGATATGTCTAAATGGAGGACATTAAATAAATATTTGAGATAAACTCTGCCATAAAACATTCATAAACCCATACTGAGGAGCAAACAGCAATAAGGCTGTCATCTTAAATCTTGATTAGCGCTAATTCAGCATGCGGTTTGATTGTAATGTCGCTAGTTTCCCCCTGACTTAGCCTTTTAGCGCATTAACATGTTTTGCATATTAAGCATTTATCATGTTGTTGTATAACAATTAGCAGCATAAAGGGCTGGATGAGAGGAACTCATTAGTTATGATTAGGCTGTTATTAATCATTGCACATTAGAATGGCGACTCAGCACAGGTTCCAGACAAACAGCATTGTTGTGAGTGAAACCCAACTGCAAACAGATGGCTTCGACGTGGATGTCACACTACAAGCAAATGCCCCCGTGGACATGAAAGGAAGACTCTGATGATTAATTAATCAAGTGGCTTTATATTCAGTTTAGTGGCGATCTCTGTTTATGATCTGAGCGAATGGGCTGTCACCAGCCTCATAAATGTGCTCTATTATCTTACTCCATTAAACATTCAGTAGAGTCTATCTGTGCCTGCATTGTGTTGTTTTGTATTAAAGTATGGTATGGTATGACCATAGGGTTGAAAAAAATTATATTTCATCTGTGTTTGATTGCACAAACAAAAATGTTTTGTAATGCATATGCTACGAAAATGACCCAAAAGTCTTAGGTCATTTCAAATGCTGCTCTTTTGAACTTTCTATTCAAATCTATTCTATTCTATTCTATTCAAAGAATCCTGAAAAAAAGATTTCCACAATATTAAGCAGCACAACTGAGTTCAATATTGATAATAATAATAATAAATGTTTCTTAAGCACCAAATCAGCATATTAGAATGATTTCTGAAGGATCATGTGACACTGAAGACTGGAGTAATGGCTGATGAAAATTCAGCTTTGCCATCACAGGAATAAATTACATTTTAAAATATATAAATAGAAAAAACTTATTTAAACATTGTAATAATATTTCATAATTTTGCTGTTTTTACTGTATTTTTTTAAATGCAGCCTTGTTGAGCATAAGAGACTTATTAAAATCCAAAACAAACAAAAACAATAGAAAAAACAAAAATCTCATTGACTCAACATTTTTAATGCATTTTATAGTGGCACTGATAGCTACATTTAAATTTCAGCTTGAACAATAGATTGTATTATTACAATAAATACAATAGAAATGTATTTATTCTAAGCATTTCTGCCACACATTTTACACTTTGTTACATATCACATGAAATTTCTCATTTATTCCTGTATGTTTTTTTTTTTTGTATTTATACTGTAGTGCTGAACTATGTCCGTACTCCACGTCACTCTGCCTCACCCTATACTCCCAGAATCCTACTGTTTGGACCCCCAGGTTCAGGAAAGAGTCTTCAGGCAAAACTAATTGCTCAGAAATATGGCATTGTCAACAGTAAGCTCCTCCTTCAACTCTACATCTTCTGTTAATGATGCTATTAATTACTGTCACTTTTCAACTGTACTCTTCCTCATCTGCAAGGTTCAACATAGATAAAAATTGTAGTTTAGCCAAAATGTAACATTTATTATTATGATATGTAAAAGTCATCCTCATGGCGTTTCAAAACCCTATGCTTATATTTTTTTCTGTAGAACACAAAAGTAGACAAAAACACCAAAAATAATGCACCAATTTTGGGTTTTGGGCGTAAGGGTTTAGAACAACATAAAAGTCAGTAAATCATTTATTTAGATCATTTTTAAGTGAACCATTGTACATTGTCCATAGTAGTATGTTGTTTATTTAAAAGTATTATTATTGTTGTTACTTTCTTCTGTTCTTTCCCATATCTCTGTCGCTGTAGTCTGTTGTGGTGAGCTTCTGAAGGTTGTGTCAGCTGATGAGAACCATATGGGGGAGCTCATTAAACCCTACCTGGAGTCAGAACAGCAAGGTATGCCTCCTTACCTCCTCTATACCTACTGCCAAATAGGTCAATCACACAGAACAAGTGAAACCCCAGTCTGTAAAATGTAGAGTTCTGTTTCCTGCTTTTGACCAGATAATTGGACCCCCTCCCCCATAGTCAGAATAGTCCGGTCAGCGAACATGTTGTGCTATTTTCACATATTCACATATATGATATTGGTTTATGATAATTGTAGTCTAAATCACTAACATATAACTTACACTTACACTTATAATTTTGCAGAAATGTTTTGTTACTGTCCAGATGTGTCTAAACAAAATCACAGTACTTTCTGGCTCCTTACCCTGTAGGTTTTGCATCTACTGTAAGACAACTTTTTATCTTTTTTTTATAGTTAGAACACACCATTATGCTCTAGTTGTCTTGACTGTCTGTGACCTTTCATTCATCCTCATCATTGTTATTCCCTTCTCATCTTACACTTTTCTGTGTCTGCCCAACACCTCTCTGTTCTAAATCCCTCAGAGACCATAAGTAAATATATATAGATATATAGTCCCACCCCTCAGAGAATGCATTTAGCCGCTGGGACTGCCAATCACTGCCTTTATCACAGCTCTGGCCCAAGTCACTCGCCTTGAGCAAGTTTTCATTAATTTAATAAAGATTCTCAAGGGATGCAAAGCGCAGAATGTAAGCGTCCATTTGTCTGTGTGTGTGTGTGTGTGTGTGTGGGTCTTTTCATTGATTGGGATAGTACAGAGAGGACATGAAAATATGGGGAGAAGTTGGAGAATGGGACTGGGAATGATGCAAGCCAGATTCAAACTTGCATCGTTTAGAGAAGCACCATGTCATCATGTCATTATTTCACATCCTTAGCCTTAAATCAATAGCTCACCCAAAAATAAACGTTCTGTCATCATTTACTCACCTTAAGCTCATCGTGATCCAAACCTGACTTTCTTCCTTCTGTGTAACACAAAAGAAGTTATTTCGAAAGTCAGTGGGGTCCAAACAACATTAAACTTTATTGAAAGAAAAATATTTTTCTTTTGTTTTCACAGCAAAAAGAATGAATTTTCATTTTGGGTGGGCTTGAGAGTTGAATCTGAATTCAGCCAGATGTTATTTTACCAGTTGGGTCACACATACGAAAAAAATCTTGACTTGAACTAAAAGCTTGTATAACACTCTGGGAAAACAAATAAATATAATATAAAAAAAATTATATTGTGCATTATACAAAACAGATTGTTTCAAAGAAGATTTTTAGTAATTAACAGGAAGAAAACAGCTGCCATGTATAATTATTATATCATATTATAATTTATGGATAACCGTAACTAGCATTATTAAAACAGATCCTTAGTTCATGTACATTGAAATATTTACACATCACAAAACTTGGAAACACATTTCTTTAATATTATTATTAGAGCAAATATTTGAACATGAATTTTCTGTTAAGCATGATAAAATGTTTGTGATTTATTAATCAAAGTTATTATAAAGTGCTACCAATTCATATTTAATTATATATGGAATGTTGTGAAAATATAACCTAGTATGGCTCATATGGAAGTCTTGAGAGTTGACTCAACTTTTATTGTTTTTTTTATGATCCATCTGCCTCTGATGAGTACACATGCACACCCAATGTGATTGTCATAGCATGTTAAGTATCTTTTTAGCTCTAGCAGTATCTGTCATGTGCAACTTATGTTCATAAATTCATGTTGCGTGTTTGTTGAAGTAGCAATGTGTGCATAAGAAATGCTATGTAAATGTTTTGTTAGCTCGTATTTCATTGCCTTGTTGAACAGGGCTGCGGTATCCTGGGAGAGGGGGATTTTTGTGCCTTCTCGTTCTCTCCCCTTTGCTTTTCTCCCCCCTTTTTCTGTGACTGAGTATTTGAGGCAGAGAGCTTGCCTAAATAATTTACAAGTTGATTAATGGCCTCACAGGGGTATAATTAGGCAATGGAGAGATGGTGGCTAGTGTAACCAGTACAGTGCTTCTGGGATTTGAGAAGCCAGATTATTAAGCAAACCAAAAAAAATTGTCTTAGCAGAAGTGAAGAAGGGGAAAGAAAGAAAGAAGAGGAAGCCTCTCCAGACTGCCTGATGTTTGAAGCAGGGCTGCAGAGATAGGCAAGAGGCTGTGTGTGTTTGATGTGGAAATTGGACAGTTCGAAACCGTCGACTTTAATTTTTCACCAGCTGCGGGGACCCCCCTGGGTGCCAGCTTGCGTTCCTTAAAGAATGCTGTTCTATTTTCTCTTCACCCTCATTATTTGTTTGTCCTCCGCCGCTCTCGTTAATTTTCCCACAGCATTACAAACGCTACGCTTCTCTACCATGCTGTCCGTCAGTTTTAAGAGGTGCCATCATCCCCTTAAACAATTCGCTCGTGTTGCCTGTCAGCCAGCCGTTGACTGCTTTTGTACTCTGAGAGGGACCCGTGAAATATCTTCAAAAGACAAAATGTACATACATGAATTTAAATGACACCGTGTCTGCTAATTATTTATCACCTCACATCTGAATAAATCGCCTTGATTTGATACAGTTACAAACAAAAGGCACGTCCTTGACAATACCGCTTGATGATGAGATCACTGATGCTTTGCATGGAGATGATGTTGTTTCAGTTCTGCTCAGACCATCTCCTTTAATTTAATCCTCTTAATGGGGGGCATTCCAGCGCTCTAGATGGCCTCCACCTACGTTTAAGTGAAATATTCAGTTTTCTGTCCGCTTCTGCCCATGTGTTTTTGAATCAGATCAAATTAACTGTTTATTTGTGGGTTTAACCCCTTAAAACGGCATCCTATATCAACATCTTTCATATTTCAGAAAGTTCTCGTACAATTTTTTTTCTTTCTATAAAGTCTTCTTCACAGTACCTGGAAAGAAGTAAACAAATGAAAGGCCTTTCTCACGTCCGTTAGATCTATAACACTGTGATCTGACGTCCTACAGGGAGGAACGCATACAGTATTTCAAACAAAATGCTAAGCAGGTGTGTGTCTCGTGGGGTAACCCCCTCTGAACACCGTGTTTACAGTATATAGGACGAGTGTCATTCAAAGGACACAGCAAGTTGATTCTCAGGAGTCTGAACCTCTTGAACATTTTTGAGGTTCTCGAAGTTTGCCTTAATGAGATTTCTCTACTTCTACGGTTTGCATTGTTGTATTTCTGTCATGTAATTAGGAAAAAGCACAACAAATGTATAAATAGGCGATAACTGTGTCATAATATCGCTGTATTTGTGTTTAATCCATACAGTGCCATCCAGTATAGTCATGCGGATCCTTACAGAGAGACTGAGCAGAATGGACTGTACCACACGAGGCTGGGTGCTCCATGGATTTCCTCAAGATGTGGAGCAGGCAGAAAAACTCCAAGAGTCTAATTTCCTACCAAACAGGTATATCAGTCACTATAAACTGATTTAATGTTAAATGTTAACTGCCATGCCATAAAAGGCATATGACTGCACAGGGATCTAAACTATTATCACAATGATTTGTTCCAGTGGTTCTCTTTCGATGAATATCTTTTGATGAACAGAAAGTTCAAAAGAACAGTATTTATTTAAAAATAGAATTTTTTATTATAAAAAATATTTAGTATTTACCGTCACTTAATCAATTTAATGCATCCTTGCTGTACCAACTTTTTAATGGTAGTATGTGTCACAATGAGCAAGTAGCTATGCAACTATGCAAACATGGCATATTTGAATTTAAGGAAGTGCACTATATTTGAGAGCAAGGGGGTGCACCACACTTTGAAAACTGCTTTTTTTACATTCAATTCTTCTGTCCATTCCCCTGTATCGATTTCTACCCATGCATCATCTATCCACTGTATTCCTATTCATTGAACACTGTAGGACTTTCACAGTGACAAACAGAGATGTAAACATAGGTGTTTAGCTAATGAAAACAAAACACAAGAGAATTTTATGAACTGCACTGTGAATCTTTCTAGTTATTATTTGTGATTTGCGTCTCCTCAGCTATCCTAAATAGTGAGTGTAACTGCAAGGCTCAGATTGCCCTCTCAGATTACCCTTAACTCAGCTGCCCTGGAGGATCTGATGGCACTTAGATTATACAACCTGTCCTCTGTGTGTGTCCCCTCATCAGAGAGCTCACTTTGAGGTTAGCTCATCAGTGAAAATAACCGTGTCCCAATTCTGTCTCCTTTGACACAGAAACAAGAGCAGGAGCACAAATCTGTGCAGTAACATTAGAAAAATCTACTTGTTCACCGCAGGGCCCCCTTTTCAACCTGTTTTCCTGTCCTGCTGTTTCTCATCATGATTTCTCATCGTTTTATATGCTCTGTGGTATTAAGATTTGATCCCAGATGTCAGCAAGCAGACATGGTGTCCGCTTCCCTCGCTGCTTCAGCGTAGCAAGGCCTTATTTCCTCCATTAACAGCCCCTGTTGTTTGGGCTAATGGCAGGAGACCTCATTTACATAGCATTAGCGTAATTGATTCGAAGGCCCGCGGTTAGCCTGGCCCTGAAACAATGGGGAGATAATGTTTCAGATGGGCTGATGATGGCCCGATGGCGGCGCTGTACCTGACAGCTTTATTAATTAACAGCTCTCTGGTTACCAGGCTTTAGTGAGGATGAATAAGTCAGCTCCTCCTGGAGCAGTGCCAGGGCATGGGCATTTAATAGGTGTCACTGGCAGAAGAGAGAGGGGACAGAGTGGATCCCTTTACCCATTTCCTGAAAGGGCTCCATTAACAAAGAGTCACTGCCTGCGATAAGTGCCAAGGCGATGTTGTTTGTGTGACTCCAGAGGCCTGTTGCATGAAGTAGCAGTTTCAGAGTATGTTTAGAGTTGACAATACCATTCAAATCCAACCTGGTTTAGATCAGGTTCAGTGGGCTCACAACGCTTGATATAAACATTCTCTGTCAACTCAGGGTTTGATCCAGAGTTTGTGATCAATTCTGGAGCGTGTGGACCTAAAAAGTGTGACGTGCTGCGAACAGCCAATCACACGGAGCATGGAGAGCATCAGTTTAATTGACTTTTCACAAGAGAGCCAGTGCAATTCACTTCTCTGATAAAGATTAAGAGATCGTTATGAAATATATTATGAATTTAAATGCATTTACAAGGCAGGAATAAACAGTGCTGCTGCAGCGAAAGTTTGACAAGGTAGCTGAAAGAAAATATCTGAATATATCAATGCAAGTGAATCAACTGAATTTAAATAATAATAATGTATAGGTTCACAAAGAGATTAAAAGAAAACATGTAAGCTTAATTAGTTTTAGCTTTATATATTGAAGCTTGTATTTATATGTATATATGTACATTAATTTAAATGCAAAGTTTAATATATACACTCTTAAAAATAAAGGTTCCAAAAGGGGTTTTTCGCAATGATGCCATAGAAGAACCAATTTTGTTTCCCTAAAGAACCTTTCAGTGAACAGTTCTGAAAATAACCATTTTTTTTCTTAGAGTGAAGAACATTTTAATAATCTAAAGAACCATTTTCCACTATAAAGAACCTTTTGTGCAACGAAAAGGTTCCGTGGATGTTTAAGGTTCTTCATGGAACCACAGATGCCAATAAAGTAGATTTATTTTTAAAAATGTAATTATATGAATATAAATATCATAAATAATTAGCAGCAAAAGATGGGCAATTTTGTCACTATAAACTGCTTTCATTTGAAGCAAGAGACACAGGGGTAGTGGCTCAGACATATGTCACTTTTCTCACAGCTGATTGGTCCAGTTTTTGTTTTGATCTCTAACCCTGAATAAAACCTGCTCTGGTTTTATTGTATTTTGCTTTGTGTTGTTTTTTTTTTGTTTTTTTTTAAATATTATACTTATTGTATACTTTGTGTTGTTTAAATATACATACAATGACCTGTTTGCCTTGCTGAAGTTGTAGTTGCAGGCGATCCACAGTAGTGGCTGTCTGTTCCAGTTAGTGCTAGTCTTTTGTCATGTAAAGGAAGTTACCTGATCCATGAAAGACGAAAGAGGAAGAAAAGAAAAAGGACGCTCGCTAATGAAGTTACCTCATCAGATAAATGAAGATGCCTTTGCTCTGGTTTCTCATGCCGCAATCATCTGATCCTCTTTCAAAAGCTTATCAGTCACAGTTAACTTTGAACGTATGACACTTTGTTAAGAAGGAAATCTAAAATCATTATCTGTTGTCTACAGTATGAACCCCAGAGCTATGTTTGAGGCAGTGGTATTTAACCTTTTTGACTTCAAGGCCACTCAACAATATTTGAATTCCGCATGGTTTTTCCTGTCATTTGTGATTTACTGGATAAGGATTTCAAAAAAAAAAAAAGATAAAATATTTTAGAGCTTGAAATAACTATTAAAAAAATTTATATTCATCATTAAATGGAGTTAACCATGGAGTTAAAATATTTTGTTCGTTTACATTACTTTTCACACTTTTAAAATTAGGCTATTTAATTAAGCTATTTTAATATTTTAATTTTAATTTTGTTTTCTCTTATTTCAAATAATTTTAATTCATCTTGAGGACCCCTTGGAAGTTTGGAAGTCTGGTTGAGAACCACTGGATTAAGGGAATACATATTCATTTCAAAAGATTAAAATTCTGTCATCATACCAAATGTATGACTTTTTAGGTGAATTTCCTGGCCACGTTTTTCATATAATGAAAGTATTATAAATTGGTCCTTACAGCTTGTGCTCTATCAAAGTCCCTTTAAGACAAGTCATTTCACTCGGCGGCCATCTTTGAAACGCCTCTCGGGCATGCAAGTATAGCACCTATCTCTTTGAATAGGGAAACATCAAATTCTCCAAAACTGTTCGCCAAGATTACGATTAAATTTCATATTTGAAATCAATGAAATCTGACAACAACTGTGTGGCAAGCAGGACGGGGCCGAGAGCCACGAGAACGGGGCGAGGCTGGTGGCGTGATTGCTAATGAGCGTCACCTGCGTGCCACACCAGACTCGTATCTCTCACGGAGGAGCTTCAGAGGCATAAAAGGAGGAGTGACGACAGTGAAGTACGAGAGAGGACCAGGGCCCGTATTTATCAAGCTTCTCAAAGTGCCATTTTAGTCTTAAGTGCTGAGAATTCATGAAATTTATTCCTATATTCAAACTTAAGTATAAAAGCAAGTTATCAAATGTCTTAAAGCTAAGAATCACTCTTACTCTCCCAGTTATTTAAGACAGCTCGAGAGGTCTCACAAGTGGTTAGGAGTTGCCAGTAGGGGCTTTTTAGGTGTCGTGAATCATCTTTAAGACTGACACTTAAGATTTAGTCCTACACTTCACTTAAATTACGACTGAGATGCTTGATAACTAACTTTTAAGTGCAGATTTGAGCCAAGAATTTTTTTACTCTTAAGTCAATTCTTAGCAGTGTTCTTGTGAGTAATTCTCAGAGGCTTGATAAATACGGGCCCAGGCCTGGATTTTACGTCGTGTTTTGTTTATGTTTGTGCGGCAGTCGTTGTTCGTTCTGTGTTAATTTTTAAATTAAAGTGTCTTGAATATTCGCTGGTTCCCGCCTCCTTCTTCCCTTATCAACTAACCTTGTCTCAGAAGCTTCTAGACGCATTTTTCAGGCTGGATAATGTGCATGCGCAGTCCTAAACGCGCATCTCAGAACACAGACTACACAGTTTCTATAGGAACCAGAGCTTCGAAACCGCAGCTGCAGTGACACAGTGACTTTACCAATCGGCAATTGGCTCTTTTCTTTAGAAGGCGGGACTTATTCCCCAATTTTGCGCGTTGCACTTTCTCTCATTCATAGTAATACGAGTGCACCATCTTTCTGTATATAAAGTTTTTGGCTCTATATTTCAAAACTTCTGAAGCTGCACAGTATATTTCTGTGGGGAACAGAAATTTGTTATCTTTGCAAAGCATGACATATGCCCTAGTCATAAGTGAATAGGAGTGTCTGATTCATGAAAGAATCATTCTTTTAATTCAGATCCTTTCAGTGAATCATTTGATCCAGTTCACTGAACAGGTCTCAATGATTCATTCATGAATCAAACTGATCTGGTTCTTTGGTCGGTTTCACAAAATTATTGTTTGACTTCAAAAGACTTGAAATATAGAACATAGGCCATATGGACCACTTTTATAATGCTTTTATGTTGCTTATTTTATCAAAGTTTGACCGCCCTTATTCATTTTCACTTTTAAGGAAAACAGTCGACATGATATTCTTCAAAAATGTATTTGAGTTCCACAAAATAAAGAAAGTCATACATGTTTGGAAAAACAGCAGATGATGCAAGAATTTTCAAGTTTGGCTAAAATATCCCTTAAGAATAATATAAAATGAAAGGTAGCACAATACCCGAGCTTCTCTAAAGACCCATGTCCAAACCCCTCTTACATGATCATTCTCAGACTGTACAGCAGGTCATTTTTACTTCATTAGTTTCGCTGGTCTCACTCCCACCCCTCCTACCAGTCTTTAACTACTCTCCAGTTTGGCTAGTCATCAGCCTCTTACAGCCTTGACACGCTTGCAAACAATCAGAGTCTTTGGAAGCTCTGAAATATGCATGGCTACCTGTGACAGGTAGATAAAGAAGAGCAATTAGCCATGTAATCTAAGAGTCTGGCCCAATTACCTGCTCTCGTCCCTGCCCTGCCCTGCCCTCTCTCTCTCTCTCTCTCTCTCTCTTTCCACCTGCACAGCGCTCTTGCTCTCTATTAGTAAAATGTATTTCATGTGTCCGCTCCCCATCAAATCAAGCAACACTTCCTCTGATTGGCTTATCAATTATACAGCAGGGGCAGCATTACAATTTAATCAGTGGTAAACATTGCCGTGGCCACCTGTAAAGAATCTTTCCCTCATTAATTTCTTAATTTGGAGAGATAGAAAGGGAGGCAGAGGGGCAGACGGGAGCGGCAGCGCTTCAAGAGATCGGATAGACTGAGGCCTTCTTGGATCACTTCAGCTCAGCGAGTAGACTGAAGAACAAAAGGGTCAAAGGTTACCATCTACCTAATGTATACCAGTGGAAGAATAGAAACCACACGTGCACACACACACACACACGCACGCACATACTGATGGTAGGATTTGCTAAGACTAGTGCGATTCAGGATCATTTGTAGCAGCTGAGGACTGTCAGGCTCTTGTTATCTGCCTTGTTTTAGTAAGCCATTTGTTAGAGGATCTCAAGCTGTCATGTAAGAAACATCTAATGTAAATCAATTCATCTTGTACAGCTCCCCGCACATAAAAAGTGAGGGGAATGAGAAGAAAGACGAACACAAGCCCCTACCCTCCCATCCTCCAGCCCCAGACACAACACACCATCCTTTTACTCCTCCAAATTTATAAATATTTCATGAGGAAGCATAAATATTAATTCTAATAGCTTTGCAGAGTAGTTATTATTTCTTTTTTAAGACAAATATTCATTAAAAATTGAGAGAAGCCTTTTTCTGAAATGATTAAACCTACACACACACACCCACATTATTATGGCTCTTAAACACATCAAATATCTAGCATTTTCAGTCCACACTAATAGTCAGTTAAAGCACCATGTCTCCTTTGTCTATTTCAGAGGGCCTAGTGGTTCACAGTGGTACTGAGAGCCAGGAACACAAAGACATTGAAATATTTTATCAAAAGCACCAACTTAGATCTCTTTCTCCCTTTTTCCTTAGTTTCTTAACCACTTTTGGTGGAAAAGAAGGCCTTATAATGTACAATTCCTGTTTGTATTTCTCTATAGCTTTAATTGGTTCAAAATTACATCTCACTACAATCTCAGTTTGTGTAAAATGTTTAGATGGCTAAATATTAAATAATGTGGATGAGGCTGTGAGGTCCTTGTCCTCTGGAGGCTTGAATGAAATCATTTGGGATAAGACTGGCATGTAAACCCCCACCAGACCACACCATTAGGCCCACTTTGTGTCTGGACAATGTCAAAACACAATGACCCCTGGGTAGAAACCCTAACATTCCTCTGTTGAAGTCCTCTCATGACCCAGGAGAGTATCCCTGTTTTCCATTATTTTCTTCATCATTTATTTAGCTCTAATACCAGCGCATTATGATTATTTCTCTTTGAATGCTAGATGGAGTCTATATATAATTGAGTAATGGATTGGTATAGTTTTCGCATGACATGTTATGATTTCTGAAGACATTTTGAGAATCATAATGAATTTGACAATTCCAGTTGCTCTTACAATTCTGGTTCTGCAGAAGGTACGCTGCTGTTCAAAAGTTTGGGGTTGGAAAGTTTTTTTTTTTTTTTAATGTTTTTGAAAGAAGTCTCTTATGCTCAACAAGGCTGCATTTATTTGATTAAAATATATTGTGATATTTTAATTTATTTCTGTGATTCTGTGGCACATTCTAATATGCTTATTTGCTGCTTAAGAAATGTTTCTTATTATCAAAGCAGTTGTGCTGCTTATTATTTTATGGAAACCGTGGTGCACTTTTTCCCGGATTCTTTGATAAATAGAATGTTTAAAAGAACAGAATTTATTTGAAATATAAATCTTTTGTAAAAAGTCTTTACTGGCACTTTTGATCAGTTTAAGGCTGAATAGAAGTATTAGTTTCTTACAAAGAAATAAGTCAATCCATTGAAAAATAGTGTATGTTTACACAGAATTTTAAATACCATTATTTTGGCTGTTTTTGTAGCATATTGCGTTCATTTAAAATACCACTGACAAAACGCTTGCCTTAATGTTAATGCTTGTCTTTAACTATATGACTGGTCTTACAGTTAGTTAAGTTAAGATTTGTTAATTTTCTAAAAATAAAAAAAATAAAAAACCTCAGTCATTTATTTGGGAGCCATATTACACTGGTTAAAATCTTAATAAGAATCATTGTTCTCTCTCTCTCTCTCTCTCTCTCTCTCTCTCTCTCTCTCTCTCTCTCTCTCTCTCTTTAATGTATCCAGTTCCCAAGCCTATTTGTGGGTTTTTGTCTTTTATTATATTTGAATTAAATTTGATCAGCCTTTATTAGACCATGATGCCTTTTATGTGTTTGGTTGATAGATAATATTTTTACCAAGCAATATCGTTACTCAGGCAATTTGAGAGGATAACAGATATCATGACAGACTTCCACATGATCTCTGCCTCTGTCCCCTCTAGGGTCTTCTTCCTGGAGATGACTGATGACATTGCTATCGAGAGGGTAACACTTAGGGCTGTGGATCCTATGACTGGAGAATGGTGAGAAGGAATCTGCTTAGCAAATTGTAAATGTGTATGTAAAGAAACTATTCCTTTGGGTTCCACTAAATGCATAACTGCATTCTGAATGTTGCGTTTAAACTCTGCAGGTATCACGCCGTGTATAAACCTGCCCCTGGTCCGGCAGTGCAGGCCCGGCTTCGGTTTGACCTGAGGAATTCAGAGGAACAGCTGCTAAAAAGGCTTAAGGAGTACTGGAGCCATGCAGTGGACCTGCAGGCCTTCTACCCACAGGCAGTGGTTATCAATGCTGACCAGGACCCACACACCGTGTTTGAGTCACTGGAGAGTAGGCTAGTGGGCCAACTACCCAAAGTCCTGTCTAACCGAGAAAAATATGAGGGCTAATTCTCTTTAAACACTGTTTAACTCCACCTAAAAATTTAAATTCTCTCACCATTTACTCACCTTCATGCTTTTCCGGATGTATATGACTTTCTTCTGTGGACCTCAAATGGAGATTTTTAGAAAGATAATCTATCTCTCTGAGGTCATATAATGCAAGTGGATGGGTCCCTCAAAGTTGACTCTTCAAAAACTACACAAAACAAACACGATGGTAATCCATACGACCCCAGTGGATGAATCAATGTCAACCATCACTTCTGGCCAAATGTCAAATGTGGGTTCATAAATTCATGCTTGGCATAACGTCAGCACCTTGTAAAACTCGCGTAAGATGTCATGTGGAAGCATAGAAGACGTCACTTCTTGAGTTTCACAATGCGCTTTCATCACGCTTTACAACATGCTGGCATTTGCATCAAGCATGAACTCATATGACGGTTGAATAGTTGAATTGACATTGATTCATCCTTTGCCGTTGTGTTCGTTTTGCTTATTTTTTGAGCCATCAACTTTGAGGGACTCATCCACTTGCATTAAGATCTCTGTTTGTGTTCCGCAGAAGAAAGTTAGTCATATAGATCAAATTTTTGGATGGAGTATCCCTTTAAGCATACACATAGATCAGCTTTAATGCAAATTCTAGATCTGTTCCTTGTGCTTTTATTTTTCTCCTGTCATTTGTACATCTGAAAGGCTACTTAATAAATTTCTTTTGAATTTGACTTTAGTTCTCTTTTCTTGGTCATAGTTATTTTATATATATTTTATATCTTATATTTTAATGAACACTGGCATGTCTCCAAATTTATCACAGAAAAATACATTACCTAACTGATGTAGTCATTCTTGCCATCTGACTGTGTGTGAGCTCATGGGAGTGCATGGCACCTGCTAATTTGACGTATGTTTAATTAACATAACAGGAACAGGCAGACCAGCCAGAGCCTTTGTGGTGGGCAGTATTAGTCCCGCTTCAGTGGTCTCATGCTAAAGAAACCAGCCAATGCTGCTTTGATTATTAAATTCCCTCTCCTTCTCTCTTCCTTTCTTTGAGGTCACTTGATGTCTCCCACAGGGAGGAATGGAGTTAAGTACACTGGTTAGTGTAACATGTTAACAGGCTGATTTTCAAATTCCCCTCAGATAGTATGCTATGACAGGCAGACACTGACCTAATTATAGCAGATGAGGTCCAGAATATGCATCTTCTCTGAATATGTAAACACGAGGGCCAGTGTATATCCAAAGGGAGAGAAGGCTACAAAAATGAAATGCGTCTAAATGAGAAAGTATTCCCTGAGCTCCCTCTGGTTCTGTAGCACCCTAATATTTTTATACTCTGAATAAAGACTGATTTTTAACAAAGGTTTTGTTATTTCAAATTGTTGGATGGGAAGTGCTATGTAGGAAAAAAAATGTAATTCGATTGTTAGAAAGATTCACATTTTATGCTTTAAATAATGTGCAGATAAAAGACGCTTAACAGCATATCTTTACATTATAAAATGTACACAGGCACACACTGTAACACATTTTGTCTTTTGCAAATAGCACATAGTTCGAAATTCATTGAAATCAAAATGGTAAGTAAAAGTAAGCTACAGTAATAGCAGAAAGTAACTGAAGAAAAGTAGTGAAAATAAAACAATAAAAAAAAAATAGGAAGCATAATTATGTTTGAGGTTTAAAATAGGAGGTGTATCTTATAATATTTTAAACAGTGGGTTTCAATCAGGAATCCTCAGCAAACTTTTAAGGGATGACTTAAAATAATTTAAATGAAGTTATATTAAAATAATATAACTTTATTAAAATGCTAAAGATACACAATGTGTAAACTGATTTTTTAAAAATGTATTAATGAATTGTTCCTAAACAACCTTTATTTAAAAAAAGGTTTTCTGATATGTTTATTAATAAAAAATAATGTAAATACATTTTAGTTAAAGAAAACAGCTCTTGTGGTTAATTAATATATTGACACTTTCCATTTATGTTAATAAAATAATTTGAAAACATGCAGCTTTGTCGTAATTACAGCAGAACATACCGCACGAAATATTATATATGAGAGGCATTAAATATTGTGACGGACAAGTCAAAAAAGTTGAAAACAACATGGGACTTTTATTTTGGTAAAGTCATTACCCGGAAATCTCCTCACGTTGTAGTGTACGAAGGGAAAACACGTGTGAAACTTTACTCTGTAGATGTACAGCTGTTTATGTTCTGTTACTGTTTACAAGTTAACGTCACTCGCATTTAGCTTGAAACTGACATTTCTGCTATTCAAACGAAGTATAATACGCCATTTATCATTTTGTAAGTAGTCCGGTATCTGTGAGAGTTTAGTATAACAGTTATTTAGCTACTACAGAGTCTTAAAAAAAGCCTCCTGCTTACTGACATGGCTGAGGACATGCTAATGCTCAACATCTCCTCAGCTCCCGTAACTTTTCACAGAAAGACAGACCGAAGACCTGTGTCATCAACAGAGAAATGGACACAGGTGAGTCAGTCCTGCATCCTCTGTTGTCATTTTCATTACACATACACACTGATGTACTCTGCTTTACACACAAGTTTCTGTCAGCCTGATTGTAAAGTGCTGTACTGTCTGTGTTGATGTTACAGAAAAAGCAAGAATTAAAGAGGAAGGCTGTCTTTGAGCCCCAAGAGAGCAGCGCCTCCAAACAGAGGAAGATTAATCAAACTGGTCAACAGCACACACATAAGCAAAAGCTGCAAACCCCCAAAAGCCCCTCTCAGAGGAGTAATAATAGAGACACAGAGGAGAACGCAGACCAGAGTGAAATCTCTGCAGCTAAGTCGCCATCAAAGGTGAAAGCATTTCCAAAGAAAGCTCCCGAAGAGCATGGAGACCATGGCAGACCATTTATCAAGACATCGTCTCTCTT
The DNA here is from genome assembly GCA_039654105.1 of Coreius guichenoti. Classification (NCBI taxonomy): domain Eukaryota; kingdom Metazoa; phylum Chordata; class Actinopteri; order Cypriniformes; family Gobionidae; genus Coreius; species Coreius guichenoti. Next base: position 20,550,769 of record CM077169.1, read on the forward strand.
CAGAAACAACCCAGAGATCCCTGATGTCCTCAGGTAGATGCAACACATTTGAGCTTGTGTGAATGGACTCGGGTCTTTCTCAAAATTGACCTTTCCATGCAATTTATTTTTCTTTTTTTTCTCCTCACAGTCCTGCTGTAAATCTAGTAAAGGAGAAAGTCTTCACCAGCAACACATTTGAAGAACTAAATCTACATCCTCATCTGGTAAAAACAAACCTCAATATCTCTTAACAAATCTCTCTGAAATGCTTCTCCTGTCTTTAGTCTTATACCTTCTTCTTCTCATCTGAACAATTTCACAGGTGGCAACGCTCCATAAGGTGTTGAACGTGACCAGTATGACGAGGTACTGTAGCTTCATCTTATCGTTGTATTGTCCTCCTCCTCTGTCTTTTTTTGTTTTTATCATTTTCATCTGTGTTTTCAGTGTCCAGAAACAAACCATACCAGTGCTGATGTCTGGTAAAGATGCTATAGTGCGCTCACAGACTGGATCAGGTGGGATTTCTGGCCTCTTTCATGTTAATTAGTTTTTTTATATTAAAATTACTAAATTAAATGTAATGAAATACACCAAGAATGTCATAAACTGATTGTATTGAATGTTCAGTTCATGATTCATATTGTTTACAACAATCCTACATGCAGTACTAACTTGACAATTGTATTTCTTGGCGCTGTAAAAAATAGTAATCACAAAAGTGTTTAAGTTAAATGAAACAGTAAGAAAAAAACTGAAAATAATTTTAAAAGATTGTTATTATTCATATGCCTTGTACAGGAAAAACATTGGCGTATGGAATTCCAGTGGTTCAGTTCTTACAAGCGATGCAACCTAAAGTGAAGGCAAGTCAAACTGAATCTCTAAAACAGCACACTCAACATCAGGACTTTACTGATTGATCACATAATCATTCTTGGTTTATGTTTTAGTCCGTTATATTTGGCTAAAATTAGTACATTTATTTATTTTCCAATATAAATGTAATTTATTGATCCTGTGTGGAGAAATTGGGGTCGTTAGCAGTCAGACATTCAACACTGTACATTACACAGCATAACGTACAATACAAGAAATACATGAAAGTTAGAAAAGTCTACATTTAAAATGAGGTACACAATATAAATTCATCAAATTGGCAAAATTAGTTTTGAGTCAGATTGAACATGAACAATAAAAGAGCTAATGCACCATTAATAGTGTATTTGTATAATTATGTTCAACAACTTTTGATATTATGAATTAAACTTACTTTATTTTTTTCAGAGATCAGATGGGCCTTTAGCTATTGTGATTGTTCCAACCAGAGAGGTATTGTTCTGATTGATCTTGTGGATGAACACACACACACACACACACACACACACACACACATATATATATATCTATATATCTTTCCTCTTGTTATATACCCTTTTTTATTTCCTTCCAAAATGAATCTGTCTGGTTGTCCCCCAGCTTGCCCTGCAGAGCTTTCAGATGTTTCAGAAGCTTCTAAGAGTGAGATTTTGCATTTTTGCTAAATTAATATGCTGTATTATTGACGTAATTGAGTTAACGTAAATTTTCAATCTTTACTCTATGTATTTATTCCTTTCAGCCTTTCACCTGGATTGTGCCAGGAGTTCTGATGGGAGGAGAAAAAAGGAAAGCAGAAAAAGCCAGGTTAAAAACACACACAAAATGCATCCGCTGCAAGAGTTCTGAAGTAGATTTCTGTTTATTATTCAAATGCAAAATTATTGTATCAGTATTATAAAAAATTTTTTTTAATAGATTTCAGATTTGCTGCAAATACTCTAATCTTCTCTACCCTAAAAATGTTTTTTTTGAAGCTGTTCTTTTGAACTTTCTATTCATAAAAGAATCATGAAAACAAATGTATCACAGTTTCTACAGAATATTAAGCATAACAACTGTTTTCAATATTGATAATAAGAAATGTTTCTTGAGCACCAAATCAGTATATTGGAATGATTTCTGAAAGGATTGTGTGACACTGAAGACTGGAGTAATGATGCCGAAAATTTAGCTTTGCCATGTAAGCAGCCAATACTCCCGTCTTCAGTGTCACATGATTCTTAAATGAATAAATTACATTTTTAAATATATATTAAAATAGAAAACAGTTTATTCATATTCTAATAATATGTCACAATATTACTATTTCTACCGTAGTGAGCATAAGAAACTTCTTTTAAAAAGATTAAAGTCTTACTGACCTTACCAAACTTTTGAACAAGTGTATATTTTATTCTGCAGCATCACTTCAGTTTGTGCTTGTCTGTCTTTGTCTTGACTTCAGACTGAGGAAGGGCATTAATGTTCTGATCTCGACTCCAGGCCGACTGGTGGACCACATCAAGAACACTCTAAGTATAGCTTTCAGTGCTGTGCGCTGGCTTATTCTGGATGAAGCCGACAGGTCAGTGTGTTTGCTGATTTGAACTGAGAAACGACATTATGTGGTTTACATTAGCTTATTCATTTATGATATTTTATCATTTTTAGGGGTGTAACGATAAACTCATGTTACGATTCGATACAAATCGCGATACTGAACTCACGATACGATACATATTGCAATATTTTAAGCCAAAATAAAGGAGAGGTTTTTTATTTTTACTTTTTTATTATTATTAAAATAATATTATTATTATTATATTATTAGGATCCACAAATATTCCCCCATTGTATTATTATGCGTTATATTTAACATTATATATAGTTTAATGTAGTAATGGCACTGAAACTCTGTAAACTTAATTTTTTCCCTCACGCAGTACTCGCGCTTTCAATGCAGGCATTGGATCTATTAAGCCGCACACACACAGACTCTCCTGGTGCTCGCTATGTCCTGCCTCTCCCGCTATTAATGCACTATACTAGGGGTGTAACGATATTCAAACTGAACCGAAAAAACGCGATACACCACCCACGATACGAACCACGATACTCTCATATCGAACCGAACGCACCCCGCCCCCTGCTGCCCCGACCCAGCTCTCACTTCACCTTATGCCACAAAATTATTTTTTTCTTCCTTGACATTTAATTAAATAGTAATAGTAAATATAAATAATATAAATAGTAACTAAATTAGTACACGTTTAACAACTAATAAGAGCTGTATTTTTACTAAATATTATTATAATAATATTATTTACTAAATATACACTAACTTTTGTCTTCCAAGTGCATGGGTGATCGCTCAAGTTGCATGGTGGAAGGACAAAGAGAGCCAGTTTCCCCATTTAGCCAGGTAGGCTAAATGCTACCTTGGAGTCCCAGCAACATCGTCATTTTCGTAGCTTTTTACAAAATAAAAAAACCTCTCTTACCTCAGAAAACCGCTTTCCTGTCATGTCAGCCGTTATACTGTGCTCATAGCGCACACTCTTAAATTACACGCACAAAAACGGCGGTGCGTGCTGTATATCACTTCATATATAAAGCGCAAGAAAAACTACAACGTTGCATGCAACGTTACGTTGTCAATTCGTAAGTCATGAAATAAAAGTAAAGTACCAATAAATCACGTAACTGGTTCGATGTGTGTTAGCTGGGAAGGATTTGCATGCAGGTATGATGTTCATTCTATTCATCAGGAGCAGTTTTCATGTTTCATTACCAGTTCATGATGTATTGTGTATTCACCATGGTAACTGTTATTTCCATAACCCCAAAATGCCACTTTATTTTCACTTTATTTTGTTTATTTTTAAATTAGTGTTTTATTTTATTAACAAGAACTGCTATTTAACAGCTTTAACTTATAGGCCTATTTATTCATCAGTATTAGTCATTCATACAATTGTGTAAAATATGTGTTTAAGTAGGCTAAAGTGGGACATTACTTGTGTGTGTGTCATCAATGTTTATGAAATAAATTTGCTTGGGTTTTTTTTTTTAAACATTATGGTAAAAGGTAAAATGAGTAGATTATGTCTGACTAGGTTACAGTGGAGGTATGCTAACTGCTCTAAAGAAAATGTGAAGCCAATGTATAAAGTTAGTAAAGATAAAGTTAATGAGTTAAATTATTGTTGTTGTTATTATTAAGTTAAAAGTGAATCTAGTGTTATTATTGCTGGTGCCCTGCCATGAACCCTGCCTCCACAGCAAACAGAACCGAACCGAACCGAACCGTTGCTCCAAAACCGTGATATGAAACGAACCGTGGCATAGGTGTATCGTTACACCCCTACACTATACATATATAGTGGGGAGAACAAGTATTTGATACACCGCTGATTTTGCAGGTTTTCCTACTTACAAAGCATGTATAGGTCTGTAATTTTTATCATAGGTACACTTCAAGTGTGAGAGACAGAATCTAAAACAAAAATCCAGAAAATCACATTGTATGATTTTTAAATAATTAATTTGCATTTTATTGCATGACATAAGTATTTGATCACCTACCAACCAGTAAGTATTCCGGCTCTCACAGGCCTGTTAGTTTTTCTTAAAGTAGCTCTCCTGTTCTCCACTCATTACCTGTATTAACTGCACCTGTTTGAACTCGTTACCTGTATAAAAGACACCTGTCCACACACTCAATCAAACAGACTCCAACCTCTCCACAATGGCCAAGACCAGAGAGCTGTGTAAGGACATCAGGGATAAAATTGTAGACCTGCACATGGCTGGGATGGGCTACAGGACAATAGGCAAGCAGCTTGGTGAGAAGGCAACAACTGTTGGCGCAATTATTAGAAAATGGAAGAAGTTCAAGATGACGGTCAATCTCCCTCGGTCTGGGGCACCATGCAAGATCTCACCTCGTGGGGCATCAATGATCATGAGGAAGGTGAGGGATCAGCCCAGAACTACACGGCAGGACCTGGTCAATGACCTGAAGAGAGCTGGGACCACAGTCTCAAAGAAAAAACCATTAGTAACACACTACGCTGTCATGGATTAAAATCCTGCAGCGCATGCAAGGTCCCTCTGCTCAAGCCAGCGCATGTCCAGGCCCGTCTGAAGTTTGCCAATGACCATCTGGATGATCCAGAGGAGGAATGGGAGAAGGTCATGTGGTCTGATGAGACAAAAATAGAGCTTTTTGGTCTAAACTCCACTCGCCGTGTTTGGAGGAAGAAGGATGAGTACAACCCCAAGAACACCATCCCAACCGTGAAGCATGGAGGTGGAAACATCATTCTTTGGGGATGCTTTTCTGCAAAGAGGACAGGACAACTGCACCGTATTGAGGGGAGGATGAATGGGGCCATGTATCGCGAGATCTTGGCCAACAACCTCCTTCCCTCAGTAAGAGCATTGAAGATGGGTCGTGGCTGGGTCTTCCAGCATGACAACGACCTGAAACACACAGCCAGGGCAACTAAGGAGTGGCTCCGTAAGAAGCATCTCAAGGTCCTGGAGTGGCCTAGCCAGTCTCCAGACCTGAACCCAATAGAAAATCTTTGGAGGGAGCTGAAAGTCCGTATTGCCCAGCGACAGCCCCGAAACCTGAAGGATCTGAAGAAGGTCTGTATGGAGGAGTGGGCCAAAATCCCTGCTGCAGTGTGTGCAAACCTGGTCAAGAACTACAGGAAACGTATGATCTCTGTAATTGCAAACAAAGGTTTCTGTACCAAATATTAAGTTCTGCTTTTCTGATGTATCAAATACTTATGTCATGCAATAAAATGCAAATTAATTACTTAAAAATCATACAATGTGATTTTCTGGATTTTTGTTTTAGATTTCGTCTCTCACAGTTGAAGAGTACCTATGATAAAAATTACAGACTTCTACATGCTTTGTAAGTGGGCAAACCTGCAAAATCGGCAGTGTATCAAATACTTGTTCTCCCCACTGTAAGAATAAACCATGTAAAATGCTTTGAATAATCACACTACTAAAACTAAATACGATCTGGTGATTTAAATGGTGGTTTGCGCTTTCACTTTGAAGAGTGTCATTCCGGCAGCGTGTGCGCTTCAGATGATCAATGCAATCTGAATGTTTTTTTTTTTTTTAAATGTTTAGCTCATCCAAAAATTTAAATTCTGCATTTACTCACTCTCATGTTGTTTTCGCACGTCACGCAAACATTTGAACGTTTACCACAGTATGCGTATCGTTGTAAATCTGTTCATCATATAAAGCCATCGTGTCTCTTCAGAAGATTTGGATTAGACCACTCGATTCGTTATTTTTACGATGCCTTTATGACAGTTTTTGGATCTTTTAAATTTTAGAGCAATGGACTTTAATTGGAGGGACAGAAAGACTCTCAGGTTTCATAAAAAATATATCTTCATTTGTGTTTTGAAGTTAAACGAAACAACATGAGAGTGAGTACATGATGACAGAATTTACATTTTTGGGTGAATTATTTTGCCTTTGTGCCAGGATAGTGTAGAGTGGACAGGAAGCGAGGTGGAAGAGAGGTGGGGGGGGTGATGGGATCGGGAAGAGTCAATGTGCAATTCTGTGCAATTTTCGGTTATTTTATAGGCATCCACCGAAATTTCCAAAATGGCATTTTTGGTTTTTGGCCTAAAATTTTAGCCGAAACACTCCTCTCCTATTTCTATCTATGCACGTGCGTGCCGCAAAATGCTCAAGGTCCATGTGAATGCTTCACTGATGTAACGCTCATCAGAAAAGCAAAATTGGTAGCACTTTATTTTACAGTCCTGTTTCTCGTTGTACAAACTATATACTTGTATTGTATTGTATTGTATTACAATAACTGGGTAATAACTAGGTACTAGTCTTAAACCTAATCTTAACCCATGTAGTTACCTTATATTACTCAGTACTTTCTTGGCAAGTACACTGTAAGTACGTTGAAAGTGCGCGTACTGTAAAATAAAGTGCAACTGAAATTTCTATGTAGTAGTATACTTGTTTCTGTTTGCAATTGACTATAAGGACTATACATTATTTGGATAATTGGTCAAATAATAAATCTGATTCTATTGCATAGAACTGAATAAAGATTATTGATATTTAATATTAATATATTTTCTGTCCAATTTTAGTGTTACTTTCAATAAAAGTGTGGTTATTTTATTGGCGTATTATTACAATTTATACAAAAAAAAAGGGTATAAAAATAAGAAATAAAATTTTTTTCGGCCAACTGCATCCAGAATTTTCGGTTTCGGCCCAGAATTTTCATTTTGGTGCTTCCTTAATTTTATCGATTAGTTCTTGCAGCCTTGTTAGCAGATGTATCAGTATCATCATGTGGATTTTACCATTATATGTGTTCTGTACTGAAGGACTCTGGATTTGGGCTTTGAGAAAGATCTGACTGTGATTCTAAATGCTCTGAACGCCACTGGACTTGACAGACAGAATGTGCTGCTTTCAGCCACACTCACCGAGGGTAAGCTCAGCATCCGCTCACTATCACGGTCACACAATGAGAGAATGTGTCTGGCTGTAAAGTGAGACAGTGGCTTAAGCGCTCAATTTAGACTGTGGGCGGTACCGTACTTTATTCTAGTGGAAGCAGACTGGGATGAGCTGACAGGAGTTGTTGTCTCTCAGGTCCAGTCTGTCTCCTCTTGGCGTAAGAAAACGGGCTCTTTATCCCAATGAAAACTGAAAGTTTTTGAGCCTCTTATAGCACCCTTCAGTTTTAAGCAGCACTACGTCACAAAAAGGTCTTACTCTTACAACATTTTCGATCACAAAAGCATTTTTGGTGACAATCTACGTACAAACATTGATTCTGTTCTCTGCATTTCCAGGACTGTCCCGATTAGCCAGTATCAGTATGAAGGAGCCTGTGAGTATCCATGTGTCAGAGGGGAGTGGGGAGACAGTTGAAGCATGTCCCCAGGCGGCCCCTCAGGCTCTGTCAGACAGCTATGCGGTTCCTGAGAGACTGCAGCAGCATGTGGTGGTGGTGCCCAGCAAACTCCACCTGGTCTGTTTGGCTGCCTTTATTCTGGCCAAATGCAAGGTAGAGCACACCATATGTTAAAACCCATTTATTAACGCTCCGTGGTTTTGTTTGTTATGCCGTACATTTCAGTTTGACTAAAGTGAATCATTCAAACGTTTTATAATCTGCCAAAGGTGTGTAGAAGAAAGCTGGAACTGTTTTAGATGAACCCTTTATATACGTATAGTAATTTTTCTTTCTAATATACACTACGTATGTAAATGTAAAGCATCTTGTATAATATTAACTGCTGTTTTTCGTTTCTTTTTTTTTGTTTACCTTTTATTTTTATTGTGTTTATGCAACTTTTGTATTTTTGTAACTCTGTTTTTGTCGTGAAGATGGCCTCAGATGCTGACATGGCATTATAAAACTATACTACCTACTAATACATTACCGTTTATGTTTTTGAAAGAAGTCTCTTGTGATCAACAAGGCTGCATTTATCTGATCAAAAATACAGGGGAAAAAACAATAATATTTTTAAAATATTATTGCAATTTAAAATAAATTATTCCTGTGATGTTAAAGATGAATTTTTTGCATTATTACTCCAGTCTTCAGTGTCACATGATCCTTCAGAAATCATTTAAATATGCTGATTTGATGCTCAAGAAGCATGTCTTATTAATATTATAAATATTGATATTGCTTAATATTTTTGTGGAAACTGTTTTTCAGGATTCTTTGATGAATAGAAAGTTCAAAAGAACAGCATTTTTTTAAAAATATATTTTTTTTGTAACATTATAAATGTATTTATATGTCACTTTTGATCAATTTAATGCATCCTTGCCGAATGAAAGTATTAATTTCTTCAAAAAAAAAAAATCTTACTGACCCCAAAAGTTTGAGTAGTAGTATGAATGTCTTTTAATTCTCTTCTATTTTAACTGATAACCAACTATGTTATTACTTCTAGAGCTTACTGTAAACAAGAAATTCATTTGCTCATGTTACATGCATGTTAGATACATGCCTTGCTGTCACTGGACTTAAGTATGTTGCTGTGTTTTTGTATATAGTTTGAGCAGCGGCAGAAGATGGTCATTTTCATATCCAGCTGTGAGGCTGTAGAGTTCCTACTTACTCTCTTCACTGCAGTCCTCTGTGAGAATCCCAACACCACATCAACCAAACGTACCTCATACCTCAACTTCTACAGGCTCCACGGCAACATGAGACAAGAGGTGAGACATTATGTGCCAATTCAGAAAAGAGGTTTTAAAGAGGCTAATTCCCAGATTTCCCACCCAAGGTTTCTTGTTAGTCAAGGTTTTGTACACACAATGCCCAGGAGTGTAGTTGTAATTCAGTTTTATTAGACTCCCTCATAGGACACTTACAGTTAAACTGTCGGTTTTTGCTGCTGTGTCTTTAACAATTGACTTGATGTATGTAAATAATTATTTATAACTGACTATCCGCTTTGCATGTAAAATGATTAACACCTCTGAACACCTTTAAATTGGTTTTGATTTAATGTATTTTTGGTCACTACATAGTTTCTGTTCTTCCATTTCAGTTGTTTTATAGTAAATGACTTCACTATTATTTTGTAATGTGAAAACTAGTAAAATACAGTAAAACGGTAATAATGTGAAATATTATTAAAATGTAAAATAAATAATATTAAAATAATAATAATTAAAAATTAAAATGATAAAATATTTTAAAATGTATTCCTTTTGATGGCAAAGCTAAATTTTCAGTATCATTACTTCAGTCTTCAGTGTCACATGATCCTTCAGAAATCATTCTAATATACTGATTTGGTGCTCAAGAAACATTTCTTCTTATTAATAATGCTGAAAACAGTTAAGCAGCTTAATATTTTTGTGGAAACCTACATTTTTATCAGGATTCTTTGATGAATAGAAAGTTTAAAAGAACAGCATTTATTTGAAATAGAAATTTTGAACGGTAGTGTAGATATAATTTTTCAAGATATATTCTCTTTAATGTATATCAGTAGAAAGTATTTTTTAGTTTTCTGTGAATATATCAGGTTCCCCACAGTCATGAAAAACTTTAAAAAGTTTTTGAAAAACTTTAAAAGTATGATATTCAGGCCTGCGAAGTAATAAAATCTTAAATTAATGTACATGTCTATAATGAATATACATGTTTCAAGTTATGCAAAGCTCTAAAATATTTTATTGGCTAGAAATATCTTTTTGTGAGTGCAATCACTGTAAGAGTATTTTTTTTTAAATCATTATCCATGAATCATGAACAAATGGAAGAGTCTTGACCTCCAACCTCCAAACATAGTTCTATATTTAATGTATAAATACAAAACAAATTATTTTGCATTTATATACATTGAAGGCTAGTATGTCTATGCATCAATCATGCTTGAACAGTATATAGCCTTTTCTTCTGTTTTTTTATTTTTTTATTTATTAAAGTGATCATGTCTCTTAAAAGCATCCAGAAGTACTAGCAGCATATGACACTGAGTTAGACCATCATGGTCCGGTTGAACGGTGGGGTCTGCCGGCTCTCGGCCAGCTGGCGTTCAGGCAACAGCAGCAGTCGGTGCCCTGTGGCAGTGTCAGGGGAACTGCATCCTGCCACTGTCCAGCCTGCACCCTCACCCCCACACAAATGGAGCTGCCGTAGGTCGCCCATATGGCACTGGTAGGGCAGGGGACTCAGGAGTCTCTTGGTCAGATGTATGGGAGAGCAGGTCTGGGTGTGGTGCTGGCCTGTAGTGTTATGGATGGGTTTGGTAATGGGACAGCACAGGCTGAGCTCTGAAAGTCTCCTCCGGTGAGATGAACTGCAGGAGACAGGCAGCTGTTCCAGCACACAACAGATTGTGCTCCATGGAGAAAAAGAGAGAGGATCTGTCGGACATCCCATCTTAAGATGGGCTCTTATCCGTTTTTCTACCTCATCTTTTGTTCTGATATAAGTGCAGATACTTTTTTTGATGTGAACAAATTAAGCTCAAGTATTTCTCTTTTATGCACTTTCTTTGCCCGTTTCTCTCCCTTCAGGACCGCACTGAGGTGTTCCAGGAGTTTTCTCAGTGTAAAACTGGAATTCTACTGTGTACAGTAAGTCATTCAGTTTCATGCCATTTGTATTGTAACTGACATTGACTGCAGTCTAAAGGAGTGATTCCCAAACAGGTGTGTGCATACTTGAGGGCCAACCTGCACAGTTTCTAGGAATACTTATTATTTTACAAATTATTATTATTATCCCCTCCACACATATCACTGTCCTTCTTTCTTTGTGACATCTGCAATCCCACATTTAATTGATTTTTCTTTTATAATATATAGATTTGTTAAATGGCTCATTGATGCATTGATCTAATGTAGCTTTAGCTATGCCAGTTAGTTAATACAAAAGTTTTACGTGCAGGTTTGTGCATCCCCCTCCGTCCACCTCCTTGTCACTTTGCAGAAGGGCTCCTGAAGTAAATGAGTTTTTCTATTCCTGCTGACAGCCTGGCATGGCATTGTGTTGGTCTCCATCTGTATCAGCTCTAGAGCTACTGACTCCAGACACCCCAACTTATGGTTTAGGCTAGTTGAGGTTGAGAGTTTGAGTTAAGATTGAGAAATGTTCAAATGAGGTGTCTCTTTAAGTTAGAATTACATAATCAGTTTTTTTTTACTCACGAAAGTCAGACTACGACGGACTGAACAAAAGAAATTAACCGGATAAGATTTCCACATGAAAGGCAGAGCCCCAGAGCGCACCTACCTACTACATAATCGCCACGGACCGATATTAGTTTGAAGGTGTTTACCAGCGAACACCAAACAAACTTTGTTTTGGCCTGATTTTTCTTCAAAATGACGTCACAGGATATCTGGGCCTTAATACAGTAAATTCAGTAGAGTGAATCCCAATATTTATATATACGTTTTAATTTAATTTAAATGTCAATTAAGATTTATTTTTTTAAATAGTTTTAGTTAATAACAACACTGGTTCCTCATTTCCCTAATTCACCCTATCTATTGAGTTTTTTTTTTTTCTAGACAAGATGCTTTGTGTTAATGGTTAAATAGATTAATATTTAAGTATGTTTGTGTTGTTTATTTTACCCCTAGGATGTGGCTGCACGTGGATTGGATCTTCCTCAGGTTACGTGGATTGTACAGGTTAGATTTCTTCATGTGTAAAATCTCACCATTTGCATAATAGCCAGTGTGCAACAAGAAATTTAGCCAGTTTTCTTGCTATAATTGAACTTAATTCAAACTTCCAGTTCTTCATTTTTTTTAAATGAATATCACCTTTTTGTTGCAGTACAACCCTCCCATTTCCGCCGCGGAGTATGTTCATCGTGTGGGCCGCACGGCACGAATTGGAGCTCAGGGTAGCAGCCTGCTCTTCCTCACCCCCTCTGAGATGGCTTTTGTGGATGTGCTGGCCAATCACAACATCAGGTGTGCTGACTGGCATCTCATCTATATCAGATTTACTGATCATTTCGATGAACTCCAACACAGCAGTAGGGGACTGTGGGGCAGGTCCTGTCTGATGTGTGGATGAAGTCTAGTCCCTGACATAGTGATTAAAGATGGTCAAACAGGTCTTGTCTCTGTTCCAAAGCCCACAATATAACAGTCAAGAGCTGGACTGATGACTCTGTGCTGATCTCGGCACTGGAAGCCAGTGTGAAGAGAAAACACACTCAGTCTCTCTGCATGAGAGCAGAATGAATCTGTTCTGCTGGCACAAGCACTATCATATTTGGCTCACATTACGGTTTACAGTACTAAAGGATGATCGGAAGGAGTTTGGTAGCATTAGCAAAGCTCGATTATGTTGAGATAAACTAGGAAACTCACAGTCTGGAATATGTTGGTGCAATTTTTTTTCCCCCATTGATAAATACTTTCATTTATAATATCTATCTACACCTTTTGGCTTCTCTCTCCCTCAGTTTGTCAGAGATGAAGATGGTGGACATCTTGGCCACTTTGATGAAGGACGAGCGCTTCAAAGGCAGAGGGAAATGGGACAGTAAGGTAACTTCTGACAACTAAACCTTAAAAACGGTGATTCTGACCCAAAGAGTCAATGTTGACTTGTTTGACTGCAAAACTATTATAACGTTCCTAGCTTGGTTGAAGATCACATGTAGTTGAAAATGCACGTCTAGAGAACAGCTGTGGGAGAAGAATGGCTTTCTCTTTATCTCTTATTTTACCCTCTCTCTCGACAATGAGAGCCGTCTGACAACAATGAGTGAATGTTTCTGCCAGCGCTCAGTCAGTCCTAATCCTGATTTAATGTCCTTTTCCCTCCCAGCACCAATCAGCTGGTTGTAATCCTAACCCATGCCACCCCCCTTGTTAGCAGCCTCATTTGAGGGTCAAAGGTCATTGATGGGGAGGGGTGATATCATTAGTGTGTATAACCAATAACATTTATGTGCGGCTCTTGTTTTTTTTATTGGCTTTTAATACAATAAAATTTGATTTTTCACTGATTTCTGTTGTTTATCTTTGATGCGTGTCTCTTTGTACATGACTGTGCAGAGATCAGCCGCTGCTTTTGAGCAGGAGGTGCGAGAGAGAGCCACCGTTTTACAGACTGACTTTGAGAATTATGTTCATGCCAATAACGAGTCTCTGCAAACAGCGAAGAGCGGTAAGATGAAAAACTAATTATCATGCAGGGTTGATATTTTGTTCTACAGCTTTGCAGCCCAGCTACATTTAATTGAATATCTAAATATAGATATTTGTACATTTTTGACAACGATTTAACTTCTAAATCATAATTATTAATTAATAATTTTCCTTGATATTGCAATTGTTATTTGTATTTAATAAAATAAACAATTAAATATTTTAATAATAATACAATCACAATTAATATTAAATATAAAATATTTTATTTATGAACAAAAATATTTAAAAAATAATAATGTAATTAATAATTAATTAAAATTAAGGAATGTCATTAACATTAAGGCCCTGTTTACACCTGGTATTAAGTAGATGAGGGAGACGCATACCGGTTTACACCTGGTGTTTTAATCTGTCTCTTTTGTCCACTTTCAACCACTTCTGTCCTGATTTCTTCGAGGGGAGGGTCTATGGGCGGGTAAATCTGTCTTATTTTTTTTATTTTTGTTAATGGATGAAATAACTCATGCAATTTACATATGAAGAGAGCAGCAGATTTAGTTTCTGCTCTGACAGCCGCAAAACCCCGCCGAACGCTGTTCAGTGCGTGTTAGAAATCAGGAATGGTGAGAGAACATTGTGTTTGGTAAGTTTTTCGTCTTCAAACTAAACTTGGGTCTTCAGCCGACAAAGTTTAAATCCCAGCTGGCTAACGCGCTTCCCATTATGTTTACACATTAGGCCAGTAGAAGAAGAGCAGGCGATCTATTGTTTTTGTTCAAAGCATTCGACCACATGAGTGTTTACACTACGAAAGCAATCCGGTTGAATGCGTTTTCGACTATGTCTAGAAGTGGTCGAAAGTGGACAAGCTCAAAAAGTTTTAGACCCTGTTTATACCTGTATTTAGCATTGTCCGCTTGTGATCCGATCGATCTTAATACCAGGTGTAAACGGGACCTAAATTGGGTTAAAATGATTCCTTTATTGCCAGTGAAACCCTTTAAGTGCTTGGAAATGTCTACTACCTGCACTCTAAATGCCCTTTTTTATTTGTGTCTTGTAGCATTGCAGTCTTTCCTGAGAGCATACACCACATACCCCTCCAGTCTGAAACACGTCTTCCACATCCGCAGCCTGCACCTGGGCCATGCCGCTAAGAGCTTTGGCCTGAGGGACGCACCCCAGGGCCTGGCCAACTCCATAACCACTAATCCTGCCAACAGCAAAGACTCCAAGAAGGGCAAAGACAAAGCCAAGAGGTACTGCAAGTTTTCAGAAATTGGACAGTAATTTATGAATCTGTCAAACAGTTAGCGGTGCCTGATAGTATGATCTAGTTCTTCTTTTAGATAAATTTAGCTGTGTTCTGTTTGATGCTACATTTTCCTCTGTGGCTTCTGTAACGTTTTCATATTTTCCCATATAATATTTCATATTTGTCACTTTTCTTTTTCACTCATGGATTATAAATTAAAGGGAGGTTTTCGGTTTAACTCAAATGTCATGTACACTACAGTTCAAAGGTTTGGGGTCAGTACAAAAATATATACTTTAATAAAAATGTATAAATATTAATACTTTCACCAAGGATGCATTACATTGATTAAAAGTTACAGTAAAGACACATTTAGTGTTACAAAAGATTTCTTTTTCAAATACATGCTTTTCTTTTCAACTTTCTGTTCATCAAAGAATCCTGGAAGAAAAAATGATCAGGGTTTGTACAAAAATCTTGAACAGTACAACTGTTTTCAACATTGATAATAAGAAATATTTCTTGTACCAAATCAGCATATTAGACTGATTTCTGAAGGATCATGTGACACTGAAGACTCGAGTAATGATGCTGAAAATTCAGCTTTAACATTACAGGAATAAATTATATTTTGAAAGTTATTTATCATTTGAAAGTTATATTACAATATTAATATTTTAGCTGTATTTTGACATGAAAAAAATCTTACTGGCCTAAAACATTTGAACATCATTGTATCTTAGATTAGGCCAAAAGTGCATAATTATATGTAGAATTGGGAATACAGCTCATTATTTAATTTATGACTGTCATGAAAGCAAATTTCAGTAATCAGTACCAATAGCTGTGATTCTCAATCAAAATCAAATCACCTTTATTTATATAGCGCTTTTTACAAGTTTTTCCAGTTCTCCTCTGGCCGATGAACAAATAGTGTATGATTATGATTCTGGCAACATTACAGGTCAGAAGTCATATTAGATCAATAGATATTCGTAGGATTATTCGAAAGATTGGAGTCGTCACGCCGAGGACGGGTTTAATGAGGATGTCGTGTCGATGCGGCATTTACAGGGGGGAGTTTAATTGACACGGTCTCTACAGACACTTCAGGGATGCGTTTGTCATGTCCAGGCTAAGGTCCACCATCTGGTCCGGATACGGCCCGGATCCGGCCGACTGCAGTAAACCTCGGGATAAACAGAGAGACTAACATTAGCGTAGATGCCATTCTTCTTATGATGTAACAAGTACATCAGGTGTTATTGGAAGTGTTCCCGGTTCCGGCTGACCTAGTTAATGCAGCCTAAAACAGTCATTAACTGATTTGAATAATATAAATTAAAAATGTTTTATGTGTATGCCATAGTAAAGAGATGTGTTTTTAGTCTAGATTTAAACTGACAGAGTGTGTCTGCTTCCCGAACAATGCTAGGAAGACTGTTCCAGAGTTTAGGTGCTAAATAGGAAAAGGATCGACCGCCTGCAGTTGATTTTGATATTCTAGGTATTATCAACTGGCCAGAATTTTGAGACCGCAATAGACGTGATGGAGTATAATGCATTAAGAGCTCGCTCAAGTACTGGGGAGCTAAACCATTTAGTGCTTTGTAAGTAATCAGCAAGATTTTTAAATGTATACGATGTTTAATAGGGAGCCAATGGAGTGTTGCCAGAACCGGGCTAATATGGTCATACTTCCTGGTTCTAGTAAGAACTCTAGCTGCTGCATTTTGGACAAGCTGCAGTTTATTTATTAAGAGAGCAGGGCAACCACCCAGTAGAGCATTACAATAATCTAGCCTTGAGGTCATGAACGCATGAACTAACTGTTCAGCATTTTGCATTGAAGGCATGTGCCGTAATTTAGATATATTTTTAAGATGGTAGAATGCAGTTTTACAGATGCTAGAAACGTGGCTTTCAAATGAAAGATTGGTATCAAAGAGCACACCCAGGTTCCTAACTGACGACGAGGACTTGACAGAGCAGCCATCGAGTGTTAGACAGTATTCTAGGTTACTACTTGTGGAGTTTTTTTGTCCAATGATTAAAAATTCATTTTTTTCTGAATTAAGTTGCCGGAAATGACTGGTCATCCAATTTTTTATATCAGCTATGCATTCCATTAATCTTGTGAATTGGTAAGTTTCGTCAGGGCGTGAAGAAATATAGAGCTGAGTATCGTCAGCATAACAATGAAAACTAACGCCATGCTTCCTAATAATATCTCCCAGTGGTAGCATGTACAGGGTGAAAAGCAACGGTCCTAGCACTGAGCCCTGCGGTACTCCATACTGAACTTGTGATCGGTGTGACATCTCTTCATTTACTGCTACAAACTGATAACGGTCAGATAAGTATGATTTAAACCATGCCAATGAAATTCCACCAATGCCAACATAATTTTCGAGTCTATTCAAAAGAATATTGTGGTCGATAGTATCGAATGCAGCGCTAAGATCGAGTAACACTAACAGAGAGATACAACCACGATCGGATGATAAGAGTAAATCATTTGTAACTCTAATGAGAGCAGTCTCAGTACTATGATACGGTCTAAATCCTGACTGGAAATCCTCACAGATACCATTTCTTTCTAAAAAGGAGCATAATTGTGAGGACACTGCCTTTTCTAGTATTTTTGACAGAAAGGGTAGATTTGAGATTGGCCTGTAATTGACTAATTCTGTAGGATCAAGTTGCGGTTTTTTTAATAAGTGGTTTAATAATAGCCAACTTAAAAGTTTTCGGTACATATCCTAATGTCAAGGATGAATTAGTGATATTAAGAAGAGGATCTATGACCTCTGGAAGCATCTCTTTTAATAGTTTAGTCGGTATAGGGTTGAGCATACATGTTGTTGATTTTGATGATTTAACGAGTTTAGCCAATTCTTCTTCTCCTATAGCAGTGAATGAATGTAATTTTTCCTCAGTGACACTACAATGCAATGTCTGATGTGATACTGTAGTAGACGGCTGCATGGTTATAATTTTTTTCCTAATATTATCAATCTTACAAGTAAAGAAGTTCATAAAGTCATTACTGCTGTGCTGTTTACAAACATCAGAAGGTGAAGCTTTATCTTTGGTTAATTTAGCCACTGTATCGAATAAATACCTAGGGTTGTGTTTGTTTTCTTCTAAGAGAGTCGAGAAATAAGCAGATCTAGCAGTTGTTACGGCCTTTCTGTATGCAATCATGCTCTCTTTCCACGAAATGCGAAAAACTTCCAGTTTTGTTTTCTTCCAGCTGCGCTCCATTTTTCTGGCTGCTGTTTTAAGGCCCCGGGTGTGCTCGTTGTACCACGGCGTTGGACTATTTTCTTTAATCTTCTTTAAGCGCCGGGGAGCAACTGTGTCTAAAGTGCTGGAAAAGAGAGAGTCAGTAGTTTCTGTTGCAACATTGAGTTCCTCTAGGCTATCTGGGATGCTGAGGAGATGAAACCAATGAGGAAGATTATTTAAAAAGCAATCTTTAGTCGCAGCAGTGATAGTCCTGCCATATTTGAAGCGAGGGGACGGCTTTGCAGCCTTTGCTAAATTAAGTGTACATGATACTAGGTAATGATCTGAGATGTCATCGCTCTGCTGCAGAATTTCAATGGTATCAACATTTATTCCATGTGACAGTATTAGGTCTAAAGTATGATTACGGGCGATGAGTGGGTCCCGACACGTGTTGCCTTACTCCAATAGAGTTTAGAATGTCTCTAAATGCCAATCCCAATGCGTCTTTTTCATTATCTACATGGATATTAAAATCACCAACAATTAGGACTTTATCTGCAGCCAGTACTAACTCTGATAGAAAATCAGCAAATTCTCTGGTAAAGTCTGTATGGTGCCCTGGTGGCCTGTATACAGTAGCCAGCACAAATGTCAAATGGAATTTATCAATTTCACTACATAATGTTACATAAAGCACCAAAACTTCAAAGGAATTATATTTGAAACTAGACTTCTGAGTAATACCGAAGATATTATTATAAATTACAGCAACACCTCCCCCTTTACCTTTCAGACGCGGCTCGTGTTTATAACAATAATCTTGGGGGGTGGACTCATTTAAAGTAATGTAATCTTCAGGTTTTAGCCAGGTTTCTGTCAAACACAGCACATCTAGGTTATGATCTGTAATCATATCATTAACAATAAGCGCTTTTGAGGAAAGGGATCGAATATTCAGCAGCCTGAGCTTTATCATTTGATCATCTGTATTATATCTGTTGTTTATTTGTTGGACATCAATCAAATTTTTACCGTTGAATGGTTTTGATGGTTTTTTGTATTTACTAATTCGTGGAACAGACACAGTCTCTATGTGATAATATCTAGGTGAAAGAGTCTCTATGTGCTGGGATTTATCTGACTTCTGTGACGTGAGACAGCTAGCAGGCGGTCGGGTAAGCCAGTCCGTCTGCTTCCTGACCTGGGCCCCAGTTAGTCAAGGTTTAGCTCTAAGACTATGTGCCAAATTACTAGAGAGAAGAGCGGCACCATCCCAGGAAGGATGGATGCCATCTTTTTTCAACAGGTCAGGTCTGCCCCAAAAGCTTTTCCAATTGTCTATGAACCCTATCTTATTTTGCGGACACCACTTAGACAACCAGCCATTGAGTGATGATAGTCTGCTAAGTATCTCATCACTCCTTCTAACGGGGAGGGGACCAGAGCAAAAAACGTCATCTGCCATCGTACTTGCGAGTTTACACACCTCTTTAATGTTAATTTTGGTGATCTCCAACTGGCGAAGTCGAACATCATTTGTGCCGACGTGAATAATAATCTTAGAGAATTTATGATTAGCATTAGCCAGCACTTTTAAATTTGCTTTGATGTCAGGCGCTCTGGCTCCCGGTAAACATGTGACTATGGTGGCTGGTGTCTCTATTTTCACGTTCCGTGTAATAGAATCGCCAATAACTAGGGCACTTTCAACAGGATTCTCAGTGGGTGCATCACTGAGTGGGGAGAACCTGTTTGATGTTCTAATCGGAACGGAAGAGTGGTGTTTTTGATCCGCGACTATGCCGTCTCACCGTCACCCAGTTGCCCTGCTGCACGGGCTCTACAGCCGGAACCGAACAATGTACAGAGTTCACTAAGCTATTCGCATCCAAAGCAGTGTCTAAAGCTGTTACATTCTCACTACTCTCAAATAAAGTCTGGATGCGTGTCTCTAATTCTGAAATCTTCTCTGTCAGCCTGACCATCTCCTTACATTTATCACATGTGAAGCCCTGTTCACCAACAGAGAAAGATATACTAAACATGAAACATGCAGTGCAAGTGACAATGACAGGAGAAGAAGACATGGCTTACTGTATTTGTTGATTAATCCAATTTACCACAGTTGTTTGATGGAGTCTATTTACTAATCCAACTCACCACAGTTGTTTAATGAACTCAGAAAACAAGAGACCCGAGTGCAGAGATGGCAAGCTAACAGGCTAGCGAAATGCTAACGCGTGATAGTGATTTAGATTAAGAGCTAGCGATGTCAGATTTAATGTGGTAGGCAATATTAGACAATATATGGTGATGGGTAAGTTATATTTAGCAGTTTAAACAACAGGGAATGATATCAAATAAAGATTCAAAAGCAAGCAAAGCACACGCGAGCACACCAGGCAGCAGTACAAACAGCAACACTTATCAGCAAAACTTAATTCTGAGTCTATAGACTCGGTACTGCTTATGCTGTAGAGTGAATAGGAATTGTTTAATTTTTTATTTTTGTATCGACTAGGCACTGAAGTACCGGTACTTTTTACATTTCTTAGCAAGACTATAAAGCTTTTGTTAAGCAAAACACAGCCTATGTTAAACCACCAATATCCTATAACATTCAACCACTTATCTAATGTCACTTCTTAGAGAAGAGAAATGCCTTCGAGGCTAGGACAATGTTTTACTGTAATTGTCTTGTAAAGGCTGCTCTGAAAATTGCCAGCACGGCTGCGCTGGAGAAAAGCCCACAGCTAACACACACACACTCTTGGCAGCTGCGAGTCTTTCACTGGAGCAGAGCTCTTCAGGGTCAAAGAGGACTAGTCAAATCCTGCCTTTACCAGCTGTATGTTTTACCTTTCACCTTTGATACACTCACCCCTCTCGGTTTCCCTCGGCTTCCTTTATGCTGTGATGCCCTAGCTGCGTTATTCCCAAAGCATATTGAATATGACATCCTTTATAAAGAGCTGCTTTTGTTGCTTTCGATGCATACTATATTCAGGTCGGATTTACTTAATCTGATAGCAGTCTTTGCTGTAAGTAGGTGTAATTTGTGATGGCAGGTGATGATTGATTAGGTACTGATGATATGGCCAGTACATCACAGTATGTACATCACTAAATATGTTATCTATAATATATACACTAATATATTATCTAGTGCTTGACACTGCAGTGTTATTAGTGGTCATTTCCCATAGGATTGAATGTGGTGCTGCTGCAAGCGTGGGGTCTGGTTAGCAAAGGCCATGTCCAGACTAGCCCTCAAGCGTGTATGTGTCAGTGTAGGCCTTCCTTTGTGCATCCGTGTGTGGTCAGATTATCCGCAGGACACTTAATTAAACTGAGCCAGAGCCAAACATCGTCCTGAACGTCATTAGTCACAGTGAGATGCTTTATCTGTATCTGCGTGCATTTGTGTATGTTTAAATAAAGAATATTCACATACAGGCCTCTCCTTTAAGGTTCAGCATGCTTTTCATAGCTGACCCACACATGCAATGATCACAGTTCTCTTGTCAGACAAGAACTGTCATTTGAAAATTTCTGTTATTGTCGGTGTATTCTGCTGTATTTTACTTCCCTGTCTTTCATCCCACCTTCTGTTCTTCAGTGTGCCTTTGAGATAAAGGCTCAAAAGCCCCTGCGTGCCGTCTTTGTGCTGTGAAGGGGGTGTCAGGTACAGTTTGGTAAAACTGATGTTAAAGTTGCTTAACTCAAGGTTAGTGACACATTAAATTTAATTGAGTAGCGTCATTTTATTTCAGAGTGGAAAACAGAGTCCCAATAGTCATTCTTTACAGAAGAACTTATCCCGTTGCGGAAGGGCGTTGTGAACGTTCGCAATATGTAAAACTATTAGGATAAAGTACTTTCAGGGCTTTAGGCTATGATTTAAAATGTGACAAAAAATAAAAGCGTGTGCGCGCACCAGAGTTTCCTCTACACAACTACGAACACGGCGTGAGTTGCAATGTCCGAATCATGAAGAAATTACTCTAATGAACAGGTTATTTTTGTTGAGTCACTCAAAATTCACAAAATGCCTACAAACTCGCTTGCTCGTGTGCCGTTACTGATTTCATAGCTGGCTTCCTCACTGAACCACCAGTCATTTTTCAGGTATGTTCAATAAATAAAAAAATAAAAAACTGGCAACTCTTTCTGTGATGTACAGTGGGAAGAACAAGTATTTGATACACTGCCGATTTTGCAGGTTTTCCTACTTACAAAGCATGTAGAAGTCTGTAATTTTTATCATAGGTACACTTCAACTGTGAGTGACGGAATCTAAAACAAAAGTCCAGAAAATCACATTGTATGATTTTTAAATAATTAATTTGCATTTTATTGCATGACATAAGTATTTGATCACCTACCAACCAGTAAGAATTCCGGCTCTCACAGACCTGTTAGTTTTTCTTTAAGAAGCCCTCCTGTTCTCCACTCATTACCTGTATTACCTGCACCTGCCAAGAGCTGTGTAAGGACATCAGGGATAAAATTTTAGACCTGCACAAGGCTGGGATGGGCTACAGGACAATAGGCAAGCAGCTTGGTGAGAAGGCAACAACTGTTGGCGCAATTATTAGAAAATGGAAGAAGTTCAAGATGACGGTCAATCTCCCTCGGTCTGGAGCACCATGCAAGATCTCACCTCGTGGGGCATCAATGATCATGAGGAAGGTGAGCTGGGACCACAGTCTCAAAGAAAACCATTAGTAACACACTACGCCGTCATGGATTAAAATCCTGCAGCGCACGCAAGGTCCCCCTGCTCAAGCCAGCGCATGTCCAGGCCTGTCTGAAGTTTGCCAATGACCATCTGGATGATCCAGAGGAGGAATGGGAGAAGGTCATGTGGTCTGATGAGACAAAAATAGAGCTTTTTGGTCTAAACTCCACTCGCCGTGTTTGGAGGAAGAAGGATGAGTACAACCCCAAGAACACCATCCCAACCGTGAAGCATGGAGGTGGAAACATCATTCTTTGGGGATGCTTTTCTGTAAAGGGGACAAGACGACTGCACCGTATTGAGGGGAGGATGGATGGGGCCATGTATCGCAAGATCTTGGCCAACAACCTACTTCCCTCAGTAAGAGCATTGAAGATGGGTCGTGGCTGGGTCTTCCAGCATGACAACGACCTGAAACACACAGCCAGGGCAACTAAGGAGTGGCTCCGTAAGAAGCATCTCAAGGTCCTGGAGTGGCCTAGCCAGTCTCCAGACCTGAACCCAATAAAAAAATCTTTGGAGGGAGCTGAAAGTCCGTATTGCCCAGCGACAGCCCCGAAACCTGAAGGATCTGGAGAAGGTCTGTATAGAGGAGTGGGCCAAAATCCCTGCTGCAGTGTGTGCAAACCTGGTCAAGAACTACAGGAAACGTATGATCTCTGTAGTTGCAAACAAAGGTTTCTGTACCAAATATTAAGTTCTGCTTTTCTGATGTATCAAATACTTATGTCATGCAATAAAATGCAAATTAATTACTTAAAAATCATACAATGTGATTTTCTGGATTTTTGTTTTAGATTCCGTCACTCACAGTTGAAGAGTACCTATGATAAAAATTACAGACCTCTACATGCTTTGTAAGTGGGCAAACCTGCAAAATCGGCGGTGTATCAAATACTTGTTCTCCCCACTGTACTTTAGAATCTTGAGACTTGTATAAGTCAAGTTATTGACAGGTTCTTCATATGACTGACAATGTGTAAATAAGGATATATACTCCCAACAACCAATAAAATGAATAATAAAATTAGAATACCTTTATTTCATTTATACAACTACATATCTGAATGTTAACATTGTTTTTGCTTGCTTGTTTGTTTTCTGTATAAATGAAAATTGATATTGATGAATATAATGATAGGAGTATTCTAAAACATTTTTTTTTTAAATAATTTGTTAACATTTATACATTTAAATATAGTTTTATAGTATATAGACAGTGGGAAAAATAGTTTATAAATTTATTTAAATATTATTGGTAATTGTTTAACGTACAAGGTCCAAACGTGGCACATATTTACAGTCAAACCAAAAATTATTCAGACACCAGATATAATGTTTTAGTAGTGGGTGCAGGACACTATAGTTCATTTATGTAAGTGAGGATAGCAAAGTAAACTGCGACATATTATACCCAAAAATTCTTCATACAGTGGACTACCAGTAAAATTGATAAAAATTTGGGACCAAAATCATTGACACTTTAACCTGACCATGTTTTGTTTGTGTTTTTTCTTTAATTGCTAATGCGACCTTTTACACACAGACTGAACAAAATGAAGCATTGCTTGGTAATTGGTTGACCTAAATTGGTATTATCTAATTGTGTACTTAAATCTAACAGCTGAGCTGATTGGTTGATTATAATCCATTACATACCCTTCTATCAGAGTTATCTGACATTATCAAGATGAATTTGTTCTGACACATTTTTACTGAGTCATATTTTATTACCATTTTCTAAACTATAGTGAATAAACTGTGATAATGTGAGAAAATGTTGAAGGTGTCTGAATAAATTTTGGTTTGACTGTATATTCAATCAACTACAAAAACTAGTTTAATTAACTTAAATCGTTGTAGTCTATAAACCAAAAAATCCTGTTATCACAAGAAACAGCAGTGAGTAAAAACATAAAAAAACATCTTTATCAAGCGATTCTTTATTTGTCAACTAAAAATAGTAATTTGGCTTTGATTAGGTGCCAGTGGCTCCCTCAATTAAGCCCTGCTTATTTCATCTATTTTGTAATTTCACAATTTTATATTAAATTATTTTATGGCTTCATTTGTACATGTGCACTTCTTTATGGTAGTGCTGAGTTTTGACTTGTCACATGTTGGCTCAGACACTATAGGGAGAAGCTTGTGTCTAACCACTAGTAATTGGCAGGGTGACCTGCAGCAGGACCTGTGAATGAAACCCATGGAGTGGGACAATAGGTCAGTCCCACAGGAGCTGCCCCCAGAGCAGCCCAAACGTATTCACACTCTCTCTCCACTGCCCAGACAACAGACAACACCCGTAATGAACTTATCAGCCGTCATAGCTGACAGCTGACATCTATATTTACCAACCATCACTCTATATAGAATATTTATGCTGCACTATGTCGATGCAACTTAACTGGTCAGTGCTTTGGCCCTATTAACATTTACCATTCCCAGCTTAATTGTGTGTGTGACATTGCTGTGTTGTGCTGCGCTGTGCCTTACAGTCTCAGTCGAGTCTAGCCGTCCTGTCAGGAGAGACTTCATTACAGCGGCTGTGGTATACACTGTCCATGTCCAGACAAGATTTCTCTAATGAGCAGATCACACCAATATAAACACACACACACTTATGGACTCGCGACTGAACAACAAAGACCTCTGCTACACAGAAGAGAGGCCATTACAGGCAACCAAAAATACACATGCATCAATCCTTCTGAGAGTTTAGTTCTATTTTTTATTTTTGCAGGATGTTGTTAATTTTTATATATATATATATTTTATTTGCTCATATTTTATATAATATGGTGCATCTCACCAAGGCTGCAACTATTTGATATATTATTACAATTAAAAATAACCATTTTAATTTGAATAACTTTTAAAATGTAATTTATTCCTGTGATGGCAAAGCTGAATTTTCAGCAGTCTTCAGTGTCACAGTGATCCTTCAGAAATCATTCTAATATGCTGATTTGCTGCTCAAGAAACATTTCTTATCAATGATAAAAACGGTTGTGTCCCTTAAATTAACATACTTTTTTTTTTTTTTTTTTACAGTCTTTACTGTTACTTTTGATCAATTTAATGCATCCTTGTTGAAAAAAAAAAAAAAAAAAATTCTTAATGACCCCAAACTTTTGAATTGTAGTATATATATATATATGTATATGTGTGTATATATATATATATATATATATATATATATATATATATATATATATATATATATATATGCTTTAAATGTATTAGTTAATTATTACTATTAGTAAAAAGAAAATATCTATAAAATAGAATACCTGTAGCATCCCACATGATCGTCTTTTTGTCGTTATTTGGCCCATCATCTTAGTCTGGCTGTGAATAGTTTTGAGGGTGTTAGTTATGGACATATCATTGTATTCATTTTGTGGCCAGGTGCTTTTGTTCATTTCACTCCATTTTGTTGCTCTGCCTGCTTGCAGATCTCCCTCTGTACGTTCTTTGTTTCTGAGGAGAACTTTGATGGGTTTCTGATTTTAACTCTGTTACCTAGCTGATAGATCACTGCTGGTGAGGCATATATCATATTTATGACACGTCTCTCAGTAAATGTAAATGCGGTGGCATTCTATATATAATATATAGACCATTGTGTGTCTTTATACATCCTGCTTTTCGCCTGTAGGGGTCCCTGTAGAGCGCTCAGGGACCAAAAGAACAATAACTGGTGTCTCATAGCCGCTCTAAGCCCTGGGGGTAGAGTGTGTCGTGTGTCACCATGAGGTAGGTGTGTGTGTATTGGATCCTTAAGCAGCCCCACGGGGGCAAAGCGCCGCTTCATTCTCCAGAGTTATTGATTAGATAAACAGTCACTAGTTTTACATCAGGCCCCCGCTGCTGTCTACAAGCCTTTTATTGATGACAGTGGGAAATTTGTTAAGCCAGGCTCAAGCCAGCCAGACTCTACCTCCTCTCTTTACAAGATAAATCTCAGATTCTGTGCTTCAGTATGCTTTTGAAATGTTTAGAGCAATTCACACGGTTCCTGTTCATCATGAGCGGTTTATTGTGCTGTTGTTATTGTTCCTTTTATTCTGTTTTGGTTTTGAGAGGAAAGACTTTTTAATACACATATGAGTGATAGACTTCATTGAAATGTTTTTCAGGCCTCCCAAGAAAATCACATCAAAGGAGCGGGTGTCAAACCTAATGCGCTCAGAGTATCTCAGTGGGATAGAGGGAGAATCCAAGTCTAAGAAGAAGAGGAAAAAGAAGAAAGGTCAAGCAGAGGAAGAGGACTCTGCATGAAGTGGAAGATATAGGAGCGATCCGAGATGCTCTTTCCGGCCGAGAAGTGCTGAGGTCGGAGCCTTCGTGGCCAGGTGCATTCTCATGGTTGAACTCACAGGTGTTTTTACACAGTGACATTTTTACCTGGAACAAAGCACGACAGGTCAGCAGCAGTCTGAAAACCTGCTCCATGCAAAATCTTTGCAGATGGTAAAATGCGCCTATTGGAGTGAAATGCATCTGTTTTATTGCTCAGTGAATTTATTATTACAAATGTGGTGCCATAAATATGACTATGAGCAATGTGATGTACACCAACTCAAGCTGTTTCATCAAAACTTTGTAAAAGACTGAATTTTACATAAAAGTGAGCTGTATGTATTTAATGTGTTTGTCTGATTTAATTTGATTTTGGGCTCTACATAGAATTGGCAAACATGGCATGCCTTTTGTGTTGTACACAAGATTATGAGAACACAGTATAAAAATAGTCTTCGTTAAAAGCTTTTTAGGTCGTTTTCCCTGGCTTGAATTTCGGCTTGGTCAGGTAAATAGGGGTGGATATGTATGGAGGCTTACGCTGACCAGCTGTCCAAGCGTTGAGTCTGTCTCTCCCGGTCACCAGCTGCTGTCTTTTGGCCGAGTCTTCGCTGCGAGCGCTAGAAGAAATTTGACTTGAATATTACGTTTCACGGTGCTTTATTACCGTAAAAGCCGCTTGTAAACATTTGATTGGCCTGTAATAATGAAACGCCTATTATGATTGGTCAATTAAACCCACACAACAAACCACTTACCCAGTTACGCTCATTTCGGTGTGGCTGAACTGCTCTTTACAAAACGCCTGTGAAGAGAGCTCACAAAAGGTTTCCATTGGCAGTCATTTGTATGCTTATGTTAATTAAAAACGTAAATATTGATGTAAATACAGATTGTTGGGAGAAAGTGTGCTTGTAGTTACAATATGAGCGCCGGAAACAGGACATTTCTATTGCCTTCACGGGCTGTTGGGTGTGCAGCTGTAATGCACTTTAAAATGCGATTTTTGTTAAGTGTGTATAAACATTTTTGTTTATTTTTGAAGCCCATTTTATGCATCATATATCCACAACCAATATACAATAATTGTTTGATCAAGAGGATATCGAAGAATAAATTACTTCCGTCATATGTGACAAATTCAGTCTTTTATTTAGAAAAGTATTTGGCGTCTGTTGAATTGGGGTTGTAAAGTACCCATAACCATAACACTATTTCCACAAAAACGGTTTAAATGTCTAAACAGGTTGTAGTGGCTTTTTTGCGCTGATCTGTGCATTTCATTGAGGAAACTTTTTTTTTTTTGTAAAACAGCCGCACAGCAACACAACCACCATCACAATAATCGGTGACAAATTACATTTCAGTATACAATCATTTGTTAATCAGTCATTTTAGTTTTTATTATTTTTGTTCGTAAAATGCATTTTTATCATTAGGCAGAATAAAAAAAAATCCACAATTGTTCAGTATTGCCTATGGTTCCACTGAAATTGACTAAACTTATTTTTATGATATTATTTTGGTTTGTTTGCGTCATAATTTTGTGCAAATAAACCACGCAATTTCTTAGGGGAAAAGCAACTTCTTATCAGAACACATTCACGAGGTTCATACGGTGATGGAACCTCATCAAATAATTTTCTGATAACTTCTTTCTCACGTTAAAGTTTAATAAATAGTTAGCATTCACCTTTTGGTCATAGTCATTTGGAAAGTCTTATTATTGCGCGTTTAGACTTTCAGTTACATGGGTATTGTCCAAGCGCAACCCTGTCGTTCCTGAGGTTGGAGCTGTTGTCAGGTTGGATCAGTTCATCGCGGCGTGTGTCGCGGTATCACTCCAGAGAGAGATGCTGGATCTCCGCCGCCCTGAAGACCGTGCAGGAGGATCCTCGGGACCAGAGGCCGCTGAACTGGGGGTGGAGGCGCGGACGGCCCTCTGTAGAGGTACAACCCTGGTCCCGGGTCGAGGTTAGAGACCAAACTTTGTGGGTAGAAATAGGGTGATGGGAACATTCTCTGTAGAGCTGAGTAATTCCCTGCTTCCGCGAGGAGCTCCAGCCCAACTGCTGTCTGCCGTTTCCACTTCGTTCTGAAACAAATTGTATAGGCCTCGTTGATTTACATTATAGTGTTCATGTTTTCTTAAAGTATTCTCATTAAATAGCTAAAATTCTTGGGGGAAAAAATTAAATGTTCCCGTAGTTTAACATAATATTATAATACAATATTTTTTAGAAAAACATGTAAGCCCGTTCAAAGTGTGGCGCAACTAACATGCAGGAAGCCATTTTGTTGTCATGTGACACTAAAACCATAAAACAAAGATGACCCCTTTTCTTAGGTCTTTAAGATTTTTCTTTTTCACGTAAATTGACATTATGAAAACGAGCGTTTTGTTAAAGTCATGTAAAACAACCATAAGAAACTTTAGTAGGCTAGCAAAAAAAAAAAAAAAATATATATATATATATATATATATGTCTTAAACCAACATGAATAAAAATATTACAAGTATTTGCTTATTCCAACATCGCCTTAATGCAGTTAGATTTCTGAATGTTAAAATATAAACTGTAAACAAATATTTGCCGATTCATGTAAAGTTTTGTTCTTCGAGGATGAATCCGTGTAATATCCTGTTGAACACTCATCCGTCAAATTGTCACTCAGCAAAGAGCCATTTCAGATAAATAATTCATAATTTTGGCAATTGTTTAATTACTACTCCGAAGCTAAATTATTGATACACGATGCATTAATTTATTATTTATGACTAAATGTGTTGGACTCATGGTGTGCGAGGTTGTAAATGCACAACTTTTTCCCGTTGTGGTTTAATTTGACAGCAAACAGCAACAAACAATTATTTTACAGTATAATATTGATATTAATAATATTTAAAACCTTTCGTGATTTTTTTTTTTGTTTGTTTGTTTGTTTTTTGTATAAAACCTTAGGCCTATATTTATGCCTTTTAAAGTGTTTCAGTCCACATTATGACTGCTTTTAATAGCTACTTCTGTATCATTGACTGTAAAAAAAAAAAATAGGCTATTATGTTTCAGAAGATGTTTGTATTCACCTGCGGTTCTGGTACCATGTTTTGACCTGTGTGTCAGTGAGGTTGAGAGATGCTGCCAGCTCCATCCTGTCCTGAACGCTCAGATACTTCTGACGCTCGAAGCTGCGCTCGAGCTGTGCCAGCTGGTGATCAGTGAACGCAGTGCGGGCTTTGCGAGGCTTCTTCAGCCTGGAGCTGGGGCTGTCTCTACTGCTGGAGATTTCTCGATCAGCTTCGTCTTTCACTGAAAACACCATGCACATATACACCATAAACATTTGGCATTTTGACAGAAATTACATTAACACATTTTTATTGTAGGCTACATTCTCGTGTTTGTTTTACTGCCTATTTCCCATTAGTTAATTTCTTCATTTTTAATTATTTTAAATGTCTGTGGTTTAGACAAACGTTTCAACAGCACTAAAAACTTTTTGATAATATTAGGTCTATATTGTTGTAATGTTGCATTAAAATAATTTAAAAATCTTAATCGAGCTGCAATGAGAACTTGAAACTCTCTCAAATGCGGATTGATATTATGAGACGCTTTGGATTACACATTTTATATCAGATGGCCAATCCATAGCCAAAATTCTTTAATGAAACACCTTTATTGCTAGTCAGTTGTGAGCACACAGGTCCTCTCGATTGGACATGTATCAACTAGGAAATTGGTTTTGAAACCAGGCTATAAATTTTGACTTAAATGTCAAAACATGAGATTAGTTCTCATTTAAATACCTTACCTTGACAATTAATCACATTACACTGCGTTATAGAAACGAAAACGAAAGTATGATCATAAAAATCTAAATAATTTGATATATTTTTTCTTGACGGGTGCCAGCAATGCTGCCTATTTATTCGTAGGCTACTTATTTTGCGATCTGTTAGAAAAATCTAGTTTTCAGGCTTTCTTATTTTAGATCTTGATTTTAAACATCATAATAATTTAGCTACATATATATATATATATATATATATATATATATATATTGACTCAGTATGTTTTACCTGATTTCTTAGAAATGTAAACGTGTATAATTAATTTTAATATAGGCCTACAGCAAACCGTAAGAAATAATCTAAAAATATATATATATATCAAATGTTAATAAAAACAAAATTGAATTGTGTTTGTATTAAAAATCCTATATATTTAGCTTCAATGTTTCTTTGCGAGATGTGACCAAGCTTAGTGTGTCTTACCCCTGTATTCACTGTCCGAGGACGAATTGCTGTGAAGTTTGTCCATACAGTCTTCAGCATCTTGTCCTAACTGTCCAGTGCTGGAATAAGGAGCACAGGCTGCCAGAGGTTTGCAGTCCGCTAGTATGTCTCTGATCAAGAACGAGGACGTGACTGTTCTCGGCTGCTGGGATATTTGTAAAGGAGAGTCCAGTCCGAGAGCGCGAGCGTGTCTTTGCACCGCGTCTTCCACTGAGGTCCGTCTCGGGGAGGGAGGCGACGAGCAGCCGCTGTCAAGGTCCGACCGCGGGCTCAACTCCGCTGGAGACTTGCATTCCCCCTTGGACATACACGGACTGGTAGGTCTGTGAGAAAGTATAGACTCGATCCCAAAGCTCGACCCGTTTGATACCTCCATTGCGAGTCAAATTAATAACAAATGTGCATTTGTCCTTTCTGACACTGGTTTTGGTGATGCAGCTGAGAAAATTAGCAGATTCAAAACGGTAAAATCAGATCATAATTCTGAAAAAAAAAAAAAAAAAAAGTCTTCCAAACTCCTTTTGATATTGTCCCAGAAAAAAAGGTCCAACCAGATCCTCCTTCTGTTGTTGATCACAGCTCAGTTCTGTTTAAATTGTTCTCGTACAGTCCCTCAAAAGCGAATCCGTGAAGTGCACAGGTCAGTTTCAGCACCAAGGACAGGTACAACTACTCACCCGCACGCGTTATACAACTATTCATTAGCTTGAAAACTTATCTGGCTTTCTTGAGGCACAACTACAACCATACTAACCCCCTAATCCTCTGACCTAAACCCGATGCTGATGTGTAAAGTTGTAGTCCAGGTCTGCGAGGACTAAACCTGTGTAACAGAGTATAAACACAAGCAGTGATCTCCACGACCTGAAAATGACACCCTCAAGGAAACAGCCAATACCGGAGGAGGAACACGCTTTTAAAGGTGTCCATTCCGCTTTTGTCCCGAGCGCCACGTCGTTATTGGTTAAAGGGTGTTTTTGGGGGGTGATGATCACGTATGTGTTGTGGGAGGGGGAGAAACATAGTCAACCCTCCCCCCTTTTTTTGTCCTAAATAAAACGCAGACACGTAATACGTGACATGTAGATCCAGCACAAGATGCTGTATTTTACATTTAGCACTTTGCCACCGTTTTTCTTTCTTTTTCTTTAACGTAACATCTAAACCAGGTTTTTTTTTTTGTTTTTTTTTTAACTTGTACAGACTCAGAGACCCCCACCCGAACTCTCAGATATCACAGAGACCAATATAAAAATATATATTTATCGATAACACTTATTGCATTATGCTTATCAGGCCATTAGTTTTATTTGATATTTATTCAAATAGTCAGAAATGTTCTATGTCTGTGTGTGTGTGTGTATGTATAGTTTTGACAAAATAAAAAACAGAACAAATTTTGACAATTTTTTTTTATTGAGAGATTATTACTTCAAGAAGAAGCCTTATAAACAGAGGGGCTGAGATATAATAATCTTAGCTCTATTAATCCACCGTGTAAGTGCCTTGGCCCAGAATCCCTCTCCGGCTTGCAGACTCTGAGTAGTGGGCGCTCATGGCTTTCTTCCGGGCTTCAGGATCTCGAAAGGTGTCCAGAGCTGGTCCCACCTACAGAATACAAAACAGAGTATCCAATAATTATCACACTGATATTCAGTGGACTGCTGTCAAGTGTGCGTTTTATATATCAGGAATTTTATGATATATATATATATATATATATACAAACCCGATTCCAAAAAAGTTGGGACACTGTGCAAATTGTGAATAAAAACAGAATGCAATGATGTGGAAGTTTCAAATTTCAATATTTTATTCAGAATACAACATAGATGACATATCAAATGTTTAAACTGAGAAAATGTATCATTTTAAGGGGAAAATAAGTTGATTTTAAATTTCATGCCATCAACACATCTCAAAAAAGTTGGGACAAGGCCATGTTTACCACTGTGTGGCATCCCCTCTTCTTTTTATAACAGTCTGCAAACGTCTGGGGACTGAGGAGACAAGTTGCTCAAGTTTAGGAATAGGAATGTTGTCCCATTCTTGTCTAATACAGGCTTCTAGTTGCTCAACTGTCAACTGCATCTTCCTCTTTATGATGCGCCAAATGTTTTCTATGGGTGAAAGATCTGGACTGCAGGCTGGCCATTTCAGTACCCGGATCCTTCTTCTACGCAGCCATGATGTTGTAATTGATGCAGTATGTGGTCTGGCATTGTCATGTTGGAAAATGCAAGGTCTTCCCTGAAAGAGACGACGTCTGGATGGGAGCATATGTTGTTCTAGAACTTGGATATACCTTTCAGCATTGATGGTGCCTTTCCAGATGTGTAAGCTGCCCATGCCACACGCACTCATGCAACCCCATACCATCAGAGATGCAGGCTTCTGAACTGAGCGCTGATAACAACTTGGGTTGTCCTTGTCCTCTTTAGTCCGGATGACATGGCGTCCCAGTTTTCCAAAAAGAACTTCAAATTTTGATTCGTCTGACCACAGAACAGTTTTCCACTTTGCCACAGTCCATTTTAAATGAGCCTTGGCCCAGAGAAAACGCCTGCGCTTCTGGATCATGTTTAGATATGGCTTCTTTTTTGACCTATAGAGTTTTAGCTGGCAACGGCGAATGGCACGGTGGATTGTGTTCACCGACAATGTTTTCTGGAAGTATTCCTGAGCCCATGTTGTGATTTCCATTACAGTAGCATTCCTGTATGTGACGCAGTGCCGTCTAAGGGCCCGAAGATCACGGGCATCCAGTATGGTTTTCCGGCCTTGACCCTTACGCACAGAGATTGTTCCAGATTCTCTGAATCTTTGGATGATATTATGCACTGTAGATGATGATAACTTCAAACTCTTTGCAATATTTCTCTGAGAAACTCCTTTCTGATATTGCTCCACTATTTTTCGCCGCAGCATTGGGGGAATTGGTGATCCTCTGCCCATCTTGACTTCTGAGAGACACTGCCACTCTGAGAGGCTCTTTTTATACCCAATCATGTTGCCAATTGACCTAATAAGTTGCAAATTGGTCCTCCAGCTGTTCCTTATATGTACATTTAACTTTTCCGGCCTCTTATTGCTACCTGTCCCAACTTTTTTGGAATGTGTAGCTCTCATGAAATCCAAAATGAGCCAATATTTGGCATGACATTTCAAAATGTCTCACTTTCAACATTTGATATGTTATCTATATTCTATTGTGAATAAAATATAAGTTTATGAGATTTGTAAATTATTGCATTCCTTTTTTATTCACAATTTGTACAGTGTCCCAACTTTTTTGGAATCGGGTTTGTATATATATATGTGTGTGTGTGTGTGTATGTCTATGATTGGATCATTATTGCAGTGATTATTATGTTTCTAGCATGTTATATGTTTGGCAATAGTTATTCTAACTCTAATTGATGGATTGTGTAGCTTTTCATTTCTTAAACAACCATGTAGGAAGACACATCATGGCCATATTATAGGAAGACAATGTCAAGATTCATCAGGCTCAAACTGTGAAAGAATGGTTAGGAGGGAGCATGAAGAATCATTTTCACACATGAACTGGCACCTCTGAGTCCAGACCTTAAATCCATTGAAAGTCTTTGGGATGTGCTGGAGTAGACTTTACAGAGTGCTGGACTCTTGCATTGTCAATACAAGATCTTGACCAAAAATGTATGCACCTCTTGATGGAAATAACATCACATTTACAACATTTATTTCAAGAGGTGCATCAATTTTTGGTCAAGATCTTGTATTGACAATGCAAGAGTCCAGCACTCTGTAAAGTCTACTCCAGCACATCCCAAAGACTTTTAATTAATTTAAAGGGTTAGTCCACCCAAAAAGGAAAATTCTGCCATTAATTACTCACCCTCATGTCGTTCCAAACCTGTAAGACCTTCGTTCATCTTCGGAACACAAATAAAGATATTTTTGATGAAATCCGAGAGCTTTCTGTCCCTCCATAGACAGCAATTTAATGAACACTTTCAAGGTCCTTAAAGGTAGTAAAGACATCGTTAAAATAGTCCATGTGACTACAGTGGTTCAACCTTAATTTTTTGAAGCGACGAGAATACTTTTAAAAATAACGACTTTATTCAACAATTTCCTCTAGTCTGTGTCAGACTCTTACGCTGATGAAGCAGTGTAAACTGCAGTGCTTCCTAGTTCTACGGCAGAGCGACTCATGCGCATGCGTCGTGGTGCTCACGTGAACAGTGTCGGCCAATGGTAAGTCGGCGTTCTGGAAGCACTGCACTGTTCACACTGCGTCAACAGCGCAAGAGTCTAACACAGGCTAGAAGAAATTGTTGAATAAAGTTGTTATTTTTGTTTGTTTTTGCACACAAAAAGTATTCTCATCGCTTCATAAAATTAAGGTTGAACCATTGTGGTCACATGGACAATTTTAACGATGTTTTTACTACCTTTCTGGGCCTTGAAAGTGTTAATTAAACAGCTGTCTATGGAGGGACTGAAAGCTCTCGGATTTCATCAAAAATATCTTCATTTGTGTTCTGAAGATGAACGAAGGTCTTACGGGTTTGGAACGACATGAGGGTGAGTAATTAATGACAGAATTTTCATTTTTGGGTGGACTAACTCTTTAAGGCCTATTTATTTAAAGCATTTGCCTATTTAAATCCCGACTTATTTTTTGGCCGGGCAGTGTATATAGCATAACATTTCTGATATTTATATAATATAGCAAAAGAGCATACAATATCATCTGATCTGAAACATTGTCCTAGAGATTTAGATTGATAGATCCTAGATTGAGGCCTATTGCAGTTCACCATTGAAAACAAAACAAAAATTATGAATGACAGAGAAAAGTAACATGGATGGCACTATTGGAACATGGAAGGCATTCTGTTTTGATACAAAAAAGTGTAGTCAGAATAGTTGAACATTAAAAAACATAGCCCTGTAAAAGGCAGCAGAGATGCTTTGCCCACGTTTTACTTCTATAGCATCTAAGCTGGTACGTAAAAATGTATACTGACAGCTATTAAATAATAGAACTTGTTGGCACAGCACATTTATAATTTGAACAATGGCTCAGCATGTAAGCCAAGCGGTTTCAAATATGTATTTTATACGTTTAACGTCTTCCAAAGGCTAGTTCATGTTTATGGCATGTTTCTGAACAGCAAAAATCCATTGAAACTTTACCGGTGTGTCACATCATGTTTTAAATATATTTACTTGTTTATCTTTTTTCCTTTTTCTAACCTAAAAAATCTGTTGCCTCCCACAAACACTTTTGACACCTCCAAACCTTTTTGACTTAAATAGGAGCAACACACATCTCAAGAAGGGTGGAATGAAAGAGATGTAAGAGAAGGTGACAATACAAACAAACAAACAACAGGAATGATGAAAATGAGTGTAGAATGAAGAAGAGAGTCAAGGATGCAAATGTCGAACCTGGCGCCATCAGGACAGCTACTTGACAGGCTGTAATGAGCAGAGGTAAATCTTTTATAAGGTTAACGCTCCTCTCTCTCCATCAGCTGTCATACAAGAGAGAATTTAGCGCAGGCGTGTAACCAAAATAACACTCTCCCTCCCTCATTAGAGCCGACTGAGGGTGGACGACAGGACAGGCAGCCACGGGGTGCGTGTGCGTGTGTGTGTGTGTTGAGGAGGGGGGTTGTAATTTGCAGAGGATATCCAGACAGAGAGGAAAAATAGGATGGAGGAGTGCATGGAAAGAGTTAAAAGGAAAACTAACAGTATGGGATATCAATGTACAGTACAAGCATAATATGCATGTTTATGTGTCATGGTGGAACAATGCAATATATATATATATATATATATATACACATACACACACACACATATATATATATATCATGTTGCGTAAAAAATTGTGAAGGAAATATTTTACGTCTTTTAGAATAACATTATTCATTTATCCAACAAAACTCTGTTGTGAATATATATCTTTATTTTTACACTGTCAAATTAAGTCAATATAAATCTCACAAACGTAAAGAAAAGTACTTCACCGGTTTTCAGTTCATTTCAAATCAAAACTAACCGACTGACTCATTAAAAAGAGTCATTTTTTTGAGTTTACAAAGGCCTTGATCTGTGTTTGTCGTTTTGTGCAAGAAACACTCTAACAAGATGATATCTAAGGAAACTTCATATGGACAAAACATAAAGCGTTCCCGGCTGGGTTTTAAATTATTTAACATAAATACAAAATTATTATTTTTGTTGTATTTATTGCAACTATTTTAATCGTGGTCTGGAGCCCTGTGTAAATAAATACTGTGACTAGTGCATTATATGTATTGTGGTGTTCCGTCAGTACTTGTAAAGGTGTGTTAGGATGTGTGTAAGGGCCATCATTAGCTCAGCGGGAGTCTGATTCCGTCATAATTGGAAGCACTGGGGATTGTCAATGGAGAATTTTTATGCACTGCTGACAGGTAGAGCTGTCAGGTTGGTAGTATGCTTGTCAACGCAAAAGACCAATAAAAACAAAGCATTAAGGCCAGCAGAGGGACCAAAACGGAAGGGGTTATGTACATGTGAACAATTGTAAGAGCTTGAGGCAGATATTGTTACTTTCAGAGTAGATTTTTTAGAAAGGAATTTCTCTCACACAACACACTCACACACACACACGTCTGATTCACTATCTTTGTGGGGACTCTCCATAGACATAATGGTTTTTATACTGTTCAAACTGTATATTATATCCCCTTACACTAACCCTACCTCTAAACCTACCCGTCGCACAAAACTTTCTGCATTTTTACATTTTCAAAAAAACTCATTCTGTATGATTTATAAGCTTGTTTCCTCATGGGGACCACAATTTAGGTCCCCACAGTGACACGAGTCCCCATGAGTCTGTGTGCATTCAGGTTGAAGTCTCCACCAGGATAGAAAAACATGAACACACACACACTCTCTTTCTCCCTCTCATGCATGTATACACACACAGTACACTTATCGTGGTTATCCTTTCAGTCTGAGTCAACTAAACCTCTGAATGAAAAAATATAACAAATAATGCATATAGTTTTGAAAAGTTGCCACAAATATGACAATTATGCGTTATTTAAAAATAAGTCAACTAATGAATTCAGTTGAAGAAACAGCTTGGAGATTACAGAGTGTAAAGTTTTCACCTGCTGGAAACGAGGTAGTTTCCACGTGGATGGGGCCTCAGGCAAGGGCCGACTCTTGCGGAGCAGGGAGGTTCGCGTGTCCTGTATACGTCCCAGCCTAGCCTGTAAAGAAAGGGGGCAGCTTCTGTTGACGCTTACAGCCTAATCACTTTTCTCTTTGTAGCAAAGGTTATTATCAAAGTGATTTAGTGAGATCCTCCAAAGACCTTCTTATGTTGATGGGCCTGTAGGGCTCTGTCCTTGGCCTGCTGCTCTTCCAGCCATCTCTGAGCGTACTTATACTCCATGAGCTCAGAGATTGGGGTAGATGGTCTACAATGAAACAAAACAGTTTTCTCAGGTTGCCCACATCTGACTCTGTAGAATTCTGTGAAACTGATTTACACTTGTTTTGGTACTTAAAAGCAAAATCAAATTATTAGACAATATATTTAAAGGGATAGTTCACCTAAAAATGAAAATTCTGTCATTTACTCACCCTCATGTTGTTCTAAATCTGTACTTTCTTTCTTCTTTGGAACATAAAAGAAGTAGTGCTGGGAAAAAATTAATCGCATCCAAAGTAAAAGTTTGCGTTTACATAATATATGTGTGTGTACTGTGTATAATTATTATGTGTATATATAAATACACACACATGCATGTATATATTTAAGAAAAATGTTATATTTTTATTAAAAAAATTATATTTATATATATATATATATATATATATATATAAGATAAATTATATATACAGTATATACATGCAAATATTTCTTAAATATATACATGCATGTGTGTGTATTTATATATACATAATAATTATACAGTACACACACATATATTATGTAAACACAAACTTTTATTTTGGATGCGATTAATCACGATAAATTTTTCCCCAGCACTTAAAAGAAGATATTTTGAGAAATGTTTTAGTTTTTCTTTTCTTATTTTTGTCCACAGATTGGAAGTAAATAAACATTCTTTAAATATCTTTTGTGTTCTGCAGAAAAAAAAGAAAGTCATACAGATTTGGAACTACATGACAGAATTTTCATTTTTGAGAGGACAATCCCTTTAATAAATAGAGGCAAGGGGAAAAAGCATTAAGTTAAAATGACAGAAAATTATGTATTTATTGCTTTAATCTACTAACAGTCTTAAAAAGAAAGAATCTTTCTGTTAACGATTTGCATGGTGCGCTGCTAAAACATTAAACTGGTGTTGTGCTGGAAACCCATGTAACAAAATAGAATACAATGTACAGTAAGAATATATTAATTATCATCCCACTTGCAGTAGATGCAGATGTCACGTTTATGCAGACGAATAAGTAATCTGCAGACACAGATGTTACATACAGCAGATGCAGACGTCATATTCAGTGAGACGAGTGCATGAAGCAAAGTCTTATT
The DNA here is from genome assembly GCA_039654105.1 of Coreius guichenoti. Lineage (NCBI taxonomy): Eukaryota > Metazoa > Chordata > Actinopteri > Cypriniformes > Gobionidae > Coreius > Coreius guichenoti. Next base: position 20,590,691 of record CM077169.1, read on the forward strand.
TTGGGTTCTTTTCGGACGCCATAACAGACAACTCCAGTACAATTCCGTTTGCACAGCAGGGGCTTGCTGAAAAGGCGTTTGTGAGCCCTAAAAAATTAACGTGTGTGAGTTCAGTTGTAGAATGCGGTTGTCACTCTTGTAAATAAATATAGCCCTCAAAAACAGGACTTACAAGCATATTCGCTTTGAACATGGCCTCTGTTTAAATAATAACATGCACTATGTTAGTAAGTATGGAGCCGGATCAGCCTCAAAAATAATACATTTACAAAACAAAATTCATAAATGCACAGCACAATTCACATTTACAAAATCCGATTCGTAAATTCAAAACACAATTCATAAATGCACAAGTAAAAGCATAAATATTTCCCCAAATGCTCACACAAATGCATCTTACCTAAATAAATTTAAAATCTTTACACAAATATGTATATATCAAGTTCTTGAATTAATTTCCATCACACATTTATGAAAGATGTTACATGTATTTATGGATGGTTGAATCTGCATTTGCAAATCGTCACACGTGCGTGGACTGCTTTGCATTTGTGTGTGGTATTTTTGAGACCTTCCTGGCAGGTTAAGATTCATAAATATCTTTTTTTGTAGGATGTTCTGTTTAGCCAATCGTGGTGAGCTTTTAATCCACCAATCAAAACGCTCCTTACTGAACAGACTCAAGAAGCTCAAGAAGAAGTTGAGTAGGGCTGGGTGATATGGCTGAAAACTGTATCACGATATAAGTGTTTCATATCGGTCGATATCGATAATTATTGATATTTTTTATGACCTGTTTAAAATAAGGACCAGGAGAAAAATATATTACATTTAAACATTTTTATTTTAAACTTAACCTTCCTCTGATTATAATCCCCTCAGTTATAAAGGAAGAAATGTCAACACAACCATGGAAAACACTGAAATAATTAAAATGTAAACATAAGTCTAAAATCACAATGAACACTTAACAATTATCTCTTCACATTAAGGTGCAGTGCCTCCGTTATTTCTTTGTACCGTTTAGAGATGCTTTGTCATAAGGCACTGATGCAGAGTACCTCTCCATGTTGTTTCAAAGAATAGCACAACGGCGAGCGCGTCGAGTATAGACACCTCCCCAAACGGACGAGGCGCGCGCGCAGTCAGCGGAGGCTCGAGCTGCAGAGCCAGACGAAAGTATAAACAAGGCTTAAGGTGGTAAAACAAATTTGTGGTATTACCAGTCTTGGTGGGGACGACGGTCTTGCATAATTTGCAGACGACATTGGTCTGACTACGGTCAGACTTATAAAATCCAAAAAACTGCCATACTGGCGAGCTGACTTGTTTTCCTGTTTTATCAACAATTTCCTCGCTCGCTGCGGCACTCATTTTCCACTTATCACTCTACGCCGGTTCTGACTGTTACTGAAGAATCCAACACGAGACAACGATATGGCGCAACCAAATGTGATCCTGTTACATGATTGGCTGATTAGCGTGTCACTCTCTACGTTGCTAGGTTACCAGAGAGTGAGTGCCTTTGTTAATGCAACCAAACTTGATTCGCAACCTCTTGTTTCTTCCGACGAAATGCATTTTTTATTGATATCGATTACGTGTCTATCGCGATACATATCGTTATCATTTTATCGCCCAGCCCTAGCGTTGAGCTTCTTGAGTCTGTTCAGTAAGGAGCGTTTTGATTGGTGGATTAAAAGCTCACCGCGCTTGGCTAAACAGAACATCCTACAAAAAAAGATATTTATGAATCTTATCCTGCCAGGAAGGTCTCAAAAATACCACACACAAATGCAAAGCAGTCCACGCACGTGTGACGATTTCCAAATGCAGATTCAACGATCCATAAATACATGTAACATCTTTCATAAATGTGTGATGGAAATTAATTCAAGAACTTGATATATACATATTTGTGTAAAGATTTTACATGTATTTAGGTAAGATGCATTTGTGTGAGCATTTGGGGAAATATTTATGCTTTTACTTGTGCATTTATGAATTTTGTTTTGTAAATGTATTATTTTTGAGGCTGATCCGGCTCCATAAGCCTGTGGTATATAAGACTCATAATCTCCAGTAATATATATACCATGCTGATGTCTTTATTTAAAAAAAAAAAAAAATGTGGATGCATTTTCTATCTGGGCCTTGTGATCAATGGCTCAACATCCTAATGAGTTTAAATAGGCTGCTAAGAGAGCTTCCCAATCCAATCATCTTAACACTGGGTGGAGTTGGAATGCTGAGCACTTTCCTTTCACTAGCATTTGATCCAGGACTGCCAGGTGTAAAGTTGTGAAAGCGACATTCTTTTTTCTCGAGTAGACATCTCTAGATGTAGTAGTGTTGCTCCAGTATGTATGCTGTATTTCATGTGTGTGTGTGTATGGGGATGGTGACATTTTGTGCAAGGATCCTAGCACACCCTCATTAGGGCTGACCGTGGCATTGGCAAACAGCATTTGATGGATAGAGTGCAGGGCCAAACAAGTCCCTGTGGACCCCTGATCTTACCTCTCATTGCTCCAGACCTCCTTCCTCCTGACTGGCTCTTGAAACACACTCTCACTCAACATTTCTCACACTGGATGTATCAACATCAAGTGTGTGTGTGCATGTGTGTGAGTGGAAGAGAGAGTCTGGACACAAAGCTGTGTTTTCAGTTAAATAATTCAGCTCCATTTCAACAGTATCAAGGCCCAAGAGAAGGAGAACAAAAAAGAAAGCAGGTGGAAGCCAGAAGGAAGGAGTGAAGGGAGCTTGTGGTGCTGTGGACCAATGTAATAATCCTACTTAGCAGAGCGCTCGTGTCATACCTCAGTGGGCACAGAGCTCAAAGATGAGTGCTCTCCTCTTTCATTCTCCCTCTTTCTCTGTTTCTTACAGATATACACATTCCTGTACCTCTTTCACTTTCCTGCTCTTTCCTTTTTGCCTCATCCAGTAAAACAAGACAGCACAAATCACTTTCTAAACTGATCAAAACTCACCCACGTCTTATTCCCACACAGAGTCCTGTTCTTACACTTATTAACAGATTTGCTCCCTCAACATATCAGGAAAGTAAGTACGATATGAGAAGTGAGGGGGACACATTATAAGCCTTATCAGAGTTTCTCATGAATATTAATTAAGAGACATAATATTCACCCAAGAGTCCAAATTGACTTGCTGAAAGGCTGGTAAGTAGGTGATGGCCATATTAGGATTTATTCAGTTTAATAACACTGAGAGGAAAAAATGGCATGGGATTTACTTTGAAACAATTTTTACTTAGAAACTGCTAGTAAATTTCACAAAATAATTACAAAGAAATGCCAAAAGTAACACTTTGAATTAAACTCAGCATGAAACTGAAGTTGTGATAGTCTTTACTTCCCTATTCTGATGTATATCAGAGTGAGACGGCTTCTCAAACAAGAAAAAATTTAGTGCAGGACTTGATTTTGTTCATCTGGAATTGATTGGATGGTTGTGGTTTGCTATTTCTGTGACCTCAAGTGAGTGAAAGCCAGCCCTCACGCCAGTAAACACATCATCAGGGAAGAGAAGAAATGTTGATGCAAGAGCGAAAGGAAGTTATTTTGATTAAAGATTATGAGTGCATATGAATTAATGGGGGAAAACAATAATGATGTGCATTGATTTATAATAAATACTGCAATATTCCATTAAAAAAATAAGAATAGCCAATTTTGATTTCATGTTGATATTCTGAAGTAGAAAGACTGAAATAGTATTTTCATTTTTTTTGTTTTATTTACAACTTCGGAAAAAATTTTTTTACAGTGTACAACCAATTGGCAGATGCTTCTTCAGACATTTATTTACATGGCTGGGCTACATTTTGTGGCTAAGCAAAACAACATTCTTAAAATATAATGATTATTTTCCAAATAATTTTCCAAAAATCCCTCTTATGTGTACGAACAACTTTTATTGAAATTTTTATAGATTAGGCTTTGTGGCTGACGATAAATTCTTACTGTTCAGAGCCAAGTGTTTTTGAATGTTTTGATTCACTGCCTATATCTGAAGTGAGGGTGTGTATATGTGGGTGGAAGATGTAAACAGACAGTGGGAAAGAGACAAAGACAGAAGGCAGATGGAGGCGTCATTAAGATGCATATCAATAAATAGAGATGCTGTTAATATGGTCTATTCCTCTTTATGAAAAATGATTATTGAGATTTCAAATTACGTAGTAACAGCCTAACTAATAGGAATATTAAAAATGTTAAGGATTGTTTTCATTACGACTAATGGTTTGCTTCTTTACGATTCTTCTCAGCACAGCTTTGGTTTGAGACTCTTAAGACGAGCAAACGATGAATGAGACAGAGACCGTTATGGTGAACACAACTACACTCACCTGTTAGAAATACCAAATGAAGCATCTGGTGGTACGCGAGGTGGGGCAGACCTACGAAACCCCTCTCTGGTCAATGGTTGGCGTTGAATGTCGTGGGTGGCACGGTACTGCTGCAGCTCTTTAGCAGTAACCAAGCCTGACTTGACCCCTTCTCGATTAAGGGCAATAAAATCCCTCTCAGCTACCCTGTTTCTGGTAGACATAGTGTGAGTGTGCCAGTTGGAGATAGCTAAAAGAGAGAGAAATCACAGTAGGGAAATACTATGAAATCAAGTAAGACTCCAGTGATACAGTTCAGCACACAAAATTCCTTTGAGGAAGGATTGCACTACAAACTTTTATAATCAGTATTTTTGTCTTGTTTTTTCTTAATATCAAAACATCTTTAAATTTACTTGAGAAGCAAAAATGCAGAAGATACAAAGACTTGTTTTCAAAGGATATATATATATCTTGAATATTAAGCATAAATCGAGAAAACAAGAAAAACAATTTGCCAACAGGGTTAGAAAAAACGTAATTCAAGACATATTCTCTGAAAGCAAGTCTTATACATTTATCTTGTATAAATGTACAACTTAAATGGTTGTAATTCATGAGCGCTTTTGGAATACAAAATCTTTTTAAAGACACTCAGCAGATTATTGCAGGTGTAAAAGCACTTCACTAATAAAAGTATAAAAAAGTTATAGAAGTTTACTGTAAAGCAAATGTACTGAAACTAAATATTTTTGTTTTTTACAGAATATATATTTAACAAATAAATTTGAAATCAAAACCATATGTCTAACCAAGTTGTGTTCCAAATTTGAAGTTGATAACACAAAAGTTGAGCCCGCTCAAAGGTTTTAAAGTACCTTTTCAATGGTAATTTCAAAATGGTTTTCACAGGATGAATTTGAGTATTTGAATGATACCTCATTTATGATGATTACTAAAATATGAGAAAGGAAAAAAAGTCTGCCAACTGTCTTGCTACCGGGATAATGACAGTTAACATGCTATGGATATTTTCACTTAAAAACAAAACAAAATACAAAAAAATTGCCTTTTTCTTGCAGTGTGGCAGCTGGTTTTATATATATAAATAAGTAATATTTTAGTTTACCAAAAGACTTCTGTACAACTTAGACCAGGGGTGTCAAACCCAGTTCCTGGAGGGCCATTGTCCTGCAGAGTTTAGCTCAAACCCTAATTAAACACACCTAAACCAGTTAATCAAGGTCTTCAGGATAACTAGAAACTCTAGTATACTATATAGGTGGAGTACACTATAAAATGTGAACAGTTGGATCAACTTAATAATTTTTTTAAATATAAATTATATATACTTCTACCTTCTTTGGAACACTTCAGTTAGAAATATTAGCAGTATTCAAACTATTAGACGCTATTATTATAGTGTCACTATTTTCACTACAACTATTATCATAGACAGCAAGAGAAACTGTTCAATGGCTTTGGTGACTGGCAGTGCCTTTCTCTGGCACCAAGTAAATAACAGTAGGCATAGGCTCCGGCAGGGCTCTGGTTGACATGTTCAAAACCAAGCAGAGATCAGTTTGGGTGTTTTCTGAAATAATAGTTACATTAGGATTTGTGATGAGTAAGCATAGATAAGCATGACAGGGTAACTGCATCATAGTTCATGGGACCGTATAAGGGCTTGACACTTGCAGTCACTGCCTGTCGTCCGTTGGAAGTGCATAATTAAAGTGTGAGACAGGGGAGCCAGTGCAGAAGCCAGGCACAGTTTAGTATGCCAGCAGGAGCGCACTGACAGCACAGGCTAAGAGCCTGAGGGGACACTTACTCAAGAAAACGCACTGTGACATCATCCTGTGACAAGAGTTGATGGGGAACGGGTGTGGTGTCTCATAAACAAAAGGTTTTGAGTTACTGTAGATGTAGCTTCATAATGATTGTATCATAATGATGTTTTCAATGGAAAGCCAACAGTTTTCAAGTTTTAAAGGCAAATATAGAACTACTCCAGTGTCAATTTTACAAAATCGTTTTGCCACTTACCCTCTGGCACTCCTCCATCCTGAACTGTGGTCGCCGTCCCAAAAACAAAGTCAGGTCCTGGACAGGACAAACCTCTCGACTTGGCCTTTCCAAGAGCTGGCTAAAAAGAACACACAGGACTGAGATAAATACAACTATTTCATGAATAGTGTCCTTGTGTTTTTAATTTACTTTTTTTTTCTTTCTTTTTTTATAAATTTAGATAAAAATGTATTAAAGGCACAAGGAAAAGTTTCTTCCCACAGGCCATCAACCTCATGAACAGTTAAAATGCCCCCAAGTTCTCCCCACTGTGCAATAATAATAATAAAAAACATATGCATTACCCAACACACTATTTATACTTATATTTATTTCACATATCCAACCACTTTCCTTATTCACATTCCCTCACATAACTGTATCTATAGATATTTTGTCTATTTTTTTTATTGTGTTCATGTGTCTAACCCTATTTTATTTTAGGGGGTATAATTAAAAATTAAGTAATATATAACGCCAGATTTTCTGTCTTGTTATATATTACTTATTACTTATTTTTTAATTATGCATACTCAAATAAATATAGGCAATTCTCTGATTCTGGTTCTAAATGTAAATTAAAATGAAATAATTATTTTAAATACATTTAATTGCATCTAGTTTTCTCTCCAAATGCCATTTTATGTGTATATTTTCTGATAGAGAACAGTAGTTTTAGACAATTTTTTTCTGAACCTATAAGCTGTCAATCAAACTGTCAATCAGCATCAATTACATCACCCCAATAAACACGCCGTTCAACTGAAGCATTTAACGGCGCAAGACAATGCATTCATCACAATGTCAAAGTTTTATGGACCTCTAGAGTGGCAGCTGATTTCTTGATTGACAGGCAGTTTTCGACCCATACCTTCAACTTCTAGCACACCAAAAGCATCTGATTGTGTCTATTAATAAAATCATAATTATGCACAAACTTATTACCATAAAACATGCCGCAAAAGAAGCCCAAATGACTGCGGTGTCTGGCAGCTCAGTAAAAACAAATTCCCATTGAACGCTGATGCGAGTGATCTTGATGGCTGATTTCTTCAGTCAGGACTCAGTCTGAATCACTAGCACAATGTAGTCCAGTCAGTTCATGTAAAGTATGATTTATGTCTCCAGAGTCATAACTATAAGATGATTGACAGCTAAAGATTTGAAAAAGGCAACACTTATCCTGCCATGTGTGTGTTAGGGGGTTGGGTGGGGGGATTTACCCCCCATCTTCATCTACTCAAAAATAATCTCTCGTGGGGCAAAAGAAAAGCCCACTATTTTTCTTTGAGCTCTGTTAAACAGCTCAAAGCCTTGTTTTAAGAGCAGCTTATCTTCGAAAAGGTGGAAAATTGAGAATCAAACCACGGCAAAGGTGACAACCGGATGTATCAAAAGTGATCTGTGGAATATGGTGCCTGAGCATTCCAGAAGCAGGTATCTTTGATCTTTGATGGAACATGAGGGAGGTGTGCTCATGTGTCAGTCACAGAGTTACATTCATGTCGGCGGTTCTCCTCACACTGCCGTATGCGATTTTTGGAAGGAGAAAAGAATTAGCGTGGTGAGTCTGTCGTCATCTCTGGAGATCTTTGTGTGTTTGCTGTGTTCTAAAGACTTAATTCTTGTTTAAAAACTCTCAATCCTTCATTCTGAGCTTTGAATAGTCTACATTGAAAAATGGATTTGAAAGATATTTGTCACTGGACCCCCACCAATCACGCTGGGCACGTAAAGCCCTCCAAAAAGCGATTACAACTGCCAAACTCGGCTCTTTTTTATGGCGAATCCCTAAGTACGACCAAATTGAGATATCCTAAATCTTTTTTGGCCTTTTTAACTCACAGACACCCAACCTCTTGTTAACATATCTGCTGAAACGTATCAAACGTTTCTTAAAAGCGCCAATCTTTTGAGTAAGTGCCACCAGGCTTCTCAGCCAGCCCTTTAATCCCCTTCGCAATTTTAATCTGCAGATTGTTTTGAGGAGATCACTTAGAGATGCCTGAAGGAACGTGTTGACCGCTGGCGTAAAACGGCTAATCAGACCCCTCAAAACATTATTGGCCCTTTCATTCACAAAAAAAAGGGCTGAAAGAGAAGGGGACAACAGAAAAGGCAAGTTGGGCGAAGGATTATGTTAAGCAAAAGCTCCTTTTATATTGTCATTTACTGGTGATCTGTCTCTATATTGTGTTTTCATTAACCAGGCATGGACCTGCTGAATGAGCCAGAGGCCGGCATGAGAATAGAGCGGCTTCAGGAGAGGCTACACGAGGGTCAGCGGGAGCAGATTATTCGCACAGGCTAAAAGAGACAGAGAACAGGGGGACATAATCATCTCTTACTAAGGAGACCCCTTCAGTCTATTCAGGCACCCGTGCTTTAATTTCACCGTCCTTTTGTGTTTCTCTTGCTCATGTGTGCTTTTAGGATTTCGCTTGAGCTGCTGAGATTAGCTTAGCGCTGACCCTGAGAGTCTATCACTGCACTTTTCAGTCCCGCCGCCGGTCCTGTTTGAACACTTGCACAAGTAGCTTTTTCTCAGATGTTGTCTCTCTAAGCGAATACCATGTAGTATTTGCCTTTTTTCTCCTAAATCTCACCCAGACATCATTCCCGACAGCCTTGCTACTAGATTTACACAAATTTCAGGGAGGAAGCTTCTGGATAAAACTGGTCTGCACCTCCTGTCCAAGTCCTACTAGGTTTGCGCTGTCCCAATGGAACTGGTTTAATCTTGTCAGGCAGCGGCATGGAGAATTGTGAGCCAGGCCTGATCATCTCATCTCATCAGCACTGACAGACAGCTTTGCCATGAGTTCCTCTGTCAGACTTACAAATAAAAGTGCCCATGATGATGATTAGAGAATAACGGCAGTAATGCTCACCGAACTGTCTCCACTAATTATTATCATGCTCTTCCAGCTCGGTTCAGCGCCATCTGGTGCCTACAGGACAGCGGGCACATTGGCTTAAAATTAATCTCTTTATCTCAACTAAGCTAAATTGGGGGAATGAATGGCAGAGAGAAAGTGAAAGTGGGAAAGCGCTAGAAAGAATCTGTATCTTTGTTGCTGTGTGATCTGATACAATTCATTGGGAGAGAATTCAAATATTGTCATTGTTATGAAGAAGCAGAGAATGAAACATGGTCTATAATCATAATGTGGTAGAAGGGAATCTTGGAAATGTCAACATGTTTAAGTCAGCGAAAAAATACATTTATAAATTAAGGATTAGGTCAAAAATGCTGAGAGGAGAGGAAGTGGAATCATAACCCTAACTTTTTCATCAGATCACAGCTTTTCTCTTCTCTAGTTAAATCCGTCAACTCCAAATTAAAATCAGCCCACTTCTAAAATCCTCAGAATGTCAATGCGCGCATATGTGCAACGCAAACATACACGCACATTCATCTCATCTCCTCTATAGTCTGGCTGGTTATTAAGATGCTAACTCTCTTTATGTGTGGCAAATCCTGAAGCTTTGGGTATAATTGATGAGGCATTTCCATAAAGAGGGCCAGCTAATTGGGAGCATGTGTCTGGGCAAGCTTGTGCTACCCTTCTTCAATACAGATGAGTGTTATCCTACCTCTTTAGATGTATGTATGCTTAAGTATGTACGTGTGGGTGTGTTTAATAAAAAATTGATCACAAACTGTGTTTAAACCATTTGAATAAGCAGTACAGTAATTAGACATATCCAATGATTCAAGCTGCCCTCAACCTGGACTAAAATTGTACATGGATAATTACAAAAAAATGCAGCTGGGTCAGTGACATTACTTTTTTTTGCTTCTGCATAAGTATGGAATCAGTAACGTTTTGTTTTAAAGAAATTATTATTCAGCAAGGACACAAGATGACTATTTCAAATAAATGCTGTTCTTTAGAACTTTCTATTCATCAGAGAATCCTGAAGAAAAAAATTAAGCAGCACAACTGTTTTCAACATTGATAATAATAATAAATGTTTCCTGAGCAAGCAAATCAGCATGTTAGAAAGGATCATGTGACACTGGAGTAATTCATTTATTAAATTTAATCTCCTTTAAACATGGCATAAAAGTTTTTTAAACCCATTTGAAATATATACCATATATCGATAACTATATTATCTATATTGTTTTGTTTATTCTAAGCGCACGCTGCAGTTATGTTGTCTGCTGCTTTAAATGCTCAAACGCTTAAAGCAGGATGGATACTGATTGGCTGTCAATGTTTTTATCATTCAACAAAGGAAGAATTGTTCTGAAAGTGATTCGAAGAATATCGTTTCTCTACCATTATTGTTATAGTTGTGGTGTGGACCCTCCTATTCTTTATATTTAGACCGATTTTTAGAGCTAAATTGTTATCGTTTATCGTTATACCATTCTTGGTGTGAATGGGCCTTAAGAACTTGGATTTTTCCTTATTTGTCTTTGACCCAGCTGTTAGTAAATAGATATAGATAACATAAATAGTTAGCACTACAACTGAACATGGACAAGAATGATATTTGTGTTTTCATTCTCTTAATCCATAAATGAATGCATACGGCCCCTGTTTTGACAGACTACATATGCCTCTTTACATATCTCATTTACATTTATCTATTATGCAAGCACTTTACAGTTATGTATTGGGTTCATGGATATGTATCTGTCTCTCTGTGCCTGTGTCTACAGTGGTCCCAGCTGGATCCCATTAATAATAAGGGCCTGTGTTGCTACAGCGACTGCGTGGAAGCTAAAGCACCTTGCAGAGGTGGTAGTGAGGGCTTATGAGGCACTGTACGCGTAGGCCTAACTGTAGATGCCTATGAACAGCTGAGGTGGGTGAAGGTCAAGGTCGGGGCCAGTTCCTTTGCAATTCAAATAAATTCCAGAGACCAATTAAAGTCAGTAGGTAACTGTATAACATTTTTAGCTTCATTTGCCAAATCTCACACTCTTGTAATGCTTTTTAAAGCACCCTGAGCCTTCAAAAGATATTTTTTAATTTTATACGCCAAAGTTTAATTCAGGCAAAAACAGGTTTAGCCCAGACCACATATACATAATAAATTTGCGCTGCAGGCAAATATCGGCTACAGTACAGAATTGCTTAAGAATGAGCCGCAGATTGCCGTGTGTCTAACATTAGCTACATAGGCTGAATGAAGTGAATGCTAATGAGTGGGAAGAGGGGACTGTGAATAGGGTCCAGCCAGCCTGCTGCACAGCAGGTCTCTCTCAGACACCAGAGAACAACAAAAGACCCAAATCTGCTCCCCTGATCTCTAATTTACTGGTCATCAGGGAATACAGGCATGAAAACAGGATTTATTGGCCATGCCTCATCAAAAAGGAATTAACAAGAGGAGAGGAGAGGCCTTTTTTGTACCTTTTTCTCACCATCAACTTTTTGGTCACAAACACAGAAAATGGCTCTCTGGGTGCTCGGTTCTACACTCTTGAAAATAAAAGTTCCAAAAAGGGGTTTTCGCAGTGATGCCATAGCAGAATGATTTTGGGTTCCCCAAAGAACCTGTCAGTGAATAGTTCTTAAACCAATTTTTTTTTTTTTGTGAAGAACATTTTAATAACCTTTTTCCACTATAAAGAACCTTTTGTGCAGTGGAAAAGTTTTATGGATGTTAAAGCTTCATGGAACCATTGATGCCAATAAAGAACCTTTATTTTTAAGAGTGTAGATGCAGACTAATTCATCTCCTTTTCATTTTGAGGCCCATTAGCACATTACTAGGATGTATGTCCCTTTTCCCCATGGGACAGCCATACATCAGCCCTGCATAAGCAGAGAAAACTCCTGCAATGATGAACTGCTGTGCAGGCCGACAAGAGATGCTCTCAGCACAAGGGACTTGCTGCAGTTGGCCTATTTCTTAATGAATATGAGCCTTTCACGGGTCTCCCGTTACATAGCAAGGAAGCAAAGACAGCCTCCGCTGATTGAAGGAGGATGAGGGTGAATGTTTGAACCTACAGCTCTCAAAACTAGATGCACGAGAGGGAAGAAATAGAGCAACATCAGGCAACGCCACAAGAACAAAAGCTTAAATCCTCACAGATGACTCTGTCATTGTTCCACTGCATTGCCAAAACCTGTAGCTATGACTGCTCACAATGAAAAAGAATGAGAAATCCTTGATCTCGTGGGACTATGGGAACATGCACGCAGTTCATTATCATAGTCATTTAAATACAGTAATCCTATTTTCTGCATCAGTCAAAAGGGGCATATCAAATAACCCTAGAGAACATTAGAAAGAAAGGAGGGGTGAGAGCAAGCAAAGGTCTAGCAGAGGCCTCTTATCCCAGCAGGGATGGACAGGATGATTGGATGAGTGTGAAAAGACAGAAAGGCCATGGGAGCGAGGGGAAAGGAGAAACATTGAGGATTGTGAAGGTTCATTTCATTCTCCCTTCTGCTCCAATGGAAGACTTGATAAAGTTGAAATGAAGCAGAATTAGATGAAAGATACGCTGGAAGTACTTAGATACAGATTCGAGACTTGCACTGGGTCAAACAAAGAGGGGAAAAGCTGAGAAATACACTATCATTCCTCAAAGTTCAGTACCACACACTCTTAAAAATAAAAGTTCTATGTTGCCATTTATGGTTCTCGGAAGAATGTTTTAACATCTATGGTAACTTTGCCTTGCACTAAAGGTTCCTTGCAGTGGAAAACGGTTCAATGGTTCAAAGAAATGAATTCATTGAAAGTTCTTCTATGGCATCACTGTGAAAACCCTTTTTTGGAACCTCTATGGTTTACTCTTTAGCTTATTAGTATTAGTGCTACGTGACCTGAGACAAAGAGTGTGTGAGAAATGTGCAGTCCTGCTGTGGTATTCCAGGGACATTGCGGAGAAACACTGGACTAGATCACACAAGCATGACTGTCATGGTGAGATTTATTCAGAGACTAACTCTGCCATCTAGTGGTCATTTTTGTTATGGAGTTGTTTTGTTGCGTTTCCAAACAATAAGATGAATGATTCCACCATTAATTTGTGAAACACATAAAGACTAATTACAAACCCGATTCCAAAAAAGTTGGGACACTGTACAAATTGTGAATAAAAAAGGAATGCAATAATTTACAAATCTCATAAACTTATATTTTATTCACAATAGAATATAGATAACATATCAAATGTTGAAAGTGAGACATTTTGAAATGTCATGCCAAATATTGGCTCATTTTGCATTTCATGAGAGCTACACATTCCAAAAAAGTTGGGACAGGTAGCAATAAGAGGCCGGAAAAGCAATATCAGAAAGGAGTTTCTCAGAGAAAAATTGCAAAGAGTTTGAAGTTATCATCATCTACAGTGCATAATATCATCCAAAGATTCAGAGAATCTGGAACAATCTCTGTGTGTAAGGGTCAAGGCCGGAAAACCATACTGGATGCCCGTGATCTTCGGGCCCTTAGACGGCACTGCATCACATACAGGAATGCTACTATAATGGAAATCACAACATGGGCTCAGGAATACTTCCAGAAAACATTGTCTGTGAACACAATCCACCGTGCCATTCGCCATTGCTGGCTAAAACTCTATAGGTCAAAAAAGAAGCCATATCTAAACATGACCCAGAAGCGCAGGCGTTTTCTCTGGGCCAAGGCTCATTTAAAATGGACTGTGGCAAAGTGGAAAACTGTTCTGTGGTCAGACGAATCAAAATTTGAAGTTCTTTTTGGAAAACTGGGACGCCATGTCATCCGGACTAAAGAGGACAAGGACAACCCAAGTTGCCTCAGCGCTCAGTTCAGAAGCCTGCATCTTTGATGGTATGGGGTTGCATGAGTGCGTGTGGCATGGGCAGCTTACACATCTGGAAAGGCACCATCAATGCTGAAAGGTATATCCAAGTTCTAGAACAACATATGCTCCCATCCAGACGTCGTCTCTTTCAGGGAAGACCTTGCATTTTTCCAACATGACAATGCCAGACCACATACTGCATCAATTACAACATCATGGCTGCGTAGAAGGATCCGGGTACTGAAATGGCCAGCCTGCAGTCCAGATCTTTCACCCATAGAAAACATTTGGTGCATCATAAAGAGGAAGATGCGACAAACACCTAAGACACTTGAGCAACTAGAAGCCTGTATTAGACAAGAATGGGACAACATTCCTATTCCTAAACTTGAGCAACTTGTCTCCTCAGTCCCCAGACGTTTGCAGACTGTTATAAAAAGAAGAGGGGATGCCACACAGTGGTAAACATGGCCTTGTCCCAACTTTTTTGAGATGTGTTGATGCCATGAAATTTAAAATTAACTTATTTTTCCCTTAAAATGATACATTTTTCTCAGTTTAAACATTTGATATTTCATCTATGTTGTATTCTGAATAAAATATTGAAATTTGAAACTTCCACATCATTGCATTCTGTTTTTATTCACAATTTGTACAGTGTCCCAACTTTTTTGGAATCGGGCTTGTATTTGTTTGGGAGAATATTAATTATATATTAAATATGTTAGAAAAAATAATTCATATATGGTGCTATGCAGTGCAGATAAATAGGTTTACAGAGTTAGTTCACTGTAGTCAAATCCATCAACATCAGTCCTGACCTTAATTAATAGAGGACGATGCAGCATAGACTCTCTCACCACACCAACACGAGGACTTTCCATCTCTGATTCGTTGAATCCCTGGTAAAATAAAAAAAATTATACATCATTGTACTATATGATGATTTGTCGAATAAAAACAAATAATTTATTACATTGTACATATCGGTTATGTTATCGGAAACAACGTCGCCGAGTTATCAGCTACGACATATTTTGGTATTTGTTAGGGTTATTATTTGAAAGAATATCTCCAACCTGTTGGGTGAGATGACAACTTGAAAAACACGGTTCCCGGATTTTGTTTTGTGGATAAACAAACCTTGCCGAACCTTGTGGTAATTGCAGTTCAAAAGCACTAAAATACACCAGTGTGTTACATACAATTTCAGCGATTTCACAGGCCGTGATGCAAACCTTCCTTCTGGTTGTTTTGCGTTGTCATGGAGATGGGACGCTTCTGCAAGCACGAGTATTTCAGTGTTATTATTGACGATAATTGTTCGTTTAAAAAAATAAAAACATTAATTATTTGTAGTTATAGTGATATATACTTGTTTTGAAAGAAGTAACCTCCATATACTAAAATTCCAAGCTACAATACTTTTTGTGTTGACCGGTCATGATCGCGCCTCCAGTACGATAGAGGGCAGCATGCCAAGACTGAGACCAGACCACTCCAACACGTGAGAATAACCTTCCACCCCCCCAAACGTAAAAAAATACATTTTGAAATGATGTATGATATTATTTACCCAGCTAGGCTGAGGCCATATCACGCCTGGTTTACCCAGCTCTTTCCCTATATATTAATAAAAAGTCTATTGTCTCTCTGCTATTCCGTTTTATTTGGAGAAATAAAACGGAATGTGTCCAAAGGAAATCTTTGGTAAGAAGTTACAAGGAGGGTGGTCTTAACGCTTTAGATTTTCGATCTATCAACCAGTCATTCAAAATTAACTGGATTAAGAATTGTATATCGAATAATGGATTACCCTGGTTTTGGATCCCTAATCTAATCTTCAAACATTGTGGTGACCTTAAATTCTTATTTTGTCATTTTATGTGCAGAAAATTACCTGTTAAACTCTCAAATTTTCACAAACAAGCTCTAGAATCCTTGAAGATTGCTTTCAAACATAATTTCTCCCCACACACGTGTATTATTTGGAATAATGAAAATGTACTGTCTGGTAACAAATCACTTTTTTTTTTTTTCAAGGAATGGGTGAATCAAAATATTCTGTTTGTTTCTGATTTGTTTAGTGCTCAAGGGGACCTTCTATCTTTTTCTGAATGTCTGTCTTTGAAAGATGCTACAGTTTCAGTAAAAGACTTTAGGTGATTAAAAGTATTCCTGTTAGTTTAAATGCAATAACTTCTTTATTAGGAATGCTCTTTCTTCAACTCCAAGACACTTCCCTAAAGCACAATCTAAATGGAGTATCTGTTATCCGAATTCTGAATTGTATAATTTATGGACTTTTCCTCACAAACTTTTTATCCCTAGTAAAATTAAAGAACTCCATTTCAAAATTGTTCATAGATATTACCCTGGTAATTTATTTTTGTTTCTTCTTTATGTTCCTTTTGTAATATTGAAGAAGAATCAATTCTACATCTGTATTATCATTGCCCATTCTCCAAATCTTTTTGGTCAGAAGTTACCTTATTAGTATTCTCATGCTGTAACAAATTGACAGAATCTATAATTGTTTTGTACGATTTTCATTCTATTGATGTTAATCTTGATTATACTGTATTATTACTTTGTCTTCTGGGTAAATTCCATCTTCACAAAGCCAGAACCATTCATTGTAATCCCAATTTTAGAATATTTTCCTCTGATATAAAGTCCATTTTCACTTCCTTTAAGAAAATGTCAAAACCTTTGAAAAAATATTTACCCAGTTAAGGCATTTCTAAGATTAAGATTTAATGTGGATTCAAACACTTGTCACTTGTTATAATAATGATATTGAAACCCTAATTGAAACATAATGATATTGAAACCCTAATAAATTGAACATTTATTTTTTCAATGTACTTTGGTTAATCTTGGAATTTTGGAATGAGGTGCTTAATTGGATAAAACATCATATATCTTTTTTTTCCATCTATTACTTGGGACATGGTGAAATTTGGAGGACAATAATGTAGACTTGAATTGTGAATTGTCTATTTCTTATAGTAACTGCACCCCAGTTTAATATATTTAAAAAAGAGCTAGCCCGTACGGATGCCTTAGAAATTATGAGATCGTATAAAGCCAGAAAATTATTTGATTTGTTTAACCAGTATGATTTTGTTTAACCCCCTACAGTGTTTATGTACAAACCCGATTCCAAAAAAGTTGGGACACTGTACAAATTGTGAATAAAAAAGGAATGCAATAATTTACAAATCTCATAAACTTATATTTTATTCACAATATAAAATAGATATATCAAATGTTGAAAGTGAGACATTTTGAAATGTCATGCCAAATATTGCCTCATTTTGGATTTCATGAGAGCTACACATTCCAAAAAAGTTGGGACAGGTAGCAATAAGAGGCCGGAAAAGTTAAATGTACATATAAGGAACAGCTGGAGGACCAATTTGCAACTTATTAGGTCAATTGGCAACATGACTGGGTATAAAAAGAGACTCTCAGAGTGGCAGTGTCTTTCAGAAGTCAAGATGGGCAGAGGATCACCAATTCCCCCAATGCTGCGGCGAAAAATTGTGGAGCAATATCAGAAAGGAGTTTCTCAGAGAAAAATTGCAAAGAGTTTGAAGTTATCATCATCTACAGTGCATAATATCATCCAAAGATTCAGAGACTCTGGAACGATCTCTGTGCGTAAGGGTCAAGGCCGGAAAACCATACTGGATGCCCGTGATCTTCGGGCCCTTAGACGGCACTGCATCACATACAGGAATGCTACTGTAATGGAAATCACAACATGGGCTCAGGAATACTTCCAGAAAACGTTGTCGGTGAACACAATCCACCGTGACATTCGCCGTTGCCGGCTAAAACTCTATAGGTCAAAAAAGAAGCCATATCTAAACATGATCCAGAAGCGCAGGCGTTTTCTCTGGGCCAAGGCTCATTTAAAATGGACTGTGACAAAGTGGAAAACTGTGGTCAGACGAATCAAAATTTGAAGTTCTTTTTGGAAAACTGGGACGCCATGTCATCCGGACTAAAGAGGACAAGGACAACCCAAGTTGCCTCAGCGCTCAGTTCAGAAGCCTGCATCTCTGATGGTATGGGGTTGCATGAGTGCGTGTGGCATGGGCAGCTTACACATCTGGAAAGGCACCATCAATGCTGAAAGGTATATCCAAGTTCTCGAACAACATATGCTCCCATCCAGATGTCGTCTCTTTCAGGGAAGACCTTGCATTTTCCAACATGACAATGCCAGACCACATACTGCATCAATTACAACATCATGGCTGCGTAGAAGAAGGATCCGTGTACTGAAATGGCCAGCCTGCAGTCCAGATCTTTCACCCACAGAAAACATTTGGCGCATCATAAAGAGGAAGATGCAGTTGACAGTTGAGCAACTAGAAGCCTGTATTAGACAAGAATGGGACAACATTCCTATTCCTAAACTTGAGCAACTTGTCTCCTCAGTCCCCAGATGTTTGCAGACTGTTATAAAAAGAAGAGGGGATGCCACACAGTGGTAAACATGGCCTTGTCCCAACTTTTTTGAGATGTGTTGATGCCATGAAATTTAAAATCAACTTATTTTTCCCTTAAAATGATACATTTTCTCAGTTTAAACATTTGATATGTCATCCATGTTGTATTCTGAATAAAATATTGAAATTTGAAACTTCCACATCATTGTATTCTGTTTTTATTCACAATTTGTACAGTGTCCCAACTTTTTTGGAATCGGGTTTGTATTTAAATTAATTATTGTTGTTTTTTTTTTTTTTATTTAATGTAGCACTATGTAATACCAATTGTTACATCTCAGTCTGTGAGGTCTTATAGTGTCACTTATGTTAGCCTGTTATGTTAATGTTCGAATGCAAAAAAAAAAAAAAAATGAATCTCTTCATTTTAATTGTTATTAGCAGGGTACACACACTCATTTATTTATCAACATTTGATCCTAAATATAAGAACAAATAGGCAATTAACCATATATCTGGAATTTGATAAACTGAACAAAAAAAGAGTAAACCTTTTGAATTGTGCATTAAACATGCAGGTTATAAGCAAACCATTCCTAAATTTAAGCAAACAAAACTCAGAGCACCTCCTGCTATGGTCTGAGAGGCGGTGACTTTTGAAACTGTCCTAAACGACCCCATTTCGCGTGAAGAGCAGCGGGAGCTCTTAATTTCTTGTTTACAGCGCTATCTGCTGGTGGACATTGTAACACTGGCAAGCGCGCAATTTCTTAGATCTGCTGCGTCATCATTTGCGCGATCTCATCTACGACTGACTAAATTCCCACAGATGACCAAATATAGCCTACGAGTCTTATGGGGCTCTTTTAGGAGTTACCACATCCTTAATAATGTCTGAAAATGTGTTTACAATTATAGCCCAGCCACAGCCTGCATGCCAGTTTAAAACGATGTAATTTGACTTTTTTTCACAAAGGGGAAAATATCGAACAAGGGGAAATTATCGAAGACAATCGGCATTAGTCAGGGGCAAGGTTAATCGCCCTAAGGAGAGTTTTCAGTTGACATTCGTGCATGCAGGAGGGACACGGTGACTGCGGTCATCGCTCGACTGCGGCGGAGCTGCGGCTTCCTCAGCAGCATCAGCATCTCCATCCACTCTCATCTAGAGTGCCTTGATTTGCAAGACGAGGAAACAGCACGAATATATCGGCTTTGAGGTAACATTATCCTTTAGCTATATGACCGTTTGCATTTGCGTGTGTTTTCATGATATGCCAAATCGATTATTTCAGTAAGAAAAAAAAATCCCAGTTGAATGACCTGAACTATCCTTGAACAGATATGGGTTGGGTCGGTCTGCGGTATTCGGCAATTTATCACCTGCTATTTAACCCGACCTAATTTTTGTTACTTGTGTAGGCCTTCCCATAATTTGAATAGACCAAAAATGATTGAAAGGTGTATGAGATTTAGTATATTGAAATATTAGGCTCTGTCGCCTAAAACTGTGGGCCAGATAATGACCTTTAAATCTCTCTCGGATTCTTTATTTAATGTCTCGTAGGTAAGATGTCCAACATGTTTAACTTCTTTTTTTCTACAGTTATTCAGAGACAGAAATTGAATTTGGTCCCTGCAAAGAAGAGGCAATGAAGTCTTATCCATCACTAGCAGCTTGTTTTGTATTATGTAAGTAACATGTTCTTTAAAGTTTTTAAAGAAAGAAATGATACTTTTATTTAGCAAAGGCACATTGAATTGATAAAATAGACAGTAACTATATTTATAATAAATGCTGTTCTTTTAAACTTTCTATTCATCAAAGAATTCTGAAAAAACAAACCACAAATATATTAAGCCGCACAAACTGTGTTTAACATTAATAATAATAATAAGACATGTTTCTTTAGCACAAAATCAGAATATTAGAATGATTTCTAAAAGATCATGCACTGAAGACTGGAGAAGACTGGAGACTGATGAAAATTCAGCTTTGCCATCACAGGATTAAATTACATTTTAAAATATTTTACAACAGAAACCAGTTAATTTAAATTATAATAATATTTCACAGTATTACTGTTTTTACTGTATTTTTTGATCAAATAAATACAGCCTTGGTGAGATTAAGAGACTACTTTCTAAAACTTTAAAAAGCCTTAATGTTTCCAAACTTTTGACCGGTACTGTATGTGTTGTGAGATGGTTTGAGGCCCTCTAGCTATATGCAGTTGGGAAGTTGAAATTTCAAACAGTGATATGCTTCATCTATAAGTATTCTTAAACAATTATTTTTAGATGTTTGTAATTATTATACATTGTTATCATGACCTCATTTGAATTGAACAACTATATGGAATATTACAGCTTCCGGGGTGTTTACACGATACCGCTTTCAACTGAAAACAGAAAACGTTTTATGTGTTTTGGCCGTTCGTTTACACGACAACAGCGTTTTGGGGGCCTGAAAACGCAAGCTTTGAAAATAGGTTTCAAAGTGCAAAGGTCTTGAAAATGATACCGTGTAAACAACAAAAACGTGAATTTATGAAAACGGTGTTCACGCATGCGTATTACGTGTTCGCGGGGTGTTCCTTGACAAAGTATCGCCAACTACTGGCCTGGCAGCATAATACAGCCTTTTTAGTCATTTTCGCAGACTTTTAAAAACAGGTTTCAAAGTGCAAGTTTTTGAAAACGATAAACTATAAACGATAAACTACAAAAATGTGAATCTGTGAAAACGGTGACGGAATGCACATACGTATGTGCATTTGAATGCGTATGTGCACAGACGCATAGTCTTTATTTACGAAGTGACATCGCCAAGTACATGTCTGGCATGCATAATACAGCGTTTTTAGTCGCTTTCGCAGATTGGTGTGAACGGGGGTCGTTTTGATAACGTTGTCGTCTGTACAAAGAAAAACCTTTTCCGTTTTTAGTACATCGTTGTCGTGTAAACGTACCCTTAGCCTGGGACTAGGCTTAAAGGGTTAGTTCTCCCAAAAATTCTGTCATTAATTACTCATAATCATGTCGTTCCAAATCCCTAAGACCTTTGTTAATTTTCGGAACACAAATGAAGATATTTTTGATGAAATCCGAGAGCTTTCTGACCCCACATAGACAGCAATTTAATTAACACTTTCAAGGTCCAAAAAAGTAGTAAAAACATTGTTAAAATAGTCCATGTGACTCCAGTGGTTCAACCTTAATTTGTTCCTAAAGTTACCTAAAGTTCAACCTTGAAGCGTCGAGAATACTTTTTGTGCGCAAAAAAAATAAATAAATAAAAAATAACAACTTTATTCAACAATTTCTTCTGGCCTTTGGAACGACATGAGGGTGAGTAATTAATGGCAGAATTTTCATTTTTGGGTGAACTAACCCTTTAAGCCTTTTCTGTGAAACCAGGGGTTAGACTGGTTAAACCTTAAACACCATTAACCCCTGACATTCAGATCTGCCTCCACGTCCCCACCTTACATTTTCTAAAAATCCATTTCACTTAATGTACTTGAAAATACAAGCAGAAAATCTGTTGCTACTTCCGTTTCATTGCGACTAACAATTTTTTAAAAGCATATTTTCATATTGTGTCAAAACTTAATTTTAAAGTATTCATACTCAATATTGGCATCATAATTTTAAAACCCGATTCCAAAAAAGTTGGGACACTGTACAAATTGTGAATAAAAAAGGAATGCAATAATTTACAATTCTCATAAATTTATATTTTATTCACAATAGAATATAGATAACATATCAAATGTTGAAAGTGAGACATTTTGAAATGTCATGCCAAATATTGGCTCATTTTGGATTTCATGAGAGCTACACATTCCAAAAAAGTTGGGACAGGTAGCAATAAGAGGCCGGAAAAGTTAAATGTACATATAAGGAACAGCTGGAGGACCAATTTGCAACTTATTAGGTCAATTGGCAACATGATTGGGTATAAAAAGAGCCTCTCAGAGTGGCAGTGTCTCTCAGAAGTCAAGATGGGCAGAGAATCATCAATTCCCCAATGCTGCGGCGAAAAATAGTGGAGCAATATCAGAAAGGAGTTTCTCAGAGAAAAATTGCAAAGAGTTTGAAGTTATCATCATCTACAGTGCATAATATCATCCAAAGATTCAGAGAATCTGGAACAATCTCTGTGCGTAAGGGTCAAGGCCGGAAAACCATACTGGATGCCCGTGATCTTCGGGCCCTTAGACGGCACTGCATCACATACAGGAATGCTACTGTAATGGAAATCACAACATGGGCTCAGGAATACTTCCAGAAAACATTGTCGGTGAACACAATCCACTGTGCCATTCGCCGTTGCCGGCTAAAACAATATAGGTCAAAAAAGAAGCCATATCTAAACATGATCCAGAAGCGCAGGCGTTTTCTCTGGGCCAAGGCTCATTTAAAATGGACTGTGGCAAAGTGGAAAACTGTTCTGTGGTCAGACGAATCAAAATTTGAAGTTCTTTTTGGAAAACTGGGACGCCATGTCATCCAGACTAAAGAGGACAAGGACAACCCAAGTTGCCTCAGCGCTCAGTTCAGAAGCCTGCATCTCTGATGGTATGGGGTTGCATGAGTCCGTGTGGCATGGGCAGCTTACACATCTGGAAAGGCACCATCAATGCTGAAAGGTATATCCAAGTTCTAGAACAACATATGCTCCCATCCAGACGTCGTCTCTTTCAGGGAAGACCTTGCATTTTCCAACATGACAATGCCAGACCACATACTGCATCAATTACAACATCATGGCTGCGTAGAAGGATCCGGGTACTGAAATGGCCAGCCTGCAGTCCAGATCTTTCACCCATAGAAAACATTTGGCGCATCATAAAGAGGAAGATGCGACAAAGAAGACCTAAGACACTTGAGCAACTAGAAGCCTGTATTAGACAAGAATGGGACAACATTCCTATTCCTAAACTTGAGCAACTTGTCTCCTCAGTCCCCAGACGTTTGCAGACTGTTATAAAAAGAAGAGGGGATGCCACACAGTGGTAAACATGGCCTTGTCCCAACTTTTTTGAGATGTGTTGATGCCATGAAATTTAAAATTAACTTATTTTTCCCTTAAAATGATACATTTTTCTCAGTTTAAACATTTGATATTTCATCTATGTTGTATTCTGAATAAAATATTGAAATTTGAAACTTCCACATCATTGCATTCTGTTTTTATTCACAATTTGTACAGTGTCCCAACTTTTTTGGAATCGGGTTTGTATTTTCCCAAGCATGGACAAAAATAAATCTAGCACCCATAAGCCTTTTTTATTAGAAGAACAATCAACATGCAGTAGGAAATAAAGATACCTGAGCCAAACATCCCAAGGTCAGAGAGTGCCGTACAATACTGGGCAGATGAATCAGGTCTAGTTTCCCTTCCTGACATCTGCTTCTCCAAAAATATTTTCTATTTAATATAATAGTGTTTTTAAAGCATGTAAAAGACTGCTTTGTACTAGAAAGTGGTTCTGAAATGCACCCCTAACACTTTATGTCTGTACTGTATATAGTAAAAATGCATTTACAATAGGCTGCATATGTCAGGGTTATGTTTAGTTTGGTCTGTTTCTGTAGGACTTTGAGTTTGTTTGTCTCTGTCGTTCATTGTTTTAGTTGTTTCCTGTTGATTGGTTTCTAGATCACTTTCCTTTGTCTGTGTTCATGTACCATTTCCCCTCATGTGTAACACCTGCGTTTAATTAGTTACCTGTTTCTTGCCTAGTGTTCCCTTTCAGTCGGTCACGTTCGACGTACGTCGGAACTGACCGACGAATTGGGATCTGTTTTCAGAGACCAATCTACTTCGAGTGATTAAAAACGAGCCAATGGACATTGGCATGCGGTTCACGCATTCCACGCACCGCCCCGCAGCGTGGGTATAAATACGGAAGTGGAATACCGCATCATTGCTTTTTAACTTCGGAGCCGAACGGTTTGCTGTATCAAGCTGTTTCTACGAAAAGTGTTTAGACGAGTCTCGAGGAGGATCGCTCTCTTACCTGGGTGCTGGTGTGACGGCGCGAGTCAGCGAGTGGCCGCTGCAACATACACTTGTTCCTGTGTTGGTTGGCTGGGCGTTTCCGTTCTTGAGTGCTCACACACAGGCTTGCAATCGGACTGCTGTGAGCCGCAGCCATCTCCCTGAGTGCTTCAGCACTTCTAAAAGAGCATTTCCTTCTAAAAGAGCAACACGGTTTGACCCTGCGTCTTTTTCAAGATGTCATTCAAATCGTGTGTTTCTGGATGCGGTTGTTTCCTGTCCTCATTTGACGGCCACGATCTCTCTCGCATATAAACATGTGAGATTGCGCTCGTGGGTGATCCATGTTCTCTCAGGAGAACGTGATCACGTCGGCGCGTTGTTCGTCTTACCTTTCTCATAAAGGCTTAAGCGTTCAGCGCGCCGTGTGCCGTCGAGCGCCTGCTGACAGCGGGGGTTGTCACGGCAACCCAGCGCGTCACTCGGCGCTCTAGATGCGCGGTCAAGACTATGAAACCTCAAACGGGGTTGAGTCCCTTCGCCTATTCCCCGATCTAGTTTTTTTTCTGGTGCACCAGAAAAGGGCTACTTCGGCTAATAAGCCTTGGTGACCTGAGGATTACAGTGGGGCTTCCCCGCCGGGTACATCTCCTCGGGCCCCCACTCCTCTATCGCATCACGAGCGTGCTGAGACTTTGTTCGTGGGTGGTTCATGGTCTCTCAGGAGAACATGCCACGTTGGTGCGTTGTTCATCTTGCCCCTTTCATAGGGGCTTGAGTGTTCAGCGCGCCGTGTGCCGTCGAGTCTGACGGCCACGCTCACTGTCTCACATGCCTGCTGGAAGCTTACAGATGGGATTGCTGGTCCTAAAAAGAAAAAAAGGGGCCAGCGTTTTATTTGGGGCTCTGGCAGAGGACATATGTCAATTGCTGCATCGGAGAGAGGGCTGTTATGCGCTGGAAATGATAATGCTGAGTTTCACACTATAATAGTGTATGCTCATGCTGAATCAGATTCAGAGCTGACAGCCATGCTTTCCTGGGTGGCTGAGGTGTAGTGCAACGCGTAAATCGCCTTGCCTGGCCCTGTGTCTTTCCCGGATGTGCATCGGAAAAATTTAGCAGTGTGGAACTATTTGGTGTCAAAATATGGAACGCCAAAAGGGCCATAATCTGTATAAAGTTTTCCCTCTCTCACTGCCCTCTGTCCTGCATGCACGAGGGTAGTCCCGACCCAGGGGTTATGCAGGAACTGCGTGCGGTGATGGACCTCGCTCTCTGGGTGACGGAAGTCACTGCACGCTCCCTGGGTCAGGCGATGTCCACACTAGTGGTCCAGGAATGTCACCTGGGGCTAAACCTTGCAGATATGCGTGAGCCCGACAAGGTGCGGTTCCTCAACGCCCCTGTCTGTCAGGCTGGCCTCTTCGGCGACGCCATCAAGAGCTTCGCCCAGCAGTTCTTGGTGGCCCAGAAGCAGACAGAGGCGGTTTAAAAAACATCCTGCCCCGACGACCAGCTGCTGCCTCCACCCAGTCGTCGGTCGCAGCGCCTCCGCCTGCTTGTCGCCGAGGGTATCCCCCTGCGTCTGCCTCCGCCCCTGATAAGCCAAGTAGCAGCCTCCACCCAGGCAGCAGGTGGCCGGGTGCAAGGGAGGTGCCCAACCCGTCCAGGGTCCCGTGAGTCCCCTGCAAGGGCAAGCGGCCCTGAAACGGGCAGCCCAGTGAAAAGGGATTCTGCTCTCTGGGAGACGGTGTCCGCACCCCTCCCTCCCCCGGAGGAGGACCGGGGGGAGAATATTTTTCAGTTTCGGTCCTGCCGCTGGCTCTCCGGAGTCCAGCGGTACCCACATTCTCAGAGCAGTTTCCTCCCTCCCTGGGCCCTAAGAGGGCCAGGTTGGCAGTGTGCGACGCCCCCGGGCCTTGCCACTCCTTTCCTCCCCTCTCCCCTTCGCCAGGGGGCAGCAGTGTGGGCACCGAGGACGCTCCCCGGGCCTCCTCACCCACACTCTGCCCCACCTTGGAGTACTCAGACAACACTCCGGGCCGCCTCCGGGCCTCCCGAGTCGGGTCTGCGTACTCCACTTCGCTGCCCCACCCCGGGTACGTCTGTGGTGCCGTTGGTCCCGCTTGTTCGGTCTCTGGGGGCCTGGCTAGGTCTCCCCAGGCCGTCTCGCTGGCTCATCTGTACCATCAGACTCGGCTACGCGATTCAGTTCGCACGCCGGCCGCCCAAGTACAGGGGCATCCTCTTCACCACCGTGCGGAGCAGCGATGCCCATGTCTTGTGGCGGAGATCGATGTCCTGCTGGCGAAGGACACGATCGAGCCGGTTCCTCCTGCCGATATGAGGTCGGGGTTCTACAGCCCCTACTTCATTGTACCCAAGAAAGGTGGTGGGTTAAGACCAATCTTGGACCTGCGCATTCCGAATCGGGCCCTGCACAAGCTCCCGTTCAAAATGTTAACGCAGAAACGCATTTTCGAATGCATCCGTCCCCGAGATTGGTTCGCAGCGATCGACCTGAAGGACGCGTACTTTCATGTCTCCATTCTCCCTTGACACAGACCGTTCCTACGCTTTGCGTTCGAGGGGAGGGCATATCAGTACAAAGTCTTGCCCTTCGGGCTGTCCCTGTCGCCTCGCGTCTTCACGAAAGTCGCGGAGGCAGCCATTGTTCCGCTCAGAGAACGCGCCGTTCGGATTCTCAACTATCTCGACGACTGGCTCATATTGGCCCAGTCCCGGGATCAGTTGTGCGAACACAGGGACCTGGTGCTCCGTCACCTCAGCCTGTTGGGCCTTCGGGTCAACCGAGAGAAGAGCAAACTCTGTCCCACACAGAGGATCTCTTATCTCGGTATGGAGCTGGATTCGGTCAACTGGACAGCGCGCCTCACAGAGGAGCGAGTCCGGTCAGTGTTGAACTGCTTGAATATGTTCAAAGGCAGGACAGCGGTCCCACTGAAATATTTTCAGAGGCTCCTGGGGCATATGGCATCTGCAGCCGCGGTAACGCCGCTCGGATTGCTTCATATGAGACCGCTTCAACGCTGGCTTCACGACCGAGTCCCGAGATGGGCGTGGCAGAGCGGCAAGTACCGGGTCTCAGTTACTCCTTACTGTCGCCAAACCTTCAACCCCTGGGCGGACCCTTCGTTTCTACGGGCGGGAGTGCCCTTTGAACAGGTGTCCAGGCATGCTGTGGTCTTCACGGATGCCTCATCCACGGGCTGGGGGGCCACGTACAACGGGCACACAGTTTCGGGTCTGTGGACAGGGCCCCAACTGCGTTGGCACATCAATTGCCTAGAGTTATTGGCAGTACGTCTCGCCCTGGGTCGCCTCAAAAAGCCGCTACAGGGCAAGCACGTGCTGGTCCGTTCGGACAGCACTGCGGCCGTTGCGTACATCAACCGTCAGGGTGGTCTACGCTCCCGTTGCATGCTCCAACTCGCCCGCCATCTCCTCCTGTGGAGTCAGAAGAGTCTGAGGTCGCTTCGGGCCATTCACATCCCAGGTGTGCTGAACCAGACAGCCGACAAGCTCTCTCGTCAGTCGACACCTCTGGGAGAGTGGCGACTCCACCCCCGGAGTGTCCAGCTGATATGGGACCTCTTCGGAGCCGCGCAGGTAGACCTGTTTGCCTCTCCGGACTCGACCCATTGCCAGTTGTACTATTCCCTGACCGGGGGCACCCTCGGCACGGATGCACTGGCGCACAGCTGGCCCCGGGACCTACGCAAATATGCGTTTCCCCCAGTGAGCCTTCTTGACACTGTGCAAGGTCAGGGAGGACGAGGAGCAGGTCTTGTTAGTTGCGCCCTACTGGCCCAATCGGACCTGGTTCTCCGAACTCACACTCCTCGCGACAGCCCCTCCCTTGCCGGTCCCCCTGAGGAAGGACCTGCTTTCTCAGGGGCGGGGCACTCTATGGCACCCGCGTCCAAACCTCTGGAAACTCCATGTCTGGTCCCTGGACGGGACGCGGAGGTTCTAGGTGGCCTACCACAAGCTGTGGTAGACACTATCACTTCTGCTAGAGTCCCCTCTACGAGGCGCCTCTACACGTTGAAGTGGAACCTGTTCGTTGAGTGGTGTTCTTCCCCGCCGGGAAGACCCCCGAAGGTGTTCGGTTAATGTCGTGCTTTCTTTCCTGCAGGATGGGCTGGAGCGAAGGCTGTCTCCCTCCACCCTCAAAGTGTACGTCGCCGCAATAGCGGCGTATCACGATGCAGTGGAAGGTAAGTCCTTAGGGAAGCACGACTTAATCGTCAGGTTCCTCAGAGGTGCGAGGAGACTGAATCCTCCTCGTCCAACCTCGATACCCTCTTGGGACCTAGCCCTGGTGCTCAGAGCACTTCAGGGTCCTCCCTTTGAGCCTTTGCAGTCTGCAGAGTTAAACATCCTGTCCATGAAGACAGTGCTCCTGACTGCATTGGCCTCAATCAAGAGGGTAGGGGACCTGCATGCACTTTCGGTCAACGAATCGTGCCTAGAATTCGGGCCGGCCAACTCTCACGTTGTCCTGAGACCCCGGCCTGGATATGTGCCCAAGGTTCCTACCACTCCCTTCCGGGATCAGGTGGTGAACCTGCAAGCGCTGCCCTCGGAGGAGGCAGACCCAGCCCTAGCTTTGCTCTGTCCCCTTTGCGCCTACGTGGACCGAACTCAAAGCTTTAGAACCTCAGAGCAGCTCTTCGTCTGTTACGGAGGCCAGCAGAAGGGAAAGGCTGTCTCCAAGCAGAGGTTAGCCCACTGGATAGTGGATGATATCGTCTTGGCTTACCAGTCCCAAGATGTGCCTTGCCCGTTCGGGGTGCGAGCGCACTCCACAAGGAGTGTAGCTTCCTCCTGGGCGCTGGCCCAAGGCGCCTCGCTGACAGATATATGTAGAGCTGCGGGCTGGGCGACACCTAACACGTTCGCTAGATTCTATAGCCTCCGTGTAGAGCCGGTATCTTCCCGCATCCTCGCCCCCAGTGGCCAGTAGCGCTAAGTGCCCGTTCTAGTGTCGGCTTGCAACGCCACTCCCGCCCTCTGGGCCAGATACGTGCGTCTATTATCTCCAGTTGTGTTCCCCGGAAACGGCTAACCCTGTCGAGCTCCTCCGTCACCCCTTCGGTGTCAGACGTTGCGGCCGTCTGACGCCAGGCCTGCACCCGTATGCTTGTGGAACGTGTGTGTAGGCTGGGTGCCATATGTAGCGGTTCCCTAACGGCAACCCCATATGTGTATTCTCCACGGTACCAGCTACCCTATTTGGCTAGCCCCGTGTCTTTCCCTTGACAGAGCCCGCTCTGTCGTCTCTGGTGGTGTTCTTTCCCCCCTGGGACCAGGTTGGATCCACCCCAGAGACTGCCATATGTAGTACTACCCTGATAGGTTAGTCCTTATGTGTATTTCGCCACCTCTCCTTCCTCTGAAGGACGTGGCTCCGCAGCGTACCATCTCCACGAGACGGGCACGCTTTCCCAGCGTTATCCAATAGTCACACTGAGTGGGTCTTGCAGGAACAGCAGTGACTGACCTTCCCTGCCCGGAGCCCTGACTCCCACTCCAACATAGGTGTGGTCCAGTGAGCTCAGGCAGGGCGCTGGAAGGGCCAGCATCCCTGGCGTGTTGGTAGGGATCCCAATTCGTCGGTCAGTTCCGCATACGTCGAACGTGACCGACTGAAAGGGAACGTCTCGGTTACGTATGTAACCCTCGTTCCCTGAAGGAGGGAACGGAGACGTACGTCCCGTCGCCAGGTGCTGTGCTTCAGCTGAAGGCCGAGTCACTCGTCTCGGCTCCTCAGTTGAAAAGCAATGATGCGGTATTCCACTTCCGTATTTATACCCGTGCTGCGGGGCGGTGCGTGGAATGCGTGAACCGCATGCCAATGTCCATTGGCTCGTTTTTAATCACTCGAAGTAGATTGGTCTCTGAAAACAGATCCCAATTCGTCGGTCAGTTCCGACGTACGTCTCCGTTCCCTCCTTCAGGGAACGAGGGTTACATACGTAACCAAGACGTTTTCCATGTAGCCCTCAGTTTGTTCAGGGGGGGGGTTTCCAGAAAGCAAGGTTATCTTACAGTCAAACATACACTGAACTCTCGGGTGATTAATCCAAACCTTGCTTACTCGAGGTATGCGGGTTCCAAAAACGCGTCCGGGAGTAAGTTCAGCCAACCCAGAGTATGTTAAAGGTGCAGTATGTAGGATTGAAATGGGTACTGCAGTCCAAATTCAAAATATTGGAGAGAGTTGTTTTCCCCACCCCCTCCTCCTCAGACGTGAGAACTCGCAACAGGAGCGAGCGCAATTGACAATGAAAGCCACACTGTAAGTTGATGAGTTGATTTATCCGCGTTTTAATATGCTCTCATTCATAGAGATTTTTTGATGGATGCTAAGGTTTGTTTGCTGGCTTCCATGGCAGCAATACAATGTGTTTTCCACCAACTAGCAACCTGTGGTGTCAAAATAGTATTGGGTAAACTGGCAGCGTGCGGTATCGCACAGACCAAAACAAAAACAGACATTCTGACACTGAACGCACAATTCAAAGCAGAATAACTGGCTGTAGCATTGTTTTTCTAAGAAACAAGGTGAATTTAGCATGTTTCCTACATATCTGCAAGCATATTATGGTATTTTTATGCTTTAGTAAAGTGAAAAACTTTACCTTTAAATAGCACCTTTAACGGTTAACACAAGACATTCTCAACAGAGCGACAAATCGACGAGTCACCATGGAAACGGACACTAAGAAAAAGCGTGCCATACAACTACTTTCTTCTTTTATGTAATGGCTATTATTAGTGCATATCGCCACCTATTTGGTGGTTGTGCAATCATTTTTCAATCTTTTTGTTTAATAATCTTTAATCACTGTGAACTATATTGTTTGTTTGATGCTAAATATATTATAAAATTATTAAAACAGTTTGTGCTTGCAAAGATAACATGGCTGTAAAAAATTATTTTTATGTTTAGTCATTTTTCTTCCACATTGCTTGAAAGGTAAGATATCATATAGGCCTATTTTTCTATTATAGAAATTCATTATATTATAAAAAACGTCCTGTTGCAAAAAAAAAAAAAAGTTTATAAAAAAAAAGTGGCTATTCTGGAATACCCAGTTCTTGCCTTGTGTTGTTTATGCTGCCATGTGTTTTTCCTGTAATATTCTTTGTTGTGGATTATCTTTGTTTTTGTTTTAAAATAAAAGTGCTCCAATTAGATCCACTTCTTATTTTTGCCTGACCTGCTGTGACAGCATATAGATATATCTGAAATATAGGTATGTAGGGGCATAATTATTCTATTAAAACAACAAAATGCTTATCTTATTTTTTTTGAAAATGTCAACTGCTCCATAAGCATTAGCAAAAGACAAAATTACATTGGTTTTGCTTTTCTCCCAGTAGCATGTCTGTTATGTATGGTGGGTGTGGTCACTGGAACAAACCCATACCAGAAACCCAGCTTCTTGGATTTTGACTCCTGGTTCTGGAACACCCCTCGAGGGCCACAGATGTACTCCTGCCTTACCTACATGGAGAAGAACCTCCGGGTTGACTGTGAATTCCCAGAGACCCACAAGATCCCCGGGCCATTCTGCGAATTCAAACAGGATGGGCGACTGATGGGATCCACCTACCCAAACACCCCGGTCCACATGATCCCACCTATTGAGACCCGACGCCGAACCAATGTCTCCCTGGTGCCACCTAATATTTGTCGCCTCACCTGGATGCCTATGTCCGATGACCGGGCTTACACTTACACGTGCAGGGTTTATCAGGGCAACACCTGGAAGGAGAACAGCATGGCATTCCACCAAAGTGAGTTTAAACATGTCTCGGCAAGACCCCCTTAACATATTCTGAAAGACAGTATTACCTGGGAGTAGCAAAGCCTGTTCAAGTTCAAATTAAAGGTGTTGTCACTGCTTGTGAAAATTTCTTCTTTCAAAATCTGTGGGCTTTCACAATCTATATGCTTTTGTAATCTGTGTGTTCTTAAGTCATTGCTCTGTTGCTTAATTATCTGTCTCTCTGTTTCAAACAGGAAATCTTCTGATGTGCTCTGCATTAAGCATATTTTTCCACACTGGACCATGGATTCTTGCAGTTGTGATATCACTTCCTGTTTCTCTTGGATTTCTGTCAGCATGACCAGCCCTACATGGAGCAACGTTTAACTGCCTTTCACATTTTAATTTATATTTAGTTATTTTTTCATCTTACATGGTTATGTTGATTTCTTTTCTTTCTTTTTTTTTTTTTTTGCTTTACAGCCCCATTTAAAGTTTCTGTTGAGATCACCATCATTACAACATCAGGATTCACTGTGAAAAGCAAACAGACATGATGCAGGTTACCCACTCAAGTATATATGGCCACAATTTTGTTTAAAATTAAGATGTATAGTTACACTACTATTCAAAAGTTTGGGGTCAGTAAGACCCTAAAAGAAATCAATATTTGTATTCAGCAAGGATGCATTAAACTGATCAAAAGTGACAGTAAAGACATTTATAATGTTATAATGTAAAAAGATTTCGATTTCAAATGAATGCTGTTCTTTTGAACGTTCTATTAATCAAAGAATCCTAAAAAAAATGTCACAGTTTCCACAGAAGTATGAAGCAGCACAACTGTTTTTAACAATGATAATATAAGAATTGTTTATCAAGCACCAAATCAGCATATTAGAATGATTTCTGAAGGATCATGTGACGCTGAAGACTGGAGTAATGGCTGTTGGAAATTCAGCTTTGCCAACACAAGAATAAATTACATTTTAAAATATATTAAAACAGAAAACAGTTGTTTTAAATTATATTAATATTTTACAATACTACTATTTTTACAGCATTTTTAATCAAATAAATGCAGAGACAAGAAACATTTTAAAAATCTTAAAGACCCAAAACTTTTGAATGGTAGTGTACACTGATTTCAATCTGAACATTTACAAACAAGATGTTTGTAACAGCAATTATTGCAACTGTTTAATGAATGATCATGTACAGTAAGATTAGTATTATTGATTGCAGCATGTTTGTCAACTGCATTGAATTCAGATGATGGACTGCACCAAAAAAGTATATGCCGAAGCTGGAGTTGATCAGGCATCCAAAATATTTATCACCTAAAGTATTCTCTGTTATAAGAAATATATAATATTGTTTTGATATATGGCTTAGGACCTTTATATGGTTATGCCAATTATGCGCTTCCTTCAAATCAAGTCATATACTTTTTATTGCTAACATTTTTGTAATATTTATAGAAATAATTGAGTGAAATCATTGTAAGAGTAATCTATAATCTCATTGATCGGTTGGCTGGTTTATCGATCCTTGCAATTTGTCCAGTGCAAAATGCGTTATACTACTTTTCATTGTCTTAGCGCCTCTGTTTATCACCTGAATAAGGACAGCTCTGTCTGAAGGACATCACCACTGTTGACATATTATATTGCAGCACTCACACATGATGCAACTAAATATTCTGTATGCACAAACAACTCAAGGACTTTTTTTTCCCAGTAACGTTTCAAGGGAAAGAATGATACAGGCCTGGAACAGAACACAAGTGCATAAGAATGAGACTGTCACGGTTACATGACTAAGTATTTTGATGTACTCTTACATGTATTAATGTGTCTTTCATTGCACTCACATGAAGCTGCTGTGTACACGCTTAATTGCTTTAAGCGTTTGCTTTCACATGTTTAGCTGCTTTCCGCACACTAACCTTAAGTGCCTTAGGTTGACTTAAGGTGTGACCTGAGCTTTTGCAATGTAGTGCTTTTGTCTGTTTCATTTTGACCATAATGTCTCACAAAGACTGCATAGCAATATGATCAAGCAACATGCACATTTCACGCACATATATTTGTAAGGAAAACATTTGTCTTCCCTTATTTCACTGTATCTTTTTCCAATGCTTATCTTATTTTTTGAAGGATCTATACTGAGAAATGTCACAGAAAACAATAAAGGAATGTAGAGTGTAACCTGTGCAGATCTTTTCATTTATGGTACACTTTTTAGAATGCTGTTATTTGTTATGAATGATTAAAATTATTCTTATAGCTTTTTCTGAGATTTAACAATATTTTGGAAGAAACAGAAATGCTGTATATCAGAAACCTATTTTAGACTAGTTTTCAAATGTTTTAATGCAGAGGATCCTGAAATATGATGATACCCTTAAGAGGGATCACCTTCCAACAAATAGTAAGCATGATGTTACAAATACAACACATTGTTTCCAAAATTAAATGATTGGGTTTTATTTGTCCTTGTACTGAAGCAAAAACAAGTTGTACAAATATTATCTGTAAAATATATTATGAACATATATTTAATAGACTTTTCGTAATAATGTCAAATCAGCTTTGCAGAAAATGTGCAGGGCCACCAGTGACACTAAGGGGGACACATCAACCCTAATTTTATGAATAGTGGTTGATCAATTAAAAAATAAAATAAACATTCCATAAAATTAAGCATATTTGTTTTTTCTTACTGTTAAAATACATTGTGTGAGAATAAAGAAAATTAAGGAGATTAAATATAATGTGTGCAGTGCAGTGGCAAAATAATCTTTAGCTAACAGTTAGTTGGTTAAATAACCTTACGAATACGATAAAATACCTGTAATCTGTGCATGATATTGTCAGTAAATCATATGCATTTAATCTTACAATAAATTATTTAAATCAGTTCCAGACATGCAGTATGCAAATGTATTACATATATGCCTATTGATATATTTTAATGTTTTACATTCAATGCATGTAACCACTATATTTTAACAATGTATATTTAAGCACACTGACGACGTTTTGTCTGTAACTAGTGCGAAACGAAACATTGTTAACGTCTTTGTGGACTTTAATTAGGTTGAATTAGAATTTTTACTGTAAACATGAACAGTTGAGGCAGGAACTCAGACTACCACACTGGCAGAACCCTCTGGGAAACTAGGCACCTTTTCAAAAAGGGTAGTTCCCTGAATTTACAAAATGGAGCCCTTAAGTTCTTGCCAGAACTCCTTCAGTAACAGTCTCTAGAGACAAGCTTGAAATATAGGCCTATATGTGTGGGTGTTTGTTTTTGAGGTTTGTTTTGGTATCTTGTATGTGTGTATGTCAAGCAATAAAAAAAAACTAAAAAAAAAACTTTAAAGGGTGTGGCGACCTCAAATGGTGGCGCAAGTATCTTTTCATTTTTTACAATGCAGCCAACTTTAGTTACATGACTTTTTCCAGGTTATTTACACGGGTGCTATCTTGTTGATTTCTTAAAAATTTTGTACACACAAGTTTCAGCTGGTCATAATGGGGAGGTCGTGGTTTTATTATAATGACACAACGTGATGTATATATGGGCGTGCATCTGCCCTTACTCATCTTACCATCTCACTCTTCATCAAGTGCTCACTGAGGGAGTTGCCTCAATAATCAACAGCTCCAGCATCCGAAAGCAGAAAGATAAGGTAAGAACCACAACAAACTCATTTGTATCCCGCCAGAACGTCTATATAATATATATATATATATATATCAAAATAAATATCAAAGACGCCACTAGAAACGTAACTCGCGTGCAGCGGTCTGGTCCCCGTTACTTCTCAACGCCACCCAGGCAAAAAATGGGACTGGCTGGGCTACCTTGACTTCTTTGTATGACGCGTTAAAGTGCAATTAAGCTGAAATAAAACACGTTATCGCATTAAATGGCGGCGAAAAGCAGTTTTGATGATTAAACAACTTTTATTGCAGAAGTTCGAGCTGAATTCTTTCTAAAGAATGTCTCATGGGATGCGACATGTCATTTCAAAAGAATCTTCACGAGTTCAGTCTTGCCTAAGATAAGAGATATACGTTGCCTTGTAGGGATGTTCTTCACATAGTCTAGTCATTACGAGTCCTGAGGGGTTTTTGCCCGAGCACTGTGTGGTTAAGTTTGGGTCATGTATATGTGTGCTTTTGTTACAATAATACTTTATGTTTGTTTGTTTGTTTATTTGTTTGTATGTGCTCCGATATGTCATGACCCCACCCATATTGAGACATTTGCTGCAATGGCTGTGAGAGCTTGTTTATTGTCTGTACAAATTGCCAGGAATATATTACCCTCAACCCACGCCCCAAACCCCACGCACATAAAAATGTAATAGTATAGGTGAACACCTGAAGTCCTGAAAAGTCATTAATGCGCATGTTTTAAGCATGCTACAAGTAGGATACACTACTGAGGTAGTCTGTATTACTTTATTGTGCTGTGAGTGACTTGTCTTGTGTTTGTTCTCCAGGTTCTGTTGTGTGTGCGTAATATGCAGATGTCTACTGTGGTCAGGATGTTCTGTACTGCATTTGCCACTTTTTTCCTGTTAGGTAAACTGACATTCTTCACACTTTTTCATCACATGCACGTAGAAAAGAGAAGAAAAAGAGAGCACATTTATTGTTCCTCTTCTTGTTCCTTTTTTCTACTTCATGAATATCCCCAAACGTTACACCAAAGCCATATCTGCGTATCAAATGATGTTATCTAACAAAATGTTACCTGATCCTATGAAAATACACAGGACAGTCTTGTACCAGTTTCGGCTCAAACTTCGGCTAAGTTGGTGTTATCATTTTCTAGGTGTTGCTACTGGCCAGACTTCCCTTGAGATTTCATCCTGCTTGACGAAGGAGCAAAACCTGCGGATGTTCTGCCGTTTTACTCCAGCTTCAGACCCCAAGCTCTCGAAGACTTGCTACTACATGACGGAGAATAAGTTGATCGGCAGTACCAACACCAGCAGCACCCCAGACAGCACCTTCAAAAACCGTGCCAATGTCTCCATTTCCGATACCACATGTGCGCTGTATTTGAAAGGTTTTTCAGATGACAAACCCAAAAACTACACTTGTTACATCAAACAGACTGCAATGCCAGTGTCAATCTATGCAACTGTGGACAAGAGTAAGACAACAAAACTCTAACATTTATTACATCTTGCTTTCCGTAAAGAAAATAACATTCTATATTAATTGTATTTAAGCTGTTTTTTCTTCTGCATTGGTTAATGATATGTTGTTTGTTTTTGTTTTTTGTTTTTTTTTCTTTAGGTAAGCTTCAGACCTGTTCTGCCTGGTGTGTTGTGCAGCACAGTGGAGCAGCACTCCTGCTAGCTTTCCTCACTTTCCCACTCTTGTCAGAGCTTCTTTGAGTGTAGAATGGATATCTCTGTACAACTCCACTTCCCCCAAAAAAACAAATGTATAAATCCTCTAGCTTGTACTACACCATGTAACAAAAATATCATATGTTAATGAAATCTGTTCAGATATTGAGAAAACCTTCAATCACAGCATACATGCATTGGTTTGCATGATGCTGATGTCGAAAACACTGTTATGTGATGCATGTCCTTAAATGCCATGTAAAATCATGTACTTTGGATGTTGAATTATGCTTTATGAAGTTAAGTGAACCCACTGTTTGGCATGAGTATAATGAATTCTAAAATAAAATTTGTACACTGATTGGGAACATATGTTGGTGTGGTGAGTGATGTTTTAGCATGATGGGGGTTTTCTGTGAGTAGCCTTACAAACATGCCCTAAGAAGTAAAATGGTGACGCTGTGTATGGCGCCCTCTAGTGACTAACAGTTAAAAAAAAAAACTGCTGCACATGCGCAGAGAGGGTATGTCTCATGAACGTTTGCTTCCAAGGATAAACGGGTAACTCTTAAACGTTACTATGAAATATATGTTTTTAGCGAAACGATACTATGGCTTATTATTAGCCATACATTCCGAATCCTTCTGGAACTTTTTGCGTGAGGTTTTTCACGCTGCTTTGTTTGCTTAGCTCAAATGCTAAATGCTGCTTTTTGTCATTTTTTTTTGTTTTTGTTTGCCAAGTTAGTAGTAGTAATTATAGTGGTGTTGATCTAAATATCACATTCATACGTAAAGAGCTGATGCACAACATATCGGTTATGATATGGCAAAGTGAGCTTTTTATCGCTTTGCACGCGTTTTTTTTTTTTCAACAGATCGGTGTGGTGGGACTTTTAACGCAGCGGCGTTAAAAATTCATAACATGCCGACGCCACACCTGCTTTTTGGACTTGTCCAAGAGCATGATCTACTCAACGAGTGCTATAGCGTAAAGTCTATGTATCAAATGTGCTTTGTTTCTACTGACTGTTGTGTTTTTGCAGTGGATGTTTACGTTTGAGGACCACAAAGCTAAAGTCCAGATCACCATTCACTCACAAATATGAGGTGAGTTTCATCTTCAATGTCATCGAGTCACACTTTATGCTCATCAAATTTCTGAAATCCACACTCCTGTAAAATACAGTACACTGTTTTAGACGTTGACTTTACATGCCCTGAAAAACCAGGACAGACAATTAATGTAATTATATGATTCTTGTATTTTTATATTTAACACACTTTTTTTCAACATTGTAATATAAAAATTTCTTAATAATTATATATAAAATATACTTTTTTATTTCCTACATTTTTGTTTCCGTTTTAGAGAACAGAAAAGTCATGATCCTGAAGATTCTCCCATACTGCAGGATGGTGAGATTGTTTGAATTAAACTGTCTCATAAGTTCCTTTGTCGTTTTAGGTCATAGTGTGTGTAGGGAAATTAACAGCATAATAAAGTGCTTGGTAACAGCCAATCTTTCAGCCAGTAGTTTAGTTGTGACAGCTCATAGCCTGTATAGCACAATATAGTATTAAATAAAGTGCACACAGTACATGTACCTGCAAATCAAGAAACAAACTTCACATTTTCTCTAGCAAGACTGAAAAACCCCATCAGTTAAATTCAGCATCAGTGAGATTGTCAGTGTGTTAAATATCTGACCTCTCAACTGCAAAAACAACAAAAAAAAAACAGACAACTTCATGTTGAAAATAACACATTTACTTCCTGTTGTTTTAGGAGTTGTTGGACCAAAAAGAGAGGGCCACCAAACAATAACCTCTATGTGCTGCTTTACCAGGTGTTGATGAAACGGCAGATGACCCACTGACTATCACAACCATCCAGCCAGCTGCCGCATTTTCCACAGATCAGCAAATTAAGTATCATCTTTTCAAAACGGAAGGAACAGGGGGGCAGGTAAGTGGCATATGAATGCATAGTAAATATAGAACAGGGTGTCCGCGGGGTTTTAAAAAGTATTAAAAGGTAGTAAATCAAATTAGTAAAAATTGAGGCCATTAAAAGGTATTAAAATGTATTAATCGTCATTTTACGAGGTATTTTTGTGCATTCTATCAGTTTCAATTCTGGCGCCTTTGTCTCAACATACTGTACAACGTGACGTATAGTCACATCAAATGTTAACGCAGAGGAACGGGACACTGCAGTTCACAAAAGTTCATTATTTGCCTGTGCTTTAAAGCCTTGCGGTTAAACATGTACATGTCATTCGCTGCTGATGCGCTTTTCTGAGCGCAAACACCCGGAGCGCACATGCACGAAAAGCCTAACAGCGCTAGAGTTATAAAAGATAAAGTTATCTTTCGAGTCTTATTGCGCTAATACTGGTAAATACACACAAGGTATACATAAGAAAAAGTTGGTTATGTTTAAACTGAAAGCTAACAGAGAAAATTGAGAAGAAAAAAAAAATCTGCTTGTTAAATACTTGTATATTAGACGCGTCGCGTGCAGGTCTTAAAGAGACAGTAATATAATAGTAAACATGCTGCCGCTTGTCCTTAAAGAGATAGTTCACCCAAAAATAGAAATTCTGTCACTATTTACTTGCTCTAATGTTGTTCCAAACCTGTGTTCATTTCTTTCTTGTGCTGAACAGAACATAAGATATTTTGAGGAGTACTGGCTAACCAAACAGTTGCTGGTCCCCATTGACTTCCATAGGAAAAACTATACTATGGAAGTCACTGGGGTACATTAACTGTCTGGTTACCCACATTCTTGAAAATAACTTTTATTTTCAACAGAAGAAAGAAACTTATTCGGGTTTAAAACAACTTGAGAGAGTGAATGATGACAATTTACAAATTTTGGGAGAACTATCCTTTTAATGTTAATAAAACAACAAAACACAAAGAGGAAATCACTCACTGCTCTTGACTGAGAACTTTAATAGTAGCTTTAATAAGAATCAATGTATAATTTATACAGTAAAGTCTATGTTGTGTTTTATTTTCATATTTGTTCATTTAGCATATTACTTTCTTCAATGCTACTGTTAAATACACCTAATGTAGCTGAAAAAAGAAAGCACTTTTTATTTCATTATATTAAGTTATGTATGTGTAATGTGTATCTTTGTTCTTAATTTTTAATAACAAAGAAAATAATGACAAAGATTTTTATCTTCACCACTTTGGCCTAAATGTCTGCCATTCTTTTTTTATTTTATATTTTGTTACCTATAAGGCTTTGTTTTTAAAATATGGACATTAGTTTGGCTGTAATGCTCAGTCACTTGCAAAATAGTAAAACCAACTTGAAAAAGAATCGTGATAAAATCGTGATTTTCCTGAAAAAAATCGTGATATGATATTTTTGCCATATCGCCCACCCGTCAAGCTCTATTCTATTCTGCTGACTTTCCCTATCTGCATTGTTCTATTGGCCAAGAGGGTGTAGTTTTATAAATCTCAAACTCTTCTTAATGGTTAGAAACGTGTTGCCGTATAAACCTGCAACTCAATGGCGTGTTGGTTTTAAAAAATATTGAGAAGGTATTAAAAATGGTATTAAAAGGTATTGAATTTACCTCCAGGATTTCTGTATATACCCTGTAGAAAATGGGTTACGATGATAACCCCTTGACCTCCCTGGTTTAGGTAACCTACCGGGTAATCCACTTGGCTGATGGGCAGGTAGAAGGACAGGCGGATGGGGCTGCAGCAGTCAGTGTGGTGACTGGGTTTCCAACGGCAACACAGGCAGCTACACCACCTGTAACCCAGGTATTACTTTTTTTTTTTTAACACGTATATAAATCTGAGCTTGTTGCTGAAAACCTTTTATATGTATGTATATATACATAAGAGAGGTAGTTGTGTTAAGCCGCTTTTCCACCGCCGGGCCAAACCGATCTCAAACCGAATTTTTTTAATTTTGTTATTAATTTGTGTTTGTCGTTCAAATAGCGCGCTTAGCCAGCTACAGAGAAACTGATTGCCAGGCCACAGACAAGTAACCAATCCTGAGTTGCGAAGTCACTACACGCATTCGACTAGCACGGTTAGCCAACCGTGCCGAGAATTGCAGGCCAAATACGGTTTGTAATCGTGCCATACCGTACCAGGCTCAAGTGGAAATACAAATGGAACCGTTCCTTATCATTCTTAGAACCGCTCAGCCTGATTGTGGAAAAGCGTCTTTAGGTGCTTGTGTGCATGTGGTTATAGGCTGTAATCTCTCAGTCTGAGAGTCTAGAGGGAGAGACGTCTGAAACTCAATACTACTATCCTGCCACTATCTCTGACACAACTGCTGGTACCATGGTAACCAATCTCCACACAGCTGATTCGGTACTATCTCAGCCCACCCCTACAGGTAATGCCAAACTCCATTTACACTACCGTTCAGAAAGTTTTTTGAAAGAAATGGATGCTTTTATTCAGCAAGGATGCATTAAATTGATCAGTAAAGACATTTATAATGTTACAAAATATTTATTTTAAATAAATGCTGTTCTTTTGAACTTTCTATTCATCAAAGAATCCTGAAAAAAGTATTAGCAGCATATGTTTTGTTTTAATATTGAAATTGATAATAAGATTTGTTTCTTGAGCACCAAATCAGCATATTAGAATGATTTGTGAAGGATCATGTGACACTGAAGACTGAAGTAATGATGGCGAAAAATTCAGCTTTGCCATATCAGAAATAAATTGCGTTTTAAATGTTAAATTGTCATAATATTTCACAATATTACTGTTAACTGTATTTCTGATACAGACTACTTTCAAAAACATAAAAAAATCTTACCAAGCCAAAACTTTTGAACGGTAGTGTATATAATGTTATCCTGTTATTTTGTTGCAGAAAAGTTACTCACTTTTAATTGTATTGTATGTCTAATGATGCAATAAATCAACATATAGATATAGATTCAATTGCCTTTCTTGCAGGTCAACTGTATGTAATGATGTCACCTCAGGATGTTCTAGCCACAACACAGCAGAGGTTGTCATCTCATATCACATTAGCCTACATAAAACCACATGTCCAATCACTATAATCTTTTTCTTTTCAACTTCTTCAACCAATCCTATATCCTCATTTACAGTAAGTCGGGAACACCACGCGTTTCCAGGGATGACAAACGGAGGGCTCAACACAATGAAGGTTATTCTCTTTCATTTAAAATCAGCAGCTTCACCTCATTGTCCATTCCCTGCTGCTTTATTTCATATTAGACTGAAAAAGATTTACCTTTAAACGTGCTGTGGAGATCCATCTTAATGTAAGCTTTTGTTTTCTGCCCTCAGTGGAACGCAGACGGAGGGACAAGATCAACAATTGGATTGTCCAGCTTTCCAAAACCATCCCCGACTGTAATGTGGATGCAACCAAAAACGGTCAAGTAAGCTTAGTTAGCACAAGCACCAGCAGTATCCCGTTTGAAAGTTTGTAATGTAGGTGTAATGTATATATGCACTCCTATTCCTCCACGTCATGCATTAAAATCGTTTAATGCACAGCTAGCTGTGGATTATCCCTTATTCCATTAGTTAGATCTGTTATACAGTAACTTTTTACTGTAAACCAAAAAGAAACACACTGCATAGTATAAATACATTCCTGGACACACATTAGTAATGTTGGCATTGCCCTTTGACCTGTATGTTCCTTCACCAATGACATAATACACCTACAGTGAATATAATCTACTTGATTTGTTATGAAACGGATCAAATTTAACCAAGACTTATAACTTACAACCGTAGCACTTACATTGAAAAGAGCCGCCCACCTCACAGCTCTGCCTTTTTTTTTTTTTTTTTTACTTTTTGAATCTGACAGCTCCTTGTACATCAAAATTCTTTTACACCAACATGTAAATAGATTGAGAATCCTGGTTATTCAGATTTTCTTTTGCTTTTCCATGTAGAGTAAAGGTGGGATCTTGTCGAAGGCATGTGATTATATCCAGGAGCTGCGTCAGAGCAACGCACGACTGGAGGAGGAGATTAATACTGTGGATAGACTGAGGATGGACAA
Source organism: Coreius guichenoti (assembly GCA_039654105.1). Lineage (NCBI taxonomy): Eukaryota > Metazoa > Chordata > Actinopteri > Cypriniformes > Gobionidae > Coreius > Coreius guichenoti. The sequence continues at coordinate 20,634,602 of CM077169.1, forward strand.
TCAGCTTCTCAAACAAGAGGTATTTCACATGCCACAGCAAAAGCTTCACATGAATGATTTGAAGAGAACGGAAAACAGTTTCATTGCCTCTTGCAGTCAATCTCTGTCTAATCCCTTGCTTCCACCCACACACACAGATGGAAGAGTGGAAATCAAAGAATCAGATGATCAGAAATCAGTTGAGACAGCACGGCATAGTGGCGGCATCAATGGACTCTCAGTGAAGGACTGCAGATCCAATATATAAGATTCACAGGCTGTGGTCTTTACATTAATTCCGTTTATACGGGTTTGAAATCACATGTAAGAAATCATTCTCACTGTGGACACAAACTTTCTCTTTCCCTCTTTAATTGTTTGACTTTACACACACAGCCTTTGATTGTTTCAGATTCTTTTCAGGGTGATCTGGTATTATAACTGCACTGAAATTGTGTGTAATTGTCAGATCTGTATATTTGTAGATCATTGTCTAAAGAATGGCTTTACTTTTTTAGAACTACTGTGGAGGTGTTTCAGGTGTGTATATATATATATATATATATATATATATATAATTTTTTTTTTTTTTTTTTTTTTGTGTTTACACAGTTGGTGACCTTTATTGCGTTCTTTAAGAAAAAATTATGAAATTATGTCCATTCAATCAGAAGTTGTTGATAAAACCATTTCCTACACACTGGACAATCAACTGGGACCAGAACACCAGTTTTGGTCATTTATATTGCAATTATGAAAAGTACACACCACCAATAAATTTACACAATGTCTTTACATAACATTGTCTTTATTGAACTTCATATAAAGGTTCATAGCACAATTTTGATTACATTTTAAATGGACCCTGGGTAAGTTTGTTGATTTATTTGCTAAATATAAAAATAAACAATTAGAAATTAACAAAGCAACCAATTTTGTTCTAATTTGAACCTTAGATTTTGTCTGTTAATACAGCAGATTCACATATACTATTATCAAGAGCCATAGTATACATCGGGAGACTGTGAAAGGGTTGGCTGGAGCAAACCATGCATAGAGCATCTGTATAAAAAGACTAGACCAGACATGAGTAAGAGACTTTTTTTTGGTGTATGTATAATACACCAAAATACAGTTAATATAGACATAATACAGTATAAATACAGTATAATACAGTTGTGGCCTAATGGTTAGAGAGTTGGACTTGTAACCCGAAGGTTGCAGATTCGACTCTCAATACTGGCAGGTAAATGTAGGTGGGGGAGTGAATTAACAGCGCTCTCTCCCACCCTCAGTACCGACGACTGAGGTTCCCTTGAGCAAGGCACCTAACCCCCAATCGCTCCCCAGGCATTGCTCCGGGTGTGTGTGTCTACGGTTTACAGTGTATGTGTCTTCACTACTCGCTGCTCCTAATGTGTGTACTAACTTGGATGGGTTAAATGCAGAGGACAAATTTAGAGTAGGGTAGGGGTTACCATACTTGGCTTTCACGTCACGTCACATCATGTCACTTATAATTATATAACACACACATCACAGCCGAAGTCTCTTGATTTTGTATGCAAATTCTGAATTCCATTTCTTTTATTTCAATAATGCAAGTAAAAAAGATTACAGAAATATTTCAGATTAAATACTATGGGTTAATGAATTAAATAAAGAGACATTGTCCAGAAATACACAGATTTAAATCTTTTTTGTGTAGGTCTCCATATACAAGTATGAGTTTTCTTTTATTATAAATGATTTGATTGATGTATTAATGATTTTATTTGCTATACAAGTATGTTTTCATAAATATTTTTATGGTTATATATGTTGTGTCTTAATGAAATAATCCTTTATGTACAAATGAACAAAGCAGTGATGACAAAATTGCTGTAATTAAATAAAATGTACACAATATTTACCTAAATATTTGAAAGCAGAAACACATTTATAGTCTCTGTTTAGTCTAGACTGTAGAAAAAAGCGTGTGAAGCCCAATACTAATATCTTGATGCTATCACAGACACACATCTGCTGGTACCATGGTAACCAGTCTCCACACAGCTGATTCGATACCATCTCAGTCCACCCCTACAGGAAATGCTACACCACACCGTGGACAATGTTTAGCTGTGGACAGCAGAAAAAAAAAAAAAAAACATGACACCAGCAGTACACTTCTTCCTGACAAAAATAGTGTGTAAATGTGGTGACCACATTTACACACTGTGTTTATTCTGTTTTTGTCAGGAAGAAGTTTGCTGCTGGTGTCATGTTTTTTTTTCTGCTGTCCACAGCTAAACATTAAAAAGGGTCAGCTAGTAAAAAAAGAACAAGAAAATCAACAACTTTTCTTTCGTTTTCTTACGCTAGTCATCTTTAATGTCAAGCTACAGGTTCAAATCTCATTTCACACAAGTACGTCTTATAGGTATGACGAGTAGAGAGCTCAATACAATCTTTTTTCTCCTCCAATATTAACGTGTTGTTTCAACAACGTGTCTTAGATTTTGATCATTAAATGTTTTACACCTGATTTTAAATAATACATATCCAAAATCCCCAAACTTTTTTTTGTCTTCGACAAGACCTATCTTATTGGGTCTCTACTCTCCACTTACATGTTTGTTCCTGTAGATCTTATACGGGTTACTTACTATGTAGGATACAAAATATCTATTGGCAAAAGTTTGGACTCCTAAACAGGGTTCATTCTAATAACGATTTCCAATTATTTGTCTAACCTCGAGTCTGTGATTACTTTAATCGCGTCATGCAGAGGGAGTGTCCATTGTCCAACCAATCACACACGGTACAGGTAACACAGTAGCCTATCAGCTTATTTTGACTCAGTTTTGTGGGAACATAAATAAACAGCTGCAATAAAGTTCTGCTAACAATTTTAAAAAGAGAAACATTTACTCTCGAAAAGTTTGTATAATTAAAAGAGTGGATATGTTGACTTTCGTCTTTGTGTGCCTCTCCATCTCAGTCACAGGTAGGAGTCTGTGCTTTCTGTTTGTTTACAGATAATTTTTTTTATTACGTCGTGTCAATTTTTGAAAATTAGCTCACTGTTTTGTTGCGACCGTTTCCAGCATAGTTTTTCTCTCTATTTTAATAAATTAATAATAAATTATCATCCTACTATTGCGTATAGTAAAATGAATTGTTTAAATTATAGTTTATTTAGTAGTCTACAAGAACAGTCTGTGTGCCTGTGCACCTCTCAAATGTGGCCTAATTTCATAGTTATATAAACAGTAGTATTTTGAATTGGTTTTTGCCAATTAACAACTGGCCAGGGTGTCCAGTGAATATACAGAATAATATATTAGTAGATTGCATGCTGTGTGTGTCATAATACTGTTGAAGAGTTTTCTGAAATATTGAAATATTCATTTGTATGGGTTAAGGAATTACATATTTATCTTTTTCAGAGCCTGTCCAAATGAACAGCTCACATGTTGCTTTTGTTTGATAGTTTTTGTCCTGGTTTTTCTATTACATTGAAAAATAAGTGGCTGGTCTAGATAAAGATGGTGTCTGAACATCATTCCACTCTGGATACAGCTGATAATGCATTTAATGTGAATGTTTTAAGAATTCTTTTCCTCTGATGTAGTTTGTATAGGCTTGAATTCGTTTTTTTCTGTCCTCAGGCCTACATGCATCTTTTATAGTTAACGTTGGTAATCCCTTAATAACAGTGAAAGAGAACGAGGGTAAGTTTCATTTTACTTTTTCATTTTACTTTCTTTGTCTTTCAGTGAGCAGCCAAATAGAAATACTGGGGGGTGGGGGAATTGATGTGGTACCATTTTTGTGTGGTGTTACAAATGAGCCTCTCTCTTCTGGGCAAGGATTCAGTTTTTGATGTGAAAAAAAAATGCACGTTTATGCATCAGATTAAACAAAGTATTTTTTTTTTTCAGGAGTTGACTTGAAATGTGCATACACCGCTGACTTTGGAGCAACACCCAGAGTAGAATGGAAGTTCAAGGATCTCAATGGCTATCAGTTTTTCATCTACTTCAATAGCATGCTAACTGGTATAAAGTGGTTGCCCTTCAGTGTCATAATTGTAACCTTGCAGTAGCATTCCCTTAATGTGTGTAGATGTGTGTGTTATTGAAATGAGAATAGGGAAAAGATTTAGGATTGTGCATCTTTTTTTCTTTCCTCAGCTGAATATGAAAGCCGTGTCACTGTGTATAATGGAGGACTGAGATTCGACAAGGTAACACGAGCAGACACTGGAGACTATGACTGTGAGGTGTCTGGAAATGGTGGATATGATGAGAAGACCATCAAACTCACGGTCCTCGGTAAATTTGAGTAGAGGTTTGATTATAGAAGATGTTTTGTTGGACATGGTTGGCGGGGTGCACAGATTATTGCTTTGATTAAATAATGTATTGCACAAAAACAGTCTCGTAATTCCCTCCACTACAGTGCCTCCTTCCAAGCCCGTATCCAGAATTCCTTCATCGGTCACAACAGGCAGTAACATCCTTCTGACCTGCTTCGACAATGTTGGCTCCCCCCCACCCACCTATAAGTGGTACAAAGACAACACTCCCCTCCCTGACGATCCCAGCAAGTTCCCCACTTTTAAAAACCTCACCTACAAGATGAACGCTTTCACTGGTAACCTGGTGAGTGCTGATCTATAATTTTTAGAAAATACAAAATGGCATAAATACAAACCCGATTCCAAAAAAGTTGGGACACTGTACAAATTGTGAATAAAATCAGAATGCAATGATGTGGAAGTTTCAAATTTCAATATTTTATTCAGAATACAACAGAGGACATATCAAATGTTTAAACTGAGAAAAATGTATAATTTTAAGGGAAAAATAAGTTGATTTTAAATTTCATGGCATCAACACATCTCAAAAAAGTTGGGACAAGGCCATGTTTACCACTGTGTGGCATCCCCTCTTTTTATAACAGTCTGCAAACATCTGGGGACTGAGGAGACAAGTTGCTCAAGTTTAGGAATAGGAATGTTGTCCCATTCTTGTCTAATACAGGCTTCTAGTTGCTCAAGTGTCTTAGGTCTTCTTTGTCGCATCTTCCTCTTTATGATGCGCCAAATGTTTTCTATGGGTGAAAGATCTGGACTGCAGGCTGGCCATTTCAGTACCCGGATCCTTCTACGCAGCCATGATGTTGTAATTGATGCAGTATGTGGTCTGGCATTGTCATGTTGGAAAATGCAAGGTCTTCCCTGAAAGAGACGACGTCTGGATGGGAGCATATGTTGTTCTAGAACTTGGATATACCTTTCAGCATTGATGGTGCCTTTCCAGATGTGTAAGCTGCCCATGCCACACGCACTCATGCAACCCCATACCATCAGAGATGCAGGCTTCTGAACTGAGCGCTGATGACAACTTGGGTTGTCCTTGTCCTCTTTAGTCCGAATGACATGGCGTCCCAGTTTTCCAAAAAGAACTTCAAATTTTGATTCGTCTGACCACAGAACAGTTTTCCACTTTGCCACAGTCCATTTTAAATGAGCCATGGCCCAGAGAAAACGCCTGCGCTTCTGGATCATGTTTAGATATGGCTTCTTTTTTGACCTATAGAGTTTTAGCCGGCAACGGCGAATGGCACGGTGGATTGTGTTCACCGACAATGTTTTCTGGAAGTATTCCTGAGCCCATGTTGTGATTTCCATTACAGTAGCATTCCTGTATGTGATGCAGTGCCGTCTAAGGGCCCGAAGATCACGGGCATCCAGTATGGTTTTCTGGCCTTGACCCTTACTCACAGAGATTGTTCCAGATTCTCTGAATCTTTGGATGATATTATGCACTGTAGATGATGATAACTACAAACTCTTTGCAATTTTTCTCTGAGAAACTCCTTTCTGATATTGCTCCACTATTTTTCGGCGCAGCATTGGGGGAATTGGTGATCCTCTGCCCATCTTGACTTCTGAGAGACACTGCCACTCTGAGAGGCACTTTTTATACCCAATCATGTTGCCAATTGACCTAATAAGTTGCAAATTGGTGCTCCAGCTGTTCCTTATATGTACATTTAACTTTTCCGGCCTCTTATTGCTACCTGTCCCAACTTTTTTGGAATGTGTAGCTCTCATGAAATCCAAAATGAGCCAATATTTGGCATGACATTTCAAAATGTCTCACTTTCAACATTTGATATGTTATCTATATTCTATTGTGAATAAAATATATTTTATGAGATTTGTAAATTATTGCATTCCTTTTTTATTCACAATTTGTACAGTGTCCCAACTTTTTTGGAATCGGGTTTGTATGTGTGTATATTCACATCAGATGATTGAAACTCTTTCGTCAAAACATTCAGTACTATATATTGCTATAGTTAAAATGTAATTTTGTGCATTAAAATAATTCTAGATTTATACCATGTCAATTTATTGTAAGGTAAATCAAATATGTAAAATTATTTTTTGTCTGTGTGTGATCAGGAGTTCCCGAGTATGTCTAAGCTGGATACTGGTTCATATTTTTGTGAGGCCACTAATGGAGAGGGTGCCCCTCAGCGTGGTGATGCAGTGCAGATGGAAGTCTGTAAGTAACATTGTCATTGCTTTCAAATAATAACTGCACTAACATTTTCACACTGAGTGGCAGTTACAGAACTTCAGAATAGGGGTCACCAGATGATGTTCTCTCAGTTTAAATAAATTCATATCTTATTTTTTAAATCAAAATACTCAGTTCACTTCAGTTGTTACTGCACTATAAGATTTTTACATTTCACATCCTTAAATTTTCAAAATACAATGTAAGCAAACAAATAAAAATCCATGACATATCTGGGGCTGGTTGCATAAGCATAGCCATTAACTTAAAGTGCCCCTGTTATGGATTTTTGAAAACAACTGTGAAGATTTTAATCAAATTGTCATCTCAAACATTTTATTATTATTTTCTGTTGGGTACCTGGCCACTTGGGAGTCTCTAGTAATGAGCAAGCAACAGTGCTGCCAAAGAAGCGTTATCTATAGATTGAACCAGTAAAATGCTCTATACCTTTCACAGATCTGAGACCAATACTAAACGCATACACCAAACATAAATGGCAATTGGAATGGGATCAGTGCTTAAACAACCAATTACAGTGGGGAGAACAAGTATTTGATACACTGCCGATTTTGCAGGTTTGCCCACTTACAAAGCATGTAGAAGTCTGTAATTTTTATCATAGGTACTCTTCAACTGTGAGTGACGGAATCTAAAACAAAAATCCAGAAAATCACATTGTATGATTTTTAAGTAATTAATTTGCATTTTATTGCATGACATAAGTATTTGATACATCAGAAAAGCAGAACTTAATATTTGGTACAGAAACCTTTGTTTGCAATTACAGAGATCATACGTTTCCTGTAGTTCTTGACCAGGTTTGCACACACCGCAGCAGGGATTTTGGCCCACTCCTCCATACAGACCTTCTCCAGATCCTTCAGGTTTCGGGGCTGTCGTTGGGCAATACGGACTTTCAGCTCCCTCCAAAGATTTTCTATTGGGTTCAGGTCTGGAGACTGGCTAGGCCACTCCAGGACCTTGAGATGCTTCTTACGGAGCCACTCCTTAGTTGCCCTGGCTGTGTGTTTCAGGTCGTTGTCATGCTGGAAGACCCAGCCACGACCCATCTTCAATGCTCTTACTGAGGGAAGGAGGTTGTTGGCCAAGATCTCGCGATACATGGCCCCATCCATCCTCCCCTCAATACGGTGCAGTCGTCCTGTCCCCTTTGCAGAAAAGTATCCCCAAAGAATGATGTTTCCACCTTCATGCTTTACAGTTGGGATGGTGTTCTTGGGGTTGTACTCATCCTTCTTCTTCCTCCAAACACGGCGAGTGGAGTTTAGACCAAAAAGCTCTATTTTTGTCTCATCAGACCACATGACCTTCTCCCATTCCTCCTCTGGATCATCCAGATGGTCATTGGCAAACTTCAGACGGGCCTGGACATGCGCTGGCTTGAGCAGGGGGACCTTGCGTGCGCTGCCGGATTTTAATCCATGACAGCGTAGTGTGTTACTAATGGTTTTCTTTGAGACTGTGGTCCCAGCTCTCTTCAGGTCATTGACCAGGTCCTGCCGTGTAGTTCTGGCCTGATCCCTCACCTTCCTCATGATCATTGATGCTCCACGAGGTGAGATCTTGCATGGTGCCCCAGACCGAGGGAGATTGACCGTCATCTTGAACTTCTTCCATTTTCTAATAATTGCACCAACAGTTGTTGCCTTCTCACCAAGCTGCTTGCCTATTGTCCTGTAGCCCATCCCAGCCTTGTGCAGGTCTACAATTTTATCCCTGATGTCCTTACACAGCTCTCTGGTCTTGGCCATTGTGGAGAGATTGGAGTCTGTTTGATTGAGTGTGTGGACAGGTGTCTTTTATACAGGTAACGAGTTCAAACAGGTGCAGTAAATACAGGTAATGAGTGAAGAACAGGAGGGCTTCTTTAAGAAAAACTAACAGGTCTGTGAGAGCCGGAATTCTTACTGGTTGGTAGGTGATTAAATAATTATGTCATGCAATAAAATGCAAATTAATTACTTAAAAATCATACAATGTGATTTTCTGGATTTTTGTTTTAGATTCCATCTCTCACAGTTGAAGAGTACTTATGATAAAAATTACAGACCTCTACATGCTTTGTAATTAGGAAAACCTGCAAAATCGGCAGTGTATCAAATACTTGTTCTCCCCACTGTACATGAAATAGACATTATAAAAACATATTTACCATTTGAATAATCACTGGGATCAAGTCATTTGCGCACAATGCCAGATGGGACACTCAAGACTCACACATAATTTTAATATCAGGAGAAATTTCGCCAAAGTGTTCATCTTGTCAGAATCCACTGTCCATTAAACATATTTTGCTGGACTGTAATACTTCTACCCCTTTGAGAAACTTTTTATTCTGTTGATACTTTTGAAAAGGTTTTTAAACAAGTGAATCCAAATTTAGTCTTAAGGTTTTTAGAAAAAAATGAATCCTAAACATCTTATTAGTTTTAATTTTGAATAACTAAACCTGGCCCTCGCCATGAACATAGCCATAGAAGCTGGAATGTAAGTAGAATATTGTGTTTCCGATGTTTTTGCTTTTTTTCAGTAGCTCAGAAAGCAATTTAAAATTAAATTGCCTCTATTTTAGATAGTCGTCATCACTGTTTTGACTGTGTACAACTCGTTACAAATTTGTCAATAAACTAAGCTTTTTAATAGCATTGCTAATTTTTGGCTAATTTTGTTTTTGTAATATAGTTGATGTAGACAGCAGCCAAGTGCCAGTTGCGAAGGGCACCTTGAGCACGGAGACACACAATGTGCCAAGCGAGATCACCATGAACCACATGCTGGAAAAAATGTATGGCGTATTCACGATGCAAGAGGTGAAACTAAAACTAGAGATACAAAAATTGGAATTAGAAATAACCAAGTTAAAGCTGGAACTGCAAAAACGTGGACATGAAGTGTAGAGTCCATTCAGCATCACTGCTCAGAGTCCAAGAATTTATTTCATGTAATGATTTCTGATATTTTTTTAATTTCATTAATATATAATGTAATTTCATTTATACTGTGAGTGATGAACTAGAATAATCTAGTATTATTCATTTTTTCTATGTTCAATATATTCAACCACATTTTGCATATATACACTCACCTAAAGGATTATTAGGAACACCTGTTCAATTTCTCATTAATGCAATTATCTAATCAACCAATCACATGGCAGTTGCTTCAATGCATTTAGGGGTGTGGTCCTGGTCAAGACAATCTCCTGAACTCCAAACTGAATGTCAGAATGGGAAAGAAAGGTGATTTAAGCAATTTTGAGCGTGGCATGGTTGTTGGTGCCAGACGGGCCGGTCTGAGTATTTCACAATCTGCTCAGTTACTGGGATTTTCACGCACAACCATTTCTAGAGTTTACAAAGAATGGTGTGATAAGGGAAAAACATCCAGTATGCGGCAGTCCTGTGGGCGAAAATGCCTTGTTGATGCTAGAGGTCAGAGGAAAATGGGCCGACTGATTCAAGCTGATAGAAGAGCAACTTTGACTGAAATAACCACTCGTTACAACCGAGGTATGCAGCAAAGCATTTGTGAAGCCACAACACGCACAACCTTGAGGCGGATGGGCTACAACAGCAGAAGACCCCACCGGGTACCACTCATCTCCACTACAAATAGGAAAAAGAGGCTACAATTTGCACGAGCTCACCAAAATTGGACAGTTGAAGAATGGAAAAATGTTGCCTGGTCTGATGAGTCTCGATTTCTGTGGAGACATTCAGATGGTAGAGTCAGAATTTGGCGTAAACAGAATGAGAACATGGATCCATCATGCCTTGTTACCACTGTGCAGGCTGGTGGTGATGGTGTAATGGTGTGGGGGATGTTTTCTTGGCACACTTTAGGCCCCTTAGTGCCAATTGGGCATCGTTTAAATGCCACGGCCTACCTGAGCATTGTTTCTGACCATGTCCATCCCTTTATGACCACCATGTACCCATCCTCTGATGGCTACTTCCAGCAGGATAATGCACCATGTCACAAAGCTCGAATCATTTCAAATTGGTTTCTTGAACATGACAATGAGTTCACTGTACTAAAATGGCCCCCACAGTCACCAGATCTCAACCCAATAGAGCATCTTTGGGATGTGGTGGAACGGGAGCTTCGTGCCCTGGATGTGGATCCCACAAATCTCCATCAACTGCAAGATGCTATCCTATCAATATGGGCCAACATTTCTAAAGAATGCTTTCAGCACCTTGTTGAATCAATGCCACGTAGAATTAAGGCAGTTCTGAAGGCGAAAGGGGGTCAAACACAGTATTAGTATGGTGTTCCTAATAATCCTTTAGGTGAGTGTATATATATATAACATTCAAACTAGTCATTGTTTAATTTTCTATGTTAATCAGACTGTTTTCTACAATCATTTGTCAGACATCTCCAGAGCACTCGGTCTTCCTCCAGGTCTGAGAGTGCAAGACTGTTAAAAGAAAGATCTTTACCTTAAAGCATTTGAGTATTCAGAGTAAATGTAGAATCCAGAAGTCCAAATTACAGTCGTATTGTTTGTATTTCTTGTCATGCCATATTGTGTAGCACAATGCAGACAGATTATGTTGCACACTTAGTCTGGTTTCATTCTGAGCTCCCCATGCAGGGATTTGTTTTGGCTTGTGCTATACTGAGTTTGCTTGAATCCTAATGTGTCTCCCAATGATTGCTCTAAGTGCATTTACATTTTTTTTTTTTAATTGTTGTAAAAAAGAAACTGGTATGGATAAATACTATACTGTTGTTATGAACTCTGGTGTCTTACAGTTTATCATTGTAACATTTGCCCCAGCATAGAAGTTATTGTGTTTGGCATGTAAACAACGTGTACTGTGAAGCAGGGATTCATATTCCATGATTATTTGCAGTGGGGAGAACAAGTATTTGATACACTGCCGTTTTTCCAGGTTTGCCCACTTAGAAAGCATGTAGAGGTCTGTAATTGTTATCATAGGTACACTTCAACTGTGAGTGACGGAATCTAAAAATCCAGAAAATCACATTGTATGATTTTTAAGTAACTAATTTGCATTTTATTGCATGACATAAGTATTTGATCACCTACCAACCAGTAAGAATTCCGGCTCTCACAAACCTGTTAGTTTTTCTTAAAGAAGCCCTCCTGTTCTCCACTCATTACCTGTATTAACTGCACCTGTTTGAACTCATTACCTGTATAAAAGACACCTGTCCACACACTCAATCAAACAGACTCCAACCTCTCCACAATGGCCAAGACCAGAGAGCTGTGTATGGACATCAGGGATAAAATTGTAGACCTGCACAAGGCTGGGATGGCCTACAGGACAATAGGCAAGCAGCTTGGTGAGAAGGCAACAACTGTTGGCGCAATTATTAGAAAATGGAAGAAGTTCAAGATGACGGTCAATCTCCCTCGGTCTGGGGCACCATGCAAGATCTCACCTCGTGGGGCATCAATGATCATTAGGAAGGTGAGGGATCAGCCCAGAACCTGGTCAATGACCTGAAGAGAGCTGGGACCACAGTCTCAAAGAAAACCATTAGTAACACACTACGCCGTCATGATTAAAATCTTGCAGCGCACGCAAGGTCCCCCTGCTCAAGCCAGCGCATGTCCAGGCCCGTCTGAAGTTTGCCAATGACCATCTGGATGATCCAGAGGAGGAATGGGAGAAGGTCATGTGGTCTGATGAGACAAAAATAGAGCTTTTTGGTCTAAACTCCACTCGCCGTGTTTGGAGGAAGAAGAAGGATGAGTACAACCCCAAGAACACCATCCCAACCGTGAAGCATGGAGGTGGAAACATCATTCTTGGGGGATGCTTTTCTGCAAAGGGGACAGGACGACTGCACCGTATTGAGGGGAGGATGGATGGGGCCATGTATCACGAGATCTTAGCCAACAACCTCCTTCCCTCAGTAAGAGCATTGAAGATGGGTCGTGGCTGGGTCTTCCAGCATGACAACGACCTGAAACACAGCCAGGGCAACTAAGGAGTGGCTCCGTAAGAAGCATCTCAAGGTCCTGGAGTGGCCTAGCCAGTCTCCAGACCTGAACCCAATAGAAAATCTTTGGAGGGAGCTGAAAGTCCGTATTGCCCAGCAACAGCCCCGAAACCTGAAGGATCTGGAGAAGGTCTGTATGGAGGAGTGGGCCAAAATCCCTGCTGCGGTGTGTGCAAACCTGGTCAAGAACTACAGGAAACGTATGATCTCTGTAATTGCAAACAAAGGTTTCTGTACCAAATATTAAGTTCTGCTTTTCTGATGTATCAAATACTTATGTCATGCAATAAAATGCAAATTAATTACTTGAATCATACAATGTGATTTTCTGGATTTTTGTTTTAGATTCCGTCACTCACAGTTGAAGAGTACCTATGATAAAAATTACAGACCTCTACATGCTTTGTAAGTGGGCAAACCTGCAAAATCGGCAGTGTATCAAATACTTGTTCTCCCCACTGTATATTTTAAATGTGATGTAGGGGGATGTGATTGCATTGTCTTTTTCTTTCATTCTTGATGTGAAGGCTATATCACTGTATAGTGAAGGACTGAGGTTTGACAATGGCGACACAAGCAAGATTATGGCGGAGAGGTGTCTGCCTGGCAATGGTGAATATGATGAGAAGACCATCAAACTCACAGTCTTTGTTAAATTTGAATCATAAAAATTCTTACTTCCAGTTACTTTTTGATAGCCACAAACACTCATTACCAGAAATATTGATGCCTTTTAAGAAAAATTGCTTGTGATGTTCTTCATTTGTAAGTCGCTTTTGAAAAAAAACATCTGCTAAATGAGGAAACGTGA